>JAQPPZ010000164.1:0-1237364 GCA_028583015.1 Wollemia nobilis
GAGGACTTTAGGTTAACAACATAATAGGGCTCTTTAATACTGAAGGGACTTGGCTCCAAAAAGAACCAATCTCGCAATTAAAGATACTTTTTCATGCAGCTCTTCTAAAGATCATAGTTGTTCATGACCCTGTTCTACCCTTTCCCTGAGGATGACTAGACTTGTTAATCAAATAAAACCTCTCTATCTCTCTATTTTAAAGCAAGTCCTCCCATGTTTTAAAAAGGCCCTAAAAAAGGCTCGGCCCTTTTAAATGGTGGGAAAGAGGGCTTTACTTACCTTTATATAGAGAGGAGAGGAGACACGATTTTAAGTCTTGAATTTGAAGCTTTCCAAAAATGACAAGGTTTTTGTCCTCGGGAACCTAATCTAATTGACCCAACCATCAAACCTTTATGGAAAGGCTCGACCTTATTCACCTCTCTGGTGAATAAGCTCTCTATCATTCATATACAAAACTTCCCTCTATAGATAAGCAAGCCACTTTGAACCGGTATCTAATCCTGCTATGGTTACACACTCCATGAAAGCACCTCAGAAGAAGTGTAGTTGACCAAAACCACCTGAAGAATCAACTTTTAAAATAGAGAGGATTCTATTCCATAACACACTTCACAATGTCTAGGAGGATCGGAGAGAAGATGCAGTGAACTTGAGAACGACTTCCTTATAATCGTTCAAAGTCTAGTTCAATCAAATCACGTGGATAGCTCTTAAACAAAATCAATTGAATGCTGACCTTATATAGGAGAGGGGGTGTTGTGATTAGAGAATCATGCGTCCACCCCTCCTCATTGAAGATTAGTTTTAGTTGGAGCTCTTTAAAAAAGGATCATCTTTATTTATGATTTAGTGAGTGCCCTCAACTATCTATCTAGATATGCAATTTCAGTTGAGCAGCAAAGGAGAGGGGTTGGGGAGGGTGCCATATTTGTCAATCGACATATGCTAAGAGGGGATAGATTTGAATCACGGTGCACATACATCCATCCATTCGTTCTTACGATGAATGGAAAACATAAAAAAAACATCAAATTTATATTATTATCCCCTACCTATTTGGCAGGTCTCGGGTGGGGATGTTGACCTTTTAAAATAAAGAGGAGATTTGAGGGGTGCATGTTATATAAGAGAGGGCATTCCATTCATCTATTTGGGTTTTTTGGCTTAAAATAAGAGAGCGGAAGATCAAGCTTCTTTGCTTGCTTGGGAAGGGGTTGGGTCCTAATTCTTAGAGTCGTTTAACCCTTTTAAAGAGCAACTTTTTGTGATATCACCATGGCCCAACTATTTTAACCTTTTAAATAAATTGGAAATAGTATGCCCCCATGTTTAAAAGGGCCTTTTAAAAGCCGAAGGAGAGGGGAGCGAGCCCTTTTAATTTAATGGAGGTAGTATTTTCTCATTTCAAAGAGGCCCTTTAAAAAAAACATGGGACCGTTGACATACTTGAAGGTATGGAAAAGTGTGATTTTGTTGAGAAATGAATAGAGAGCCTTTTATTTTAAAACCCATCCAATGAGATTCTTAAGAATAGGAGAAGGTATTTTTTAATGAGGAGTGCACTCTCTTCTCATTAAATGAGAGAGGCTCAGCAATATTCAATTAGTGTAGTCAATATAGAAAACAAGAATGGGAGTCTTTCTATTTCAAGGTTGAAGCCCTCTATTTTAAAAGGGCTCTTCATCACCCCCTTCATAACCTAAGTCTTTGAGGAGGCCCGCCCTTAGTGTAAAAGCTCTAAATCGGGTCCTTAATACTTCTTCTTTCTTCCCTTCCCATGATTTTTTAATAGAGCTCTTGTTATTGAACCTCTCGCCTTTCAAAATAGAGAGAGTTTGGGTTGCGCTCTTATTAAATGGGGAGAAAGGAATCCTCTTTGTGTAATTTCCTATCGACCTCTTTATTTTAAAAGTGGTAAAGTCATTGCAAGATAAGGTGTGTGCCTCTATATTTAAAAAAGGGCACAACCCGCTTTTTTTGAGAGGCATGGATTATTTTATTCCATACAATATGCTTCTTTCCTTCCCTCCTTTAGCATGGATTCTTTCTTGAGGTAGTATTTGGAAGTGCTCTGCAAGATGAGAATATGTCATGATCTATTGAAGAGTTATCTATCTCCTTTAAAGAATTTTGAAAGGAATTTGAAAGGGGGAAAGCTCTCTATCTGCTCTCTATCCTCATTTAAGTGACAACGATCTAGTATTATATTAAGAGGCTCTTTATCTCAACTCTTAAGAGGAAGTGAGCCCCTTCAAAAGTATTCTATTGAAGGAAAAACCATCGAAGAAAGCAACTATCAAAGAGGGGAGGAGATAGAGGGTTCCTCTATATATCAAGGGCTCAAAACGAGTTGAACCAAAACTTCCTTTCAATGTTAAGTGTTTAAAATTCTAACAAGAGCAACTCAACCCTTCTTACTCGACCCTCATTAAGTATTTAAAGCCATGTCCCTTTGCTTTTAAAGTATTCTTTTAAAGCTAACTCTTCTTTTAGGCTATTCCGACAACCTACCTATAATCTAAGAGCATAATAACAAATTCAAAAAGGAGATCTTAAGGGACTCCTTGATCCATAAACAACATGTAATAACTTGGCTCTCCCTCTCCCGATCTTCTTAAGGTTGAGTGCTTATCCTTACCTTACCTTATAAAAGTGGGGTTGGGGTTGGGGGTGGGGGCTTTCTCCCTTACAGATAGAGAGGTCGAAGGAATCTCTCCAAAACTTCAAGGTCGTGTGTTATATACGGATTAACAACAAGTTTGTTATAAGCACTCGACCTTAGCTTAAGAGGTCATTTATGTACTTGATAGACCCTTATTTTAAACAAGAGTGCTTATCTTAATTGAAAAGGAGAAGCATTGTACTCGATCTTAGGGAGAGGGCTCAACCTTGATTTAAAAAGGGGAGAGAACCTCTCCTCTCAATTAAAGAGGAAAACGGTCGAGGATTTCCAAATGTGTAAGGTAGTACATTATATAATCCTACCCTGATCAATACTAACTATTAACATCTACAAGTGACATCATTACAAATAAATAGAATGTTAAGATGAAGGTTCTAATGTATAATAGCCAAGTTGTTGTACTATCAATACATTGTTATAAGATAATATAATTGAGGTCTATATCAATCTCACATAACAAATTTTTTAAAATAATTAATATCAATATAATAAAATAATAATATTAAATATTATAAAATTTATTATTATAAATAATTAAATAATAATATTAAAAAAATAAAAAATAAAAAAATCTTTCTGGGGTACTCCTCACAATGAGTTTTAGGGCAATTGTTAGCCCAAGCACTTCCCCCAATGAACTAAATAATAAGATCCTACAAAATATATATAATTAAAATTTAAAAAAAAAATTATATTATAATATATTATAATTATTACAACTATAAAATAAAAAATAAAAAATATTTTACATAATTAAAAACAAACATTTCTTCAAATTTATAGAAAAAGTCTACTAATAACCACAAATATTATGTTTTTTACAATAATCATTGAAAAAGAAACCATATTTTTATGCATAATACTATTACTTAAATGCCTAAGTGTATAAAGCATAATAAAATTTGTTAAACTAAAAGCATTTTTTTCTATTTGAAAATTTATGAAATAATCTAACTTTAAAAACAGTTCTAATGTACATCTAAATTCATTAGAAAAATAGATCTCTTCAAATTCAAACCAAAAAATAAAAATAGACGCCATTCAAAACAATTTTACTTAAAAATAAAAATAAAATTTTACCATTCAAGCTGGACATGGAAGTTCGGGGCAATCGTGGTAGAAACTGGAGAATCATGGCGGACCCCACTGCTATCTTCAACTGACGTGGCCATTCCAGTGCAATCCTCCAGGCTGCCCTTGCCGATCAGCTTGTAAACAAGGATCCTCTCGTTGCCAGGTAAGCAGCATCCCAGGATGGTCAACAGATTCAGATAAGTCAGCCTACGTGGAGGATGGTCAACAGATTCGGGTAAGCCCACGATCGTAATTTGTTCAATCGAACGTCATTCCAAGTTCCGATTTCTATGTTCAAATCAAAAGCGAATGCCTCGTCATTTGTTCAATCGAAGTGGAACGATTCTAAAGTCAGATGGCCCCAGTCATCAAATCGGAGACTGCTCTCGCAGCACTTCTTTGTTTTTTATTATTTAGACTTTTTGGTCTTTGGACATAATTTAAGCGTAGGACGGTGGACACACAGACAAGTATTTCATGTTAAATGGTCACAGTTAATATGACGGTCGACACCAGATGAGTATTTCATGTGAAGTGTTCGAATTTTGTCCTTTGATTTCTGGCCTTTGGTCAAACTAACGCATTGCAATGCATGATTATTTTGTTTTGATAAAAGACCTTTTTGTTTATATAAAATTAAGTGTATATACACTTCTGTTATATACAGTTAGAAATCACAGTTTTACATACGGTATATCTATCTAAAAATAATATATAATGGCATGGTGCTAACAGAAGGATGTTGTTAAAGTTCGAAAAGGAATAATTGAGACTTAATATAGAAAACTACATGATACTAACATAAAGACGTGGATAAAGTTCGAAAAGGAATAATTGAAATTTGATGTAGAAAACTACAAACATTAAATTCAATTAACTTTTGCAATGTTTATGCAAGAAAGCCTTAGCCAGATTACTAAATTTGATGTTGACTGTTCGTGCATCTTCATACTTCCTCATGACTTCAATGGCATGCGGAGTCAATATCTCTACAATTTAAAGAAAAGTAGGCAACCAAGGAATCCAATTATATTGAAAAGGAAAGGCTTAACATAGAAGTGCAATTTAACTAAACGCACCTGCTTTTGTTGATGGAGTGGAATACAAAGGTAATACAGACTGGAAAGTGCCGATAGAACCTGGTCATAAACAGCAAAGAAATCAGCAATCACTGGCAACAATCTGACAAAAAATAATGGCATCACTGATCTAGTTTGTTTATGCCAAGCAGACATCTACATGCATGCCATACATCCTCATCCTACATACATTTTACACAATATTTAGTTCATTTTAGTAATTTACCTATGTTTGCAAGATTCATTGATACATCTAAATCGATAAATAACAGTTTAAAAATGGCTGCAATGTTATATTCATGGCAAATTGCAGCACATCTATTTGAATAATCAAAACACATCCACAATGAGCATTCATATCAGGTATGTGCATTAAAAACAAACCAATACCACTAAAGATTATGCTAAAGATTATGAAAGACATTGTTTTAGCAAATAGTTACAACTTAACTTGTCATCCAATAATGAACACAATCGATAAATAAACATGTGTGGCTATCAGCTTGAAGAATACCCCAATACGGATGTAAAGAACATAACCAATTGCACTAAAATTTGTCCACCATCACCAACTTGAACTTGTAACTATAAAAATATTATAGGAAGTCCAATCTTCAACTTTTAAAAACTACTCTCATTAATTACAAAACCCTTACAGAACCTCATGAGATTTAATATACATTTTTTAATTCTAATCGATATGATTTTAAATTATATTCTATTTTTAAAGTTTGTGTGACTTGTACTCACTACAAAACTATATAACTTTATTCCATTTCTTTTTTAAAAAGAGAACATTTATTTCTAAACGACTAAGATCGTTTTAATTAACATCTTAAACATTCATATTATAGAATCCATCTTTGGCTATAGAAGGAAATGATTTCTCGGAGTCTAATTCGTGATAATGATGCTTTGCATTGGACAACATAGACCTGTCGTACTCTTCTTTATTAAGTCCAACCAGACATGTCGTACTCTTCTTCACTTACTTCCTTGGGCGGTTGTATTCTTCCAACTGGGATGAAAGCATTTTAAAAAACCACAAATTCTTTGTTTTAATATATTTTTACAATAAAATTTTGTTCCACATTAAAACCTTCTCTTTTCTCTATTTTTTTAGGAGTTGAAACTTTTTGTAAGAAATTGGTAATGCCATGTGAACCCTCTCTACTTTTTTTTACGAATTAAAACTCTTTTTAAGAAATTGGTAATACCATGGAAACCCAACCTTCAAGAACATCCAACTGAAAACCCAATTGAAACAACCAACTACAATGCTGAAATTCTTTTTAGAAAATTAGTAATAAGAGAGCAACCCAACCCTTAAAGAAATCCAACTGGAATCTAATTAAAACAACCAACTGACAACCCTGGAACTCTTTTTAGGAAATTGGTAATACTATAAGAACCCAACCTTCAAGGACATCTAACTGGAATCTAATTGAAACAACCAACTGACAATGCTTGAACATTTTTAAAGAAATTGATAATACCATCAGAACCCAACTCTCAAGGACGTCCAACTAAAATCCAATTAAAACAACCAACTGACAAACACTCTACCACTACCATCCAACTTATTCCTAACATTATGACTTTAACTAATTTTTCATTTATTCCTAAATTTGTGGCTTAATTTTTCAGTTTTTCTGAACTTCTATATATTTACGTTGAGGCACTCGACGTTGACGGGCGGAAGAAAGTAATTGAATACAGGTTAAAACATTTGATTATATATATCTATAGAATTAATGAAATGTCTGGCAAAGCAACTGCGCTGAATGTATACCCTCTTATATCAAGCGCTGAATGCATACCCTCTTATATCAAGAGGGGATGGGAGAGTGAGGAAGTACGGCGGATTTATAACAATTTTGGATGTCTTATTAGCTTGGAAAAACATCAACACATGATTTTTGATGGAATGTCGTGTTGGCCAGAGAATGCTACATTTTTTATGTGAAGTGGATGGAAACAAAATCTGCCAAATCCCGTGGGCAATGAGTAAGATTGTGTGTTGTAGGGGCAAAGCATATCTTTCAAACAGAATTATTTGTACTTGAAGGATTTACAGCGATCTCTCTTTATTTTTTTAAGATTTATACTCTTCCCCATTACTATTGCATTACCCTCTCTCAGTGTGCACGCCGAACGATTTCAAACATACATGCTTTCCTCTTGTTAAACCACACTACTGTGAGATTTTGTCAGATAGAAATCTCCTCAACATCTTGTTGGGATAGCCCCAATAAATTAGCATTAATAAATGAGCACTACTGCGAGATTGTTGGGATAGCCCCAACAATCTTGACAACTGAAGGATGCAGAGAGATCAGGTACAAGTCCTAAATGATTCTGATAGTTTAGATACTTCTTAGCATGACATCTTGACTTAAAAAAGCTTCTTCCTGTTTTAGGGGTGGGGTACAGTTTTTCTAAGCAAAAGACATTCCAATAACTCACAATAATAGAAAATCAAATGAAATTATATTCAGTAGTTTGTTTGTAAATAAGAGTCATATGCTTCTTCCTGTTTTAGGGGCGGTACAGTTTTTCCAAGTAAAAGACATTTCAATAACTCACAATAATAAAAAATCAAATGAAATTATATTCAGTAGTTTGTAAATAGAGTCATATGGACTAATATTTAATAGGGGAGATTGAAGCAGGTCCTACCTGTACTAATCTTGATCATGTGTTCTTGTGGTATCTCAACAAACCACATCATGGTATTACAAATGACTATTGACAACTGTCCTCCCGTGGGTGCAGGTGCCTCAAGTTTCTCGTTATACGAAACATGAAGGATGCTTGATAGAGAAGTAAGCCTCCCTAGCGTAGCAGAGATTGTGCCGCTTAAATTGTTGGCCGAGAGATCTAGCAATTGAAGACACTTTAGCTGGGCAAAGTCCTTGGGAATGGTTCCCGTCAGGTGATTGGGCGACAGATTGAAGAAGGAAAGATTGGAGAGGACGGTAATCGCCTTTGGAATGTGGCCTGAAAGCAGGTTATCCGCCATAAAAAGTGCCCACAATCTGGTGTAGTTACCAAGAGATTCCGGTATCATCCCCGTGAACCTGTTTCCGGAAAGCGACGTAGGCCGGCACTTGTAGAGAATGGGGCTTCTTGATGCATGTGGGATTCTTAATGGTCCCTCCCAAAATATGCTCCCAGAAATCGTTGTAACCGAGGCTGAGTCACACGAGGCTGCTGCAGTTGACTATTTCCGGTGGGAGCGGCCCCTGCAAGCGGTTATGCGAGAGGGATAACCAGAGAAGAGACTGCAAATTCTCGACGGTGGCTGGAATGGAGCCAGTCAGGCGATTTTCCGATAGGTCCAGCCCCTGCAATGCCGTCAGATTGCCGATCTTGGGCGGGATGGAGCCGGTGAGATCGTTGGAGGCAAGGAGCAGGTGCCGGAGGTTCCTGCATCTCTCGAGTTCCACCGGAAAGATTGAGGAGCCAGAGTCGCGGGCAGGAGAAATTTGTTGGACGAGAGGTCCAGAAGTCGAAGCGAACCGCGCAGCAGAGTGCCGAGATTGTGCAGATCTTCAACGGATCTTTGTCAAAACGGTTAATTCAAATTTGGCACCGTTTTTGGCCTCCTCGGATAACGCAATAACGATGGAATCCGCCAAAGCCAGTGCCAGAAACTGTTTGAAAGCCTTCTCCACTCCTGTAAAGAAGTGGAAAATATCTGAAATGGAACGGATTGGCTGACTTGCAAACAAACAAACGCGCATAAGCAGATCTTCATCGGATCTTTGTCAAAACGGTTAATTCAAATTTGTTTTTCTTGTAGCTCAAGCAACTGTTTTCAAATTTGTTTTTCTTGTAGCTCAAGCAACTGTTTTCGGTTAAATTTTCAAATTGGTTAACTGAGAAAAAGCTTTTACGGCCAAAACAATTTAATTAAAGTGGATAATTAATTTCCGACCGGCCAAAACAATTCAATTAAAGTGGACAATTGATGGTATCCAAAGTTACCAAATCTGCTTAGACAATGAGATTTCGCTTCTTCAGAATCTAGCTTTGTTTGGTCCATTCAATTGAGATGCAATTTACCCATAGGTGTAAAAAATATATTACTTTTTAGAGTTACAAATTCTATCACATGTTACTTGGAACTGTTCAAGAATATTGATGATCAATGGATGTGATATATATATATATATTTATATATAAATATAAATATATAATTTTTTTATAACTTAAAAGTATATAGTTAAAGGATGAGGTAATGATGTAAAGTTTGTTATAGATATAGATATTTAGTTTCAATGTAGATTTGTTATTTTTATCATTAAGATTGGAAGAAGTCTCATCCAAAATTGTAAATGATCTTTGTTTTAATATAAAATTTTCAAATTTTTTAATAAAATATAAGTAATTTTAATTTTAAAATAATTGCACATTAAACAATTTTAAAAATATAAAATTTTAAAGTTTACATACATTATTTATATAAATTATTTTGTATTTCTTGTATGAGAGGAGATATTGTATAATTTATTTAAGAAATGATCATGTCCTGCCTTCTTTTGACAACAAAATTTATATTCAACTATAACAAAAAGTTAAATAAGAAAGAATATTAATGACAAGCTCAAAAATATAAAAGTTGTCTTTGAGAAGGAAAAGGAAAATAATTTATCGTTTAATTTTAGCGTTGCTCTTGAGTAGAAATTGTTTTTATGTATTTAGCTTAATCATAGTAGTTGAGAAGATATGTTTTATTTTTTTATCCCTCATTTATTTTCTTTTTTAAGTTATGTCATATATGGACAAACAAGAATCTAATAACTAAATTATTTTTAAATAATGATTTGTTCTTAAGGAGATGCATGTTTTGAAGATAGTAATCAACTTTTAAATACACATTTGATTTTAAGACATTGATTCCTCTATTTCTATCCAAACACTTCATATTATTACTTCAACCCATTATTGTATAAGTATTACTAAAAAAAAAGCATTTTGATGAAGATGGCTTTAAAGGTTAAAAGGTTTTAAAATTATAATAAGGTCATGTAGAGTCTTGATTAACTTAAGATTATAATATAGGAATGTGATATTTTTGGGACATGGCTCTATGTCCAAAAACCTATTTTTATCCTAACCACATTCTTAGGGTCATAACTTTGTACTTGGAATTACTTGGAATTTTGTTTTGATCCATCTACAATGAGAAAATCACTTTTATACTCTTGAAAGCTTTATTACCTATTCAAAAGCCTTTAAAAGATAAAATTGTGTATGATGTATCCTTAGATGTCTATGATGTGATTTTAGGCTAACCATTTATATGGAGGAGGCATGGTGTTGATGAGTTTGCATCCCAAAGTGTCATCCTCACTAGTGATGGTTTGTGCTTTCAGATACCATAGGTATCTTCTCCTACCTCTATTTCCTTAATTAGTGCTAAACAATACAAGAAGATGATAGCCAAAATAATAAAGTTTAGTCTATTGATGATTAAGTCACAAAGCAGGAAAAACATTGTTACATATATCATAGACTTTGCATAGTAGAACTAGATTGACCAAAATCATAACAAAATAGGATGACTTGTCCAAGTTGTCAATTGGGTTAAAACATTTGATTATAGACTTTGCCCTTGGATGCCTTGGACCTCCAAATCATTAGATCTTAGATCCTTAGAACTTAGATTATAGAGACCTTCATCCATTAGGCCATTGATTATGGAGCATAGTTCCTAGGACATCTTAAGCATTGTTGTAATTTTACATCAAATATTTGAAAGATGTAAACCCAGAGATCCTAGAACCTAGATATTAAAGACTACAATATTTAGAGTATGAATCTAAATGAATTGATTTTCTTGTCTTGGAGGAAAGCAAAGCAGTAGAGAAAACATAGTTGGAGAGGGGAGTGTATGTCATCATAGCTAAGGTCCAATATGGGCATGATCTCGTTCTCCATGTGTAATTTATTAAGGTGGTCGGGGGTGTCATTCCACTTGTTCATAGTTTAAGAAAAGATCACAGGTGTACAAATATTTAAAGCTTGAAGCATACCTTCATGTTTTGTACCAAATTGTTGAGTGAGGATGAAGCTTATGGAGGAACTAGAGAAACAAAGATATTTCTTTGCACACAATACACAAGGAGAAAAATAAGGAAAAGCTTTATAATCTGATCTCTCCAACAACCAATTTCTTCTTTTTTGCATCCAAAGAAAATCAATTCAAATTTTATTCCCAATATTTTCCAAAGATTTTGGAAAAAAAAAATCTTTTACCATTAAGTTTTACTTTTCACCATTTTCCAACCAAAATAATTTAGATGTTGTTTTCACTTTTCGTTCCTTCCAAAAACAATTTGAATTTGATTTTTTTCACAAATAAAAAGTTAATTTTCAACCATTTACAAGTAGTTGGAGTGTTGCAAAGTAATTATATATAATGGTTATAATAATAATTTGGTGTTAAATGAAATGATAGAGAAAATTGGGCTGAAAATGATAGTGTATCCTAATCCTTAGAACATGTCATGGCTTAATAATGGACATCAATTGATCATGAATTAGTAATGTCTAGTTAATTTTAAATGACATGTATCATTAGACTAGAACAAGATATTGAAGGGTGTTAACATAATAACTTGCTAGTTTTATAATAATACACAGAAGGGAGTTGATAATCCCAACTAATTGGTCTTCAATGAGACATTAAAAAGAATTAGTAAATCAAATTTCACTAGTCTTGTATCATACATACAAGGGATTTAAAAAAATAAACTCATTGGTTTAGAACAAGATGTTAGAGGGGGTAAAGTTAGTTACTCGTTGGTCTTTTATTTAACATAGGATTTGAACAAACTAACTCATGGGTATTCAACAAACGTTGAAAAGAGTTAGATATTAAAATTGCTAGTCTAGAATTAAATGTAAAATGGTGTTGAACAAACCAAATTCACTAGACTTTAACAACACATTGAAGGGAGTTAATAAACTATACTCATTTGTCTTATATCATAATTGAATAAACCCTATTTCTAGTCTTATTTGAACATGGAAAAGAGTTGTAAACGATCAACTCATTGGTCTTAAATAAGATGTTGATGGAAGTTAAGAAATTAATCTGATTGGTCTTGTGTAAGGTAAAGAAGGGATATATCCACTAGATTCTTGGGTCTAGTATGATTTTTCAATTTTGGATAAGGCATTCAAGGGTAAGTTGTTGGTATTTCTAAGATGAAGATAAGAGATGAATAAATACACTCACAAGCATAGAATAATAGACTTCCTACCAATCATAACCAAGCTAAATTGCCCTATAAACATTGCCCTAACTATAACCTAATTATAGACTTTGCCCTTGGATGCCTTGGACCTCCAAAGCATTAGATCTTAGATCCTTAAAACATAGATTATAGAGACCTTCATCTAGTAGGTCATTGATTTATGGAGCATAGAATTACACCAAACAATAAAAATAGTCAAAGCAATTAGTTGAAACAAAATTACTCAAAAAATTCTTATCACTATAAGCTTTGCAAGAAAACAAAAAAAACAAAAATAAAAAAACTAGTTGGATTTTCAATCCCCAAAACAAACACAAAAAAAAAAAAAAAAAATAAAAAAAAAAAAAAAAAAAAAAAAAAAAAAAAAAAAAAAAGTAAATAAAAAAAGAAAAAGAAAAAATAAAAAAAACAAATAATAAAATAAATAAAAATAAAAAAAAAAAAATCAAAAAACACACATCACTACACCCCAAAAAAAACACCACCAAAAGTAAAAGAAAATATGGGAAAGAACAGAGGACAAAAAAAAAAAAAAAAAAAAAAAAAACAAAAAAAAAAAAAAAAAATAATAAAAAATAAAAGAATTTTTGGTCTTCAAAACCACCAAGTATACATTAATTTATTATTATTATTTAATATAAAAAATAATCTATAATAAACCAAATTATAATATTTTAATAAAAATAAAAAAAAATAATAAGTAAAATTCCAAATTTTAAAATTTTACCATCTATAATTCTCCAATCCAAATCTAATATAAGAAGAAATTTGTAAAATTAAGATTTCAAAAAACTGCTATTTCCTTAAATTCTAACACAACATGAAAAACCTCAAATACCCATTAACTTACCCTTACGTATACCTACAAAGCTGATTTCCAAAAATACACATGACAACTAGAAAAAACAACACACACACAAAAACCTACAATTAACATACATCAAACAACAATAAAACACAACAAATCCCCCCAAACACTAACCCAATGATATCCAAACCACTTGAAATCTTCTGAAGACTTTTCTTACACCAACCCATGACAACCCTCACAATCAAGCTTTCAATTCTAAATAAAAAAAAAGGACATATAAATACCACTGGGATAAACATAACTCTCTTAAATTTACTTCTATACAAGGTTTAATTAAGTTTAATTTCTCAAGAACAATATACAATTATATCTACCACTCATACAAATACTTTATGGAATATCCAACTTATTCTCAAATTCAAAGTCTTGTTAACATTTAAAAATCATTTGTTAACATGGAAACATGATCAACTATCAACCCACAACAATTCAAGCATCTATTCACACTCTCTACTTAACTTGCTACTCATCAAAAATAATACTTTCTCACAAACTTACCCAAAAGAAACTTCATCTTCTAACCTTCTCCTTCTCCTTCTTCTTCCTTCTTCTTCATTTAACTATTGTAAAAAACCATGAAAAATTTTAAAATTAAAAGAAAGTTTAACACCAAAAATCCTGAAACCCCTATAAAAAAAATACAAATTATAAACTCATGATTACCTAAAAGTATTCATCAGATATCTTTGTTCATCACCACTCATTCTCCATAACTAAATTGTATAGTGATAATCTCCAAAAATCTAATTATCCATACAAATTAATTACCATAACCTCATCCTCAACCACCTGTGAATATAAAACTCAAAATCACTCACACTCACATAAATTCACTCCCAATCATAATCAAGTCACTTGTAGTACCCTATGGATATTATTTCTTACAACCTTATGATAAAACTATTATCTTCAAAAAACCCACATAAAAGAAGGTAATTTCTCAAACACCAACACCCAACACATCAAACCAACAAAAAAAAAAAAAAAGTGGTATTCCTAATTTCACCCCAAACACCACACAAAACCACCAAACACACCAAGGAAAAACAAAACTCACACAAAACCCAACTCTCCTCCAAATCACACAATAACAACATAAATCATCCATTCTTCACACCTAACACCCATCTATAATAATCTAAAAAAAAATTAAAAGACAAATAGAAATTTTTGTCTAAGGTTTCATAAGAAATACTTTTGCATCACCATTTTTGGTTCTAAAAAGAGCACTGGAATTGTCATGATTTTCTCTTGAAAAATTCAAAAAAAAATCCACACCCACATGTGATTATAGATCACCCAAGACTAAGTTATTTTCTAAAATAGATCTCAAAGTGTTATCATCAAGTCTATCCAACTAAGATACATGAAGACAACTTTTAAGATGAAATGCCTTTTTAATGTTTCATACCTTTTCTTACTACTCCACACCTCAGATTAGATATTCAGCAAATTGACAAACTTGAGAAAAACTCAACACTAAAACATCTACATATCCTCATACTTATATCCTGAAACAAAACCAACCATTCCAATTCCTTTCAAACTCAATCAACCTGGTTTGTGATTAACAATCAAAATCCCACAAAATCTACAATCCCCTCCCTACCTAACATAAATTCCTAACTTCAAATTTTATCAATCATTCCTCAAACCACCTACCCATGCATACCCATCTAAATTCCATTTCATGGAAAAACCAAAGTCCTAAATAAAAAAAACTTTACACTCTATCCTTACCTAACCTCTCACACCTTTTAGATTAAACATCATCTAAAGTTCTTTAGTTTTACTCAAAAAATGGTCATCATTCTTATCATCAAAATCCAAGTTGAACTATTCCACATATGACAAATTATCATTATTCAACTAACAACATATATTTTGAAAATAATTACACCATCATATCCTCTCAATTCCCAAACCAAAAAAATAAAGTCAAGACATATAATGGCCTCTACCCCAACAATCACTCAAAAAAAAAAGATAATACTTTTATTTTTGAGTACCTCCTACCCCTCCTTAAATAATTCACTCACACTTGATTTCCCAACATATTCCAATATTTGGAAAATATTTGACATAAGCCTCTCCAATTTGCATCCTTTCAAATTTCACATCAAATACACTTACATTGGACAATTTTCCTACCAAATCACATTAAAACTCATTCACACATTCACTTGGAAACAAAAACTCACACTCAAATTTTCACCCAAAAGCAGGAATTTAATTTCTCAAAAATGTTTTTCCCAAAACCAAAAAAATTACTAACATCCTTACCATTCCTTCACATCCTGAAACATTTCATATTTAGTATGTTCCACACACACAACATATTTTTCATTTTTGATAATTAAAGATGCTAAAAAATTCCCCACAAACCATTCTAATCACTTACCCAATTATTCTTTGATGGCATTTAACCTTTATCACCTACAAATTATATCAGATCATATTCATCTTTTGGTCACTTTCATTCCTATGGAAAATTTTATTTCCTAACTCCACCCACACCACAAACGATGTAATTAAACCTACCTGCAGTCTACAATCTATCATCATGCTTCACCAAAAGTGGGACTTGAGTCTCACTCATATTGACATACCTACAACAGGCACTACATTCTTCTACAGTCACCTCCTTTGAGGTTTTTTGGATTCACCTTGCACCATGATTACCTTTCCTCCCCCACACCACAATCAAAGAAAAGACAAGCACTCATTTATTCAACTTGCACAATCTTCAATAAAGGTATTGAGATTTTTAAAAAACAATAAAAAACATCCATGATCGACATCAATTCCTCATCCATTCAAGTGTAAAAGTATGGTTGCACCTCGACAACATTTTTTTTATAAGACTCATAGAAAAATCAAACTGATTCACTATGGACCTTATACTATCCTTCAATAGGTGTTCAGAATGTCTTCCACCTTGATATTCCCGTACACTTGGGGATTCATGACATCATCAATATAGACCTTTTGAAGTTGTATTATGACTCTACATTGGAGATCACACCTGCTATCAATCATCCTATGGATGTGGTTCCTAATTCTCAGTTACCATTGGATTCAATCAAATCTATGACACAAGACTCAAAACTCACCAGGGTCTACCACCTCTTATCTTGTGGCTCAGAGGACAACTACCCATCAGCTCTTGGATTTCTTTCACAATTCCCGACTTTCCTACTCTAAAACATGGTCCAATGCTTCTATATGGGAGCATGATGAGGATTGCTTTTGATCACTCATATGACCCCTCTTTATTTCCTACTATTTCTAGTTTATTTCTAATTTAATATTGTAAGTATCTTATCCCAAGACTCCTAGTTCCTATTGACAAGTTGTCATTTCTAAGTCCTAGTTAGGAAGTGTGAACTCAAAGATAGCTTATGCTCTTATTTAGCTAACTTCTTATCTTCTTGTTAGCTAAGTTGTTTTACATGCAAATTCTTATGCACTATTATAGCTTTTGCTATATGGTTATGTATTTTTGGACCAATCCATGATTTTGTGGAATTGGTTAAGTATTTTGGGCCTTTCAAGCCTATAAATACAGTTTGTATAATATTTAAACTTAGTTGGATTTTCAATCCTCTTCAGCATAGTTCCCAAGATATCTTAAGCATTGTTATAATTTTACATAAAATATTTGAAAGATGTAAACCCTATGATCCTAGAACCTAGATATTAAAGGCCACAAAATTTAGAGTACGAATATCAATGAATTGGTTTTCTTGTCTTGGAGGAGAGTAGAGTAATAGAGAAAATAGAGTTGGAGAGGGAAGCATATGGCATCACAACTAAGCTCTAATATGGGCATGACCTTGCTCTCCATGTGTAATTTATTAAGGTGATCGAGGGTGTCATTCCACTTGTTCACAACTCAAGAAATGATCACATGTGTACAAATATTTGAAGCTTGAAGCATATCTTCAAGTTTTATACCAAATTGTTGAGCGAGGACCAAACTTATGGAGGAACTAGTGAAACCAAGAGATTTATCTGTAGATAATACAAGAGAGAAAAAATAAGAAAAATATTTATAATATGATCTCTCCAATGACCAATTTCATATTTCTTGCAACCAAAGAAAAGCAATTCAAATGTTGTTCCCAATTTCCCCTAAAGCATCTGAAAAAAATCTTTTGTTGTTAAGATTTACTTTTGAACATTTTTCTAGCCAAAATAATTTAGATGTCATTTTCACTTTTCAATCCATCTAGAAAACATTTGAGTTTGATTTTTCTTTTCGCAAATAAAAAGTTAATTTCTAACCATTTACAGGTAGTGGGAGCATTGCAAAGTAATTATAGATAGTAGTTATACTAATAATTTGATGTTAAGTAAAATTATAGAGAAATTTGGGCTGAAAATGATAGTGTATCCTAGTCCTTACAAGATGTCATGGCTTCATAATAGTCATTAGTTGGCAATGAATTAATGTCTAGTTAATTTTTAGATTAGGTATGAAATTTTGTATGATGTAGTTACCATGGATGTTTGACATGTCTTGTTGGGAAGACCATGATAATATTATGCAAAGGCTATTTATGATAGAAGATCAAGTATTATAATGATTGAGAAGAGTGGTAGGAAATACACCTTGGTTCCTTTGAAGGAAAAATAAGATAGATTGGTCCAAAATAGCAAATTTATTTTAATGACAAGCAAAGAATTATGAAGGATAATAAAGAAAGAAGTATAATGTTATGTCATAATTTCCAAATGAATGAAGGTTAATACAACACATAAGGCAAGTGACAATGCCAAAGCAAGTGAGTTAGTTTGAATATTACAAGGATAATATTTATGAGGTTTGCTAGATTATCACAGGTCCCAATATCAAGATCTTGAGTCATCTCAAATATTAGAGCAATTTAATATCAATGGCCAATATCAATGAACATAACATTCATGTAAATAACAATAACATGAATTAAAATGGTCAATATCATTCATGCAAATAACATGAAGAAAAATTACAATAGAATTGCTCAAACTATATACAAGCTTCAATATCCACTACTCCTTTCATTATATAACCTTAAAAAGGTGACTCTTGGAATCTATGACTATTGCTCTCCTCACATATCCGAGAGATGAAACCTTTACTATTCCATGCATAAGATAAACCTCTCATGCCTCTTGGCTTCTCATATTACCACTTGTATACATGACTCTTGACTCTCTATTTACTCTTGCACACTTTATTCCATGATACTTGCACACTTTACTACATGACACATGCACTTTCTCACTCTTCACACTTACACACATAAATACATGACACTTGTACACATCTCACACATAGACATATACATAAGGAAAATATAAATCACACTCCTAAACTATGGACTCAAATCCTATTCTAATATTTACATTTGTACCATAGGTACCATGGGGGTACATTAGCATATGCCAAATAATGTAATATTCTCCAACACCCCCTCTATTACATTATTTGGTTATTGAAGAAATTTAGTCTTCAATCATTATATTCATCTTGTACTTTTTTCCACTAGTTTCGACATTGCATGTGATTCTAGTACTAATCCAATTTTATCTCCTATATCATTGTTGGTACTGTATTTTCTATAATTCTAATGATTTCAAGCTTTGCTTTAATAATAAACTATTTGAGTACCTCATCCAATGCCATTAGTAAAATTTCCTTCATAATATTCCATTCATGGACATCATTCCCTTTATACCAACATGTTTTTTTAGTATGATTATGACTCCCACAATTTAGGCAATGAACCTGTCTCGAGCAATATTTAGTCTTATGTCTAAACTTATTATTTTGTTTAAAGTTTACTTTTGGATAAACTTTGATGGGAATAAAAAACTGATTTTTTGGTTTTGTAGTTCTTTTTGATATCATAGTAGATTCATAACTTGTTTTATCTTCATTACGAACATCTTCAATACATTGCTTAGGAATCATAAAAATGATATTTTTAGCTTTATTTTTAATAAATTGAATATGCTCTATTAATTCTTGACTCTTAGAAACTTTTTCTTTTTCATGAGCATTCATTCTTATTTGAAATCTATTTGTTTCTTCAAAAAAATAAATTCCTTTGGAGTAGAAGTCCTTATTACTCCAAATTTCAATTTTTTATTTTTCAAATCAAATTCTCCAATGTAAAATATTTAAAGAAATCTTCAAATTTCACAAAATCAATTCCTTTGGAGTTGGAAACCTTATAGCTCCCAAATTTTAAATAAAGAATTCTAATTTGTAAAATTTTAATCAATCGAAACATTTACATTTTCTTTTGGAGTAGACTTCCTTATCTCTCTAAACTTTGATCAATTTCAATTTTTTCAAAAATCAAGTTTTTGAAATAAACAAATTCTATCAAATGTAGAATTCCTTTTAACTCCCTAATTTTAACTTTTCAAAAATTTAAATTTTCAAAAATCAAAATTTTGAAATCACTTCAATTAAAAAATATTTTTTGAAAACTTTATAAAACCTTATTGCTCTCCCTTTATTAAAAAACTCAATGCAATTTAAATTTCACTTAAGTGTTCACACAAAATAGAAGTATTTTAAATCATACCTTATGAAACCTACACCAAATTCTTTAGACATCATCAAATGGTGATTGAATTGCCAAGGTGCTCTCTAATTACCATCACCCAATTATCTTAAGCATTCTTCCAACATTAAATAAAACTTGAGATGTTTCAATTAGTCCAAAAATATTATAAATATCTCAGGTGCTAATGTCTCAATTTTGCTTAGGGTGCTTGTAGGTTTTACAATGATACTCAAATAACTTTGGCACTTAATATTTTTTTAGAGCTCAATTCTCTCTGGTGCTTCAATCTATCAATTACTTTTGCAACACAATGGTGTTATGATGATTAGTCTATTTGAATGCTTAGTTTTCTCTAGCACTCCAACTTACAACTAGTTTTGCTGCTACTCAATGATGCTAAGGTGCTTAATATATTCTTATGCTTAGTCTTCTCTAGTGCTTCAATCTATCAATTGCTTCTACAACACAATGGTACTTAGACACTCAATCTGTTCCAACACTCAATATTTTGGTGCTTCAACTTTTAGCTACTACTATAATGCAATATCAATTAGACACTCTTAGTCTTTCTAGCATTTAGTCTTCTCTAGTGCTTCAACCTTCAACTACTTCTACTACTATGTAATGGCACTTAGATGAATGCAATGACACTTAGTCTCTCAATATTTATCTTAGGATGGATCTCATCCTCCTTTGAATCTATGTTCTATATGATAGATGCTCTCAACTCTATCTCAATCATAGGGATTTTGCCTTTTTTATATCTTCTTCAATAGTTAGACATGGGATGCTTTAGTGGATCCCTTCTATGTACCCATCCTTCTCTACTAGATATCTCACAACTTGAGTAGCTCTTAATGTCTCCCTCTCAATTATGGTTATCTCACAACTTGGGAAGCTCTTAGCAACTCCCTCTCTAATTCTTCTTGACATCTCCCAATCTAAGCAACTTTTTACTACTCTCTTTCATTTTTGTCTTTCACAATAACCTCTACTCATGGTACTATGAGCTTGATTTGCAATCTTCCTTTCCTTTTGCCTTAAAGACTTTCTCAAAGATACCTTATGCTAGAACCTTTTCTTCCTTAAGTTTTACCTCCTATAACTAGTGCAACTCAATCAGCCCATGCTCTTCCAATGGCTTCAATGGGGGCTATTTTTTTGCTTGTACAATATCATTCTTCAAACAATTTTATAAAGTTAAGGTAATCAATAACCCAACATTATTTTGGCCTACATTTCCTTCACATGGCCCTTCCTCCAAATTCACACCAAAGTTTTCCTTTGATGCTAGCTCTTCAATATTCATACCAAAATCAAGTATGGTGTTAGCTTTAAAAACTACTTACACTAGCTCTAAATCGTATTAATCTAGAATCAAATATTCACACCAAAACTCTTTTTGATGCTAGTAATAGAGACTACTCAAAGTAGATTTGGTAGAGTTTAAACAATGCAACTCTCGTACAATTGTTGGCTTTTTAGATAGATTATCATAGGTCCCAATATCTAGGATCTTGAGTAGTCTCAAATATTAGAGCAATTTAATATAAATGGCCAGTATCAATGAACATAACATTCATGTAAATAGCAATAATATGAAGTAAAATGGTCAATAATCATTCATGCAAATAACATGAAGAAAACTTACATTAGAATTGCTCAAACTATATACGAGCTTTAATATTCAATGATCCTTTGATAATACATTCTTGATACATTTCCTAGAGCTTTGTCTCCATAATATAACCTTAGAAGGGTACTCCAACTTTTCATCTAAAAAATAATCATTTCCCTCTAATTTTTCATAATAAAGAGGAATATTCTCTAGAATGGTGATAAACTTGAGGCACACAAGTGCATGCCCACATTAGCATAGGACATTAAAGGAGGGAATTTAACAAATTTATTTTTTAAATTTTAACTACAACCCTTTTCCTCCCAAGTGTTGTACTTGGAGGGTTGGCTAGCAAAAGCTCTCTAAGCCATTAGACCATGGGAGGTCTCAAGTTTAATTCCCTCCCATATCAATTCCTTTTAAAATACATTGATGGGATCAACATGCATGATGTGGAAACTTATGATGACATGGAAACTTGCAATGATGTAGCATCTTATGATAACATGGAACTTTGTGGTGATGTTGTATTAGATGACATCACCCCTTTGGATAGTTATGGTGGTGTGGCAAAGTTGTACAAATAACATATGGTAGTCTATATAATTGATATGGTAGTTTGTATAATTGATATGGTAGTTTGTATAATTGACATGGTAGTTCATACAACTAACATGGTCACCAATGCATGAATCCTAATATGATACATGGTAGTCCATGTAGATGATATGATAAACTATATAGGTGACCATGGAACTTTTTGGTGATGTTGTATTAGATGACATCACCCCTTTGGATAGTTATGGTGATGTGGTAGAGTTGTACAAATAACATATGGTAGTCTATATAATTGATATGGTAGTTTGTATAACTAACATGGTAGTTCATACAATTAACATGGTCACCAATGAAGAAAGGTAATTTATATGGTAGTTCATACAACTAACATGGTCACCAATGCATGAATCCTAAGATGATACATGGTAGTCCATGTAGATGATATAATAAACTATATAGGTGACTTAGAAATAGGTACACAAATCCTAAGGTAATATGTGGTTGCTAATGTGGTAGTCCATATAGCTGACTTGATGGCTAATGCATGAATCTTAAGGAAACAAATGATAATCCATAAAAGTAGTGTGGCACAACACATACCAACTAGTGGAGGTATTGATTTAGTTGATGATGTGACATGAATCCTAATGCAATACATGGCATATGATATAGAGGCTAATGCAAGTGCTAATATAACATGCTCTAATTGCTCTAACATGGTAGGTCATACAACCAATGTGGTAGGCCACAACCACTAGGTATGTATAATTATATGTTAGGCTATCATATTTTTCCAACTCATCAAACATTACAAGTAGCTTACATAGTCAACAATAGACTTAGTAATACATAAAACTTAGAATGAATTAGAGTGTGACAAGTGGTACAATATGGTTTTTAGATTAGCTATCAAATTAGATCATGATAAATGACATCTTGTGGCTTGTTGATATGCTACATAGTTAGCACATGATTGACACCCCTTAGCCACTCACACAACAACACTTTATAGCCTCTCAATTGCTATAGGTACTAATTTTTTTAAAAAATATTCAAAGGTTTTGGAGGTGTTTTCTATGATTTTAGGGAAAACATTTTGGGGGCCATAACATTTGTATATGAAAGGAATTCTAGTTTTTTTTTAAATCATATATATTTTTAGAACACTACATTGGTGGTGTTATTTTTGGTCATGGTTATATGTAGATTTTTGTATAATGGAAAAATAGTTATGTATCCCCATGTGCCCTTGTTGAGTGGTCCTGACTATTCTTCATAGAAGATCAAGATTGAAGCTCTGGGGTTAATAAAATATATGAATGAGACCTTATGATATTAATTCTATAGAAGTGGAGCAACTCTATAGGGATAAGAAGGATAAGGCTCATTGTGTCATTGCTCTTTTATGTTGACAATGTATATGACACTTATGTTAGTAGCACCACGAATCCTAAAGTGTTGTTTGAGAAATTTTAGGGGCTATATGATTGAATTGATTCCATACAAATTAATAGAATGGAGGTTGATCGAATAACCTTATTTATAGACTCACTTGATACTATTAATGAGTATATCAGTCGATTCAAGAAACTACAAGAGGACATTTAAATTGCAAGAGGACTTCCCAAGGAGAGAAGAGAAGGACATGAAGTATTGGAGACAGAAAGGAACATCAAATGCTTAATAATATTTTTAAAACATATGATATAGTTACTATTATATTTGAGATGCTTTGTATGTATTTCATAGATTCTTCTACATCACCTAATGATGAGGTTTTAAGTACTTTTTTACACCACCAGACTATAAGAAATAACCATAAGGAAGATTCTATGTTTAATCAATCTCATCCAAAGGAACCTATTACCAAAGTTTAGAATGGAAAAAATAAAATATAATGAGAAGTAGCCCAAGAAGTTTATCAAAAAGTCTACTTGTGAGTTCTACAAGAAAAATTGCACAAGATAAAATTTTGTAGTATTCAAATCAAGAAACTTGAGAAAGCAACAAGAAATAAGGTGTTGATATTGAACTCTTCTATGCACAAGGTGAGGATAACTTTGATGAAGAAAACTCATAAGCTTATTTAGAAATTAATTATACATATTGGACATCCACTTATTCAAATAATTGGCTTACAAATTTAGGGGTAACTAGGAACATGATGAAGCACAAACATCTCCTATAAGTCTATAACAAATCACATACAGGGGAACATATTATTATTAAATATTATTCTTTATAATAGCTTGCAATATGTGGAGATATCAACATTGGATCTTTATATTTTGATAAGCTACTTCATGTTTGTAGTGTTGGTCCTAACCTTTTTTCTATTTATCACATTAATCATATAAATAAGAAGGTAGATTTTTGTCCTAATAGATGGGTAATCGAGGATATAGACATTGGATTTAAAACTATTACTTCTACATATTCTGATGAGACTAACCACATATAAAATTTGGAATAAATACCTTCCTCTTTGGCTTCCTATAAGAATAAAATATTTGTTTCTATAGTTGTAGTGTATATAATGAAAGTTAGAAGTGGCATCATAGGGTTGAGCATCTTAGTTATGGATCCTTGAAATACACAAGTCAACACCAAATGCCCATTGGCATACCATGCATATTCCCTCCAAGTGGTGCATGTGAGGGGTTCATTTTGGGAAAGCATCATAGGAAGACCTTTCCAAAAGGAGAGGCAAGATGAGAATCTCATCCCTTAGAGATCATACATAGTGATTTTTATGGACCTATAGGCATTCCATATCTCCCAAGAAATAGGCACTTCCTTATTTTTTATTGATGATTTCTCTAGATATGTGTGGTTGTGCACCATTTGCACTAAGGATGATGTTTTGGATAGGTTTAAGACCTTCAAGGCCCTTGTTGAAAATCAGCTAGATATGAGAATCAAATGTCTAGATAAACAAGGGTGGTGAATATATTTGCTATATTTTTTATTATTTTTTGACTTTTTATGGGATTACCTCCTTGTAATTTTTGGATGACATGTTCTTTGCATGCAAAAATTATGCATAGTACTTTCCTTTTGTAAGTTATGGGTAACAAGTGCATTTACATTTTTTGATGCATGGAGCAAGCCTTCAGCCAACAACACTCCATTGAAAGTTAACATTTAGATGACCCATATATTGATTAGATGACAACTTCATAATATATGACCTTCTTGTATCTTTATATGATCTTATTGGTAGATGACCTGGTCAATGGACGAAAGGGTCAAAGTTAAATTCATATGGTAATATATTATGATGATAACTCTAGAAGGCTCTTATAGATGATAAGTCATGTGATGACACAAATGAATTTAAATAACTCATTTCTTTAGATGGTAATATATTTAGATGATAACTTTTCTCTAGATGATAGCTCTTCTTCAAATGATAAAATTTTTCTAAACAACTCTAGATGACAACTCGTCTCCATATGATATCTCTAGATGATAACTCTAGATGAAAACTCTTTGTTATATGGTATATCTTCTCCAGAACACCCAATTTATAATGGAATAATTAGATGATGATATTATCATTAGACATCAATTTTTTCAAATAACCCTATTTTATGATGGCATGATATTCATATAATAACTATCTTGTACAATTAATATCATTCCACTCTTGTGCATCTACAACATAAACAATGGTAGAAAAATACAACTAGGATGATTGCTAAAAATATCTCTAGTGCAATGATCTAGATGACAACAACAAATTAGAACTCCAAGTTCTCTTGCATAACTAAAAAACATAAACAACATAAAAATGCATGTCTTCTCTTGTGTTCATATTATGATAATGATTCTCTTTACTCCTTAGCAATGCATTCTAATTAAATGTGTGCTTCTTTACAACTTCTATCAATCTTGTGAGTCTCTAGCTCCTCTCAACTAGAATGCTTGGTAATACTTTTCCTTTATTCAAAACCTTCATCCATTATGGAATTTCTACACCTCGATCTAATCTTCCTCCAAATAGCACCTTGTAAAATTGATCTATTCTTTCTCATACTCTAGGATAAATGATAGCTCTCATACCACATGTTGGACCAACATGGTGTTAAATAGAGTTTTATTAATAAAAAATGTGAATATTTATGATGAACATGAGATAGTTTGGATAACAAAATATCAACCACCTATTTGGGTGTAAATCTTGAATTTCTAACCCTAACTATATTACATGATATAGTAAATTCCTAAGATTGTTGAGGAACAAAAAATCATATGTATACCAAATATTGGCTACTTGTGAGCCACAATATTAGAGGTGGTACATTGTACCACAAATTCTAGCCATCTTGGTATGACTAAAATGATAACAAACCTAAAAATGTTTTTTGGTCTAGTTTAAAGAAAGATACAACAATATTTATTGCTAAATGCTTGATATGCCAATGAGTTAAAGCTTAGAGTGTGCATCCAATAAGTATGTTGTATCCACATGATATACTAGAGTGGAAGTGAGAGATATTTAGCATGGATTTTATTCAAGGTTTACTAATGTCAAATTATAAGCATTAAGGCCCTTGTTGAAAATAATCTAAAAGGACATGTTACCTTGTGGTAGGCCAAAGTGTAGATTTAGTGAAATAACAAGGGTAATGAAAAATACAAGATGGTATATGATGCTTACCAAGTTGGAAGGAAAAATCCTTCTTATTGATTACCAAATCTAACTTATTGAACACACTTTGAAATATAGATAGATTCAAATGTGGAAGACTACATGGAGGAGCTTTATAAGATTGTTGTTAAAGTTGTTTATAATAAAGTTTACCAAAAAGGTGGTAAGATGTGTCAATGAATTAGAACTAAACATCTAAGATGATATCGACATGATAAAATTATAGATACTAGAGAAAACCTATTGCTTGGCTTTGAAATAAGAAGATACGTTTTCTCTAAAATATTAGAACTCCTTATAAGGTATAGAAAGATTTAGTAAAGAAAAAACATCAAAGCAAAAAAACAAAACAAATTTGACAAGAAGATGAATTAATTTTTTCACAAATCCAAAATCATCCATCTAATGAAGGAAATTTTAATACAGAAAGAATAATTTACAACCAAGGGGAAGATTTAGTGATACTTGCATTTGATATGGTCAAGTAAGTCATGGGGTCATTGAATGCCCTCAAGCCATAAAGATACCAATATAAAAAGGAATGAAAAAATATACATATGCTATAATAGAAGAAAGGTCAATAACATCATTTATTCACATGGAGGAGCCTAAGAAAGGAGAGAACCCCATTTTGAGAAAGATATTATTGACACTAGAGAAAGAGGGAAAACTAAAACAAAGAAAAAGTTAATTTTTGACCATTTACAAGTAGTGGGAGTGTTGCAAAGCAAAAATATATAGTGGCAATACTAATAATTTGGTGTTAAGTGAAATGATAGAGAAAATTGGACTAAAAATGATAGTATATCCTAGTCCTTAGAAGATGCCATGTGTCATAACCCAAAATTAGATAACTTAAAAAAAAACCTTATTAAACTATGGCATGCAACCCTACTAGAGAAATCCCTTAAGAGATTGAAACTAGAAGATACACTACCCTCAAACAAGCTACTAGTCTATCCTTCTAAGTTGATTTCTAGTTTAGCCACACCTCGCTCACCCATCCCTACAACTCACATAGTTCCAATTATGGAAGTGTACTAGGTGAGAGGATTTCCCTTTGGCTTCACCCACATATTACATAAGAAAATATCTTCTCCCCTTCCCATATTCGTAAGGGTAGCTATGAACCTTATTCACTACATAATTCATTCTATGTAGTGGTTCCATGCATCACATGTGTAAGCTTACCACTTCCTATTCTTTGGAATTGGTAGCTTCAAAACTTGCTCACTACATAAGTCAATCTATGCAGTCAACCTTTTTCCCTTATGTCAATCAAATAGGTTTACGCTAATCTCTACATTCTACATATGTATTTCTATATAGTGTACTAAGCATGTTAAGAGTAAGTCCTCATTCTCCATTGTTGAGAGTCCAATAATATTAATCGACTACACAATAGCTTTTGGTCTAAGATTCCTTCCATTGGAAAGCATTTGACTCAATAGTTAATGGTCTTTCATTAATGCATACCTAGAGTAATAATACCTATAACACAAGGGTTATTTAATCATTAATCCTATCTCTAAACACATACCTCTAAGGTTGTCTTCATTTATAGTCTAGACTAGCACATGGAGAAACCGCATTAGAATGAATTCCATTCTTAAAAAATGGATGTTCTCTGTAAGTGGCCTTACATAGTCTAACACAGTCCATTCTTCACTACAACAAAGGAGGTTTCTTTAAAAACATAAACCATTGTTACCCATTTCTATTTCCTAGCATGCTTCCCTCGATAACAATGTATCCAAGGTAAAAGGGCTAGTTCATAACCAAGGATACACACTCACTGTTACTTCCTAGCTTACCCACCAACACACGAACCTAGAGCTTAACGTAACTCTTTGGCACATCCGATAATCGAGATATCAAGTGGTGAAAGTTTCAGTTGACCAACTATCAAACTAGGAGTGCTTCAGAACCATATTTATTCTTGGATTTAATTACAATGATTTAACCTTTAAGTCCTAGTTTTGAGGATTAAGCTTCTAGTCTAATCATAACGAAGATCAATTACTTGTTTATCAACATAAATATAATTTAAACCATCACCACATAAATGCATGAAGAAAACATGTTTCAGAGATATTTATAAAGCATAAAGAGAAAACATAAATCAAACTTGTTCATCATAAATACCATTGGCATTAATTTACTCAATTACAAATTGATTCATTACACATTTCTTTTCTAGTCGATCATCGGTTGTTCATAATGTAAAACCAGATAGACATATTATTGTCTAACCAATAAGGTAACACATTCTTCTATTACAGAGCTTTGATATTTAGGGTCCTTGCTTCATAGTAGCAACAACCTCACTCACTTCTCAATAGAATTTGTACCGCCACTTGATATCGTTAAAGGTGGAAGCTTCAAAAACCACCAAGAAAAGACTACCTTGGGAAGGGATCAGAGATGACTCCAAGAAACTCATTGCTTCTTTATTAACATGCATTCTTAACATCAAATAAACACTCAAATGGTAACTCCTTTATAATTACCCATTACCTACTTGAAGTCTTTTTCAAAGTAACTCCGTAGAAAAGCTTATGAGAGAATAAGCAATACACATAACAGAGGTATAACTAATATACTCCACATTCTTTAACTAACAAAAAAGAGAAAAATACTTCATTCTTTCCCTAAAAATCATATATCCAGAACTCTTTAGAAAAGATAGAACTTCCCAAAACTCTATTAACCAAGAGTGCAACATCTCTAATAGCATAAAGAAAGCTTGTCTTTAAATACAATGAAACTATATCAACCAAAGGTGACACACAACATCTTTTTCATTCACAACCACTCAAAAATTATTCAGAGGAAAACAACATTCATGTGTAACAAAAGAACTTTCCTATCCTAAGAAACAACAATTCTATCTTTCACTACTAAGTGATATTCTTTCTGATATCTTCCAAACCAAACATACAACACAAACAATGTATGCATGTTTATATATAACTAAGTCTTGAGTCCTTGACATAGGTTCATTCATGAAAGACACATAATCCTACATATTGCCCTTGATGACGTCTATGTGTGGCTCATACAATATGTCACTATTCCTTTAATAACCACGTGGTAAGCTCCTCCTACATATTTTCCAAAGAAAGAATAATGCACAAGAATAGGTTTTAGGCAGCAAGTTACTCTTGTTAAAGACTTTAACATGCAACAATCAAAAGATAAGTTTTACTAGTTTAAACAGAAAGATACCACACCATTCATTCAATTGGTTTTACCTATCTTTCCATAATATTTAAACCCTGTTCCAAAATACAATTAGATTTCCTAGACATCTTCCTTCATGGAAATTTAAACCGTTCAAACTTAGAGTCTACCTGGTTTGCTTGCCTACGTTCCACTAGAGATGATTATAAAATTAGATTTCACTGGTTCACTTAACAACGTCCTTCCAAAAAATGATTTCTCCTTTTTTTTAGTCGATGGTCCTCTCTCTTCTTGCTCTGCACTTTGTTCATTTTTGGTCATCTACCTCCCTTCTTTCCAAGCCGCACACATAGCTCAATGACTAACCAACCTCCTACGAACATTACAAGCACGATGATCATGACCTAGCTGGCCACACAATGTCCATTTTGGTTTTCATAAAATTTGCTCATAAATCTTATTTTCTAAAAACAATACAAGCCTACCCTTTAAAGAGCACAATCGATCATTTAAAAAGATAATTATTTTTCCATTATATTTTTTCCATAATTCAATAATAAACTCCTTCCAACAATTTGGTTATCCAAAAGAGATTATCAACCAAAAAATATATATATATATATATATATATATATATATATATATAATGGAAATAATAAATTCAACACTCATTTATTTTTTCAAATAGATATTTCCAAACCAAAAGCAGTTTTAACATGAAAATATCATTATGCAACAAACAAGTTTTCAGATCATGACATGCATCTCCATGAATGGAATATTTATCCAAGTTATCCCAATTAGTTTTCCATCTAATACCCATCACATCATTTCCCTCAAGGTATCTTGTTCTCAGTGGTTGCTTCTTTCTTCCACCTACAAGAAATATTTTTCCTGCAACAATGTAATTTATTAGCAACATCACATTTACATTTATACATGTATAACTCACAAAACATAAACATGAGTTTATCCTATATTCCATTGATAAATTGTTAAGTACCAAGATAGGTATTTAATATTGAATAATTTAATATTGCATTGTATAATGGTATGAGCCATAAATTAATTATTGAGTAAGGAAGGCCACGTGTCAAATTAGAAATAGGTATGTCATAGAATCATATTTGTAACCGTTGGTGGAATATTGTCATATGTAACTGCAAGTAATATTGTCATATTATTATGCACTTTGTAAATCATGGAAGGTGAACCATCACACTCTTGTATAAAGAGAGATCTACCCCCATTGTGAAAGGATCTATGATGTATTCTTGGATAAGTCTTGGCTCATGGAGCTAGAGATCTTGTGGAGTGGCTTCCTTCCAAAAGGAACATTGTATGGTGTTCTCCTACCTCAAGGGTATAATCAATCTCTATTTTATTGAGAAATTTATTGTGCAATTAATTTATTTGTGGATGCATGTTGAATATTTATGCAAATTGTTGAATGATTTATGGAATGAGAAGAGAGTTTCACTACATAAATCACGTACATATTCCACTATTATATTAGAATATAAGTGTTTTGCATCAATCCAAAAATAAAGTCAATCAAAATATTCCATCCTCAAGCAGAAGTAAACCATAAACTTATGGAAATGAAAAGTCTTGCCAAGGGAGGGTCATGACATCCTCCCCCTCCTAGGCTTAACACAACCCTCTGTGTTACATTCAAGTTTTCCAACACATACAAACAATTACATTGCATGATAAAACAAAAAAGGAAAATGCTTTCAAAAGTCTGCTACTTTCTCGTAAGTAGCATTTCATTTCGAGAACTGATCCCACTAGACCTTGCATTGCTCCATAGGTCCTTTTTGCATCGATTTGGATCAAAACTCAAGGATCCTTACTAGTCAAACCTCTATAGCCTTTGGGTTTGCCATCTACAAATTTGAAAAGTCCCACACATGCTCAGGGTTAGCAACATACTTCCTAAGCAAAGAAATATGGAAAATATTATGAATCTTGGACAAACTAGGTGGTAAGGCAAGTTGATAATCCACAGGACTAATATTCTCTAAAATTTCAAAGGGTCCTACAAAATGAGGGTCCAACAAAATGGGGGTCCAGTTTTGTGGATTTAATGGTGCTCTTCAATGGTCTCACCCTGAGAAACACTTTGTCACCAACAACAAATTCATGAGGTGATCTCTTCAAATCGATATAACTCTTTTGTCAATCTACAACTTCTTTTAGCATTTCCTTGATCATCCTTAACTACTACTCCATTTCTATGACCATATCTGGACCAAGCTCAATCCGATCCTCTATATTGTTCCATGATAATGGTGTCCTACATTTCCTACCATACAATGCCTCAAAAGGTGCCATGCTTAGAGAAGAATGATACCTATTATTGTAGGTAAATTCTACCAGGTGTAAGTAATCCTCCCAATGGGTCTTCTGGTCCATACAATACATGCGAAGCATGTCTTCTTGCACTTGGTTCACTCTTTCAGTCTATCCATCAGTTTTAGGGTGATAAGAATAACTTATATTCAACCAGGTACCAATGGCATGATGCAAAGCCTACCAAAACTCGAATGTGAATCTCAAATATCTATCTGATATAATTACTTCTAGAAAACCATGAAGTCAAAATATCTCTTTGGTAAATCTATTAGCCACCACCACAATGTCATATTTAGTGTTTTCAGGAATAAAATGCATGAACTTGGTCAATATTTCAACCACCACTAGGATAGCATCATGCTGTAATAAATTTTTAGGTAGCCCTACTATAAAATCCATCATAATTACCTACCATTTTTGCTTTGGTACATCATGCAGATACAACAATCCTGCAGGATGTTTGCATTTTGCCTTAACTTTCTGGCATTCGAGACAACGAGTGATAAATTCATTCACGTACCTCTTCATCCTAGGCCAAAGAAAGTTTTCTTCATATTCTCCCTCATCTTTGCTCCCCCTAGGTGAGAAAAATATGGTGATCTATGCACTTCATTCAAGACCATCTTCCTTAAATCACCTGCTTCAAGAATAACTACCCTATCCTTGAAGCATAGGAAACCATATTTGAGGCTAAAATATTTGTTATCCTCTAGATTTCTTCTCATCCTTTCAAGAATTTGTTTGTAGTATGCATATTGATATTGCATATTCCTGACTTGTTCTATAAAGTCTACATGGATGCGAGACAAGATGACTTTATGTCTCCTTCTACTCAGCACATCAACCACTTTATTCTCCTTTCCTTTAATGTACTCAATACCAAAATCATATTCCACAAGAAATTCCATATTGTATACTCTGATGATTTATCCATAGCTCAAAATATCTCCCTACCAAATAGTGTCGCTAGCTCTGGAGAGCAAACACCTCCGCTGCTAGCTCTAGATCATGAGTCACATAATTGACCTCATGTTGCTTTAATTTCCTTGACCTGAAGGATATTACCACTTCTTCCTAGGAGAGAACCCAAACCAAATCTTACAAGGATGCATCTATACACACTAAAAAACTTCCCTGGGGATCGGGTACCTTCAATATAGGAGGTATGGTAAGCTTTTGCTTAAGCATTTCAAAGGCTACCTTACATTTATCTGCACATTGGAATTTTTCCCCTTCCTCTGTAGGTTAGTCATTGGAGAGGTAATCTTGGCATAATATTTTACATAGCGCCTATAGTACCCTATCAAACCCAAGAAGCTTCAAACCTCTATAACATTTGTTGGTGGTGGCCAATTCAAAATAGCTTCTATTTTCCTAGGATCTACTACGATCCCTTTTGCTAAAACAATGTGTCCTAGATATTGCACTTCTGACACATAAAAATCATACTTGGATAAATTTCCATACAACTAATTTTTTCTTATCAGTTCCAGTAAAACCCTTAGGTGTTTATCGTGTTCTACCTTATTTTGGGAATAGATCAAAATATCATCCAAGAATAATAACACAAATTTATCCAATTGCTTCTTGAAGATACTATTCATCAAATTCATAAATGCAGCTGGAGCATTTGTTAAACCAAAAGGTAAAACAATGAACTCGTAATGTCCATAACGAGTTTTGAAGGCTGTCTTGTGAGTATCCTCCTCCAAGATCCTCAGTTGGTGATATCCAGATTTCAAATCAATCTTCTAAAATATTGTGGCATCTTTAAGCTGATCAAAGCAGTCTTCATTACTGGGTAGGGGATATATGTTCTTGACAGTTGCCTTGTTCAACATCGTATAATCAATACATAATCTTAAGGAACCATCATTTTTCTTCACAAATAGCACTGGTGCACCTCAAGGTGACACACGGTCTAATTAGTCCTTTATCCAGTAAACCCCATAACTACACTTTCAACTCTTGGATTTCTATGGGGTTCATTTTGTATGGAGCCCTGTGTATGGGTTCTATTCCAGGTTGGAGCTCAATTGTGAAGTCAAATTTTTGTTTAGGTGGTAATCTCGACAAATCCTCTAGAAATACATCCCTAAATTCTTGTAGAATTATGTATCTCCTCAACACTTCTTCCTTCTTATCATCATCTAAATCATTTATCTTTACAACATAAACCATTCTCCATTTTTTCATGGCTTTCTTGAGTTGCATTGTTGATAGAATTTGGGGTTGGAAAGCCCCTTGTAGGTTGTACACCCTTTGCTCTTTCCCACTATCATCCATGTACTCTATCCATCTATCTTGAAAGTTGAATACAACCTTATGTGCATGTAGCCAATCCATTCCTAGGACCACATCAAAGGTATGCAAAGGTGCTACATAAAAATATCCTAGGGTCATCCCACTAGGTAAGGCAATTTCTACCATGGGGTAGCACTGACTCATAGAGTAGGTCTACCCTGAGCCATACTCAACTTTCCACCCATGTGCCAATATTCTAGGTCTTTTAGAAATATCTCTAATTAAATTAGTGGAAGAAAAACTATCCGTAGCACCACTGTCAATTAAAATTTTAACATTCCTACCAAAGACCTTACCCCTTATTAGCAATGGTGTGGCTTGTCCTTCCAGATCCTATTTTTCTATCATCACAAAAATTTTGTGCACTAGTTCCTGTAGGCCCAAAATGGCCACATATACTTAGAATTTTTTTGAAAATTTTACTAAGGCATGGAGACTACATTCCACACACATTCCAGTGTATTTTGGAGCGGATCCGCGATGAAGGTAACAAATCCACCCAACACTTAGTCAAGTTTTGCACTTGGAGAAATTTTGCACCGCATTCCTTGTTCTTGGCTCTAGATTGGCAACGAAGGTTTTGAATCCGCAAAAGTTTTTGGAGAAAGGTGACATCAGCAAAAAATTAGTGTGGATTGGCGATCGCTTTGTATTTGTGATACCCTTCAAAGTGACTAAGTGTTGGAAAACTAATTTTGGAGGACATATAGAGTATTTTTTCTCAGAATGGTGACATAAGGTGGAAAGTAGTGTAAGGAAGTGTGGATTCGTAAAAAGGGCAATTTTGTCTAACTCTTTTCTGGAATGGCGACAAGTAATGTTTTCTCTAAGGCCAGTGTAGAATGAAGATAGAGTTGCTTAACATTGTGGTGGGTCCAGAATGGAAATTTAGTACCAATACTCTTGTTTGGGTCCGGAATGGAATCTGCAAGAATTTCAAAGGAAGTATGATATCATCAAGTTTTTTGTGCGGATTCACTTCAACTTCAAAGCCAACGAAGAAAAATAGAGAATAGGTAGCGGATTTCATCCCGCTCCATTTGTAATGCATTTTAGTGCGGATTGGCGTCTTGATGTCTCTGAAGCATGGAGGATGATGTCATCAAATATTTTAAAGCAAAATGGTGCAATGATCTCTTCCTATCATTACTCAAAGATTATTTCAAATAGATCGTATCCATACGATGGAAGAGATCAACGATCGAGAATTGCTGAGCAGAATGAAATAAAATAAAAGCATTTTCACCAGGACTGAAGAATAGTTAGTTGGAGGAGGAAGCCGAAGCACCGAGGGTTTCAAGAAACCAGAACCAGAGATGGTTGTAGATCGACAATGGTAGAAGGCTCCCAAGAAAGATCCATGATGCAGATGTGATCTCCAACGAACGAAACTCTAGTTCAAGCCAACAACCAACAAGTTACAGAGGTTCAAGTTACCATGGCGGTCCACTTGCAGTAGATTTCTTGAAGATCAAACCAATAAGATTATGCCAGCTAGGACTCTATGTTGAGCTATGAAAGAGTTAATCTTTGTAATGTTCCTTATTATTTTTCAATTTTACAAACTATAAATAGAGGTCGAACCCCCATTTTTAAGCGTCGGCTCTAGTGTGTTTGCCTGTACCACTATAAATTTCCCTGAAGTTAATGAAAGGAGCATTACACTAATTTTTACCTCAAAGCTTGTGTCTTCATTTATCTGATATTAGAGGTTCAAATTCTAAAGCTGTATTTCTATTAATACTTGAATAATTAGTTTGAATGGCTTACTGATTTCTAGGGTAAATAAAATATGCTTTCTGTATTGGTTCTATGTTGTTAGGGGTTTATTTTTGTTAAATCTAAATAGTGATTAATTCTGTTATTTGGATTGTCATTATTCGGGTATTGGAATTGCTTTCTACAATATTTCTCTACTATTTTCTAATGTGTGAAGGTACTCAAGTTTTTGTGATAATGTTGATCTAAGTAATGTATCTTTGATATGACTTTTGGGAGCTATTTATTGTGGTAACAATGTTGTTAACCTATCCGTCCAACTATTGTTCACTTTTTCTAACCCTAATCTCTCTCTAACCCTAATCTCAAAACCCCAAGTGAGCATAAAAGTGTCAAAAATCTATTTAAGTTGACAAGGAACCAACCTACTCTAGAGGTTAGATCGAGAACTTTGTTTTGGTCTATACCAATGTTGAGTGCTGAGTTGTAGCTATCGGGTGCATGCCTGGACAAAAAGTAGGAAGATAGATAGTTGCAGTGTTGAGTAAAGCTCAAACACAATTTAGTGCCCAATAGTTTTTGGCACGCCCAGTGGGACAAGTTCACAAGGAACACGAAAGCCCATCACTAATTAATGGTCTATTTTACCTAGAGGAATCAAGATTTGGTGAATTGTCTTGACCTTATTGAGCGGAGAATAGCAAATTCACCTGGTGACTCCCTAGTCTGTAAGCCTAGAAAATAAGTATCCCTGTAGACCAGTGCCCTTTCATGTATACCAGGTCATTAAGAAAGAATAACCCTGATTCTTTCTTCTTTTATGAGTTACCTTACAGAGGGACAACTGTTATAAGAAGTTTGCATAGAAATTTTGAAGAAGAGGTCAATCCCCTTGAAGAAAATCTTGCAATTGATCAGAATACAACCCCTATAGTAACCTCACTTGGAAATATGGCAGCTAATGCAAATCAAAATCAGGGAAATCCCCCACCAAATCAACCCCTACAAAAGTACCCCAGTTGGGATACAGTTGGCCCACTTAGCCTACCTCAAATGCATGCCATTCCCCTAGACTTATCTAAAGTTATATCCACTTATGATGGATCAGGAAAAACTGCATATGAGCACTGTCAAGATATCTTAAACTTGGAAGCTATCCATAATATAAAGAATGAGGATGTTATTGTAAGGATTCTAGCCCTGTCTTTCAGAGGAAATATTTTACACTAGTTTAGGACCCTAGAAGACTGTACCATTACCTCATGGGATTCATTGGTAGAACCATTCATATATGAATTAAATGAATCTGCTGACCCCTTCTCCCTCCTCAATCAGTTTACCTCTATACAAAAGGGTCCCCAAGAATCAATTTTAGATTTCAATCTAAGGTTCAGTAGAACATGGAAAAGAATTCCCCCTGTAGCTCGACCAACTGCAATCTTGAATTATATGTATTATATCAGAGCTTTGGGATCAAAACTTGGTTTACAAACCCAAAAATCTAGAATTGAAGATTTCCCTCAAGTTTATAATGTTGTGGTTCATGCAGAGAATGTGTTAATCAATGTAGGGAGATTGCCCCCAAAGACTGCTTTACCCTATGATCAAGAGACTAGCAGTTCTCAGGGTCAATCAACAACTACATCATACATGGATCCCCCTCCATTGTCATCCCCACTTCCACAAATGGCATCCATTCCTTAGCCAAGACCCACAACAGTTCCTTTTCCTCCACTTCCCACTCAGGTTCCCCAAGAAACCTCTGTCCTCCTAGACATCCAAAACACTTTGAAGACTCTCAGTAACAAGATGAATTCTATGGAGAAAAGGGAAATGGAAATATCTTAGCAAAGAATATTCCCATACATAAACAAGGATCAGAGACCTGGTCCTAGTAATAGTTTTGGTCTCAAAGTGAATGCAATGTATGAGGAACCAGAATGTTCTTCAGACAATACCCTTGCAAATATCTGGTGTTTGGTGTGCAATGATTCACATGATTCTCAGTCTTGTGTTATGTATCAACATCATGTACAAATGGCTATGGAACAAGCTGAGAGGAACCAAAAGGGGAGAATCAACATGCTCTGGAAGCAAGATCAGATCATGGTAGGAAAAGAGTTGGAGGAAGATAGCCCAATTGCTGTTATGACAAGGTTTGGAAGGAAAAATCTCCAGGTAGAGCCTCAAAATATGGGATAATTCCAAGTTCCATCTCAAAGAAAGAATGATCAGCTTCCCCAAAGTAATGATACATTTCCTATCCCTCAGGCTAAAGGAAAAGAAAAAATAGATAGTTTGCCTAAGAGGTTGGAAAAAGAAACTGAGGAAGACCTGATGAGATCTAAAGATGAAGCACAAGAAAGGCTTAGATTCCCCTCTATCACCAAAAGGTAAAGAATAGAAGATACTCAAAAGTATAAGAGAAAATATGGTGAGCCAGAAAGAAGGCCTGAAAGACATGCCCTGGTCAGATCAGAGTATAATATTGTGGAAGAAATAAAAAATATTCCATCAAAAGCTAGTTTATATGATACTCTCTTTATCCCTGGTCAGATAGATCTGCTTAAGGCTTCTCTCAAAAAATATCCCTGCAATAGACAAACCACCACAATCCTGAGCATACCCTCTGAGAAAAAAGAGATGTCCCCTACAGATTTAAAAAATAAGCCCCCTCCGTTCTACATATCTCTGAGGATGGAAGGATGGGTAGTCAGAAATTGCATGATAGACTCAGGAGCATCTACTACAGTTATGCCTAAAGCAGTCTGTGAAGAGATGGGTATGGAATATACCCAATCTTGTCCTAGAGTATTACAATTGGATGGGACACTAGTAAAAATAGTGGGAGTCATAAAGGATGTTTTGATGAGGTTACACAGAGCCCCTGAGGTAACAATAGTGCAAGAGATAGTAGTAGTGGATCTGGAGCCATATTTTAGTTTATGCCTTTCAAGAGAATTTATTGCAAATATGGGAGGGTGTATGTATATGGACTATTCTAGTATGGTGATCCCCTTCAAAGGAAAGAGAATCAGGATAACACTAGAAAAACCAGTATCTTATCATATAGAAAATATAGGGGAGGATATGTGCAATCTTACTCCAATGGAAGAATTAGAACTAGTCGACAACTTTGAGGAGTTAGAGATTGAGGATGAGTTACCTTTCAGAGAAGATTACAGTCAGTTTGGAACTGGCATGGGAACATATAGCATTTTAGCTGAATCAGAGAAGAAAATTCTTATTATATCCAATCAAGCTCTGAGAGAAAAGGAAACATGGATAATGCATTTCGATAGTGCTAAGTGTCGAAATGGTGTAGGATCTAGAATAGTACTACAATCCCAGTCATAAGGGACAAAGAGTTTCACCTATAGACTGACATGGTCATGTACAAACAATATTGTAGAATATGAGGCTCTGTGCCTCAGAATGATACAAGCAAAGAGTATGGGCATTAAAGCGCCGAACATATATGGTGAATCTGAATTAATTATCCATCAGGTAAGAAATAGGTGCAACAGTAAGCACCATTACCTAAGAGTATACATAAATAGGGTATGGGATCTGATGGAATCCTTTAGTGCCCTAAATATAAAACTTGTTCCCTAAGAAAATAATACTTTGGAAGATTCTTTAGCAACAAAGGGAGCTAACTTCACCCCTTCTACAAACTATGGAATCAAAAAATCCAAGGGAATCAAAATGATTTTTAGACCTTTGGCAAGTTTTTGAAAGTGATGAACAAATAATTGACTTTCTGGTTAGAGAAGCATGTCTCTCTACTATCCAAGAAGAGAATCCAGATGAGATTGATCAATAGGATTGTTGGCATTTTTGCCACATTATTTTGATTGTTGATTATTCATGCATAATATGTTGAAGTTCTCACTCCTTTACGAGTTTTTATGCAAAAAAAAAGCTAAGTCCGAAGACTGTCGCAATATCATGACAAAAAGCAGCATGGAGAGCACAATTTCAAAACTATCACGATATCGCGACATGTCGCGTTATCGCGGGTCTATTGAGGAGAGAGAAGTCAAAAGCAAAGGTGTAGCGAAATCGTGACCTGTCACAGTTTTGCGGTGCCAAATGCAGAAAAGGGCTAAACAGCAAAGTTGTGATTTCACGACGTGTTCCAAAATCACGGTCAAAATGTTCAACGGGGGTAGCGCAGTAAAACTGTCGTGAAATCGCGACATGTCGCGTTTTCATGACTTACAATGGCCATGGAGCAGAGTAAGAGAAAAGGTCACGAAATCGTGACATAACTAAGCAAAGGATGATGACAATGAATCTCGTAGCGATTTCACGACAGAACAATGAACAAGGAGCAAAAGGCGAAGGACGTCACGAAATCACGACGTGTTGCGTGGTCGCGGTAAAGTTGAAACAAAAATCATAAGGCATGAAAGGCGTCACGATTTCGTGACACATGTGGAGATGAAGTCCAGCAATAAGGAAACGTCGTGATTTTACGACATATTGGGGCGGAAGGACCAAGTGCAGAGAATTGTCACGATTTCGTGACATGTCGCATTTTCGCGAGGAGGAAGCAAGGAGGCAGCCAGATTGTACAGAATGTCACGATTTCGTGACATGACTGATTTTTACGGTCGAAAAGCAGTAAAGCCCAAGGAGATAGAACTTGTCGCAATTTCGCGACATGCTGGAGATTAAATAACCACTTGAAGCAAGAGTGTCATGTTTTCGCAAGTTGAGAGCTGGACCGTACAAGGCAAGATAAAACTATCACAAAATTGCAACATTTTGCAGTTTCGTGGGTATACAGAAGAGAAGGGCACAAAAGGTAGAAGAAGTAGCGATTTCGCGACATGATGAAGTTTTCGTGACATGGTGAAGAGTTGCATTTTTGTGACGTACTAGGAAGACACAACCAAAAGAGAGAAAGGTGTAGCGAAATCGCGCCTTGTCGCGTTTTTGCGGTTCGAAGCAACGAAGAGACAAAATTGGGAAATAACGTTGTGATTTCGCGACAGGTCATAGTTTCATGGAAACAAAGTGGAGAAAGAGCAGAATAGTACGAAACGTCGCGATTTCACGACGCGTCGCGTTTTTACGAGCTAAGGTGGCGAAGGAAACTAAAGAGCCAAATACGTCGTGATTTCGTGACATGGTTGGTTTTTGCGGTTCCAAAGTGACAAAATGTATGGAGTAGAAAAATGTCACGATTTCACGACATGTCGCGTTTTCGCGACCCGTTACAGTCTCATGCCAGAAAGCAGTTCAAACGGCCCGATGAAGCATTACGATTTTCAAGAATTAAAAGCACTCCATAATTAAATGTTTTGCTACTTTCCAATGTATACAAGATAGAAGAATGTGTCCAAGTCACTAGAATTGAAGATGCCCATTATTCAAAGCTTTTGTTCGTGATTTTTCTAACGATTCAAGTATGTTTCGAGAATGACCATTTAATGAAGACAACCGGTTCCCTGTTTCATTTAATTTATGGTTTCTCTGAGGCTGGTTTAAGGGGATCCTTTCCTTATTTCCATTGACCATTTTGTAGATCTCGAGGAGGTTCGTTGCATATTTTAAATGCTGTAAAGAAGCAAGACTTCTATATAAATCAATGTAGATCTCAGAAAGAGGGATCGAGAGAGAGACTTTTGCTGAAAGCTTTGAAGTTCTTTGCATGAATGAAAGATATTTGGCCTCTGGTTTTGTAAGCAACTGTCTGTGTGATTTTTTCCTTCTGTCTTATACATTCCTAATTTATGCTCGTATTTCTTATCTGCTACTTAACTTAAATTTTGTATCTGAGTTTAGATATTGCTAGTGAAGAAGTGAGTTCTAGAATGTGATCTTAGAGGTTTTATACACAAGGTTGTAAGTTAATTACGTCGATATCTTCTGTTATATGCTGTTAGTGTGCTTGAGGTTATCTGTTGGTAATCTTTCCCGATCTGATAAATTCGGCCTGTGGCTATATTTCCCGTTTCTTTCTGCACATTTATAATTCCTTTCCAGTAACTCTAGTCTTCATCAAGCTTATATTTAGTAAGGGAACCAGCCCTCTCTGGATATTGGTCTAGGAGACATTTCTTTCTCCTAGCCTTTCAATGTTGGCCGGGTCTAGGGCGCATTTCGCGTAAAATCCTTTCCTGTGGCAGATTTGTGACCAACGGTTTTTGGCACGCCTGGTGGGACAGACTGTTTCTATCTCAGAAAGATGCCATAGTATTGAGGGTTTAATGTTCGCCTTCATGTCGTATAGTTAGAACATTTGGTGACTCTGCAGTACTCCGAAAATCTCTCGAACGTGGATGCAGTGAAAACTGTACTTCATAATCATGAGATTAAAGTCCAAAAAAGTTGAAGATCTTGTTGAGTTTTTTGAACTTGACAACACAAAAAGAGGTGAACACTCTAGGTTGGTTTCCCCATCGCTTGCATTATCTGCCATATCCACACAAATCCCTGGTATTGTTACTAGTTTTCCATCTTCTTAGTCACATACACTAGTCCCAATGGCCCAGTATCCTCCACCCCAACAGTTTTTAGCATGGAACAGCTCAAGAGCCTTGAATTTGCAGGCTCAAAATCTAGTTCCCCAGGCTGCTTTGAAAGCCTTACCAACCTATGATGGTATAGGTAAGACTGCATACGAACATATTCATGATGTAGCTTCTCTGGCAGCCATTCACGATATAACAAAAGAAGATGTGATGGTGAAGTTATTAGTGTTATCCTTGAGAGGAAAATTGCTATACTAGTATCGATCTCTGCAACCAGGCACTATTGTGTCATGGGATCAGCTAGGAGAATTGTTAGTTAAGAATTTTCATGAACAGGCTAACCCATTTTCATTGTTGCATCAGTTTAATGCAATCTAGAGGCACCCGCAGGAGGCAATAGCAGATTTCAATGTTTGTTTCACCAGAAGCTGGCAACGAGTGCCTGAAGGACTTCGCCCTACCCCTAAGCAAGCTACGTTCTACTACCTTCGAGCGTTCAATATAGACATTGGCTTGGCGATCAGGTAGTCCAATGTGATGACCTTCCTAAAACTGTTTGAGCAAGCACAAAAGGCGAAGGCAAACTTGATTGCAATCGATAGGCTTCCCCCAAAGGTAGCAATGCCCATTTTACCTGATATTCCATAGCAATTATATCCTAGTTATTTTTCACAATCTATGTCTTCTATGTACCCTATTCCATCATGGAGCTCCAAAGCACCTCAAATTGCACCTATCCCAGTTCTTCAGCTCTCTACTTCAACAAATCCCAGCTTGTCTCATACCCAAAATTTTGCCATTACCTCGCTTCCACTTCATTCCCAAACATTATCGGCACCACCAAGACCTTTGCCCTTACCAAAGACCTCTTGCGCCTGTAAATCTTGATCCTTATACGACACTCTTGCAAGAGGTAAAATCTGCCAATTCTGCAATAAGAGCAATGGGTAATAAGATCACACTTATTGAAAGGAAGCAAGCTGAGCAAGATTTCCAGCCTAGGAGATTTCAACCCCATCGATTACTAGAGAACAAGCTGCTTCAACAAGCAAAGCACCCAAGAAAAACCTGACTGTTTTGGCAAATGAAGATGTAGTCCCTGTGAAAAGAACATATTAGTGTTCGACATGCAATGATCCACATGGAGAAGACACTTGCATGGTTCATTTGAATTATGTGTAGACATTGGCCGCTAGTTCTTCGGGAGGGCAAGTCAATATGATCTCTGAGGCAGACCATAGCTTAATGGTTCCATCGAAAGAGCAAGTTTCGATTCTCACAAGGACTGGAAAGAAGCCTGTTACAGTAGATCCCGTTGAGCTAGAGCCATTAAAAGTGCTAGTTGATTTGAAGAAACTAGTGAAAACTCCTGTGTAAGTTTCAAAGCTAGATGCGCCTATTTTATCGAAAGATCCTGTTCCACACAGAGTACAAGAAAAGGCCACAACTGCACAGGCAAGATCAGAAGTAGAGGAGCAAGCTAGAGAAAAGCTGAAGTACCCTTCATTGACGAAGAGGCTAAGAGTAGAAGCCACTTAGTAGTATCGGAGCAGATATGATCACCCCATTGAAAATAAGGAATCTGTTGTGGTTGCATACAAAATTGTCGAAGAACTGAAGAAAACCCCAGCTAAGGTTAGTCTTTATGATGCATTGCAATTGCCTGGGTAGGTAGATTTATTGCAAGAATCTTTAAAATCTGTGAAGGATAGTGAGAAGGGTCCTACCTGCACAATTTATGCTCAAGCTTTAACCACTTCTATCACTAGTAAAAATAGACCACCCCCATTTTATCTATCACTGCAAATAGAGGGTTGGATCGTGCATAACTGCATGATCGACTCTGGAGCCGCTACAACTGTCATGCCAAAGGTAGTTTATGAAGTTATGGGTATGGAATATACATGAAGTAGCCCTGGAGTCTTGTAGTTAGATGGTACTCCTGTGAAAACGGTGGGTGTAATCAAGGATGTCCCGATTGTTTTACACACTATGACTCAGATTACAGTCATTCAGGAAATAGTTGTGGTCGATCTAGAACCGTATTTCAGTATGTGCTTATCCAGAGAGTTTACTACAAAGTTGGGAGGTTACCTTGCACTAGATTATTCTCACTTGGAGATCCCTTTCAAAGGAAAGAGACTCCGGATTCATAATGAAAAACCTTCCTCTTTTCATATTGAAAGGTTGGATGAAGCAGAAAGACCATGTAATCTGTCAACATGCTAACCGAGGAGTTAGAGGGTTCTGATTTGATGAATGAGGTTTTAGATGAGCTTCAGTTGGAAGATGGGTTTTCCATGCTTGATTTCAATGCTATGCTAGAGACCGAAATTGGTTATTCTATCACAAAACCCAAGGATGGCACAAGGCAGGTACCCCTTAACCAAGATGATCAGAGCTCTGTCACGGATCAACTATGGAAGTTATATTTTGATGAGGCAAGATGCAAAAACGGTGCAGGAGTAGGTATTGTTCTAATTTCTCCCTCTAGTTTACAAAGAACATATTCATACCGTCTCACTTGGAATTGTACTAACAATGTCGTCGAGTACGAAGCATTATGCCTAGGCTTGAAAAAGGCAAGAAAGTTGGGAATCGAACAGTTGTAGATTTTTGGTGATTTTGAGCTGATTGTAAACCAAGTAACAAACAGGTGTATTTCCAAGCAGCATTATATCAAAGCATACCGCAACCAAGTTTGGGACCTGTTTGAGTCTTTCACAGCTCTGAATATTCAAGCCATTTCTCGAGAGCTGAATAAGCATGCAGATCTTCTAGCATCTCTTGGAGCAAATTTTTCTCCCATTGAGCAGGTAGTGAAGAAACCAAAGACAGTGAGGATGGTGTACAAGCTTAGTGTCCTAGATAAAGATACTTTCTAGCAAGTCTTCGAGAGTGATGAGCAAATTGTTAAATTTTTGATTCAAGAAGCTGCCACCATCAAAGGAAGAACCTCGGAGCACGAAGAAACCGAAGGTCTAATTCAGTTGCAGAATAATCATATTTCGAAAGGTCTTATCACTCTAGAAAGTTTTTTTGATCAGCATGATCGGTCCAAGAAACATCGGATTGAGATTGACAAAAAAGAGTATATGGAGATGCAATTAGAACCCAATAAGGTCATTAAGATTGGGACTGATTCTACTCCCGATGAACCGCAAGAAATCGAGCAACCGTGTCAAGAATTTTTTGATATTGTGGCCTGGAGTTATGAGGATCTGAAGGGATATGATAAAAAGATTGTTCAGCATACTATTGAGTTGGAAGAAGGAGTCAGAACCTTTAGGCAAAAGCAACGACCAGTGAACCCAAATATTGAGACTCTCATGAAGGCCAAACTTGTGAAAATACTGCAAGCCAAGATTATATACCCGGTTAAGCACTCGACTTGGGTTGCTAATCTAGTTTCGGTTCGAAAGAAAAATGGAGACATACGACTGTGTGTAGATTTTCAAAATCTGAATCGTGCATCTCTGAAATATCACTATCCCTTGCCTCGCATTGATCGAGACATCGCATGTTGTTGTCGGGGCTCAACGTTTTTCATTGCTGGACAGTTTCTTTGGATATAACCAGATTTGGGTTAGGGATGAGGACCAGGACAAGACAACATTTACAACTAAGTGGGGCACTTTTGCTTATCAGCGAATGCCTTTTGGATTATCAAATGTCGGAGCCACATTCCGGAGAGCCATGGACATTGCATTTGAGGAGCTTTTGAACAAGATTATTGTCATTTATCTTGATGATATGACTGTCTTTTCACATAAATGGGAAGATCACTGTTCTCATCTGAGGCAAATCTTTGGAAAATGTAGAGAGTTTGGTATTTCCATTAATCCAAAGAAGTCAATTTTTGTAGTGAAGGAAGGTAAACTCTTGGGGCATGTCATTTCAGAATATGGTTTGGCAATTGATCCATCTCGAGTCGAAGCATTGAAGAAACTATCGCTCCCTGCCAATAAGAAAGAGCTGCAGTCTTTCTTTGGGCAGATTAATTTCATCAGGAAATTCATTTTTGATTTTGCCTAGGTTGTCAAGCCCATGACTGAGTTGTTGAAGAAGGATGCAGAATTTAAATGGACAACTCAGAGGAAGGAGGCATTCCAGGAAATTAAGGATAGAATAGCGCAGGCTCCTGTATTAATTAATCCAGATTATTCAAAAGATTTCATTCTATATGCAATGGGGGAAGATGAAAGCTACGTCACAGTACTCACACAGAAATGAGATGATGGGAATGAAAGGCCCATTTCTTTCCTTATTCAGGTTATCTTACCTCATGAGGCAAAATATAATTTCATTGAAAAATAGGTGTATGTTGTCATGAAGTCTCTTAAAAAATTCAAGCACTTCATATCTCAGAGTAGGATAGTCATCTATGTTATACATCCCGATGTAAGGAATTTCATCATTCAGGGTGAGATGGGTGATAAAAACGCTGGTTGGGTCACCAAAATTCAAGAATTTGATGTTGAGATTCATCCGACCAAGCTAGTGCGGGGTAAAGCCTTATGCCAACATTTAGCAAAGACTGCAGCATCTGGAATAGTTGATTATCAAGCAGATGATCTTGCTAGAGATAACAATCTGATGAACCTTTTAGTTCAAGAACAAGATTGGGCAGATGACCTTATTAACTATTTCACAAACATTGATGGCGTTCTTTTAAGGTGTGTCAAGGAATCAGAGAAGGCAAGACTCTTGGAGGAGTTTCATTCTGGCATATCAGGAGGACACTATGCAGGTAGACCAATGGCTTTAAAAATTATTTGGGCTGGTTACTATTGGCCAACCTTGTTCATAGATGCTTTCAGGATTGCCCAAGCATGTGAAAAATGTCAGAGGTATACAGGAAGGGTTAGAAATGCATCATTGCCCCCGCATCCAATTCAAGTTGAGGCACCTTTTTAGCAGTGGGGATTGGACTTTATTGGGATTATTGATCCGAATTCTTCAGCTGGACACAAGTATATCTTGACCGCTACAGATTATTTTACGAGATGGTCTGAAGCTATTCCAACCAGGGTTGCAAATCAAGAGGTGGTGATTTCTTTTATTGAAGGGCTGATCACACGTTTTGGCATTCCTGATGCTATTATTATAGATAATGAAACTCCATTTATTGGAGCTGAGCTAGCTAAATTTGTAAATAAGTATGGTGTTTTTCTGAAGACATCCTCTAACTATTACCCTCAAGAAAATGGCTTGGCAGAGTCCACAAACAAGAATTTGCTACGGATTTTAAAGAGATCTTTGGAGGATAACAAGAGATCATGGCACCTTCTGTTGAATCAAGCTTTATGGGCAGATATGATTTCAATCAAGAAGTCTATTAAGACTTCACCATATGCCCTGGTATATGGAAAAGAGGCAAGGTTGCCTGTTCATCTAGAATTGCCAGTATTGCAGCAGTTGTAGGGATTTCAAGATGATGAAGCAGATGTAGATTCCATGGATATGCGGTTGGCGCAATTGTTACAGTTGGAAGAGCAATGTTATTTGGCCTATGAGGAGTTTGCTAAGAATACACAGGTTATTTCAAACTGGTTCCATAAAAATTTTGCTGATCGTTCGCTTAAGGTGGGTGATTTGGTCCTGAAATGGAATGAAAAGAAATCCAAGCCAGGGATGCACAAGAAGTTCGATGCTCTGTGGGAGGGTCCGTTCTGAATTGTCAGTGCTGGTGCAGCAAATTCGTTTCATTTGGAAGATTTGGATGGCAGCCCACTTCCTATTTTGGTGAACGAATTTCATTTGAAAGCCTATCAAAGTGTAGCAAAATCGTGACCTGTCACAGTTTCGCGACGCCAAATGCAGAAAAGGGCTAAGCAGCAAAGTTGTCACGATTTTGTGACGTGTTCCAAAATCGTGATCAAAATGGTCAACGGGGGTAGCACAGTAAAACTATCGTGAAATTGCAACATGTCACGTTTTCGTGACTTATAATGGCCATGGAGCAGAGTAAGAGAAAAGGTCACGAAATAGCGACATAACTAAGCAAAGGATGATGACAATGAATCTCGTAGCGATTTCGTGACAGAACAATGAACAAGGAGTAAAAGGCGAAGGACGTCGTGAAATCGCGACATGTTGCGTGGTCATGAGAAAGTTGAAACAAAAAGCATAAGGCATGTAAGGCGTCGCGATTTCGTGACACTTGTGGAGATGAAGTCCAGCAATAAGGAAACGTCACGATTTCATGACATATTAGGGCGGAAGGACCAAGTGCAGAGAATTGTCACGATTTTGTGACATGTCACGTTTTCATGAGGAGGAAGCAAGGAGGCAGCCAGATAGTACAGAATGTCACGATTTCGTGACATGACAAATTTTTGCGGTCGAAAAGCAGTAAAGCCCAAGGAGATAGAACTTGTAGCAATTTCGTGACATGTTGGAGATTAAAGAACCACTTGAAGCAAGAGTGTCATGTTTTCGTAGGTTGAGAGCTGGACCGTACAAGGCAAGAGAAAACTGTCACGAAATCGCAACATGTTGTAGTTTCGTGGGTATACAGAAGAGAAGGGCACAGAAGGTAGAAGAAGTAGAGATTTTACGACATGGTGAAGTTTTCATGACATGGTGAAGAGTGTTGCATTTTCGCGACGTACTAGGAAGACACAACCAAAAGAGAGAAAGGTGTAGCGAAATCGTGCCTTGTCGCATTTTCGTGGTTCGAAGCAACGAAGAGACAAAATTGGGAAAGAATGTCACAATTTCATGATAGGTCATAGTTTTGCAGAAACAGAGCGGAGAAAGAGCAGAATAGTACGAAACGTCACGATTTCATGACGCGTCGCATTTTTGCGAGCTAAGGTGGTGAAGGAAACTAAAGAGCCGAATATGTCACGATTTCGTGACATGGTTGGTTTTCACAGTTCCAAAGTGACAAAATGTACGAAGCAAAAAAATGTCACGATTTCGTGACATGTCGCATTTTCGTGACTCGTTACAGTTTCACGCCAGAAAGCAGTTCAAACGGCCTGATGAAGCATTACGATTTTCAAGAATTAAAAGCACTCCAAAATTAAATGTTTTGCTGCTTTCCACTGTATACAAGATAGAAGAACGTGTCCAAGCCACCAGAATTGAAGACGCCCATTATTCAATGATTCTGTTCATGATTTTTCTTACAGTTCAAGCATGTTTCGAGAATGACCATTTAATGAAGACGATCGGTTCCCTGTTTCATTTAATTTTTGGTTTCTTCGAGGTTGGTTTAAGGGGATCCTTTCCTTATTTTTGTTGCACATTTTGTAGATCTCGAGGAGGTTCGTTGCATATTTTAAATGTTGTAAAGAAGCAAGACTTCTATATAAATCAATGTAGATCTCAGAAAGAGGGATCGAGAGAGAGACTTTTGCTGAAAGCTTTGAAGTTCTTTGCATGAATGAAAGATATTTGGCCTCTGGTTTTGCAAGCAACTATCTATGTGATTTTTTCCTTCTGTCTTATACATTCCTAATTTACGCTCGTATTTCTTATCTGCCTGCTTAATTTAAATTCTGCATCTGAGTTTAGATATTGCTCGTGAAGAAGTGAGTTCTGGAATGTGATCTTGGAGGTTTTCTACGCAAGGTTGTAAGTTAATTACGTCGATATCTTCTGTTATATGCTGTTAGTGTGCTTGAGGTTATCTGCTGCTAATCTTTCTCGATCTGATAAATTTGGCCTATGGCTATATTTCTCGTTTCTTTCTGCACATTTATAATTCCTTTCCAAGAACTCTAGTCTTCATCAAGCTTAGATTTAGTAAGGGAACCAGCCCTCTCTGGAGATTGGTCTGGGAGACATTTCTTTCTCCTAGCCTTTCAATGTTGGTCAGGTCTAGGGCACATTTCGCGTAAAATCCTTTCCTGTGGCAGATTCGTGACCAACAAGGATATAATTCAACTAAGGAATAATCATATTCCTAGGGGATTTGTCACCTTGGAAATCCTATTTTATAATGAGGATAGGAAGAAGATCACAACCATAAAAGTCAGTGAAAAAATCTATAAAGAAGTTGAAGTTGGTATTGAAAAGAAGCTCAATGTTGGGATTCAGTGTTCACCAGAAGAAGCAAAAAATATCAAGGCTTTGTGCCTTAAGTACCAGGACATTGTGGCTTGGTCATATGAAGATCTAAAGGTGTATGAAAAAGGGGTTATCCAACATACTATTGAGCTAGAGCCTGATGCCAAGCCTTTCAGGCAGAAGCAACGACCAGTCAATCCAAGGATCAAGGCCATTATGAGAGAAGAGCTTTTAAAGTTGTTGAAGGCCAAGATCATCTACCCAATTAAATATTCAACCTAGGTATCCAATTTGGTGCTAGTAAGGAAAAAGAATGGGGATATTTGATTGTGCATGGATTTTAGAAATATTAACCAAACATCCCTTAAAGATCATTATCCCCTCCCATAGATTGATCATATTTTATAGATAGTGGCAGGGACAGAAAGGTTCTCTTTACTAGATGGTTTCTCTGGCTATAACTAGATTTGGGTGAAAGATGAAGATCAGTATAAAATAACGTTCACCACAAAATGGGGCACATTTGCCTACCAGAGGATGCCTTTTGGGTTGTCAAATGCAGGAGCTACCTTTTAGAGAGTAATGGACTATGCCTTTGGAGAGCTAATTAATAAAGTCATTCTAATTTATTTAGATGATATGACTATGTTCTCACATCATAAGTATGATCACCTAGTACATCTAGAATAAGTCTTTCAGAAGTGCAGGGAATTTGGTATTTCACTCAATCCAAAAAAGTCATTCTTTGCCGTTCATGAAGGATAATTTCTAGGTCATGTGGTTTCAAAAGAAGGTATGGCTATAGACCCAGATAGAATCAGATCCATTCTTGCTCTCACATTGCCTACAAACAAGAAGGTATTACAATCCTTTTTGGGTCAGATCAACTTTGTCAAGAAATTCATTTTTGACTTTGCATAAAAGGTAAGGCCTATATCTGAGCTACTCAAGAAAAATGTAAAGTTCAAATTGACTGAAGTAAAAAATCTAGCTTTTGAGATAATAAAGCAGTCCATTGCAACAACAACAGTATTGGTAAATCCAGATTTCAACAAATACTTCATTATTTATGCTTATGGAGCTAAAGAAAGCTATGCTTCGGTGCTCACTTAGAAGGATGACCAAGGTGAGGAACACCCCATATTATTTTGGATCCAAAAACTCCATGACTACTAGGTCAAATATAACTTTATTGAAAGACAAGTATATGTTGTGATGAAGTCACTGAAGAAGTTCAGGCAGTACTTAGTACAAAGTAAGACCTTGGTATATGTGGTTCACCCATATCTAAGAAGTTTCATTTTGCAAGGTGAGCTAGGAGATAAGAGGGTTGGATGGATTACTAAGATATAAGAATATGATGTAGAGATACATCCCACCAAGTTGGTGAGAGGTAGAGCCCTGTACCAAGGTCTAATAGAAGCAACAACATCAGCAGAAATGACAACTTTCCAGGTAGAGGATGAAGATCAGGTTGCAGGAGGACAAATAGAGGATTCTGACTGGGTTGATCAAATGAAAAAATACTTTTAGACTGGAGTATGCCCCAAAAATCTAAATTCATCTCAAATAAGAAGATACAGGCTCCATGCTTTGAAGTATGTATTACTACAGAGGGTCTGTACAAAAGAAATTTAGATGGAGTTCTGCTAAAGTGCTTAAAATATGATCAATAGAGAAAGGTTATTGAGGAGTTCCATGGAGGACCAACTGGAGGACATAGTTCAGGTAGAGTTACAACATTGAAAATCATAAGAGTTAGTTATTACTAGCCTACTATGTTTGTTGATACCTACAAGGTCACTAGATCCTATGACAAATGTCAGAGATATGTTGGGAGAACAAGGAATATTGCATTCTCCCTCAAACCAATACAAGTTGAAGAGCCCTTCCAACAATGGGGGTTAGACTTCATAGGGGTCATTAGTACCAATTCCTCAACGGAGCACAAATATATTCTAACTGCCACAGATTACCTTACCAGATGGGTAGAAGCTATCCCTACCAAGAAATCAGACCAGGAAGTTGTGATCAATTTTATGGAAAATTTGATTTCAAGGTTTGGAGTTCCACAAGCCTTGGTAAGTGACAATGGGCCAGCCTTTATAGGGTCCAAGTATATTGAATTTACCAATAAGTATGGTATCACTCTCAAGAATAATTGAAATTATTACCCTCAAGGAAATGGACTTGCTGAATCCACTAACAAGAACCTATTAAGGATGCTGAGAAAATCACTTGAGGGGAACAAAAGAAGTTGGCACCTGCTCTTGGACCAAGTTTTATGGGATGACATGATTACTATAAATAAGTCCATCAAAACTTCCCCTTATGCTTTAGTATATGGTAAGGAGGTAGTGTTGCCTATCCATCTAGAGATTCCAGCTCTCAAATTGGCAATGACAGATGAAGAGTCAGAGGGAAATCCATTGGAGACCATATTAAATCACTTGCTACAACTAGAACAAAGCAGAACTCAAGCATACAAAATTTTTCAGAAGCATAGCTCAAAGATAAAGACATGGTTTGATAAAAAGGCCATATTCAAAAAGTTCCAAATCAGAGATTTAGTTCTCAAATGGAATGTTGACAAAGCAAAACTGGGCAAGCATGAAAAGTTTGATTCTTTTTGGGATGGCCCTTTCAAGATAGTGGAGACCAAGGAGTCTAATGTGTTCCATCTTGAAGATTTAGAAGGGAACCTACTGTCGATTCCAGTGAATGGTTTTCATCTCAAACTCTACTATATTTAAACCATAAGCTCATTGTAACATATGTATATACATTGTATTATATTTTCCCTTTCTTTTTGCACTTTGTAATCAATTTATTTATACACTTTGTATTATAAGTAAAAATGGCTAAGTGTTGTTAAAAGGTACAGTGAGGTTCCATTTCGTAAGAAAATACATGTCCTGGGTACCGAAATGATGAGCATTCTAAATCCACACCGATATGCACTAGAAGCTTTGTAAAATAGCGCAAGCATGATTTTTTGCACATCATAAAGACTAAGTGCTAGAGAAGGCAAAGATATCTCCAATCCAGGGGTCCCAAATTCTAAAATATTGCAAAACGGGATCAGGTGATTGAACCGCGTGGACCAAGGAAAGCGAAGCTGCATTTAATGCAAAAAGCCTACGCTCGAACCAAGGAGTACACGAAGCATTGTGATGAGGTGGCAACATAGTTTGAATTTTTGATGAATAGGAATCCAAGATGCCACCTTTGAGCCACTAATATCAATGAGTGCAAGTTGGAGAGCGTGTCGATGGGCAGAGCGTGCAACGGTTGCATTAATGGTAGAGGTTATGCATGCACCAGAGAATAAAGTGTCAAAGTTCAAGCATTCTCCTACCCTAATGCATATTGAATTCACCTGAGGAGAAGAGAGAAAACATAGTGCCAAAGGACAGTCTGTACAAATTACGAAGAAAATTTAAATAATGGCTAGCAGCATGGCTTCAGAAGAAATCCCAGAAGTAGAGACCTTAGGAAAGAAAGTGGTAAACCCATACCTGGAAAATGTAGAAGCTATGGCTGGTAAAAAATTGGTCTTAATCGAAAGGATGAGGCTCAGAAGGTCTATGAACGATAGATTTAAGAAGAGGGCCACCCTATCGGTGGAAGGTAAATGTGTCGTACTCTCTTATTTGTTTTACATTTGTGATTCTGTGCATCCTTACCTGGAATTGATAGCAGCCATAGTAAAATTTTATGACCCCATGGTAAAGGCAGTTAAAATAGCCAAGGGTAAAATCCTATTCAATGTCACTACCACCTACTGCCATAATATTTTTTCTATAGGGTCAGAGCCTACCGTAACACCCAAAGAGTTTAAGGTAACCACCCAGGCCGGGTATTACTCTTTAGAAAAATGAGCCAATGATGGAGAATCATTTAAGAAATGGGTGTATAAGCAACTTAATATTAAACCTAAGAAGAAATTTCCTAAGGTCCCAATCCCTATCAAGCATTTCTCCAACCCTGTGTTATTTTCTATGTTGGCCTGTATGGAGGGTATGGATTATGACAAAATGGTTCAAGGTTGGAAAATTGTCATGGCATATTGTATCTCTAATGAAAGGATGTATGAGGAAGGGGCCATAGAAAATGGGACCAGGGTTATTTATTTTTATTGGCCTACTTTTCTAGCTCAAAGGATTCATGAACAACTTGTAAGGATGAAGAGGAGCTCTGATGCTCCTAGTTTTAGGCACTGCTCGAGTTTGGTGTGGATGTTCTATGCTGCTATAAGGGATAAGATGCCCTAGATACCAGTGAAGGATAAAACCAATGAGGGAGAACCCTTGTTGGTTTACTACTGGATGAGTCATTTAAGAAGCAATGAGTCTTTTTACAGATTTAACTTGGAATTCTTAGGTGTTAGTCTTACAATGGCACTGAGAGGGGGGGTGAATCAGTGCAGCTAATTAAAAACTTAAATCTTCATCTCTTAATTCAGAACTAATGAATGCTTAAAACCAGATGCAGCAAGTGTAACAAGATAGCAACACATAACACAAGATTTAACGAGGTTCACCAGTTTTGGCTACTCCTCAAAAATAGACTGCTTGGACTCCCATCCAAATCCAGCCTTTGCAAAGCACCAACTTCACAATCAGTTTACCAAGACCCACTGGAAGGAGCACCAACCCCTGATTTATCTGCACCAACAGAAAGGAGCACCTACCCCTGATTCCAAGCACCAACTTGGACTTCTATTTTAAATCTTGATTGACATAAAAATGCCTTCTGTGTTACAAGACCCTCACTGGTCTAACTTAACTCAAATCAATCTCATGGAAGCATAAGGAGAATTGTTAGAGACTCAATATATTCTATTTCTAACTTTCAATCTCAACTCCCTGTCCACAAAGCATACACTCTTTTACAACTCTACTTACTGCACACTTACAACCCTTTCTTATGGCTTACCCTTGCAGCTCTCACAGCTCTGTACTTCTTACAACATTCTTCCTGCTTTGTAACAGCCCACAGCACTGTCCCTCTATACCGCAACACTCTTTCCTACTGAGCAACTTTCAGCTGCTTTCTCTCTGCTGCACTCTATATGCTTCTCTATTTTAGCCATGCTTTCTATACATCCTTTTTCACAGCACTTTTCCTCTGCTCGGCAACACACTGCTTTCACTTCCCGCACGGAGCTCAACCTTGCTACTTCACGCAAATATGCTTTTATAACTGTGTTCTGTTTCTATTCTTAACTTCCATATTCGCGCATGCAGCCTATTAATAGTAACGGCTCCTTTATTCTCACATGCAATCTTATTAATAGAACGGTTCTTTGTTTGGGCTTCGAGACGTTTCTCTGTCCAACTCGTGGTCTTCATCTGATGACTTTCAGTAACCACTGCTGCATGATATTTCTTTGTAACGGCTCCTGTAACTGCAGTAATGACTTATGTTTACTGTCACTATAACTGCCCCTATAACTGTCGTAATTACTTTAGTTCACTATTCTTATTTAACTGCATGATTTCTATCTGTAACTGCACCTGTAACTGTTGTACTGACTTCAGTTAACTCTTCTAATTTTGGCTGCATGTATTTCCTCTGCAAATGCATCTGTAACTGTCATTTTCCTTCAGTTAACTTTACTTCGGCTGGGTTCTCCTTTTAGCTCTAAGTCACGCAGAAACAACATGTCGCGATATCGTGACATTTCTGCCCCTTTGACTTTTCCTTGGCGTTTGATCGTGAAAACAATGACATGTCATGATATCGTGACATTTTTTGCCTCCTAGTCCTCTTCTCAGCATGCACCCAGAAAACACTGACATGTCATCGAAATCGTGACACTTTCCACTGCCTTACACTCTTCTTTGCATGCACCAAAAACATGACATGTCACAAAATCGTGACACTTTTCGCTACCGTACACTCTTCTTTGCATGCACCAAAAAAATCGTGAAATCGTGACACTTTCGCTGCCTTGTGCTTTTCTCAGCCTTACGCCCGTGAAAATGGAACATGTCACGAAATCATGACGCTTTCACCTTTGAGCTCTTCCTCCTTGAATTTGTCATGAAATCATGACGCTTCTGCTTCCATGCTCTTCTTTTGCTTCTTCATAAATCGTGACACTTCATCCTTGATAATCGCACATCTTTCTCCTTAGCTCTTCTCTTCTCTTCAGGTCATGAAAACCAACATGTAGCGATATCGCTACACTTTTTTCCTTGCACTTTACCTTTCCCCACATGTCGCGAAATCGCTACACTTTTTCTCCTTGCACTTTCTTCTTTGCATTTGGACCAAAAAAAACATGTCATCGAAATGCGTGACACTTCCCTTTTTTCTCCTTAGCGCTTCCTCTTGCAAATTGTCATGAAATCGTGACACTTTTCCTTGCAAGCTCTTTCTCTCAAACATGTCGTCAAAATCGTGACACTTTTTTTGCTTCGCCTTCTCTTCCAAAATTGTCATGAAATCGTGACACTTTTCTTTGCAAGCTCCTTCTCTCCAAACATGTCGCGAAATCATGATAGTTTTCTTTGCCTGCGCCTTCTCTCCAAACATGTCACAAAATCATGATAGTTTTCTTTGCCTGCGCCTTCTCTCCAAACATGTCACGAAATCATGATAGTTTTCCTTGCATGCGCTTCTTCTTCAAACATGTCATGAAATCATGACAATTTTCTTACTTGCCTTCTTTGCTTCCAACATGTCACAAAATCGTGATAGTTTATCTTGCTTTCTCTCTTCCAACATGTCACAAAATCATGACAGTTTTCCTAAAATTTTTCTCTCTCCTTCAATATGTGCATGAAATCTACATATTTTTTCTCTCCTGTCTTAAACATGTCGCGATATCGCGACAGTTTTCTTACTTGTCTTTTTCTTTGATCCTTTGAATCTGGGCCACTTCTGTCTTCTTGGAAATTCACTGTACATGCTCTAACTGACTCGAACTCTTGTTCACTTCATCAACCGATCCATCTAATGACCTCTACACTCCTGTCCATTGCATCAACCGATCCTCTATCTATGTTGACAACAATGACAATACTTTGGCTGCACCTTGCTCATCAATGAACTCCTATCCATTGCATCAACTGATCAACCTGACTGTGTTGACAACAATGACAATACTTTGGTTGCACCTTGCTCATCAATCTCCCCCTTTGGAATTGTTGGCAACACACGTAATTGTGTGCAATTACCTGTAAATCTTCTCCCCCTTTGACAATAATACCAAAGGGCGGCTGCAAAACTCCCCTTGAGTCCATGCACAACATTCTCAGGCAAAAATTATTACAGTTAGCAAAAAGCATAAACATGAGCAATATGATAAACAGATGCATAAATGCTCCCCCTGAGAATTTGATCCCGATAGCTAGTCAATTCTTAGACTATTCTTGGGAATATGTGACCACTTCATTTCACTGTTTGACAACATCATGATAAGCATAATAGGCATTACTCAGATCTATCTTCAACTGTGTTGGCTACTGGATCTCTATCCATTGAGACTCGTTCTCTCGTACTCTATCAATAGGCTCACACAGAACTCGCTTAACAAGCTCACATAGAACTTGTCCAAATCAGCTCACAAGTCCTCACTAGAACCTCGTCCAATTCAGCTCACAAGTCTTCACTAGAACTTGTCCAAATCAGCTCACAAGTTCATCAAGAAAAACTTGCTTAGCATGAACCCACAAAGAGAATTGTTAGAGACCCAATGTGATTCATCAACCTCATAGAAGCATAAAGAGAATTGTTAGAGACTCAATATGTTCTATACTTAACTCCCAATCTCAATCTCAACTCAATCTCAATCTCAAAAGAATAAGATAGATGTAGTATGCTTTTCTCAAGAACATGAAACACAACCCAACAATTGCCAACCATGCAATAACTCATATAACAATGATACTCATGTTCTTTCCACAACCAATATCTTTTCTCAACCAATTAGGGCTTTAACAACAATGCTTATAGACAAGGTTTAACCAACATCATTCAACTCAAGATTAACCTTGAAGCATTCAACCAATCACTACATGAAAAGGAAACTAGTAGACATCCTTTTCCTTCCAAAGGTATTTGAACAAAACAGCCACCAACATAAATCACCAATGCAAAGAATAACTTGCTCAAATCAATCTCAATGGAGTAAGCCCAAATCATGTATCTGGAAATCTGTCCCAGCACTGTCCTCAAATATTTCCCAAAGGCCTTCTTCAAAGGCTCAATCAATCAACTCAACCAATCATCACCAGGCTGGAAACCATCTGGCTGCTCATTATAAACCTCTCCTTCAATCTTCCCATTCAAAACGCTGATTTCACATCTGTCAACAACATTGACAAGTGACTCACACTTGTACCAACTTTTGTCCAACGTTGTACCAACACTGCAATTTTACTGCCAACTCTGTGCAAGCATCAAACACAGTACCACAAAACCAACCAAATCATTTGAACTATTATAATCCTTAACTTTTGACAGTGGCAGTAAGAACCAATTGTTAGTCTTACAATGATCTTATATAGCCAACTTTTTGTTCTGCAATGCCAGCAGCATCTGCATACATCTCCACCATGCATCTTGGATATTCTCAACAAGCTTGAACCTAATGACAGCAGTTTGTCTCTCTACAGTGAGAATCCAGCAGGCTACCTCAATCCACTTTCAACTCTGTCCAAGCATCAAATACTGTACTGCAGCACAACCAAATTCCTTTTTATATTTACAACCTGATCTGAATTTTCTATAGTTACTGCAGATCACACCTTACTTTCAACTGTGCAAATCAGGAGAAGACATTTTGTCAAACACTTTATGGCCAACCATAGTGCACCTTGCTCAGCCTCATACTTCTTAACCTCGGATTGGCATTTGATCAACAGTTGAAATGAAACTGTCTATGAATTAAATATATTCACCAAGGCATCATGAAAGATCTAACAATATTCACATCAAAGTGTAGAACAAATACACGTTGCTTTTATCGAAACACATATATGCAGCTAGGGCAAACATTCTTTCCACTCAACCAAATTATCTGAACTGTTATGATCCGTAATTTTGAACAGTGGCAGAAGAATCATCAATAGTACAACAATGACATATCTCAAAACTACCAATGGTGACAGCTCTTCAATTTAATCATCACCCTTCACGACACTTCCACACACAACTACATGAACTGACAACACACTTGACAACTATTCAACACTAACCCGACTGCTTTCCTTTCATCCTCAGATAACCAAACACATACATAGGAGAATTAAAATAAGACTTTAAGATTGCTCCCCCTGAGGATGTACCACCTGGAGTGGCTTAGTGCAATAGAGGAGTAATCTCCTTCTGTCCAAGGAGACACGATTTCCTTTCTTCTTTCTTTCTCCAAGACTTTCTTGAACTTGGGCTTGAGTTTTTCAACTGCATCCCTGTTTTGAACCTTTTCGTGAACTTGAACATTTCTCTTGGGTGGTTGTCTCTTGTGCATCCTTGATGGATGATTATTTTCCTTTCTTTTATGCACATGATATCTTCCTTGTCTGTGTTGCACTCTTTGAGTCTGATGAAATCTATGGTTTTGCCTTAGATTAGATACAGAAGTGTTTGGACAGAACCTTGCTATGTGCCCGTGACCATTACATTTAAAACATTGCACATGTTTTATTCCCTGTCTGTATTGCATTCTATGTGTATGATGAAATCTATGGTCTTGCCTTAGATTGGATACAGAAGTGCTTGGACAAAACCTTGCAATGTGCCCATGGCCATTACATTTAAAACATTGCACAGGGTGTTCACTCAGAAAAGCAGATGTGTTTTTAACAACATAACTTTTTGATCTATTGTTCAGTCCACAATAAATTGCCTTGTGACCATAGCAGCTTGCATTTAGAACAATAGCCATTAAAAGCATTATTATTAAAAGAGTGAGAGTGAGAGAACCTCTTTTGTTGTGGTTGTTTTGTTGTAGATCTTCTTTGATGCTTTCTTCCTTTTGAAGATTCAGCTTCAACCTTGAACTTCTTCTTCTCTGCATATTTGGAAGATGAGGGTTGTTCAGCTTCAGACTTTTCTCGCTTTGATCCTTCAGCAGTGGACTTCTTCTTTTCTGCACTTTTGGAAGATGAAGGTTGTTCAGCTTCATATCCTAGACCAAGCTTAGTCGTGGAGCTTCTTTGTTGCTTTATCATTTTATCTAGCAACTCTGTGCTCTTCTCATATTTGAGATTTACATTGGCCTCTTCTAGTTGTTTCTTCAATGAAACAATCTCTTCTTCTTGTTGGCAGCAAACAGTCTCTTTCTCATTGATTTGAGACCTGAGAATATCTTCAATCCTTTTGTACTGTTCTACTTGCAGCTTTAGATCAACAATAACTTTGTTAGATTCCTCTTCACTTGTGCTGCATACATCATCCTCATCATCCAGGTGTGTCTTCAAGGCTTCTTCTGATTTCTTGGCCTTTTGAACTTGTAGGAAGAGATCTTCAATCTCATCCCCATATTCTTCTAACTTCTTGGACATTCTTTTGTTCTTTTTCTTTTCTATACTCAACTCTTCAAGAGCAGCTACCAACTCACCTTCTAGATCTACTTCAAACTCTAGGTTTTCATTGCATACTTCAGAATCCACTTCTTCTACCTTCTCTAGTTCAGTTTTCTCTTCCACAAGAACTGAAACTGGTTGAGATGCCTTTTTGGAGGAGGATCTATTCTTCTTACCCATTGTGAACTAATCCAAGATCAACCTTGACTGATTTAGCCTAAACTGGGAACTTGGCTCTGATACCAATTGTTAGTCTTACAATGGCACTGAGAGGGGGGGTGAATCAGTGCAGCTAATTAAAAACTTAAATCTTCATCTCTTAATTCAGAACTAATGAATGCTTAAAACCAGATGCAGTAAGTGTGACAAGATAGCAACACATAACACAAGATTTAACGAGGTTCACCAGTTTTGGCTACTCCTCAAAAATAGACTGCTTGGACTCCCATCCAAATCCAGCCTTTGCAAAGCACCAACTTCACAATCAGTTTACCAGCACCCACTGGAAGGAGCACCAACCCCTGATTTATCTGCACCAACAGAAAGGAGCACCTACCCCTGATTCCAAGCACCAACTTGGACTTCTATTTTAAATCTTGATTGACATAAAAATGCCTTCTGTGTTACAAGACCCTCACTGGTCTAACTTAACTCAAATCAATCTCATGGAAGCATAAGGAGAATTGTTAGAGACTCAATATATTCTATTTCTAACTTTCAATCTCAACTCCCTGTCCACAAAGCATACACTCTTTTACAGCTTTACTTACTGCACACTTACAGCCCTTTCTTATGGCTTACTCTTGCAGCTCTCACAGCTCTGTACTTCTTACAACATTCTTCCAGCTTTGTAATAGCCCACAACACTGTCCCTCTATACCGCAACACTCTTTCCTACTGAGCAACTTTTAGCTGCTTTCTCTCTGCTGCACTCTATATGCTTCTCTATTTTAGCCGTGCTTTCTATACATCCTTTTTCATAGCACTTTTCCTCTACTCGGCAACACACTGCTTTCACTTCCCGCACTAAGCTCAACCTTGCTACTTCACACAAATCTCCTTTTATAACTGTGTTCTGTTTCTATTCTTAACTTCCATATTCGCACATGCAGCCTGTTAATAGTAACGACTCCTTTATTCTCACATGCAATCTTATTAATAGAACGGTTCTTTGTTTGAGCTTTGAGACGTTTCTCTATCCAACTCGTGGTCTTCGTCTGATGACTTTCAGTAACCACTACTGCATGATATTTCTTTATAATGGCTCTTGTAACTGCAGTAATGACTTCTATTTATTGTCACTGTAATTGCCCTTGTAACTACCGTAATTACTTCAGTTCACTATTCTTATTTAACTGCATGATTTCTATCTGTAACTGCACCTGTAACTGTTGTACTGACTTCAGTTAACTCTTCTAATTTTGGCTGCATGTATTTCCTCTACAAATGCATCTATAACTATCATTTTCCTTCAGTTAACTTTACTTCGGCTGGGTTCTCCTTTTAGCTCTAAGTCACGCAGAAACAACATGTCACGATATCGTGACATTTCTACCCCTTTAACTCTTCCTTGGCGTTTGACCGCGAAAACAAGACATGTCACGATATCGTGACATTTTCTGCCTCCTAGTCCTCTTCTCGGCATGCACCCGTGAAAACATGACATGTCGTGAAATCGTGACACTTTACGCTGCCATACACTCTTCTTTGCATGCACCGAAAACATGACATGTCACGAAATCGTGACACTTTACGCTATCGTACACTCTTCTTTGCATGCACCAACGAAAATGGAACATGTCGCGAAATCGTGACACTTTCGCTACCTTGTGCTTTTCTCTGCCTTACGCCCACGAAAATGGAACATGTCATGAAATCATGATGCTTTCGCCTTTGAGCTCTTCCTCCTTGAATTTGTCGTGAAATCATGACGCTTCTGCTTCCATGCTCTTTCATTTTGCTTTTGTCATGAAATCGTGACACTTCATCCTTCGGAGTCTTCCTCTCTCATTTCGATATCACGACATCTTTTCTCCTTAGCTCTTCTCTTCTCTTCAGGTCACAAACCCAACATGTAGCGATATCGCTACACTTTTGTTCCTTGCACTTTACCTTTGCTTCGGCCCGCGATAATACAACATGTAGCGATATCGCTACACTTTTTCTCCTTGCACTTTCTCTTCTCTTTTGGCCTCCAACATGTCACAAAATCGTGACACCTTTTTCTCTCTCCTTTCTCTACTTTAAATGTGTCACGAAATCGTGACACCTTTTCTCCTTAGCTCTTTCTCTCAAACATGTCGCGAAATCGTGACACATTTCCTTATCCTTAGCATCTTCCTCATCGCAAACATGTCGTGAAATCATGACACTTTTCTTTGCCTAAGCTCTTTCTCTCCAAACATGTCACGAAATCGTGACACTTTTCTTTGCTTGCGCCTTCTCTCCAAACATGTCACAAAATCGTGACAATTTTCTTTGCCTGTGCCTTCTCTCCAAACATGTCACGAAATCGTGACAGTTTTCTTTGCATGCGCTTCTTCTTCAAACATGTCACGAAATCATGACAGTTTTCTTACTTGCCTTCTTTGCTTCCAACATGTCACGAAATCATGACAGTTTATCTTGCACTTTCTCTCTCTTCCAACATGTCACGAAATCGCAACAATTTTTCTACTTGCCTTCATTGCTTCCAACATGTCACGAAATCATGATAGTTTTCCTTGCGCTTTCTCTCTTCCAACATGTCACGAAATCATGATAGTTTTCCCACTTGCTTTCTTCTTCCAACATGTCGCGAAATCGTGACACTTTTCTTCTTTCTCTCTCCATATGTCACGAAATCGTGACAGTTTTTCCTATGCTTTCTCTCTCCTCAAACATGTCGGAATCGTGACCACAACATGTCGCGATATCGCGACAGTTTTCTTACTTGTCTTTTTCTTTGATCCTTTGAATCTGGGCCACTTCTGTCTTCTTGGAAATTCATTGTACATGCTCTGACTGCTCTGAACTCTTGTTCACTTCATCAACCGATCTATCTAATGACCTCTGCACTCCTGTCCATTGCATCAACCGATCCTCTGTCTGTGTTGACAACAATGACAATACTTTGGCTGCACCTTGCTCATCAATGAACTCCTGTCCATTGCATCAACTGATCAACCTGACCGTGTTGACAACAATGACAATACTTTGGTTGCACCTTGCTCATCATTAGGACCTGCCCTAAATATAATGTATGGAGAATGCCCTAGATTGACACCCATGGCCAAGAAGACTTTGAGACTAGAAGGTGCAGAAGAGGGAGACTGGTATTTTTTAACTGAGGGCATAGTGATAAGATTATACGGTTTCATGGGAAAACCTTTTCTTTTACCTCATTTTGTAACAGATAGACTTTTTGCCCTAGAATTTTTGAGGCAATCAAAATACATTGATTTGAATTATGGTTCAGGAAGAAAGAGAAAATCTCTATTGATTTACCGCACTATGGATGACATAACCATCACCAAGAAGGGTTAGAGTGAGCAAATAGACCAATACCTAGATAGGATAGGTCTCTTTTACATCCCACAAAGGTGAAGTTATGACCCTGATGGCATTTTTACTAAGAAAAATATAGCCTTAAATGGAGACAAAGCCTATAAATTTGACAAAATATATAGACCCCATTTTGAACAAGGTAGAAATAATGATGAGTCTACTCTTTTAGAGTGGAATGTCTCAAATATGGATCAAATTCCCCCTTGGCTCGATTTTTATGAGCAGATTGTAGATTATGATCCTGATAACAAGGTAAAGCATCGACTGACAGAGGATCGCATTAGAGATATTGAAGAAAAAACTAGAAAGAAGAAGGATCCTCAACCAGATGAGGACACTCCTGAAGAGGAGGAAGAAAAAGTAGAACCTTGGAATGTTGCAAAAATATCAGATTGGTGGAGAATGAGGGTTGAAATTGGGAAACCCAAGTCCAAGTTTGGGATGAAGATTGACAATGAATTTTCCAAAAAGTATGATGAAAATATTAAAACTTGGAAGCCTAAGGATGTTAGAAATATTGTGTTAATTGTGGACAAGTCCTAGGCTAGTTATGAATCCCTTTATCCACCCACGGACCAGGATACTCCTGCTGAAGATCAGGAAGCCCCTCTAACAGCAGCTAAAGTTTTGAAACCTTTCCATCCTACCACTGAACAAGTTCAACAATTTTCTAAGGGAGCACAATTGTTGAGAAAAATGCAATATTCAAGTGAAAAAGCTATCAATTCTCTAGTGATTGAGGTAGTGGTTAGACCCAAATGTTTAGCTCTTGGGGGATAGCCTCCATAGACAGATATTAACTGGAGGAAAAAGGATGAAAGTTTTAAATTCACCCCAGTTACTTTCACTACTATAGCATCGGTTGAGTTGAATCCTATTTTTGAACAATCATTGCTAGGAGGAATAGCCAAGGGGGAAGTGTCTGAAGAGGAGCAAATAGAGAGAGAATTGGCTGCTTTTTAGTTGATACATAGAAGAGCCAAAAGGGCTCCAGAAAGAGCAGAGAAAGAAGTATCCAAGAAACAAAAAATGGATCAGGGGGTACTGGCTGAGAAGGTAGTTGTTTCAACTGCTGAAGAATTAACACATTAAGAACATCTAGGTATAGAGACTGAGCAAGAACACCCTACTTCTATAGGCGAAGGTATGTTCTCTCACCCCTCTTCTCCTCTCTCTCCCCATGAATCCCCAATGAAATCTCCCTCCCATTCTATCCTTGAAGAAGTTTCAAAGGTACCTTCCCCATATTTGAGTTCACCCTAGGTTTCTATGGTTAATACTGAGGTTCAAGTGGTCCCTTCACCTCCTATTTCATCCTAGGTTCCACCATCATCATCCCTAGTTTCACTTTCATCATCTCAGATTCCCATTTCATCATCACCTATTATTTCATCTTCACCATTGTCTTCACCACCATTGAAGAAACAGATTGTTACGAGCACACCCATGCATCCCATTGCTAGTCTAGCATCAATTCCTATAAGTCTACCAATATCTACTACAACAATAATTACTAAGTCCACCATTGTCATGGAGACTACTGTAGTTACTTCTACACCATCATTATCTTCATTTGATTCAAAAATTTCATTTCTAGTATCTTCATACCATTTGGTTGCTGGCTATACAAGTCAGATGACTGAGTCAAAAGGATAGGCAACCACTCAAAGAATAAATGATTATTGGGCAGATAAAATTTCTAAGCCTTCCAACAGGATGGCTGTGAGAAGAAAGAGTATGTATGTAGATCCAGTTTCTAGGCAAAGGATATCCAGATCCATGATTCCCCTTGTGAGTAAGCCTGAAACTGAGATGATAGTCCAAGACTATAGAGTTGAGGAGATTACTGAAGATATAGAAAAATTGCCAGAAGAAGATGAGATAGTTATTTCTAAAGCCCACTTAGAGACCTTCTATGTTAAAAATGATATATTTAAGGAGAAAGTGGGAAAACTGGAGAAGCAAATTGAGAAGCTTAATAAAACTGTAAATAATCACAAGGAAGCAAAAAAATCTCTCAAGAAAGAAGCTAAGATCTGGCAAGAGAAGTTCGTGGATGCCAATAAACTCAAGGACCAATTAGCAGAGCAGAAGAAGCTGAATGAGGAGCAAGAAAAAGAAATACAAAGCTTAAAACAACAACTTCAAATTGAGAAGGCTAGATCTTCTAGATTTTCTAAGGCCAGATTGAAAAAGATCAAAAAACAATTGCTCTAAGAAGTCCAAGAGAAATGTCCAGGACTACAGTATATCATTGACTTCTTAAATGATGCTAACCACCTTCTCTAGGAAATACAACAAGATTTAGACCAGATCATCGGAGAACTTCAGTCCATGGTGTTTCCTATTGACCAAATGTATAAATTGGTTGATAGCAGACTCAATAATTTTGCTAAACCTATTTCCAACAATGAATGGAATCTATCCAGAGTTGTATCGAAGATAGTGGTCAAAAAGCATAGGGTAGTTTAGAGAGCTTGGTTTTTGTTCGATTGGATTGAAAGGATGATTAAAGATGTAGTAGATGTGAATAAGGAAATGGTTCAGGTTGGCTTTACTAGTTTGTGGATGGAAGATAATAGCTTGCTATATGTGGAAGAGATTCAGAAGAGTATTGATGAAAAAATTGAAGACGAAACTGAAATTGATTCTCTAGAAGAGCCACTAAATCAAGAGCAAGTTGCACAATTAATTATTGATTTTACAAGATTGAAAGATCTCATAGAAGATCTGGTGAACAGGGGAGATGCTACTAACTATGAAGATATTGGAGAATTGGAGTATGTCTACAAGCAGCTAAAAGAAATATCAAACCCCCTTGATGCAGCCTGGAAATAGGCTTTACAAACTTTAAAATTAATGATTCAAGTGCTTGGTAATGGATCTGGAGGTAGAAATCAAGAAAAATCTCCTTTAGAAGAGGAAAATGAAGAGGAAGAAGAGGAAGAAAGAGAAGAAGAAGAAGAAGAAGTTGAGGATGAGGCTAAATAAGGGGCCCATAAAGAAGAAGATTAGGATGGAGCTATTTCTAGCCCATAAGGGGCTCACACTTAGCTTATTTTTGTGTTGTACATATTCACAATTTTTGCATTTTTGTTTTTTGTTCTGACATTGTCAGAAAAGATAATAAAAGAATGAAGGTAGAGAGGCACAGAGAGTCACATTTTTTGTGAAGGTATTTTTGCAATAAGGCCTTATAAAAGGAGTAGATGTATGTCTGGAAAGAACAGTGAAGCAATTTTGTTGAAACATACGTAGATATTGATGTTTCATGCATAGTTTCGATATGAATGTTTCTCCTTGAAAGTTTTCATAGAGTATTTCTAAGGGTAAAATTCTTATTGAAGTTATTCATCGAGGCATATTTTGAAGATAGTAGTAGCAGATCTATATTTGTTTTGAAGCATGGTCTCGATATGAACCTTTACCCTCTAAGGCAGATCTGTATTATTTTTTAGCATAGTTTCCTGATGAACCTTAACCCTCTAGGCAGATCAGTGTATTTTCAGAGGGTAGTGTTCATATGGAAATTATTTTTTAAGGTACACTTTTGAAGAAAAATATTTTTGACTCCAAGACCCAGTGGATAAGATTCTGAGTTCGATGGCTTTGCAAGCAAATCCACTCAGGAGGTGCTAGAATGTAGGCCCAAAATGGCCACATATACTTAGAAATTTTTTGAAAATTTTACTAAGGCATGGAGACTACATTCCACACACATTCCAGTGTATTTTGGAGTGGATCCATGATGAAGGTAACAAATCCACCCAACACTTAGGTTTTGCACTTGGAGAAATTCCGCACCATGTTCCTTGTTCTTGGCTCCGGATTGGCAATGAAGGTTTCAAATCCACAAAATTTTTCGGAGAAAGGTGATGTTAGAAGAAAATTAGTGTGGATTGGTGACCTCTTTGTATTTGTGATACCCTTCAAAGTGGCTAAGTGTTGGAAAACTAATTTCGGAGGACATATAGAGTATTTTTGCCCATAATGGTGACATAAGGAGGAAAGTAGTGTAAGGAAGTGCGGATTCATAAAAAGGGCAATTTTGTCTAACTCTTTTCTGGAATGGCGACAAGTAATGTTTTATCTAAGGCCAATGTGGAATGAAGATAGAGTTGCTTAACACTGTGGTGGATCCAAAATGGAAATTCAGTACCAATACTCTTGTTTGGGTCCAGAATAGAATTCGAAAGAATTTCAAAGGAAGTATGACGTCATCAGGTTTTTTGTGCGGATTCACTTCAGCTTCAAAGCCAACAAAGAAAAATAGAGAATAGGTAGTGGATTTCATCCCGCTCCATTTGCAATGCATTTTAGTACGAATTGGCATCTTGATGTCTTTGAAGCATGGAGGATGATGTCATCAAATGTTTTAAAGTAAGAATGGTGTAGTGATCTATTCCCATAATTACTCAAAGCTTATTTCAAACATATCATAGCCATACAATGGAAGAGATCAATGATCAAGAATTTTTGAGTAGAATGAAATAAAATAAAAGTATTTTCACTGGGACTGAAGAACAATTAGTTGGAGGAGGAAGCCGAAGTGCCAAGGGTTTCAAGAAACCAAAACCAGAGACGATTGTAGATCGATGGTGGTAGAAGGCTCCCAAGAAATATCCATGATGTAGATGTGATCTCCAACAAACAAAAATCCAGTTCAAGCCAACAACCAACAAGTTGCAGAGGTTCAAGTTGCCATGGCAGTCCACTTGTAGCGGATTTCTCGAAGATCGAACCAATAAGATTATGCCAGCTAGGACTCTCTATTGAGCTGTGAAAGAGTTAATATTTGTAATGTTCCTTATTATTTTTCAATTTTACAAACTATAAATAGAGGTCGAACCCCCATTTTTAAGCATCGGCTCTAGCGTGTTTGCCTGTACCACTGTAAATTTCCTTGAAGTTAATGAAAGGAGCATTACACTAATTTTTACCTCAAAGCTTGTGTCTTCATTTATCTGATATTAGAGGTTCAAATTCTAAAGCTGTATTTCTATTAATACTTGAATAGTTAGTTTGAATGGCTTACTGACTGCTAGGGTAATTGAAATATGCTTTTTGGATTGGGTTTATGTTGTTAGGGGTTTATTTATATTAAATATGAACAATGATTAATTTTGTTATTTGGATTGTCATTATTTGGGTATTGGAATTGCTTTCTGCAATATTTCTCTTCTATTTTCTAATGTGTGAAGGTACTCAAGTTTTTGTGATAATGTTGATCTAAGTAATGTATCTCTGATATGACTTTTGGGAGCTATTTATTGTGGTAACAATGTTGTTAACCTATCCGTCCAACTGTTGTTCACTTTTTCTAACCCTAATATCTCTCTAACCCTAATATCAAAACCCCAAGTGAGCATAAAAGTGTCAACACTCTGTTTAAGTTGACAAGGAACCAACCTACTCTGGAGGTTAGATCGAGAACTTTGTTTTGGTCTATACCAATGTTGAGTGTTGAGTTGTAGCTATTGGGTGCATGCCTGGATAGAAAGTAGGAAGATAGATAGCTGTAGTGTTGAGTAAAGCTCAAACACAATTTAGTGCCCAACATTTCCTTTCTTGCAGGTTCCTTATACATTGGTTCCTTTCCCTTTGAACTCAATTCTTCTCTGCATGGATAATTGTTAGCGTAGTGTAGTCCACCACAATCAAAACATCCAACTTTGGGTCCTGAATGTGTTTTTTGTCTCTGCCCCTCAATTACTTTCTCTGCTACAATGGGAGTACTAGGTTGTCCTTGAGATGATCTATTGTTTCCATTATTGCAATTGTTGGAGTTGCAGTTCTTCCCTTGAAACCATTTCTTAAACCTTCCCTACTTCCTTCCTTCGATCCTACTTGGATGAGTCTTTGTTTTCCTGTTCTCTTTTCCATTTTATGAAACCTACACTATTTTACTTCCTTAATGCCTTTTTGCCCTGCTCATCCAACATTTCATAGTCGAATTAGGGTTTAAGATAGGTCTCAAATTTTCTAGCTAGATCATAGGCCTTTTGTAGTGTAGCGGGTTCTCGCATATCCACTTCTCGTACTATTCTTGGGTTTGCTCCTATTATAAACTTATGGATCTTCATTTTATCATTGTAAGCAAGAACATACTTAAAGAGGTTGATGAATCTTTGATGGTATGCCTCCACCGATATAATTCCCTATCGAAGCCTAGTGAATTCCTCAATTTTTTGGGAATAAAAGTGTTCCATGAGGAATCTATCTTTAAAGGCCTTCACAAATGCTTCTTGTTGGTCAAATATCTTCCTAATCATACAAACCTATGTTTGTGCACCCTAGACATGGCCAAAATTGAAATACCAGAGGAAAGGAATGTCCTCCATGTCAATCTCCAGAGAGGGCTGGCTCCCTTACTAAATCCTACACTATTGAAGACTAGAGTTGCAGGAAAAGAATTGGAAATGACAGAAAGAAAAGGGAAATATGGCCACATACCAAATGTGTAGGATTGGGGAAAGACTAACAATAGGAATTCCACTCAAGCATAAAAATAGCATATAATAAAAGAAAGCAACAAAATTTACTTACAACCATACATGGATAACCTCCAGGATTGCACTCTAGAGCTCAATCTCTCACCAACAATGTTCAAATTTAGATGCAAAATTTAAACTTAATAGCAGATAATAAATATGAACATAAAATAGAAGTGCATAAAATAGAAGAGAATCACACATAAAGTCACTTGCAAATGCAGAAGCCAAATATCTCTCACTTACGCAAAAGACTTGATAAGTTTTTCTACATAATGTCCAACCTCTTTACAATGAAAAATTGACTAGTATTTATAGAGGTTTTTGCCTCTTTCATTAAATGCATGAAAAGACAAAATGTCCATAGATCAGGGACATGGTGAAACAACTCTCCCTTGGAAATATTCCTTCGGCGATCATGATCCATTTTTAATGGGAAACGGTTTTGGACGGTTGATCAGCTCGGGTACAAGCACATTAAATTTTGGCCACCTTCATGCTTTGAAAATCGACCATTGCCCCAACAATTTACTTCACATTAAATTTATCTTGAAGAGGGAGCGAAACTATCAAGAGGGCACCTTCAAAAATAATGAAAATCAAGGAACATATCTTCTGCTTGTCACCATTATTAAATTTTTGCATTCATTTAAAACATACGCCTTCGACCAATGCCAATTAACGTTCACACTTTGAACTTGCTCGAAATTGAGCTACTCGAAAGCACTCCCTTTGCTTGAGATGCACAATCTGTGTCATTCTTTACCAAAAACATTTAATGTTATTCATTCACCTTATTTAACACATGTGACGCCATAGATAGCACAATTTGTTTGAATGGGTCAATAAGCATGTGCTCATTTACCCTTTCCATGGTGTGCGCATCTTTCCTTGATTTAAAAAATTATATACCAACAACAATCATCTTTTGTTCTTGGGTGAAAATGTTTTTAATAGCCATGTCATTCTCTTTTAAATTGATGTTCACCCCCAAAAGAAGCAAAAAGAGCTATCACTTTCCTCTTGGGGCGAACACGAAATAGATTTTTTCAACATCATTCATGTGCATTTACCCAAAATCAGTATTTAGAACACATTTTCCCATGAGAGGGATGCACCCATTGTTGATTTGTCAACGCTGCATTTTTAATTTAAGACTTTCATATTTTTCCCTTTCTTAAGTGCATTAGCCCCTAGGAGAGGTGAATGGAGCTTTTGCCCTTTGATTGGGGTGAACGCCCGTTGACTTGTCAACGCTCGCACCTTATGATGTTCACCCCAAACTTTGGGTGAATGAAGCGTTCATTCCTAAATCTAGGTGAATGCACCTTTGAAACTGATTTTGACGTCAAAGCGCCATTCGAGCATGATTTGTCAAGCCTTAAAATATGTTTACCCCAAAAGTGGGGTGAACGAAGCTTTCACCCCACCTTTGGGGAAAACACGATTCCAATCATTGGCTTCGGTGATTTCAATTATTTGAATGTCATTATGACTTCGATTAATTTTCATACATATATTTTTTGTTTCACCCCAACAAGGGGCACGAAGATCTTTTGCCCCTCCATTGGGGCGAACACATTTTGTCCAGATTTTTTTCCTCTTTCTTCTTTTACATTTGCCTTCACTTTGGGTGAATGAAAATTTCACCCAACATCCCGTGTGAATGCATTTTTCTCTTTCCTTTTTGTTTTTGAGTGAAGTCTTCAATCAAACTCCTAGCCATTCCCTTTTTTAAAAAATTCACCATTCCAAGCTGAAACAAAGAAGGAAAAATACAACAAAACTTTGAACAATAATATATCATCATCATTAAAATATTGCAACTAAAATGTACTTTGCTATATTACAATCAAAAAATTATATCGAAAACTTCCAATGTGGCATAGTGCAAAACAACCAATATTTCTGATGGCTTATGGGGTATCCAACTCAGAGTTAGCCAAAGCTTAAATTTTTACAACTGTCTCCATATAGGGCTCTAACATTTCCCCAGTGCCATTTATGATATTATGACTCAATTGAATCTTTATGCTAGCCTCCCAGAGATAATGCAACACTTGAACTGCTTGTGCTACCAATTTTTCATAGTTTTGGACTGAGCGAAGGTGTGCCTTCTTAATGCTTTTTGGGGAAAAACCTACATCTTGAGTGGCTTTATCAGCTAGTTGATTCTTGATAGCCTCTAGATACATCTGAAGTGAATGCATCTCAATTATAGCCGCATCCCTTTCCTTTAGATGCACTGCAACCTATTTCTACAAGTATTCATTCTATGTGGCTATTTTCTCGTCTTGCGCTTTACTTGCTATCAAAGCAGCCTCCAACTTGACGATCTTATCTTCGACATCAAAGAATTTCTGCTTGTAATATTTGCCATGCAAATAGACTAAACTCATCTCAACCTGCATATTACCCATTTTATCTATTGTATCAATCTTCATTAGGTCTTCTGTTATAGTCTCATAAACATAGTCGATAGGCAACATTTCTCCTCATGAATTTTGGACTAGAGGAGTGATCCTAGTCGTATGAGCCTCCATGGTGACTAGATCAAAAGCAACCTTCTTGAGTGGCTAGGCTAGAGCTAATGCCTCTTTATGTCTATGAATTTTCAACCATTGCAAGGAACTGAGGTGTGCTCGATTGATTTTCTCTATGTTTGGATGTTTCGGTACCATATCATCTTCAGGTAACACTTGCAACTCCAAAAATGGTGTGAAAGGTATCAAAACTTGTGAGCGGTCCAGTTCAAAGGAAGCGAAGGAAATGACTAGAAGGGGAGGAACCAAAATGGCAAAGTGCATGGATGAACCAGGTGATGAGCACCAAAAATGCTCATATTTTTGTATATGTACTAACGGTTTTTGCATGACATTATATCATGAGTTGTATATTTTTATGAAGTATTATGTATATATTTAATAAAATCATGTGTATTATCTAATCCATGCGTGAAGTGTGTTGTGTGTAGCTATTTCCTTGATTTTGTCATCTTTTGCTCAGTCGAGGTCCTACGTGGACCTGGCACGGTTCTGCTCAATCAAATAAAGGTAAATCGAAGTATGCGCCTTACTAAGTTAGGTGCCTTACTAAAGTAGGCACCTTACTGAGGTAGGCACCTTACTGAGGTAGGCACCTTACTGAAGTAGGCACCTTACCGAGTTAGGCACCTTACCAAGGTCGATGCCCAAATTATGCGTGTTGACCAAATGGCTGGAGAAGGATCCTGTTGACCACCGTTCCACGTCATCCATGGGAAACCATGGATGGACGAGTTGTCCCAGCTAGAGTGGGTGGACATGCAACTACTCACGAAGCTGAACCGTAATGAAGTGGAATTTATCCGAATACCAAGAAATGATGTAGAGCTGCTTATCGTGCACCGATTGTAGTAACTGAACTATCCCAGTTTAGGCTGAACCGAGACGTCGGTTGTAACAGAACTATCATAGGAAGTTCTGTGTGTGTAGTATATAAACACATGGACTTCCTTGTAGTAGGAGAGACATATTTGATAGAGCATTGTTGTATGTAATATTTCATTGCATTATTAATAAAGTGTGAATGTTCGTCAAAGCAACGTTTCGTTTGTGAGATTTATCGGGCGAGATCTGCTTGGAGCTCAGGCCCACTCCAAGCTAGTATTCCTCCCCTCTTAGTTATTTACGTAATTTCATTATGCATGGTAGTATGTTTATGTCTTAGGCTTAAGCTTAGTTATCTTAGAGGTGTGTTTATTTATAAGAAGCATTTTCATTTCGTATCAGTTGGTGTGTTTATTTTATCTGCATTATTATTTATGAGTGAGTTTTATTGAGGTGGATGATCTTATTGATGTTATACAAACACCCCCCAATGGTAGTTGAATGGATCATCTCTAAAGTGGTAGTGTGACTAGTCTCAACCGTGACCCTTCGCAAGCTTACGAGTTCCCTGGATTGACAATTTAAATGAGAAGTGTTGTGACAAATATAGGACAAATTCACCAATGTTTGGCACCCAATATTTTGGTATCATTGTCGAGGAAGCATCACTAGTAGACTAATTACATTACCCCTTAAGACCTTCGACCTGACCTTGTATGAGTCCACCAAGAAAAAGAGGACCAGACGGTCATTTTATAAAATAGAGTCCACCAGATCAGTCAGAGTCAGTAGAAGACCTAGAGTTTGAATTAGATTCTCCCGACTCATCACCAGAAGTCCACTGGAGTCAAAGTCCTCACTTCATGCAAAGTGCCTCCTCATCTCACCGACCTAGGGAAGAACAAACTATTGTAAACCCATTGTTTAAGAGGACACCCTCAGAGGAAGCCCTGCTGTGGAAAGCCATAGAGGATCAGACTATAACGCCAACTGACTTCAAGGCTCTAACCTAGAGAGTTTTGAACGATCGAGAGACTATAGACGTTGTATTAGAGACCACATTTCCTAAAAAAATGGTAGAAGAAGAAGTCTCATCTGGGTTCAGTTTCCTGATAGAGGAAGGGGTAGGAGACACCAAAATGAAAAACATTTCCCTTGCCCATCTCCCTACCTTCAAGGGATACCCAACCGAAGACCCTGACCTATTTTTATTCAAATTTGATGTATTGTGTAGGTCTGTCGATTATAAATCGGATGCCCAGAAGCTGAAACTCTTCCCATCGACATTAGATGACTCAACCCTACGATGGTTCATCGGGCTGGGGAACAAGCAGATTGCCACATGGGATGGGATGAAGAAGCTCTTTCTAGAGCAATATCAGGACTTCGATAGAGCACAAGATTCCAGAGAGGAAGTCCTCAACATGATGTAGAAAGAGGATGAATCCCTGGAGGAATACTGGGAAAGGTTTAATTTTAACCTGTAGTGATCCCCTCATGCAAAGTTAGGGGATAAGTCCCTCAAAAGTATTTTCTTGAGGGGACTGAACAATGAGTCACTAGAAGCACTGAATATGATCTCTGGAGGAGACATTTACCAACATGCTATGGAAGATATCTAAAAATTGTGCTGGAATTACTCACAGAGGAGAGGTAAGCCAACCGCCAGAATAATGAAAGTGATCATGTCAATCACAAAAATGGAGATAGGCAACATGCTGGAGGATTTAAAGAGTGAAATGCTATCCTCTCTAGCTCTGTAGCTAGATACATTATTGTTGGAGAAGAAGAAATAGGAGAACGATGCAACATTAACCTATTTCTACCCCAAATGTAGAGGGAAGCATGCCAAGAATACCTGCCCAGAGAACAAGGTCAGAGTATGTGCGGTTTTCTAGAAGAATCATAAAACTCGATTGTGCCCACAACTGCCCAATGCCAAAGAAGATGCTGACGTAACCGAAGCCTACTTCATGGGCAATCGAAGGAATTGGTAGCAAACTCCTATGGGGAATATGCCCATGGGGATGCCACCTTATGGAGGAGGACCATATATGCCATAGGGGTAGCCACCACCACCCAACATGGGATGGTGGGGACCACCACCCTGGACGAACATACCTCCAGGTGCGACATTCCTAAATCAGCAAACATGGATGCCATATCAACAGCCATGGAGGAGCCACATCCCATGGAATACACCTCCATAGAACATGGCACAAGGACCACCTCAACAAGGCTTACCAGCCCTGCCTGTGGCAAGACCTACGTAGTTACCAGCATAGCCGACGGTGAACCCGAACAACAAGGTAAACCAATCGGTATACCAGGTGGAAGGAGAGATGTATCCAATGTACCATATTAGTTGTAATCCAATACAACTTAGATCAGGCAAGCAACTAGGAGTAGAAACACCTTCTCTGGTAGAAGTGGAGGAGGAAGTAGGAGACTCCCCTCTGATAGAAGAGGTAGGGGAAGAAAAAGTTGTTGAGAAGATAGGGGCCCCATTCCCTAAATGGCTGCAAGAGTAGAAGAAGCTGACACAACCCGAATTTGATATCCTATCAAGCCTAAAAAATCTCACCGTAACTATCCCACTTTTCCAAGCTATTCGAGATGTGCCCATATACACTAAGGTGATAAAAGAAATATGCCTAAGGAAACTGGGACGTAAGACAACACAAACCATCAATGTCATGGGAAAGTTAGCCGACTTGATGATGGGGAATGCATATCATCCCAAATATGTAGACCCAGGCAGCTCGATATTGATGGTAAAAATAGGAGGGCACTCACTGGCGAATACATTGGTCGACTTGGGGGTAGCCATCAATGTAATGCCACAAGACACCATGCAGAAGCTGGAGCTCACCGACCTAAAGCCTACCAAAATGGTGTTACAATTGGCCGATCGATCAATGGTGGCACCAGAAGGAATGCTCGAAGATGTCATAGTAACAATCGATGCATGGGAGTATCCGATAGAATTTTTTGGTGCTACAATCCAAAATCGGACTGGGTGGTTACCCACTCATCCTAGGGAGACCATGGTTAGCTACGATTGATGCCTACATCAGCTACTATGATGGACTGATGACCATTTTAGATGGCCAGAACATCAAGAGATTAACAATATCTCCCTCGACCCAATCGGTGGATGCACTGGGAGAACCTAAAATGGAAAATCAGGAGGATAGTCCACTATCTATGCTCCAACCAGTAATGGCATTAATAGAAGTGGAGGATGAAGCCGAAGAAGATGGCATCATCTCAAGATTCTTCCATGGAGAATCCTCCCTCCCAATTCTTGAGTCACCATTGGTGGGTGCTCAGGACCACCACACCAAGCAAATCGACGTCGGGCCTGGCAGAACATTGAACGTCAGTAGTGAGCTGACCATCATACAGTTGGTAGAATTGAAAGAGCTCCTAACCGAACATCAACAGGCATTCACATGGGATTATGCGGATATGAAAGGAATCATCCTAGAGGTGTGCACTCACCGTATCTATCTGGAAGAATAGTCAACCCCCGTCAGATAGCCACAGAGAAGGATGAACCCGACCATGAAGGAAATTGTCAAGGCCAAGCTACAGAAGCTCCTGACGGTGGGATTCATCTACCCGATCTCCGATAGTGAATGGGTATCACCACTCGTGGTGGTCCCTAAGAAGAATGGGAAATGGAGGATCTGTGTTGACTACAGATCGCTGAATAAGGTGACTAAAAAGGACCATTTTCCACTTCCTTTCATTGACCAAGTGCTAGACACGTTGTCCGGGAGGAAATACTTTTCCTTCCTGGATGGATTCAATGGGTACAATCAAATCCAGATCGTAGAAGAAGACCAAGATAAGACAACGTTCACCTACCCATGGGGAACGTTTGCATATAGGGTGCTACCTTTCGGGCTATGCAACGCACCAACCACCTTCCAGAGGGTAGTGCTTAGCATATTTTTGGATATGATAGGTGAAGCAGTCAAAGTATATATGGATGATTTCACCATTTATGAGGAAACATTTGAAGAGGCGATGAAAAATTTGGAACGTGTACTCCAGAGGTGTGAGGAAAACAATCTATCCCTTAGCAATGAGAAATGTTTTATGATGATGTGGGAAGGCATAGTGTTAGGGCATCATCTCTCGATAGAAGGGATTAAAGTGGATCACAAGAAGATAGAAGTCATCAAAGACTTACCCAACCCAAAAACACAGAGGGAGGTAAGGAGTTTCCTCGGCTCTATCGGGTACTACAGGCGATTTATCACCGATTTCAACAAAATCGCCAAACCGCTACACACCCTTCTGACGAAGGACGTAGAATTTATCTAGACAGATGATTGTGAGTAGGCATTTCAGACGCTGAAGGAGAAGCTGATCTCTACCCCAGTGTTGCGGGGCCCAAATTGGTCTATCCCATTCCACATATATTGTGATGCATCCAATAATGCAATTGGAGCGGTCCTCGGGCAGCAGGATGGCGAAGAGTTCTACGCCATCTATTACGTCAGCAAGAACCTAGCAGGGGCTGAGCTTAATTACATAGTAACGGAGAAGGAGTTTCTTGCAGTGGTACACGCCGTCAATAAATTCTGCCACTACATTACTGGGTACAAAGTATTCATCCACACGGACCATGCAGCCATCAGGTATCTGATGAGCAAACCAATGATCAGTGGCAGGATCATCAGGTGGCTTTTGTTGCTGCAGGAATTTGACCTTACCATAGTCGACAAGCCCGAGAAAGACAACGTAGTCATGGACTTCCTATCCAGACTAATTCCAATAGATCACACAATAGTAGAGGACCAGTTCCCGAATGAACATCTATTTGTCATCAATGAACAGACACCGTGGTACGTAGACATTACCAATTATCTGGCCATCGAGAGAACCTCCCCTACCCTCTCATACCGGGAGAAGCAAGGGGTAATCAAAAAGAGTGCATCATACCAATGGATTGATGGCCTCCTATTCAAAATAGGGCCTGATCAGATCATAAGAAGGTGCATGGTCGAGCATGAATTCATAGAGATACTCAAGGCCTGCCATAACGAGCCTTGTGGTGGCCACTTCTCAGGGAGAAGGACTGCATATAAGGTATTATAGACCAGGTATTTTTGGCCCACATTGTTCAAAGATGCAACCGCATACGCCAAAAAATGTGATGAATGCCAGAGGATGGGCAGGTCGACCCATAGGGATGAAATACCCCTACAACCTCACGTGCACATCGAGCCCTTTGAAAAATGGGGCATGGATTTTATGGGACCCATCAACCCACCTTCGACCGAGAAGAGGTACATTCTAGTCTGTATAGACTATGTCACTAAATGGGTCGAAGTCCAGGTGCTAAGAGACTCCAAGGAGTGGACGGTCATCGAATTTCTATTCTCCCATATTTTTACGAGATTTGGAGTACCTAGGGAAATTACAATAGACCAGGGACCCCAATTCATATCCAGATTAATTGAGGAGCTGATGGAACAGTACAAGGTTTGGCATAACAGGACTACCCCATACCATCCGTAGGTGAATGGACAGGTGGAGGTCACTAACAGGGAAATAGAAAACATCCTGAAAAAGACCGTGCAGCAGCATAGGAAGGATTGAGCTACAAGATTACCAGAGGCAGTATGGGCATATAATACGACATGGAAGTCGATCACTGGTTTTACCCCTTTCTGATTGGTCTATGGGAAAGATGCAATGATGCCCATCGAATTCGAAGTTAAGACACTTAGAACGATGATCGAATTGGATCTGAACCTGGATGATGCATAAAAGGAATGAATTTGATAGCTAAATCAGCTAGAAAAATTTTGCATGGATGCCCTATAGAGAACAGAAATTGTGTAGAGGCAAAGGAAGTAGTGGCATGACCACCACATTAAAAAGAAATAATTCAAAGAAGGAGATTGGGTACTATTGTATGACTCCAGGTTCCAAGAGCGAAAGGGGAAGCTGATGCAGAGATGGATGGGACCATACGAGGTGGTGGAAATAATCAAGAATGGTGTTGTACGGGTCAAGATGATTGATGGTAGCAACACCATCCTAACAGCCAATGGCCACCGGTTGTGGCCATACCATACATCTGAGGGATTGCTGGTGGAAACCAGAACAGGCATGGGGGAGACCCCATCCAAGTAAAATCTCCTAAATTCTCAACAACATGGTGGACACAAGGATGTCCACCAAAGACAAGTTAGAGTAGTTTCCTATTTTTTTTAGCTTACGATGTGTTTTGCAGGGACAACACCCGCATGCAAGCTGTAGGCATCCTGAGAGCCAGGGCCTAACAGGCATGGACCCCATTTAACTGCACTTTTTTTTTTTTTTTTGTGTTTTATTTTTGTAGGGACATGGCCTGATTGTTCGAACAATAGGCATCTTGGAAAACAAGGCCTAGATCGGCTCAACATCCATGTACCTACGCACTAGGAGGATAGCAACGATTCAAGCATGGGGGGATGCCAAATTCCTCATCGAACATCCCCATGCCTGAATGAGGTGGACGCTGACGTAATATGAGGAGAATTCTAGGAGGCTTGATCAACCTCACATCAAAAGACACATTAGCCACCACTAACTTTTCAACAATAAAGAAGTGGCGCCTTACTCTAGAGGAGCGACGCCTTACTCTGGTGCCTTACCTTAGAGGAGCAGTACCTTACTTTTGTGCCTTACTCTGGAGGAGTGGCACCTTAATTTGGAGGAGCGATGCCTTACTTTGGAGGAGTGGCACCTTACTTTGGAGGAGCGATACCTTACTTTGGAACCTTACCCAGGTGGAGTGACATCTTACTCTGGTGCCTTACCCAAGTGGAGCCACTCACCTTACCCAAGAGCCTTACTCAGGAGGAGCGATGCCTTACTCTAGCACCTTACTCAAGAGGAGTGACACCTTACTCTAGTGCCTTACCTAGGAGGAGTGGCGCCTTACTCTAGCGCCTTACCCAGGAGGAGCGATGCCTTACTAAAAAAAAAGATCTTTAGGGGGGCCATTGTCACGAGGACGTGACAATCCTTAAACATGGGGGGAAATGACACCTTACTCTAGAACCTTACTCTAGAGGAGCGATGCCTTACTTTGGCACCTTACTCCAAAGGAGCGACGCCTTACTCTAGGCACCTTACCCCGCCAGACAAGCCAACCCTTGAACGTTCATATAAAAAAAATATAAAAAAATATACATGACATACAAAGTGGTGCCTTACTCTAGCGCCTTATTGAGTTAGGCGCCTTACTAGTGCCTTATCGAGTTAGGTGCCTTACTAAGTTAGGTGCCTTACTATGGCATCTTACTCAAGTAGGTGCCTCGATCAAGAAACACATGCACAACTTGGCAGTACGTGGAGCAGCTGAAGATGATGCCATCATCCCATGTGATGGAAAGCATGCAAAAATATTTTGAAATCATTGGTGGAGATTTTTGCTCGTCCCAAGGCCAACCATCAAGAAGATATGTGTCCCAACTAAAACCAATAGGATTCATCGCATCTTCAGTGAAGGACCTCGAAGTGAACCAAAAATGTAGTACCCAAGGTGACTCAATCAACACATGGGAAAAATCTTATCGAGTACCAAATCAGCATGCTCCATGCAGCTCAAAAATGACCAATCAGGTATGCGCATGATTTTTTAGATATATATGTAATTTTCATATAATATGCTCTCTGAAATGATGATGGCGCAAGAATGAAAAATCACCCCTCATGCCTAATACGTCGTGCCAAAAATTAATTTGGGTGGCATACCCTGCTAAACCCAATATGGAAACAATTTCCAGAGTTAGGTGCCTCAGGTTATAAAAAGGCACCTTACTGAGTACAAAACTCGAACTCAGTAGGGAATTCACCATGGGAGGACCTACGAAGAATCACACGATTAAGAAGCAGGAGCCTAGTGGCACTGAAGGAATTAGGGGGGAAGTCCACAATCGGTTCGAAGCGGTAGGGTGGATGAACTACTATCGCCTGGTCAGCCAGGAACAAGACGTGGAGGCAGCCAAAGAATTTGCCACCGCTCTGAATGGAGAAGTGGCCCAACTATGCGGATTGGTAATTCCAGTCACCCTAGAGCACATTGCTCAGGTCACTGGCCTCCCCCTCACTAGGGAATGTACATACAAGGATGGCATGGCGAAGAAATGCATCGAAGTGCTGCTCGGACAGGGGAATGTCCCCTGCGACCAAGGAGGGCTCCCTAAACAAGAAGATCCCGATGCACCTACAAAATATTTTTGAGTAGGTTGCGAGATACTTCACATGCACTGGGAAGTATTCACACCTGAATGCAAACCACATGCAATTCATGAGCCATCTGGTGCACGGGAGAGAAATCAACGTCCCGTTCTACCTGGTGAAGGCCCTATAGGATGAGGCATCATGGTACCAAAGAGGGGTAGTCTTTGCCTTAGCCCATCATGGGCTAATTATAGCCCTGATACGCCATGCAGAGGAGCACAGGGGAAGCTCATCGTAGCGACAAGACCCTCTGGTGCACAAGAATAGGTGGTGGCTGAAGCAGGGCATGAACCAGAATTAAGGGGAACAACCAAGGAGATTAGGGTTGAGCCATCCGATGCAACGAAGTAGACAACCACAGAGGCAGGGCATGATGCCGAATTGGGGGGAATGTTCGAGGAGGAACACCCCCAATTCTCACCAGATGTTATGGAGGAAGGGCAGAGTTCTCTGTCCAATTACATGGAGGAAGGGCAAAGTTCTCTGCCCAATGTTATGGAGGAAAGGCCCAAACCTTCTAGCTCCAAACCCACAGAACGATGGACAGAGTGCATATGAGGTCAAAGATGATTAAGGCACCTGATCCTCATGAGTGAGGAAGATGAGGAAGATGTAGAGCTTGGATTTGCAGCCCAAACCTTACAAAATTTGGCTGTACGAAGCCTGCAAGAACCGTAGTCTCCAACGGGTATGCAGCTACAGCCCAAAGCTCGGATGGAGGAAGACCACGTCGAACAGAGCGAGAAATCCATGATGCAGGTGTTGTTCGAGGAGTATAAGGAGATGACCATGAGGAAAATTTAGAGACAGGAGGCCACCATTGCTCAATTGCAGTAATTGATCCAGCAACTCAAGGAGGAGAACCAATAGTTGTAGGCTAGGGTAATAGAGAGGCAAGATGCCTCTACCTAGACCGATTGGGCGATGGAAGTGCCCATGAACTCTCCGACCTCACCAGAGAGAGTAGTCTCATCTGGGGCATTCAGGTTAGATGCTAGAAATGAGGAATTGGAAGCAGGGGAGGGGTCATGTGCCTCAGACAAGACAATTCCAGAGGAACAGGGGAATTCTATTCTTCAAATAGAAACCCCTATTATCAACATCGATGACGATGAGGAGCCTTTAGGGCAAGCCCCTGAACCCAAGGCCAAGGAGGATTCTCCAAGGTGCCAGGCACCCTAAACTATAGGACCGCCACCTAGAAACACCAGAGGAGTAGGCATCGAGCGAACAGGGGGCCAAAGAAACAACCACAGAGGGCCTAAGACTAGAAGGACAAATCCCTGGAGTCCTCCAATAGGAGGAGGCAACCTCCATGGGGAAGGAAGACCTCCCCACACAAGCCACTACAGTAGTAGAGAGGAGAAAAGGGAAGGCCCCTCAGATGACTCAAAAGAGGGCCAAAAGGAAGGCCAGGGTGACATTTTCCGAACCGAACCCTCATTCGAATGAAGAATGGGAAGAAGGTGTGCAGGCCTTCGCTGAGCGGAAGGTGAAATTCGAACAGCTTCGTAAGGAGTTCGAGGAGGCAAAGGCAGCTAGGAAAGCTACCAAAAAGAAAGAAAGAGGGCCAGGCATTTGTGTGGACCCCGCTGATGATGACCAATTTTGGGACATCTATGGTTCATCGTCGGGTCGACCCTCTAAAATGAAGAAGTGGCTGGCAAGATGGGGAGTATATGGACCAGAGGCAGAGGTAGCAGCAATCATGGTAGAAAATGTTGGCCTCACCCCTGAGGAACTTTGGCTATACAAAGCCAGCATGGTTAAGCGAAAGAGGGATGACTCTGACATTCCCTTCGGAGAGTTGCGCCCTCAACATGCTGACCTATGGCAGGAAGCAGAAGCAACCTTCCAAAAGGGGGCGACGACTATGGTAGCCGGGCCCAGTACAGGTGTTGGGCCAAGCAGGAGATAGAGCCAACATAATAAGAGGCCAACACAGAATGAAGGTCAACCCAACACAACCAGACATCGACGTAGCCAGAGGGCAGTACAACCCAGGGATGCCCCGCAACAAGCCAGGGCCCCTCAGTAGAAATGGAAGCCTCAAGGAGGAGAGCAAGCCAAGGCCACCAACAAGAAAAGGAAATGAAAAGTAGTGGCCTACAGAGAGGAGGTGATTATCAGTTTTAGGTGCCACGAGGGCGTGGCACATGTTAGGCATGGGGGGATGATGAGCACCAGAAATGCTCATATTTTTGTATATGTACTAACGGTTTTTGCGTGGCATTATATCATGAGTTGTATATTTTTATGAAGTATTATGTATATATTTAATAAAATCATGTGTATTATCTAATCCATGCATGAAGTGTGTTGTGTGTAGCTATTTCCTTGATTTTGTCATCTTTTGCTCAGTCGAGGTCCTACGTGGACCTGGCATGGTTCTGCTCAATCAAATAAAGGTAAATCAAAGTATGCACCTTACTGAGTTAGGCGCCTTACTAAGGTAGGCACCTTACTAAGGTAGGTGCCTTACTGAGTTAGGTGCCTTATGATATATTTCTAAAAAGAAAAACACCAAAAATTTCTATTTTTCAAAGGTGGATCACAACCCTTATTCCTCCTAGAAATAATAACAAGCTTACAAAACCTTATAACTCCCTATCTCTAAAAAATTATTTTTCATACACCAAAAACGTTCACAATATTAACTATGCAAGGCGCTTCTCATAAATACCTTTAATTTCGAAATCGTGGCCTTAACCTTTGAAAACGTTTCGCAAAAATTGATGAGCGCCTTCACACCTGTGGGAGTCAAACTTTATTCCTCCTTGCTAGCACTGTGAGATGCTAACCACGTGGGTGCAAGCCCACATTGGGAATAAATCCCAACCTTACTGTATAAACTGTGCTAGATTGTTCTTAAAATGATTTTTTTTTTCCACCAAAACTTCTACTTCTATGGGATTCGAAACGTAGACCTCCCTTGTGCCAAAGTTATCTCTTGCCAACTACACTGCACTATCCAACGTGACATCAGGTCTAGACGTCCTCTATTTTCTTTAACCCTCGAAAATGACTTCTTTATTTTTTCGCCTTCCGCTTACTCCACGCACGAATTACTCTTTGATTTTCTCAACCTTGGCATACTCAATAGGCAAAGTTTTTAACCATTATATATACACATTATAATGCTTCGAAAGACGTCGGCGGATTATAATAAAACCTTCATTCTTTTGGACATCGGTGATAATAAAATATTAAATTTAATTTTAATTTTAATTTTAAATTTAACTTTTAAATAATTTAAAATTTAAACTTAAATATTTAAAATTAAATATCTCCTTCATCGGGGCACCTTTTTCGATGAAACGAAAAGCCAACCTAGATTTTAAGAAAAACCCATTTCAAATATGCCATCCATGGTTTTAAATAAAACCTTTTATTTTACCTGCCTTGGTTTTCACAAAAACCCTGTATATATACATGCTCTCCAAAATATCATTAATGCTTATTTATGAAATGCCTTGGCCATCAAAACTCAATGTGATCCGTGTAACATCAATGAAAACATAAAATAACTGAAATTGCCAACAATTACATACTTAATAATGTCATAAAATACCAACCCTAACTAAAGTAGCCACTACAGTGTTAATATCCATCTATGTGTTAGATTTATTAGGCATGACTTTGAAAAGGAATTATCCATAATTACTATTTACAAGGAATAATTGAAATTCATTTGAGGAATGAAATCCTTGATGATTACCAATGTCTACATCCCACTATTTTTGTAACATGGTCCAAGGGGATGATTATCTACAACTTGAGGTTTTTCTATGATATGATGGCCAGACTAGGTTCTTAAATACACACAAATTCAAATGTCCTCCTTACTTACCCAAAGAGGTGATGCTTATAAGATCATATTTAGACACTAAAGACATACAATTGCTTTTACATTATTAATTAAACTTTAAAATTAAGACATTTGTCCCAAAAATTCTTTTAACAAATTGAATCAAAAAGGATTTAAATTCTTTTTGAAAATCCAATACATACATAAGGCCTATATTTATTTCTCCATAGGTATTATCAAATAAGGAGAACATACCAACTTATTTATTTTATTTTTGGGGTGAATGCAAGAGCTAGGCCATGTCCTAAATTTCACATAACTATGAATCAAATTAACAAAGCTAGTTTGTTGTTGGTGTGAGTTCAAGAAGATGAGTTCTAAATGTATAAAACATGCATTACTAGTTATAAATTCTTGTCTAGATAAGCATTCAATTTTATTTAATAAATTTAGACACCACTAAAGATAATTGATTTTGTTTGACAATTGTAAGAGTAATTTTGTGCAGGTACTTTTGCTTGCAATATTTCTAAATATCACTTCCATTGTAAACATAAATTCTTCATGAAACAAATCCTCTTTATTTTCTTACTCCATCATGCTTTAGCTTGGCATCAACCCCATCCATCCCCTTCACCTCAATTGTCCTTTAAATATGCAAATGCATGACCACCTTATGGAGACCATGACCATAAAACATATCTCATAATCAAGAGGAATAGAGGGAATTTTTAATTTAGTGGATTTCCCAAGATTGTAGAATTAGACCATTCTCAAATTTGACCATAATATTTACTATTAACTTAAGGTTGTTTTGTGAGACTAGCAAGACCAATTAATATAAAATACATTTATATGAAATGAAATAGGCTGAAGACCCTTTTATTTAGCAAAGACAAACATTTATATGAAGAATGTTGAAATGAACTGAACAATATATGTGTTGTGTAGTATCTCAACTACTACCTTCGAATTCGTAGGAATTATTCATAGGAAATAGATTTTGCAAACCTAGGAAGAACATTGCAAAATAGCAAAATCTACAAAATTAACAAAATGTGGTTGTCTTTAAAATGGACTAATTAGCTTGCAAGAGCAAACTTCTAGTAAAATTGTATAGATTGACTTGCATGAGAGATTCACTCATAAAATTAGACCAACTGGCTTGAAGGAGTGATTCACTCACAACAAGGTTATGCATAAGGGGTCGGACCCAAAACGTACTTGTAAAAAATAGGTGAATCCATTTCGAAACTGGTGAATCCTGGCCAACCTCACGTCGAAGGAAATGGTGAATTACTTTGGTTTCTGAAAAAAATTGGGAAAAAATGGTGACTTTGACAGTTTTGGTCGGATCGGGTGGAAAATGCGTTTTGGATCCGGTCGGATGCATACTAAGGTCTGGATCTGGTCTGATGCATACTAAGGTCTGGGTCTGGTCTGATGCATAATAAGGTCTAGGGATATGGCCTGATGCATAATAAGGTTTGAGGTCTGGTATGATGCATAATAAGGTTCGAGGATCTAGTCTGATGCATAATAAGGTCTGAGGATCCGATCTGATGCATAATAAGGTTCAAGGGTCTAGCTTGATGCATAATAAGGTTCGAGGATCTAGCCTAATGCATAATAAGGTTTGAGGTCCGGTCTGATGCATAATAAGGTCCAAGGATTAGTCTGATGCATAATAAGGTTTGAGGGTTAGTTGATGCATAATAAGGTTCGAGGGTTAGGTCTGATGCATAATAAGGTTAAGATCAGGTCTGATGCATAATAAGGTCTAGGTATGGGTCTGATGCATAATAAGGTCTAGGGGTCCAATCTGATGCATAATATGGTTCAAAAAGTGGCTTGATGCACAATATGGTTCGATGCCTTGCCTGATGTAGAATATGGTTTGCATGCAGAAAATGGTCCATCGTTGACCACCTACCATGTGTCACACAATCGATCACCCATACTGCATGTCCAATACAATTATACCATGTGTCGACTCCATCCATTCTATCTATAAAAGGGCATCAACTATCATTTTTTGAGTTCATTTCTATGACTACACCCAACCAGAGCGAACCGTTATCGAGCAACCAATTTCTCCTATTTCTCCTATTTCCAAGTTTCCAACTTCTAGCAATGGCCATCGCTTCCACCCCTATTCCAAAGTTCAAGAACCCTTCTTGCACTTTAATTTTAGATTTTCTAATAACCCTAGGTACGGACTTATCATGGTTAGAAGATGTAAGTTTGACAACCTTGGTGTCAATGCCACATTTCAAAACTGATAAAGTCCTCTTGCAACATATTATTAGTGGTTATGACCATGACAAGGCCATTGTCAAAATGAAAATACAAAATAGAAATTTGTCATTCACCATCACAACTACAGACATTCACATATTGACAAATCTTCCTTTCGATGATTGTCCTCCAGTTCAAGCGAAGTGCCAAATCTCTATAGAAGAGAAAGGCTACCTCGAGAAAATGTACCAACTCACCACAAAATATTTGGTAGGTATAATTCTTGTGTCTTAGAATATGTTAATGCTAAAAATTTCAAATTTGTAAATTGTTATCTAATTTTTTTTGCAGCTTTCATCACCAAGTCAAAAAGAGGGTTAACAATCATCGATGTTAAGAATACAACTATGAAGGCCATTATTGAGTTCTTCTAGGCAAGACTGATTCTACTTGGAAGATCAAAAATTCTATTTTGGGCACTATCATATGTTATTCACTATGAGCATCATGAGAGGTTCGATTGGTGCACCTATATTGCAGATCGCATCAAGGCCGAGTTGCATGCGATGCAATTGCAAACCAACAAGACACAACCCATTGTGGGCACTATTAATTACATTTTAGCACTTTATTTTGAAAGTTTTCATGATTTGCAAGATACTCATGTTCCTACTATAGTGCATGCAACACTACAAGCCATTGCCTTGACACCAGAGGAATTGAAGGTAATCAATCCATATTTGACAATAAAAAAGTATTTTATATTTTAGCATATTTTCATTTTTAAAATTTTCTTTTCATCTAAATGTAGGGTAGGGCAGCCACAATAAGGACTAAACAAGATGTTGCCAATAGGAGTCATAGGCTAGAGCAAACTGGTGATTCTGAGGACACTAGATCAAAAATATCACCATTATAGAGGCCACCAAAATATTCGAGGCAAGCTCCTTCACCTAGTGGATCTCGTACGCCTAGGTATGCACAAAATGTGTAGGCTGAATCTAGTGTGGCCACCCCCTCCCGGTCCCCCATCGATGCCCAAATTCAATAGATTTCATCATCTTCAGGTAAAACAATGTGTATTTACTTTGAATTATGGTTTTTTCTATTTAATTTTCAGAATAATGCTAATAAAATTTTTTTATGTTTTCAGCCACCTCTCAATGACAAACTATGAGAATGAGAGGCCATATGGTGCCACTACTTCCACCATAGCCATAGTTTCCACAATAGCAACAATAGTTTCCACTACAGCAGCAAAAGGTTCCACCGCAACATCCACATTCACAACAACAATGACAGGCACAACCTACACAGATGAGAGGCCAAACATGGGTTGGAGGTGGAAAACAAATTTTTCATAGAGATCGTAATTGACACGAAGTTTTGGGCCTAGGTTCTCATATTTTTCATTTCACACTTCTTCACAGGCACCAGAAGTTTCATCCGTTGGATTGGATAATATCCAACTTGATGATGATTTTCTATTGTAGGGCAACATTTTAGGCTTTAAGGCAACATATGTGCTTCACGATCCACTGGGTCAAGCACAACAATAGGAAGCCCCTACACCTGAGCAGAGATCATTCCCAACTCCTGAAGGAAATGACCCTCATCCTCAAACTGAGGATGACATTGTTAATTTTGATGAGAATGTTTTAATGGTTGAAAAGATGGAAGCAACCATGAAACAAATTGTGCTTCAATATTTGCAAGAAATGAAGGATTGGGAATATCGGGCCAAGGTCCTAATAAAGCAAATAAATGCCCGATATGAAAATTATGCAAAAAGAGATTCAATTTATTCTTTGGTTCAGTATGAACTAGAAAAGCTTAGCGGCCTACTGAAGCAGGCCACAACAGGAACAATGAATTCTAAAATTGTGTATGATGATGATGTTTTAAATATTGTTGTCAGTAGATTAGAGAATATTAATGTTGAAGCCCAAGATTTTTATAACCAATGGGATTTCGATAAGGAAAAAGTTGCACTTGCTGAGTCTGCTAGGGATGTGGTTGAGGTAAGAAAATATTTATTTATGTTTTAATTTGCTTTTGTAGTTTATTTTTCATATTTCAATTTTCTTTAAAACAAGTAATAATTTTTTATATAACTATTTTGAATGATGTTTTCATTTTATTTTTTGCAGTCAAATTTTGAAAACCTAAAAATGCAAGTTAACAACATGCAACTTAATATCAATGCGGCAAAAATATTTTTGCTAAATGCAATGGAAATGAAGAAAAAATGCAATTAAAAGTGGTGGATAATAATCGTTTGAGAAGATATATCAGGGAGAAGCTCCATGAAGATCCGGACATCGTACTACAACACTAGAAAGAAAAAGAAAAACTTCCAACAATACTCGAAGATCCAAACCAGCAAGAAAGTGCATTGTTGGGGAGTATTGTGAAAGTTCAAGAAAACCTAGTCAGACTTGGTGCGCTATCGGAACAAGGTGTCAAGCAAGGAGATAAAGGAAAAGAAGTCATTGTTGCAAGTGAATCTGATGCAGCTATCCCGGAATACGATATTTTACAATGTAAAAAAGTTTTGAAGTTGACTGCAGTCAACAATTTTGTACAATGTATTATATTTCCAATCGTATTAATGAAAACTATATTTTCAAAATTTGTGTCTTCAATCATTCAAAGGTTTTTTGCATTTATAATTTTGTGTTGCTTTTCTAGTATTACTCGCCAATATTATTTACTATCTTCATCTCAAACAACAAAAGAATATTTTTGTTGATCAAAATTCATACATTAACAATACAATACCAATACTGTGATATAAAATATAAGACAACAATTTATCAAGGCAGTTGAAACAATATGATATAAAACATACAATATTTAAAAGCGCAATGTGATATAAAACGTACAATTTTTAAAAGCATAATGTGATATAAAATGTACAATTTTTAAAAGCATAATGTGATGTAAAACATACAATTTATGAAAAAGTAAATTTTTGAAATCTTGTACATCTGAAACAACATTGTGAAATCTAGAATGAACAATTGTGAAATATGGAATGAACAGTTCTCAACTTGTGAAACAACATTGTGAAATCTGGAATGAACAGTTCTCAACTTGTGAAACAAATATTAAGCATAGCGCATTTTGAAACAAATATTGTGAAATATGATAACAAAGAAAGTCAAATGTTACATTGTTGTGAAATACTAGAAAAATCAGAATTTAGGTAGTTGAAACGAACAATTTTCAACTTGTCTAGAATCAATCTATGAAGCCACCATTTGATCACTAAAAGCATCATTATCCTCCTTATCGATCATATTCATGATACCCCTTCTATCTGCAATTGAATTCCAGTATGCTAATGCTCTATCATATGGAAATTTGTCCAGCTGATATGATGACACATAAATTCTTAAACAATTTTCTAGATTTTTGTCCAGCCTATTGCGGAGCTTAGATTTAACAAAATATAGTGCACTAAAAACCCTCTCATCTTCCATAGATCCCAAAATCATTGTTTGACATAATTCATATAAACAAAAGTATTCACTAATCGTATCTTGTAAGATACTACTTGGATACAACTTTTGCCACAAACGTGCAATGGAACCAGTCTCATGGATATTACTCAAAAGTGATGCTTGATGAACCATTGTTCTTCCAAAATGTTGTGACTATTGTCTTAAAATATCTTTGTTGAGTATACCTTTTATTTCAACACCATTGACTTCCACACTTTTACTGAAATGCTCAATAAGGTTGCCCATATATTTAATAAACAACTCTTGTGTAGATTTTTGATCATTGCAAGAACCCCAAAACAAAGGGTTAACAACACCCATGGCCTCAAGCAACTCATGTCTTTGAAACCGATCTCTTATCTCTTTTGTCAATGATTTTGCTATGTTGAACAATTTTTTCTTTGTATTGTGTAAAACAACTTCGTATCTATTGTGTGTTACACAAACTTTTTCAACATCATCAGTAACTATACTTGATTGTCTTTCATAACAATATAGAGGTATCATATTTTCACGAACATTAATACAAATATTATCATTAATGTCAAACTTCAAAAAACTATTTGCATCTTTCACGTTTGTCAATGTTTTCCAACTTTCAAATAAGGGATCTGTAAAATCTGGTTTGGACACATATAACCTATCAATAATCACACATATTTGCTTTCTCATCCTCATGAAATCAATGATATAGATGGATCTCTCTTGTGCAAGTTTAGTCAATCTGTTCATTTCTTGTAACATTGGAAGAATACCACATAATGTTAAAAGAGTTTCCAAGTTAGTCAAACGGAACAACATATCATTTGCCTTATCAATTGCCCTACTATTTGTGTACATAAACCCTGTTAAAGATTTATATTCTATAAAAACTCTAAGTGCAGGTTGGTACAATGAAATCCACCTTGTATCCACATCTTTCAACAATTTTTTTCCTTCTATAACTCCTAGTGCAAACTGTTGAAACTCTGCAAACCTTTTAGGACTGCAAGAAAAATAAGAATGTATTTCATGAATGAGGTCTTCCACTCTAGCAACATTTTCAAAAGTGCTCATGATTTTATATGCAAGATTCACTCTATGAGCCATGCAATGAATGGGTATCATATATGGGGCAACTGAGGTTTGGAGTCGAACACACAAGTCATTCTTGTGCCCTTGCATTATAGTAGCACCATCAGCTCCAATGCAAATTAACTTTGTGGCTATGTCAATATCATTCATTCCTGCAATTTCCTTTAAACTGGTCAAAACAACATTATAGATATTTTTTGCATTTGAAATTTCCACCATATTATGTAATCCTAGCAAACTAGGTTACCTCACATGATTTTGAAATGTGTACACATGCATGCAAATCCAGGATGTGTTGTCCACAACCATCACCTCATCAATAGAAAGTGAAATGAATCTAGAAAGTTTTACTTTCTCCCTCAGGTCCTCCTTCTCAACTAAAGATAGACATTTTACCATTTCCCAACCACTTCGATCTGACCAATGGGAACTAGGAAGGTTTTGCACATCAACTAGTTGATAAAGGTGCTTATAATCAATAAAATCAGACATGGGTCTACCCTTTTTGAGAATACTAAATACAACAACAAACTACAAACTTTTTGAAGTTAAAATGGTCTTCTGCATTTTATGAAATTGGGTTTCAATCGTTCCACCTTTCTCAACAAGGGATTGTTGTTGCTTTAAGTGATTCTCATAATCTATTGCATATCTGACATGCATACATTCTGATGCATCCTTCCACCTAACATATTTTGTAATTTTACCATCACTTCCTATAACTTTTACATATACTTTGCCAACATGTTTTTCTATTGTATCTTTCTTAGTTTGCAACTTGTGATCCTTACCTAGTTTCCAACTACAAATTTTGCATCTACATTATTTTTGATTGACTTGGTTGTCTGCAGTCAAGACCGCCTCAATCTAGGGAAATTTTTCTGCCCATTCATTCTTAAATGATCTTCCAATAATCCAGTTAGAATTTGTCTTCCTCTTTTTAGAATTTTTGCTTGAAGATTCATAAGAAGTTTGTAGTGTATTTGATTTATCACTTTCATTTTCAACTTGCATATCTTGGTCAGGAATATCTTCAAGTGATTGTTGGATGTCATTGGTAAGAGAATTTTCTTTAGAAGGCATCTCTTGGTGAGGAATATCTTCAAGTGAATGCTTTTCAGGGTCAATAGGGTATTCTGCATAGTAGCATACAATAATATTCTTTACCATTTTTGGATTTTAAAAAACTAACTTACAGATAGAAAAAAAATTCATATTGAAAATAATTACAAAATATAATGACAACTAACTGTTTGAAGAAGAAAGCAGTATTGAAAATAATTACAAAATATACAACTAACTATTTATAAGTCAAAAATCATTTGTACCTCGAATTTGTACGGATGTCGATGGCTTGTTTGTTTTCGACGTATGGCTAAAATATTTGAGGATACTCTTTTCAGTAGAAGATTTGGCCCCCTTCTTTCCATTGTCGGTGGGTGACATTTTACTTGTAAAGAAAGTGTTTTTCATTTTAGAAAAGTAATAAAATGTTAAAGAGATGTTACTTCTCTTAGGCCTCAAGATAATATTGTAATTAGAATAAACAGATGGTCGGTCGCTAGAAAATAAATACCTGTTTCCTGCCATGTTTTATTGTGATTTTGTTAGTGTATGCCACTACTGTGTTTTTTGGTGATAACACTTGTAACTGATAAGAGCACAAAAATATGCAATATACAAATTCAAATTAAATTCAAAAAATAAGTTCTCTATGCGAAAAATAACTAGAGATACATATATGGAACAATATCATATTATAGTACAGAAAAATAGCAGAAGAAAACCTGCAATAGCAGAAAAATAGAGCATTGACATATTATAGTACAGAAAAATAGCAGAAAAATAGAGCATTGACATATTTTCAATAAATGATAGAAAAATAGCAGAAGAAAAACCTACAATTTTTTTTTGGTAATTAAGGATCAAATTCATTGCAATCGGGTTTTCAAGGTTGACCCAAAACCTTTTACAAAATCAGCTTTGAGCTGTTCGGAACAAAATCAAATAAGAAAGACTATCTTAGGCAAGAAGAACCCAACAGGAGCCCCCAACTGAAACAGTTACAAGCACACGGCCCTCAGCATTCACCAACCCTCACCTCCGCGATTTCGCAACAAGGCGCGAAAAAGAGACAAGACCAGCCTCCCCGCGATTTCGTGACAAGTCACGAAAATGCGACATGTCGCGATTTCGCGACAACCGTCGACCAACAGCAACCTTAGCCAGCAACTCCGCGATTTCGAGACAGGTCACGAAAATGCGACATGTCACGATTTCGTGACATCAAATTGCCCTCTGCTTTGCCTGTACGCCCGACCGCGAAATTTCGACAGGTCGCGAAAAAGCAACATGTCGCGAATTCGCGACATCAAACTGCCACCAGCGGCGGTTCCCAGCATCGCCGCGATTTTGCGACAAGTCGCGAAAATGCGACATGTCACGATTTCGCGACAGCAATCAGACTTCTGCACCGGAGCCTCCTCCACGTCGCGAAATCGCGACATTCTAGCAAAGCGCTCCCCACTGCCACTTTTGGTCGCGAAATCGCGACGACTATCCAACCTGCATCTTTTGGGCGCGAAAACGCGACAAGTCGCGAATTCGCGACATTTTTCGGTCAACGCCTCACCTCTTCGACTTTGACCGCGAAATGGCGACACGTCGCGAAATCGCGACAGTTTCCTTCTGAGCTCAACACTGCTTCTTTTAGGCGCGAATTCGCTACATTTTTCGGACAACCCTTTGCCTCCTCGACTTTTGGTCGCGAAATCGCGACAACTATCCAGCCTTAGTTTTTTCTCATCACTGCATCTTGTGGGCGCGAAAACGCGACAAGTCACGATTTCGCGACATTTTTTGGTCAACGCGCCACCTCCTCGACTTTGACCGCGAAAAGGCGACACGTTGCGAAATCGCGACAGTTTCCTTCTGAGCTCAACACTGCTTCTTTTAGGCGCGAATTCGCACCAAAATTCGGTCAGCCCCTTGTCTCTTCGACTTTTGGTCGCGAAATCGCGACAACTATCCATCCTTAGCTTTTTTCCAAGAGTGCATCTTTTGGGCGCGAAAACGCGACAAGTCACGATTTCGCGACATTTTTTGGTCAACGCGCCACCTCCTCGACTTTGACCGCGAAAAGGCGACACGTCGCGAAATCGTGACAGTTTCCTTCTGAGCTCATCACTGCTTCTTTTAGGCACGATTTCGTGACATTTTTCGGTCAACCCCTTGCCTCCTCGACTTTGACCGCGAAACGACGACGAGTAGCGATATCGCGACAGTTTCCTTCTGAGCTCTACACTGCTTCTATTACGCGCGATAACGCGACAAGTCACGAAATCGCGACAGCAAATGGTCAAAGCCTCTCCTTCTCTGTGTTGACCGCGATACAGCGACACGTCGCGATATCGCGACGGTTTTGAACCGAGGTCATACTTGCCTTTTTTGGTCGCGAAAATGCAACAAAACTGCTTTAAGGGACAGAAAACAGCACTTCCTATTTCCAGACTCCACAGATGCATCAGCATTGGCGATCATTATGGATAAGCTTGTCAACATCACTTGGAACCCCGAGTTCCCAAGTGACCAAACCGTCGGTTTCCACCCCTAAATTGGCTAAGGCATCAGCAGTTTTGTTAGCTTCCCTGAACACGTGCTGGGCCCTTTGCTCATTCCTGGCATGGTAGAGGATCCTAGCCTCTTCGATGACAGTCTTAAACCGCCATGGAGGAATATTCCCATTGCTTAGAAGGTTTATGATTTGTAGAGAATCTCCTTCAATAATGAGGTTGTCTTCAAACTCCTGAGCCATTTGGAGACCCCTCCAAAGCGCTCTTGCTTCCGCCTCGTTGTTTGTCCTGGTTCCCAACTGCTCAGAAAAGGCCATCACCAGTAAGCCTTGATGATTTCTCACAACTCCTCCAGCCCCTGCTATGCCCGGGTTACCTTTGGAAGCCCCATCAAAGTTAAGCTTAAGCCATCCAGCTGGGGGCGGTTTCCACCTGACATTAACTCTAGGATTGATCTTGGGGGACACGGAATTCTCAACCAGGTCGAGATTTAAAGAGTGGGCGATTAGACTTTCCCAGAGGGGAGGATTGCGAGCTTCAAGAGGAATAAGGTTAACGTTTTCACGGGCGAAGGAAAGGATCTTATTGGTGATGGAGGTGGCATCATTGCACGACTCATGGAAAGCTCTATGGTTTCGTTCAAGCCAGATCTGCCACAGAAAATGATGGAGACAGATTTTCTAGAAAAACTTCAACCTAAGGCTAACAAAAGGATTTGGCCATTGGTGGAAGAGGTCAAGGATGGTGGCTGGTCTGACCCAGCAAATGCTAAAGGCTTGCAATAACCTGTTGAGGATGCTCGAAGAGACCGGGCATTCAAGGAAAATGTGGAAAGTGGACTCCCAATTGGCCCTGCACAAACAACAACGATTAACGACTATCAAACCTTTCCTGATCAAATTGTCAATAGTAAGAATCCTGCCTTGAATCGCCAGCCAAGAGAACATAGCAATTTTGGGAATAAGCTTTTTGACCCACACCAACTGAGTCTGAAGAATGGGGTCCTCAGAATCTACCATTAGCAAATAAGCAGATTTGACAGAAAACTGCCCACTTTCGGAAGCTGCCCAAATAATATGATCCTGCCCAGGACTATTGGAGATGAATTGTTGGTGCAATATGCTTTGGATTTCTTCTGACTCTGCTTCAAAACCAGGGATCCTTAACTGTTTCCACCTTAGCCTTCCTCTGTCCTGCCTCATGAAATCAGCAACTTTCCTACCATAGCGATTCTCAGTGATTCTTTTGACCCTAGCAAGGTGAGGAAACTGAGATAACGCTTCATCCTTGGCCCACCTGTCATCCCAAAAACTGATCAGCTGTCCGTTGCCAAGGACCCATCTTAGGCCCTTCTTAATGACCTCTCTGCTGGATAAGATGGCTTTCCAAAAAGCAGACCCTCGTCTGAGCACCGTATCATCAAGGAAGTCGGAGCCTTGAAGATATTTCCTTCTAATAATGGCAGTCCACTCATTCTCCTCGTTGTTAATAAGGCGCCAAGCTTGTTTAGCAACTAAAGCTGAGTTTAGGAGAGCAACTCTTCTCAATCCTAGCCCCCCGAGTTCTTTCGGCCTACAAACCTTGTCCCAGCCCACAAGGTGGATCCTCTGCTTTTCTTCAGATCCAGACCAGAGAAAGTTCTTTTGAATCTGTTCAATTTTTTGGAAGACTCTGGTCGGAGCTCTAAAAATAGAAAGAAAATAGACCGGAATGCTCTGTAAGGAAGCCTTGGTGAGGGTGAGTTTCCCAGCCTGAGATAAAAAGTGTCCTTTCCAACCAGCCAATTTTTTTTGGATTCTTTCAATCACTCTATCCCACATGGAAACAGACGGGGAACCGTAGAAGAGGGGAAGGCCAAGATACGTCATCGGGAGAGACGCTATCGAACATCCCAAGATGTGAGCTATTCTAGCTTGTCTCTGATTAGGGGTGTTGAGGAAGTAAAGCTTACTCTTGTTGAAGTTCACCTTCTGCCCAGCCGCATCCTCGTAGAGTTGGAGGATGTGCTTAATCCTTTTAGCTTCCACCACAGACGACTGGGTCAACATCAAAGTGTCATCCACAAATTGTTGGTGGCTAATAGGGTTGATGAGAGAGGTGGCTGTGATCCCCGAAATTAACCCTGCATTGCATGCTGATTTAATAGTTCTTCCCAGAGCCTCTGCCACAATGACGAACAACATCGGACTAATTGGATCTCCTTGTCTGAGCCCTCTGTGACTCTGGAAGAACCCAGTTGTCGTGCCATTGACCAAAACTGAGAACCAGGGTTCGGAGATGCACTCTTTTATCAGTCTGACCCACTGAGGATGAAAACCGAACTTCAGAAGAACAGCCGTCAGGAAACCCCAGTTAATGCGATCAAAGGCTTTGTTCATATCAAGTTTAAGGGCTAAAACTGCCTTGTTGGTTTGACTAGCAGAGTGCAAAGCTTCATGGACAGTGATCACACCATCCAAGATTGATCTCCCCTTGACAGAGCTGCCTTGGCTAGGGTCAATAATGAGGGGCAAAATTTCTTTCATCCTATTGGCAATGGCTTTTGATAAGATCTTGTAGGACACATTGCATAGGCTGATCGGTCTAAAATCTGCCATGGACTCAGGAGAAGGGCCCTTAGGGATCAGGGCGATAAAGGTGGACTTGAACCCTCTTGGAATATGTTTAGAAGCCTAAAATTCTTTGATAGCAGAAATGACATCCGCTCCAACAATGTCCCAAAAAGCTTGGTAAAAACGAGGAGGGAAACCATCAGGGCCAGGAGACTTCTCAGGATCCATGCTAAACAGAGCTTTTCTAATTTCCTCATCAGTGAAGGGAGCGAGAAGCATACCATTAATGGCCTCATCAACCAAACTCGGAATGGATTGGAGGAGGGTTTTCGAGGCTTCCTCTTTAGATTGGGATTCATCCCCGAGGAGAGCACTGAAGTAAGCAACTGCTTCCTCCCTGATCTCAGTTAAATCTTGGGTTTTGGATCCATCAGCTTTGGTCAACTCTCTGATCTTATTATTACTTCTGTTCCTCAAGGTAGAAACATGAAAGAACTTTGAGTTCGAATCACCGTCCTTTAACCATAAAGCCCTGGATTTCTGTCTCCAGTAAGTCTCCTCACAAGCTAAAATATTATGATATTCTGACAGACTGGTAAGTTCCTCCTTCCTAGTAGCATCATCACTGTTACCATTCTGGATCATGTTGTCAATGACCTGCAACCTTTCCTCCACTTTTCCTTTGTGCTCAAACAGATTCCCAAAAACCTCCTTATTCCAAGATCTAAGGTTATTCTTTACTAATTTCAGCTTTTGAGCAAGAATGAAACCTGAACTTCCGTGACAGGGTTGCTGCCACCAATTGGAAATACTTTCTTTTAAATTCGGATGTCTGATCCACATAGTCTGAAAACGAAAGGGTTTTTTGAAAGAGTTTGACTTTGGGACCTCCAAGAGGATGGGGTTGTGATCGGAGGAAATTTTGGGAAAGGTTTGCAGGGTAGAGTCTCCAAACCCAGCAATCGCCTCCTTGGATAAGAAGAACCTGTCAAGTCTTTCCTGAATCAGTTGGCTGCCCGACCGCCTGTTACTCCAGGTATACTTGGCTCCTCTTAGCCTTACATCCATCAATTGGTTCGAGTTAACAAAATCATTAAAGTCTTCCATACTTCTAGAAGGGAGCCCTGATCCACCCTTTTTGTCTGATGAGTATAGCGGCGTGTTAAAGTCTCCTGCCACCATCCACGGGATGTCATGGAAAGCATCACCCAGTTTGCCAAGAAACTCCCACAAAGAAGCTCTCCCCTGAACAGAATTAGGAGCGTAAACATTGGAACAGATCCACGATCTATTGTTATCAATATTATGGAAGAAAACACTCAACACCCTGTCGTCCTCTTGGATGATACTGCCTTCCACTACCCGGGGGTCCCACAGAACCATGAGCCCCCCGGACAATCCTCTAGCCGGTAAAAACACCATTTCCCCTTGGCTCCACATCTTTTTTGCTATTGATTTTGACTGGGCTTCGTCTAGTTTTGTTTCCTGCAACATCAAAATTGTTGGATTGAATTGTCTTCTTAGTGAACTAACCACTCTCTGAGTGGGCCTTCCATTGAGGCCTCTCACATTCCATGAGAGAACCTTCATTTAGATTGTTTAGAGTTTTTCCCTTTCCCCCTTCCCTGAGGAGGTTTTCCTGATTTGTTATCTTCGAGCCCTGGGATAACTTGTTGAATCAGAGTTTTCTGCTTACCGCTGGCAATCTCATTGTCAGTCCTTATTCTATTGTGCTCTGCATTTGAGATCCTCCCCTTCTTTCTCTCACAGCCATAATCAATAGGTGACTTAGTCGTACTCCTGGTCTGCTTGGGGCTGAATTGAGGGGGATCTAACTGTTGGAGAACCGGGCTTACGCATTCCTCAAAAGTATCCAATTCTACCATCTCCGTCCTTGAATCTAACTCCTCCATATTTTTCCTGTATTCTCCTGATTTATGAGAAGGATCATCTGGTTGGTTTGGCAGGCTACTGCCTATGATGGTGGGGAGATCTGATTTCGAGAGCACCATCTCCTCCACCCTTCTCCTATATTCTTTGGGGCTTAGCCTTACCTCTCCCTGGGGTATTGAGGGGATGTTTAAAATGGGATTAGAAGGGCCCACCCTTGATGGGGAGTCTAGGGTTTCAGGGAGACCACAATGCCTGTTTCCTTCTTCTGGTTCCTCGATCTCCCCTTCTACTGGTAGATCGGCTAGAATATTAAACTGATTTGAGCTTGGAGATTTAGGGCTTACCTGGTTTTCCTGATCTTTGGTGTGAAGATGCTTATCTTTGCTCTGAGTCGGCCTTGCACCCTGGTTGACCTTCTCCTGGAAAATGTGGTTCTGTTTAAAAGGCCTAAACCCTCCTTTGCCAACAGGGCCTCTTTTTATAGGGGGGTTCCTAGGAAACCCTTTCTCATTTGCATGATTACCTTCAGATCTGAGGATGTCTCTGTTTACTGCTAGAGTAGGGCATTGATTCTGTAAATGGCCTTGTGATTTACATTCAGGGCAGTAAGCAGGCTTGTTTTCATATTCCACCGCCTGATATCTTAGATAGTTGCCATACTCTAGCTCCACAACATTTGGCAGCTCAGACTCAAGATTGGCATTGACGCAGAGTCTTGCATGAGTCATCCTTGACCTAGCCAAGGTTGCATGATCTATGGACACCAGTTCTCCGATCGTTCTGGCGATGCCATGAAGCCAATACTCGTTGACAAACTGTGCTGGAAGATTGGGGAGCCGCACCCAAATGGGAGCAGTATTGATATTCTGCTTTTCGGGGTCAAAGTCCTCCCCCCATTTCCTAAGGAAAAGGCTGCGTTTCCCTAGAAACCAGGGTCCTCCAGTGAGAACGCGGTTCGCATCCTCCTCATTGTTGAATCTTAAGATAAAAAACCCCCTGGACAGGGCAACCACCTCCAAGCTACCCACCGTCCTCCATTTGGATAGGGCCCAGGAACGAATAGTTTCTATATCTGGCCTTCCGCCCAGAAACTTACCCACTAAGGAAAACTCTTCCATGGCTAGACATGGCCCCATCGAATCAATGGGTGCCTTTACCCTGTTATTTACCGGGATGAGGGGCGGGAGCGAAAGAAAAACGTTCTTTCTCCCCTTGACTGTTTTCGCAAAGGATCGACCTCCTCTCGGACCCACACCGCCTGTCTGGGCCCCTTTGTCCGGGTCTTTTTGGGGAGGGTCGCGCGCTCTCTGGATGACCTCTGCTGCCACCGCTGACCTCCCATCCTCTGGATCCGTGCCTGGATCAGGCTCGAGGGTCCTACCCAAACCCTCAGAGCCATCTCGGCTTTTCCCGCCTAAACCTTTCAAATTCTCTCCGCTGCTCCTCTCCTCCATCGTCCTTTGACGTTTTCCTTCATAAAGAAAAACCTACAATTAGCTGACATAAAAACAAATTTTATAACTATAAGTGCCTCAACTTATATTTAAAACGTCTTAAGAGAAATAGAGAACCTTGTGCAAAATGTGATCTGGTAGTCAATCCTGGTGCAAAACAGGGTCTGGAAATCGGCCTTGTAGAAATCAGAGTCTAATGTCAACCTTGTGCAAATCAGGATCGAGTGTTGGTCTTGTGAAAATTGGGATCCTATGTCGGCCTTATGCAAATCGAATTTCAATGTTGGCCTTGTGCAAAATGGATTTTGGTGTTTGGACTAGTGCCGAATGGGGTCCGATGTTTGGCCTTTGTGAAAATGTGTTTCAGTGTTCAGTCTGGTGCAAAATGAGGTTCAATGTTCGGACTTATGCAAAATTGGATTCGATCTGATGCAGTGGTATTTTGCAGAATAAGGTCTGGACTATTGCAGAATTGGATTCGATCTATTGCAAAATTGGATCTGGTCTACTTTAGAACAAGGTCCATATATTGGGCTTCTCCATAATAGGATCCAGATATTGATCTATTGCAAAATTGGATTCGGATATCGGTCTGTTGCAAAACTGGGTCTGGTTTACTATAGAATAGGGTTCAGATATCGGTCTTCTCCAGAACAGGGTCCTAATATCAGTCTATTGTAGAATTGGGTCTGGTTTGCTATAGAATAGGGTCCAGATATTGGTCTTCTCTAGAACAGGGTTTGAATATCGATCTGTTGCAGAACTGGATCCGAATATTGATCTGTTACAAAAAATGGGTCTGGTCTGTTGTAGATTACAATATGGATGTTGATTTGATGTAGATCAAGGTTCAGTTTGGGTTTGCATAGAGTTTTGTTTTAGATCAACTGGTTTTTGCACATGATCAAAGTTCAGTGGAATTCTAGATTCCGTAATAGTTTAAATGTCTTAAGTGGAAAATTATCGTTGGTATGTTAGTTATATATAGTGGTATACTTGGCGAACTTGGTGCGATAATTTTAAAATTTTTTGAAAAAAAATGTCTTCATTTTGGTGAAAAATGATGGCAAAGTTTTATAAAAATCCGTAAAACTATTATCAACAGATGACAAAACGACATCTTAAAAAAAAAAAAATCCAAAAATTTTGGGTGAAAGGGCTGACCTCCGGGTCCCCTAAACTCACAAATTTGAGTTTTTGAAAATGAAAATATTAGCCCAAATGGTGAATATTCATCGTTGTGATTAACACTAACTCACAAAAATGGACCAATTGGTTTAAGGTAGTGGTTCACTTAGTATAAGGAGAGAGATTCACTCTACAAAAGGTGTTAATTTTCTCAACAAAAGGTGTCAATTTTCTTGAAAATATGAGTGAATTCCTCACAGAATATGAGTGAATCACTCAAATAGTCAGAGGTAAAATAAAGCATGAATCCCAAGGCAAATATTCTAAAAATTCATTTTTGGTATGTGGTACACTAAGTCATTTTGGAAGCCTTCTAAGTATTTTAGAGGTATAATTGGATGAATGTAACATTTGGAAGTGCAACGTTTTGGTAAAATTACCCCTAAATATTTTATTTTACTTGGAGTAAATTTTTTTCACCCTAGGTAGTTCATGGGTAAACTTTTATAATGAATAGGATCCTAGGGACCTAATTGTATTCATATTTTTCCCACAAGAATTTAGATCTACAATCTATGAAACCCACTTTATGCTTTGTACTCATGAGGTTGTAAGAAATTAGCAAGTTCTTATGCATTTAATCAGTGGTACCACTCTCCTCGTTTGTAAAGTGCACAACAATTATGGCATGATCCTTCTAGTCCATCTTGTCATTTGTTTATCAATTTTATAATCAAAATAATGGGTGGACATTGATGTTATTCAACTTCCCATGCATTGACTAATCACGTGCTTTCATCACTATGGTGCAAAATTCATATTTGTTTTTAATTTCTCACACTCCAAACTTCCAAACAAACTATTTTTTGTATTTACTTTTATGGAGTTTCCTTTTCACACTTTACTTTCCATGCAAATTAGTTTAGATTAATGTATAGGTTCCATACAAGGATAGGAGGGGTCCAACCTAAATTTGGATGTTGGGAAAATTCATTGGCAATCTTGTCCAACCTTGTTGAAACTCGAACTAGGGGTGCAAAACCTTAATTGGAATTCAAAACAATTCCTTGGTTTCACATAGTTTCTAGCATGCTTGATGGGACCCAAGACCTTACTTTCCAATACTTTTGCTCATATTGGAAAATTTCCATGATTTGTATGCAAAATTTGCATTCATTATGGATGAAGCAATTGGATCAGGTATGAGAAATTTTTTGGTAAGTCTAAATTATTAATCAATTTGCTTTGTTATAGCCCATCATCTAATAATCTTCTAAGTACATTCTTGTGATAAATTCACTCATGTTTCATAAGCAGTTCACTCCAAACTATTTGTATTTACATAATTTAAGTCCAAAGTGATTTCCTCACCAAGGTTACCCACTTTGTACCATTCAACATAGTGTCTGGCATTCCCGATGGGAAAAAAACCCTTATTTTTTATGGATTTGCATTAAATTTCTTGATTTTTGTGGAATATCGTATATGTCACAGATGAAATTCTTGGCTCAAAAGTGGAAAGAGGTTTTTCTAAGTCAAGTTTAGAAAGTGATTCACTCTAAAATTCAAAGATTTTTTTTATTTTTGGTTAAAGTTGAAAAATCACTAAGTTCTCAAAAGTGAGTGATTTGCTTGGTAAATCCAAGTGACTCACTCTGATTTAGCAAGAAATTTGTTTGATAGAACTTGTATTTTCACAGGTTGAATCCAAAGTGATTCACTAAGGCCATAAGATGAAATTTTTAGACCCAAACCCAATTGACTTAAATAATTGACCAATATTTTATTAATTGTGCTTGAATTTTTCAAGTACTTTACAAATGGTAACTCTGAGATGAACTTTAGAATTCTATTTTTTTGCAAATATGACGACTTCTACAACATTCAAGCAATAAAAAAACTTGAATCTAACCTCATATGTGCATCCGCAATAGGTGAAAAGCACTTAAGGTAGATTTTGAGTCATTTTAAAGTTAAGAACTATAAGTAATTCACCCATAAAAAGCAAATGATTCATTCTAACATGTTGAAATCCATCCAAGACGGATATGACGATGACAAGCAATCCACTCCAAGTTTGAAAAGTGATTTTCTAGGAAAGACAAGCTTATTTCTTTCTTTATGATAGGAAGACAACTTACTCCAATCTTGAAAGAAATCCACTTGGACCATCTTCTTTCTACAAAATTTTTCTAAGTTCAAAAATCCAAGTGAATTTCTAAAAAGTAGCAAGTTAATAGCCTGTATTTTTTAAGAAAATCACATTATTTTGTGTATTCTATAAAAATATGCCCTACTAGTGAATCATCCCAAAACTATAACCAAACCATTATGATCTTGTGATTGAATTATTTGATAGGCAAAATTTTTAATTTTTGTAGATTTTAACCTTGAAAATTTGTTTGTGTAGGTAAATACACTAGAGGATCTAAGATAATGCTTTGCACCGTGATAACTGTTACACACTTCAACAAAATCAAGTGACCAATTTGCTTTCAAATTAGAAAAAAAAATAGGGCCCTAAATAGGAGAAATTATATGAGTTCCACTCTTATCTTCAACTTATTTAGGCTTCAAGCAATATTATTGCGACTCAATTAGGGGGGAGACCTCAAATAGTAGAAGATGTGTCATGGGATCAAAGTCCTCAAATATCTCAATACCTACATATTCCTCAAGGTTAACAATAATTTATGTATAATTTACAATAGAATATTTATCCGCCTTCAATCCAATAGTGGGTTTACCATAATCCACTTCCTCAATACCCTCTCCCTTATTATCCTGCATATCTATATCCTCCACACGCTCTATATCCACCTTACGAATATGCAATGTACCCCTTCTCAATAAAATTATGATCAACCTCCTATTTAATAAAGCAATCTAGGAGCACCTCCTATGGCACAAAAACAATTCTTTGATTAGACCTACCAAGGACTACTAAATTCAATGGTCTACTCTCCTATTTCCTTAGTAGTTATGAAAGCACTACCTACCTTCAATGGAGGGACAAGAAGACACTAAAACACCTCAATGAATTTTCTATTCTCAAGTCAAATCATTGCATCCAATAAGAGGACATAATGGTATACTTGCTAATCTACTATCTTTATGCTAAAGTTATCTTTTTGTGTAGGGGATTACCAAATAATTCAGTTACTAGTTGGGTGTCAATAGGGAAACCATTTATACATAGATTCCGTAACATGGTAAATGGTTACTCAGTTTTGTTTCAATTAAATGTAATACAAAGATATCCTTAGGAAGATATACAGGATTTTAATACTATACTCTTAAGGACAATAAACTTAATCCTACAAAATGTTATAGAAAATGAAGAATAGGCATTATCATATTACATCAAAGGCTTACAATCTTTTTTTTTTGTGGAAAACATCCCAAAAGGGATGCCATTTTCGGGTAAGACCCAAGGAGGCAGGGGTATCCCAAAGGCTTACAATCTAGCTTAGCTTTAATTATTTGTAATTAATTACCGTACACTACCTATAGTATTTGAAGAAATGGTTAAAGAAGAGGAATTTTATCATTCGAGTAGGAAAAATTCCCCTTGCTCCATCAATGGATTATGAAGACCAAACTTTCCATACTCCTATACCAACTTCCTTGCCCAACATTTCATTAATTGTTGATCTCCAATTAAACACTTCTGCTCATCCTTCTAAATAACTATACACCATTACTCATCCTAGATAAAGCTCATCATCTACTATTGCTTTTCAACTGCAACGTCTAGCCCTCCCTAGTCCATATGAATCAAGTAATAAGTCCAAAAATAATTTTGTAATAGGCAAAATGATGAAGCAATCAACACATTCGTAAATCTAAACAATGCTACAAAGCAACAGTGGAAACAATCACAAAATTGCTAGCCCCAAAAGACTTTGTATGTAACAAAAAATTAGGTGTCTTAGGAAGGTTTTAATCAAAGAGAAAATTAGACTCATAATTACATGGTTAACACCAACACAAAGGTTAAACCAACATGGTGTCTTACTTGTAATGACAGACATAATCCTACTGAATGCATGGGTGTGACTATACATTCTAAAATTGTTCAATATAATCAATAATGTTAGTTTCAACAAGCTATCATAAGTCAAAGGATCCCCATAGTCAATCTAACCATGTGCTAACAATTGTAGGGTCCACCATTAGTGCCAACCCTACCCAATCTCAAAAACATAATCGTATGTAAATTTTAGTGTTATAGAGAGAAATGAGGAGTCAGTGTTCAAAGATGATGTCATATGCACTAATTATCAAGGGGTTGAAACTAGAGGTAAGAGGAAAGCTTCTAAAGAGCAATTAGTTAATAAGCAATCCAAAATTGAAAATAGTACAATAGTCCTTAGAAGGAAAAGGCCACCATGGCACTTAAAGGGTAAACGACCTATTATAACACAATAGGAGAAATAGAAAGAGAAGGAGAATGCAAAAAAGGAAGTAAAGGATGAATATGATTGTGAACCACTTGATCCTTACTTAGAGAATCAAATTCTATAGAAGAATATGAAGATTTTACTTTTCTCTTGAAAGAAGAGTTTGCAATGGAAGCAAAAATCAATTCAAAATACAAGGGATTTGGTTCCCTCTTTTAGGATGTCCTACCTATGGGTATTGTTGAGCAAGGTGCAGGAACAATATTGTCATTGTTGTCAACACAGTCAGACAGATCGGTTGATGCAATGGACAGGAGTTCAGTGATGCAGTGGACAGGAGTTCAGAGGTTACTCAGAGTATGTACAGTGGTTTTCCAAAAGATAGAAGTGGCCCATATACTAAAAATCAAAAGAAAATCACAAGGAAGAAAACTGTCGCGATATCGCGACATGTTGAGCAAGAAAGAAAAACTGTCGCGATATCGCGACATGTTGGCAAGAAAAGAAAACTGTCGCGATATCGTGACATGTTGAGAAAGAAAAAGTGTCACGATTTCGTGACATGTTCGGAGAGAAAGCGCAAGCAAGCAAAACTGTCATGATTTCATGACATGTTCGGAGAGAAAGTGCAAGCAAGAAAAACTATCATGATTTCATGACATGTTCGGAGAGAAAGCGCAAGCAAGAAAAACTGTCATGATTTCATGACATGTTCGGAGAGAAAGCGCAAGCAAGAAAAGTGTCACGATTTCGTGACATGTTGGAAGAGAGAAAGGCAAGTAGAAAAAGTGTCACGATTTCGTGACATATTGCAAGGAAGGTTGTACGGACAAAAAAGTGTCACGATTTCGTGACATATTGCAAGGAAGGTTGTACGGACGAAAAAGTGTCACGATTTCGTGACATATTGCAGGAGAGAGAGTCCGAAAGAAAAAGTGTCACGATTTCGTGACATAATGCAGGAGAGAGAGTCCAAAAGAAAAAGTGTCACGATTTCGTGACATGTTGCAGGAGAGAGAGTCCAGGAGAAAAAGTGTCGCGATATCATGACATGTAAGGAGAGAGAGAGTCAAGGAGAAAAAGTGTCGCGATATCGTGACATGTTGACTCGAAGGCAAGAGAGAGAGAGTCAAGGAGAAAAAGTGTCACGATATCGTGACATGTCAGGTTTTCATGACCCGAAGGCAAGAAAAAGAGCCAAGGAGAAAAAGTGTCGCGATATCGTGACATGTCACATTTTCTTGACCCGAAGGCAAGAGAAAGCGCTAAGGAGGAAAAGTGTCGTGATATCGCGACATGTCGCGTTTTCGCGACCCGAAGGCAAGAGAAAGCGCTAAGGAGAAAAAGTGTCGCGATATCACGACATGTCACATTTTTGCGACCCGAAGGCAAGAGAAAGCGCTAAGGAGAAAAAGTGTCGCGATATCACGACATGTTGCATTTTCACGACTAAAGGAGGAGAGAGAAAGTAAGAAGGCAGAAGTGTCGTGATTTCAAGACAAAAGTAAAGAAGGAGAGTACGAAGGCGAAAGTGTCACGATATCGCGACATGTTATGTTTTTGTGGGTGCAAGCCAAGAAAAGTAGCAAGGAGGCGAAAGTGTCGCGATATCGCTACATGTATTCTCGTGGGCCAAAGCTAAGAGAAAGCATACGGACAAAAAAGTGTCATGATATCGCTACATGTTGTATTCTCACGGGCCAAAGCTAAGAGAAAGCGTACAGACAAAAAGGTGTCACGATATCGTGACATGTGTTTTCGCGACAACAACAACAGAAGAGTTACAGGGGCAGTTGAAGCCGACGAAGACCGATGTAAGCCGACGAAGATTAGGGTTTGTAGCCGACGAAGATTAGGGCTTACAACTGACTAAGATTAGGGTTTTCATCATGAAAATGTTGTTATAAAAGTAGGGCTATTTGGAGAATTGATGAAGTGTTGCATATGTCATCGAATACGAGTCAAAGTGTGAAATGCGGTCGTAAGAGCGTAGAAAGCGTAGAAGTGGTGAGATGATGGTGAAGTGCGCAAAGTGAGTGAAGTTCGATCGTAGTGCGCAGAGAGCAAGTCATGTCGAATCGTGCTAAGTGTGAAACTTGCAAAGAAAGTAGAGTGCGCAAAAGGGAGAAGACGATCATGAAGTTCGACTGTGACGAAGCAGAGTGTGCGAAGTGATTGCGCAGAGAGAGCAGAGTGCGTAGAGAACGCAAAGGTGAAGTAGACCAGTCAGGGTCTTGTAAAAGCGAAGGTATTTTTTGTTAAACTTCTTGATTCAAATTGAAGTCCAGGTTACAGCTTGGCATCAGGGGTTGGTGCTCCTTTCTATTGGTGTAGATAAATAAGGGGTTGGTGCTCCTTCCAGTTGGTGCTAGTAAATTAGGGGTTGGTGCTCCTTCCAGTGGATGCTGGTAAATTGTTTGTAAAGTTGTTTCTTTGCAAAGGCTGGATTTGGATGGTAGTCCAAGCAGTCATTCTTGAGGAGTAGCCAAATTGGTGAACCTCATTAAAACTTGTGTTGTGTGATGTTCTCTTGTGATACTTGCTTTATCTGGTTTTAAGGTTTCATTATTTCAGTTTTAAGAGCTATAATTTCAAGTTTAAAGAACTACACTGATTCACCCCCCCTCTTAGTGCCATTGTAAGACTAACAATTGGTATCAGAGCCAAGTTCCCTTCGAAGGCTAAATCAGTCAGGGTTGATCTTGGATTAGTATGCAATGGGTAAGAAGAATAGATCCTCCTCCAAAAGGGCATCTCAATCAGTTTCAGTTCCTGTGGAAGAGAAAATTGAACCAGAAAAGGTTGAAGACTTCTCATCAAACCAAGCTCCTTTGTTTGATGGAACAAATTACGTGATCTGGAGAATCAGGATGAAAGTATATCTTTGTGCTTTGGGATACTACATCTGGGATTCAATAAACAGTGAATACACAATACCCATCACTCCTCCAACCGATACTGTCGATAAGAATCTATTTGAGAATGACTCAAAAGCAAAGAAAGCTATCAGGAGTGGATTAGTAGACAGTGAACTGGTAAAGATCATGAGTTGTAAAATGACAAAAGAAATGTGGGACAAACTGAGGAGTATTCATGAAGGAGACGATGAGATCAAGGAGGCCAAGTTACAAACTCATCAAGCTCAGTTCGAAGCTTTAAAGTTAAATGACGATGAGAACATAGAGGATGATTCTAAAAAGGAAACAGGTGGAGGTCTTCTCATAACACTCGAAGAAGAAATAGAAGAAGAACAAGAATGTGATAAAGAAGAAATTGATGCAAAAATAAATTTGAAAGAGGAACTAATTGTAGCTCTGGATGAATTGAAGATAGAAAGAAAAAGGAATAAGGAAATCTCAAGAAAGCTTGAGGATGCAAATGAAATAATAACCAGTTTGAAAGTACAGGCAGAAGAATTCAAAAGGATTGAAGAAACTCTCAAGTCACAGATCAATGAGAAAGAGATTGGTTGCTGCAAACAAGAGGAAGAGATTGTTTTATTGAAGAAACAACTAGAAGAGGCCAACACAAATCTCAAATTCGAGAAGAGCACAGAGTTGCTAGATAAAATGATAAGCCAACAAAGAAGCTCCACGGATAAGCGTGGTCTTGGATATGAAGCTGAACAACCTTCATCTTCCATCTCTGTAGAGAAGAAGAAGTTCATTGTTGAAGGATCGAAGCAAGAAAAGTTTGAAGTTGAATCTTCAAAAGGAAGAAAATATCAAAGGAGATCTACAACAAAGCAACCACAACAAAAGAGGTTCTATCACTCTCACTTTTTTCATAATAATACTTTTAATGGCTATTGTTTCAGATGCAACCAGTATGGTCACAAGGCAATTTATTGTGGATTGAATAATAAATCAAAGAGTTATGCTGGTAGAAATACTTCTACGTTTTTGAGTGAACAAAATGTACAATGTTTTCAATGCAATGGTCATGGGCACATAGCAAGGTTTTGTCCAAGCAGTTTTGTATCAAATCTAAGGCAAAACAGTAGATTTCATCAGACGCAAAGAACGCAACACAGACAGGGAATAAATCAGGTACATAAAAAGGAAAATAATCATTCATCAAGGATGCACAAGAGACAACCACACAAGAGAAATGTTTGAGTTCACGAAAAGGTGCAAAACAGGGATGTAGTTGAAAAATCCAAGCCCGAGTTCAAGAAAGTTTGGAGAAAGATAGAAGAAAGGAAATCGTGTCTCCTTGGATTGAAGGAGACTACTCCGCTATTGCACTAAGCAACTCCAGGTAGCACATTCTCGGGGGGAGCAATCTTGAAGTTTCATTTTAATGCTCCTATGTATTTGTTTGATTACCCGAGGATGAAAGGCAAGTAGTCGGGGAAGTTGTTGTATAGTTGTCAAAGTGTGTTTTCAGTTCATATAGTTTGTGGAAGTGCCGTGAAGGGTGGTGATTAAATTGAGAGTTGTCTTTATTGGTAGTATTGCTATATGTCATTGTTGTACTTGGTGATGGTTCTTACTGCCACTGTCCAAAGTTAAGGATTATAGCAGTTCAGATAATTTGGTTAGTAAAAGAATGTTGCTCTAGCCGCATCTATGTGTTTCGATAAAAGCAGTATGTATTTGAACTACACATTGACGTGAAGATTGTTAGATCTATTATGATGCTGCGATGAAAAATATTGAAGTTTGATCATTGATTCATGTTTAGCTCATCAAGATGAGCAACTTTGCTTTGTGAATCTTACCTATCCGAGGTCCGAAGTATGAGTGTGAGTAAGGTGCACCATAGTTGGCTGTGAAGTGTTTAACAAAATATTGTCTCCTGATTCGAACAGTTGAAAGTAAGGTGTGACCAGCGGTGACTGTAGAAAACATAGACCAAGTTGAAAATGTAAAAAGGGATTTGGTTGGTGTTGTGATACAGTGTTTGATGCTTGCACAGAGTTGGCAGTAAAATTGCAGTGTCGGTACAATGTTGGACAAAAGTTGGTACAAGTGTGAGTCACTTGTCAATTTTGTTGACAAATGTGAAATCAGCTTTTTTGAATTGGAAGCTTACTGTTCCTGACATCCACCAGACCAGATATTGTGCAGGAAGTATGCATGGTAGCATGATTTCAAGCTAATCCCAAGGAGACTCATGTGACAACATTATGGTGGTTGATTTCTGAAACATCATTGAAGGGAAAATGACTGTTTGTGGTTTCCTTTTTCGAAAGTGGTTGGTTGAATGCATCAAGGTTTTTTGAATTGAGAGTTGTGTTTAAACCTTGTGTTATAAGCATAGTGGTTGAAGCCCATTGGTTATGAAAGAACTTGAGTTAGAAAAGAACATGAGTATCATTGTTATGTGATATTTGTGGTTGAGCATTGTTGGAATTATTTGAGTTGGTTGATACATACTTGGACTAGGGTTGTATGAGAGAGAGTTGTCCCTTGTGATGATTGGTTGAGTTGATTTGATTGAGCCTAGTCAAGTTATGTGTGAAGTGATTTTTAAAGTTCTATGAAGTGGATTTGATTTGAGATCGCCATTCATTATTGAGTTCATTTTGAGTACTACTTGAGCATGATTGATTGAGCCTTTGAGAAGGCCCTTGGGAAATATTTGAGGACAATGCTGGGACAGATTTCTAGAGCAGAGTTGGGCAAGTTCTTGGTGAGATTGCTAGAGAAGATTCGGACAAGTTCTTAGTGAGCTTGGTGGAGCAGATTTGGATAGGTTCTTAGTGAGCCTATTGACTGAGCTTTGGAGGTGACAGAGTACAGAGGACAGAGTCTCAATGGATAGAAATCTAGCAGCCAACACAGTTGAAGATAGATCTGAGTGAGGATTCTTTAAGTGAAGAAGAGGTCCACCAGTCAGTACAACAGAGAGACAGAGTCTTCTATAATATCACAAGGGTACTATGGAGTATGGGTTATGGTATCCTAAAGATGCAAATTGGGCAGGATGTGTAGATGACAGAAAGAGTACCAGTGGAGGTGCATTCTATCTTGGAGACAGATTGGTCACGTAGAACAGTAAGAAACAAGAGTCAGTTTCCTTATCCACAGCAGAGGCAGAATATTTTGCAGCGACAGTGTGTTGTACGTAGGAGAAAGTTGCAGAAAGTGATGTTAAGTTGGATTTGTATTCCAACAACAGATTGTGGAGTGGTCACGTTTCCCAAAAATTGACTAGCTATCGGGATCACATTCTCAGGGGGAGCATTTGTGTATTTGTTTATCTTTTTGCTCATGTTTGTAATTTTTGCTAACTATAATAATTTGTGCCTGAGAATGTTGTGCATAGACTCAGGGGGAGTCTGTAGCAACCCTTTGGTATTATTGTCAAAGGGGGAGAAGAATTACAAGAAATTGCATGTGTGTTGCCAACAATTCCAAAGGGGGAGATTGTTGAGCAAGGTGCAGGAACAATATTGTCATTGTTGTCAACACAGTCAGACAGATCGGTTGATGCAGTGGATAGGAGTTCAGTGATGCAGTGGACAGGAGTTCAGAGGTTACTCAGAGTATGTACAGTGGTTTTCCAAAAGATAGAAGTGGCCCATATACTAAAAATCAAAAGAAAATCACAAGGAAGAAAACTGTCGCGATATCGCGACATGTTGAGCGAGAAAGAAAAACTGTCGCGATATCGCGACATGTTGAGCAAGAAAGAAAAACTGTCGCGATATCGCGACATGTTGGCAAGAAAGAAAAACTGTCGCGATATCGCGACATGTTGAGAAGAAAGAAAAACTATCACGATTTCGTGACATGTTCGAAGAGAAAGCGCAAGCAAGCAAAACTATCACAATTTCGTGACATGTTCGGAGAGAAAGCGCAAGCAAGCAAAACTATCATGATTTCATGACATGTTCGGAGAGAAAGCGCAAGCAAGCAAAACTGTCATGATTTCGTGACATGTTGGAAGAGAGAAAGGCAAGTAGAAAAAGTGTCATGATTTCGTGACATATTGCAAGGAAGGTTGTACGGACAAAAAAGTGTCACGATTTCGTGACATATTGCAAGGAAGGTTGTACGAACGAAAAAGTGTCACGATTTCGCAACATATTGCAAGGAAGGTTGTACGGACGAAAAAGTGTCACGATTTAGTGACATATTGCAAGGAAGGTTGTACGAAAGAAAAAGTGTCATGATTTCACGACATATGGCAAGGAAGAGAGTACGAAAGAAAAAGTGTCACGATTTCGTGACATGTTGCAGGAGAGAGAGTCCGAGAGAAAAAGTGTCGCGATTTCACGACATGTTGTGAAGGCAGAGAGAGAGTCAAGGAGAAAAAGTGTCACGATATCGCGACATGTCGAGTTTTCACGACCCGAAGGCAAGAGAGAGAGTCAAGGAGAAAAAGTGTCGCGATATCGCGACATGTCAGGTTTTCGCGACCCGAAGGCAAGAAAAAGCGCTGAGGAGGAAAAGTGTCGCGATATCGCGTTTTCGCGACCCGAAGGCAAGAAAAAGCGCCAAGGAGAAAAAGTGTCGCGATATCGCGACATGTCGCATTTTCGCGACCCGAAGGCAAGAGAAAGCGCTAAGGAGGAAAAGTGTCGTGATATCGCGACATGTCACGTTTTCGTGACCCGAAGGCAAGAGAAAGCGCTAAGGAGAAAAAGTGTCGCGATATCGTGACATGTCACATTTTCACGACCCAAAGGCAAGAGAAAGCGCTAAGGAGAAAAAGTGTCGTGATATCGCGACATGTCGCATTTTCGCGACTAAAGGAGGAGAGAGAAAGTAAGAAGGCAGAAGTGTCACGATTTCATGACAAAAGTAAAGAAGGAGAGTACGAAGGCGAAAGTGTCGCGATATCGCGACATGTTATGTTTTCGTGGGTGCAAGCCAAGAAAAGTAGCAAGGAGGCGAAAGTGTCGCGATATCGCTACATGTTGTATTCTCGCGGGCCAAAGCTAAGAGAAAGCATACGGACGAAAAAGTGTCGTGATATCGCTACATGTTGTATTCTCACGGGCCAAAGCTAAGAGAAAGCGTACGGACAAAAAAGTGTCGCGATATCGTGACATGTGTTTTCACGACAATAGCAACAGAAGAGTTACAGGGGCAGTTGAAGCCGACGAAGACCGATGTAAGCCGACGAAGATTAGGGTTTGCAGCCGACGAATATTAGGGCTTGCAATCGACTGAGATTAGGGTTTTCATCATGAAAATGTTGTTATAAAAGTAGGGCTATTTGGAGAATTGATGAAGTGTTGCATATGTCATCGAATACGAGTCAAAGTGTGAAATGCGGTCGTAAGAGCGTAGAAAGCGTAGAAGCGGCGAGATGATGGCGAAGTGCACAAAGTGAGCAAAGTTCGGTCGTAGTGCGTAGAGAGCAAGTCATGTTGAATCGTGCTAAGTGTGAAACTTGCAAAGAAAGCAGAGTGCACAAAAGGGAGAAGACGATCATGAAGTTCGACTGTGACGAAGCAGAGTGTGCGAAGTGATTATGCAGAGAGAGCAGAGTGCACAGAGAATGCAAAGGTGAAGTAGACCAGTCAGGGTCTTGTAAAAGCGAAGGTATTTTTTGTTAAACTTCTTGATTCAAATTGAAGTCCAGGTTACAGCTTGGCATCAAGGGTTGGTGCTCCTTTTTGTTGGTGTAGATAAATAAGGGGTTGGTGCTCCTTCCAGTTGGTGCTGGTAAATCAGGGGTTGGTGCTCCTTTCTGTTGGTGCAGATAAATCAGGGGTTGGTGCTCCTTCCAGTGGATGCTGGTAAATTGTTTGTAAAGTTGTTTCTTTGCAAAGGCTGGATTTGGATGGTAGTCCAAGCAGTCATTCTTGAGGAGTAGCCAAATTGGTGAACCTCGTTAAAACTTGTGTTGTGTGATGTTCTCTTGTGATACTTGCTTTATCTGGTTTTAAGGTTTCATTATTTTAGTTTTAAGAGCTATAATTTCAAGTTTAAAGAACTACACTGATTCACCCCCCCTCTCAGTGCCATTGTAAAACTAACAGATATATACAATCAGATCATCAAGCATTAATGCCTTTCTCAAATGGTAAACTTAATCATACAAAAGAAAAAAAAATAGGAATTGGAATAAAATATGAAGACACTACAAATTCCAAGGAATCGACATGTAAATGAAAGCATTTTACATGTTTGATGATAAATTTTTAGAAGACTATCAAGTTCTTGAGATTTCATGTGAGATTCATTTCATTGGGATACCTAAGGCACATGAGGTTACTAAAAGTAATTTTCCTATCCAAGATGTCATCATGTGTGACCCTCATAAATTATAAAAGGGTGGTGAAATTTTGCACTCCCAAAACATGAGATATTTTATTTCTCTTTAGGAAGAAAGGATCTAGTAGTGAAAGTGGAGGAGATCCTACAACCAAAATTTGATATATTTATACAATAGGATGAAGATAAAATAGAAAAAACTAAGCCAAAATATGGAACATAAAACTTTGTCTTCGAGAAAGACAAGCTTGCAAGGTGTGGATAAATCTTATAGGGCCCCTTTTATGAAGAAGCATACCCCTTTTAGGACAATATACTAGAAACAAATCCTATACAATAAGTGGAGAACGATTCACCTATGGCTCTTGAGACTACTCAAGTGGTCTAGATAAGAAGGCTACACTGAGTGGTAGAGAAGCCATGTTACTAAAATGAGAGCATTTTCCTACTATTTTAGGGATTGCAACTAGCATCAAATATGTATTCCAACAATCCAATGCTTTGCAAGATGACATTGAATTGGTTTAGGGACAACAACAAAAAAAACACATTATTATTGAGTGATGTTTTTCTTGTTTGTATAAAGTGAGTTATATAAATTGATAATTGCCATAAAATTTGATCATGGAACGAGGTAAAATTTGGAGAGGCTATCATAGTTATAAATTTTTCAAGGCCCACTAGTAATTCCCACCACTTTAAAAGTAAAAGGAGATGTCAATTCCAAGATAATTGGCATAAAAAGGCACATCATGAAGGAATGATAAGAGAAAAGGTTGTTCTAACTTCCTAGATCATGACACCCACTCAAGGTTTTGATTATTTTTATGAAGAAACATATTGCCTTCCAAAATGTCCCCACAAGGCTCTAAATTAGGGAAGGCCCCTTAGGAAGGTCCTCCCATATGCGCAATCAATGCTATCCAACTTACTATGTTTACATAGGTGTTGCAAGGTATTATAAATAAGAAATAAATCTAAGTTGCCATGTTGGCAGAAGAAATGAGTGAGCTGAGGTTTAGCGCGTGCAGCGGGAGTGAGGGTTTGAATTTTTTGGGTAGGAATATCAGCTAAGGTGGCAGAGGTAAAGCAGGTACAGAAGGGGTGGGTGGGAACCTCGAGCATGTACCAAGCGAGGATCCAAAGGAAGGCGGTCAGGCTACGGCAGATTTGGAGGTAGGCATCACGCGGGTGCCTGACCCTCCTTAGAAATACCCCAACAAAAAAGATATGAAGGACAATGCGGGGCCCAAGAAGTTGCTATCTTTTGTTGAGACTCTTAGAGGAAAAGAAAGGAGGTTCTCTCTCTTCCGCCCCTAATTCCAGTAAATAATAAAATTTCGGCCTCGGCAAGTTCCATGAGCCTTTTTATTTCAATGGAAGAATTCTCCCTGGTAGGCAAGTTTTTGGGAGGTAGGCCGGACATGGAGACTATCAGGGCTTGGGCGACGGGTAAATGGAGATCGGTAGGCAACTTGGAGTTGGTAGCTCTAACTCGAGGGTTATTCATTATCCGTTTTAACAATATGGAGGATGCTAACCGCATTTTAACAGGAGGTCCTTGGTTTTTGGGCAAAAGGAGCCTTTTTCTCAGACGATGGGGTGAATATTTCAACCCTAAAAAGTAAAATATTAACATTGCCCCTATTTGGGTTCATCTCCCAAGTCTACCTACCCAGTTCTTCAATGAATATTGGTTGCAGGGCATATCCAGAACTATAGGGGACCTGATCTCCATTGACCATGCGACCTTGGCCAGGACAAGGATGACTCATGTACGAATCTGCATAAAAGCTAATTTGGATAATGAATTTCCAAGGTTTGTGGAGCTAGAGTATGAAGAATACTATCAAAAATAGCCGATAGAATATGATAACAGACTGGTATTTTGTGCAGAATACAAAAATTAAGGAAATCTATGCAATCAGTGCCCTAACCTGGCAATGAATAGAGAAAAGCAGAAGCAGGGAATGCTAGATAGAGGAAATTTGAGGAGTTTCCCTGGCAGAGGCGATTTCAATTAGGCAAACTATGTCTACCAAAAAAACAAAAGAGAGGGTGCGGGGTCCCAACAAGACAAAGGAAAACAACGGGTTGTTGGCAACCAAAATACTCGGGTAAGTTCCAATCCTCTAGTTTCAAATAAATTTTCAATTCTATCCAATATGGGAGTAGGAGGATTATCGAAAGACATGGAAGACCAGAACCTTCAGGCTAAACTTTCTGACTCTCTAGAATCCCCATCCAAGTCAGGATCCTCAAACACTAATTCTAAAATTAATGTAAGCCCCATGGGCATCACAAAGCCAAATCCTAATGCCCGATCTCTAGAATCCCCATCCAAGTTGATATCCTTAAACTCCAATGCTGAAAATACTTCAAGCCCAGTGGGCATCCCAAAACCTAATGTTGAAGAACTTAGGAAGAAATTTGAGGCATTGGAAAATAAAAAATCTCATCTCCCTAACATCATCACTAGGAGCTAGGTGAATCCTACTAAGGGGCCATCCCGCAGACCAGGGGAATATAGGAAAAAAGGAGAAGATTTGGATGTAGGGGTGGAGATATGTGAAACTCTTCAGACTGAGGAATATGACAGTTCGATTCTATAACAAATTGCCTCCCCCTAGTTTAGTCCTAAAAAAATAAGGAGCACTGTGAAGTCTCCTATAGATTTTGGCAGTGAAAAAATAAGAGGGAGAATATCAAATTTTGAGCATCAAAAAATTAAAACTGATAATGACATTGCCAATGGAAAACAGAGAACCTTGTTTCAATAGGTTATTCCGGGTTTTGAAGACAACAAATTAGGAAAACCCCCTCAAGGGAGGGGGAGAGGAAGAAATCCCAAACAATCTAAATGAAGTTCCTCTCATGGAACGTGAGAGGCCTCAATGGCCTGCCCAAACACAAGGAAGTCAATGCAATAAGAAATAAAGTGAATCCAACTATTATCATGTTGCAAGAAACAAAAACTAATGAGATTCAATCAAAAAAGTAGAAAAAAAATCTGGAATCAAGGGGAGATGGTTTGCAAATAAGCCAGAGGAGCGTTTGGAGGCCTTATGACTTTGTGGGATCCTTGGATAGTAGAAGGCACCATTATTCAAAAATATGACAGGGTTATTAGTGTTTTATTTAAGGAAATAAACAACAAAAGGTCATGGATCCTTTCAAATATTTATGCTCTGAATTCAATTCAAGGGAGAGCTCTACTGTGGGAGTACTTAGGCAATCTGAGTGAAATCTTCCATAATGTCCCCTAGATTCTGGTTGGGAATTTTAACACTCCTCTTTACCCTTTAGACAAAATGGGTGGAAATGGACCACCTATTAGGAGCATGGATGAGTTCAATGACTTTGTGAACTCCAACATGTTGATGGATGTAAAACTTAGAGGAGCTAATTATACCTGGAGCAATCAATGGATAGGGTGTCATCTCATTCAAGAAAGGCTTGACAGGTTTTTTCTATCAAAGGAGGCTACAACTCTGTTCGATGATTCTACCCTACAAGCCCTTCCTAAAATTACCTCTAATCATAATCCCATTTTGTTGGAGATCCCTAACTCTCTGTCCTTCAAGAAACCTTTTAGATTTCAATCTATGTGGATCAAACATTCCAGTTTCAGAGATAACTTAATTCAGTGGTGGCAGTAGCCTGTCAAGGGTAGTGCAACTTTTAAACTTGCTGGCAAATTAAAGTTTGTTAAGGAAAATATTTGAACTTGGAACAAAGAGGTCTTTGGGAACCTCTTTGAAAATAAAAAATAGGTTGTTGAAATTTTGAAGATAATTTATCAGAGGATTCAACATGGTGATGTTGATGAAACTACTAGGCATGAGGAACGAATAAAACTAGCAGGTTTTCATAGCATTTTGGTCTATGAGGAAATCTATTGGAGGAAAAAATCAAGGGCTATTTGGTTGAAATATGGAGATTCAAATTCCAAGTTTTTTCACGTCACCACGCTTAGAAAAAGAAGCAATAACAAGATAATTTTTTTTTAAAAAGTAGATGGTTCTATTACTCAGAACTTAACAGAAATCAGAAGGAGGCAGTAACTTATTTCAATTCTATCCTTGGTCAGGAATCACAGTGTAATGAGGAGGCCAAAGATATTCTATTGCAATAAATTCCTAGCATAATAAATGAGGATATAAATCCTAAGATTATAGCTCCTTTTTTTGATGAGGAAATTAAGGAAGCCTTGTTTAGCATGGAGCCAGACAAAGCCCCGGGACCCGATGGCTTTCCCCCTCGTTTCTATCAAGCTTTTTCGGACATCGTAAGTCAGGATGTAATTTTTGTTGTTAGAGAATTCCAAGCAAGCAATCATATCCCAAAAGGTCTCAACTCTACTTTTATTTCTCTAATTCCTAAGAAGCAAACCCCTAAATCTATGGCTGACTTTAGGCCAATCAGTCTGTGCAATGTTTCTTACAAAATCCTAACTAAAGCCATTACAAATAGAATGAGAGATGTTCTACCCCGCATCATATATCCATGCCAGGGAAGCTCTATCCATGGCAGGTCAATCTTGGATGGAGTTATCACAGTTCATGAAGCTTTGCACTCTGCTCATAAGACTAATAGGTATGTTTTTGCCCTCAAGCTTGATATGAAAAAAGCATTTGATAGGATAAATTGGGACTTTCTGATTGTTGTCCTCCTTAAGTTTGGTTTTCACCACCAATGGGTTAATTTGATCAAAGAATGCATTTCTAAAGGATGGTTCTCGATTCTGGTTCATGGAACAACTATTGGTTACTTTCAAAGTCGTAGAGGAATTCGGGCGAGGGGGACCCTATCAACCCCATGTTATTCATCATTATGGCAGAAGCTTTAGGAAGAACCATAAAAAATACTTGCAGTTCAAGGCTAATATCGGGAATCAAGGCAACATCTCTCACTAGGTTTGTTTCTCACCAACAATTCATCGATGATACCCTTCTATTGACTAAGGCGTCGGTGGTTGAGGTCAAAATAATTAAATACATCCTACAACTCTACGAGGACGCTGCTGGTCAAAAATTTAATTTTAGTAAAAGAAAGTTATATTTCTTGAACACCCCCATTTAGAGGCAAGGAAGGATTGCAAAAATTTTAGGGTGTGATATATCAAACCTCCCCACTTCGTATCTTGGTCTCCCTCTTTTCATTGGTTCTCCAAGAGAGTCAATGTGGGATAGGGTTATTGAAAGAATTCAAAAAAACTTGTTGGATGGAAAGGTCATCTTCTATCTCAAGCAGGAAAGCTGACCCTCACTAAGGCCTCTCTTCAGAGCATTCCAGTCTATTTCCTCTCCGTTTTCAAAGCCCCTATGAAGGTTTTCCAAAAAATTGAGAAACTCCAAAAAGAATTTTTATGGACTGGATCAAAGGAGAAAAAAAGGATACACCTTGTAGGATGGACCAAAGTGTGCAGACCCAAGGAAAATGGGGGCTTAGGTCTGAGGAGAATTACTCATATGAATTTAACTTTACTAGCTAAGTAGGCATGGCACCTCATTTTTGGTGAAGAAAATTAATGGAAAACTATCATCAAATGAAAGTATCTTCAAAATATGGAATTTCTAAGTGACTCAGTTCCAATCAGAGGTTCTGCTTTTTGGAAAGCAATTCTCAATTGTAAGGAAATCATCAAAAAAGGTTTAAGATGGGTTTTAGGCAATGGTGAGAGGATAAATTGTTGGAATGACAGATGGGATAAGGACGAACCACTGATGCAATATCCTAACTTAGCCCGAATTAGAGATATCACGGAAGAACTCATTGGCAAAAAAGTCTCCGATTATATGGTTGAGGATAAAGGCAGAATGAAGTGGAAACAAATAAGGATTCAAGTATTTCAAGCGAAATCAAATGATCTTTGTAACATTCTCGGGCAACAGTTTATCCCCATGAGACCCAAGGAAGATCAAGTGACTTGGGCTCCTATAGAAAATGGGAAGTTCATTGTTAAATCATCTTACAAGCTTCTGCTTGATGACAAGGATTTTGTCCTCCAAAAGGACTTAGTTTGGATAAAAAAATTAATTCTAAAAATTGTAGTCTTTTCATGGTTGGTTATCCAAGGAATAATTCTAACCATTGATAATATGATGCGTAAAGGTATTTGTATCACTAATTGATGTTATCTATGCAGGGCTAATTGGGAGACCATTTATCACATTTTCCTTGAGTGCCCTTTTTCCTTGACTTTCCTAAGGTTTTTCAGGCCTTCAATATTTTTTGGGTTAAACCAGCCATCGTACTTGATTTGTTCATCCAATGGCCTTGCCTCTTTTCAAGCCAAAGACTTAGATACATGTGAAAAATTTGTCTCAATCACTATATTTGGCAGGTGTGGTTATAAAGGAACAATAGAGTCTTTAATGAGTCTATCCATGATCATAAAACTATCATTGCCAGGATCCTATCCTTTGCCAATGAGAATGTGAACCTTATCCCTTTTGATAGTCGTAAACCTCATCTACAGGAGACCACGATTGCTCAATATTTAAGCTTAACATTTTTAGATGAGTCTGTGCCTAGGGTAGTCAACCCTAGAGCCAATGTTAAGTGGTCCCAACCTCCTACGGGTTGGTTTAAGATTAATTTTGATGGAGCGGCTAAGGACAATCCTGGAAGAGCAGGTGTTGGCGGCATTGTGCGAGATCATAATGGGAATATGATGCTTGTATTTTTTGAATATTTGGGAACAAGGACGAACAATGAAGCTGAAGCTAGAGCTATGTGGAGAGGCCTTCAAATGACTCAAGACTTAGAAGGAAATTTTATCGTAGAAGGAGACTCTATGCATGTTATAAATCTCCTCAATAATTGGAAAACACCTCCTTGGAGGATTAAAATTTTTTTTGAAGAGGCTAAATTCAATTCCAGGGAAGACAAAACATAAAAGCCCAACATGTCTTTCGGGAAGCTAACAAAGTTGCTGATAGGTGTCGATGGTGACAGACTTTTCAAATGGGAACACGGTGTCCCAAGAAAAGTAGAGGAGCTTATTCAACAAGAATGCCAAAAATGATAGTCGAATTTACCAACAGGGAAGGCACTGTAAGTTCAAAGGCTATGAGTATTCCTGTCTCTTTTTTTAAATGGACCCATAATAAAAATTATCCGAGTTATCAGTCTTGGTGGATGTTGCTTGGAAATACCACAAAGACTAATGGGGACAGTCACATGTCAGATAACATGGCTCCTAGTTGTCTTAGTAATTTGAGGTTGGTTGATAATCATAGGGCAAGAAATAAATGACAATATCAAACTTCAGACCAGAGCCACGTGGACCACCAGATAGCCACCGCCATAAATCTAGCCAGCAGGTTCACTTCTCCAAGGTTGATTGGCCAAGATAGGATGTGGTACCAAAGCATGTCATATACGGAAGAAAGCAATTACCAAAGAATTATTAAGAGTAGCTATCAATACAGATCTTGTGGGAGTTTTTTTCAGTACTCTGTTATGTGTGTCTGCAACTTTTTGTTTCTCCACTGTTTCAAGGAAGGGATCTGTGTCTGTTTCTTTTTTTATAATTATGATGCAGGTGTGTTTTCTCGGGGTATACCCAAATGTTTTTATGGGAAGTTTCTTTTTGATAACAAGATATGTGCCTTACCGGATGTAATTGCTTTGGCGGCATGTAGATTTTACATATATAGGATCCTTAGTCAGGACATGTTCATCAACAGCCCTGGGCTGAATTTTGTAAAAGGTTTTGGGTCAACCTGTAAAACCTAGTATTAATGCTATAGTATATTATCTACCAAAAAAACATAGGTGTTGCAAAATATTAAGTTGGAACATCAATATCAAGAGTATGGGTAGCTATTTTCTTGAACCAATGAATGAGATTGTTTTTCACTCAAAGAGCTATTTGTTTCAATTAATTTTCCTCTTATCATTTCCCCTTAAAAAAGGACAAAAAAAAGAGAAAATCCCCATATCACCTAGGTGAAAATCTCACAAGAGACACTCAAGCATCCATTTCTTTACATCTCTTTCCTCTAAGATTGGTTGAAGATATTGTTAAAATTAGTGGTTTCTTCCACAAAGTTGATAAGATGAGATGCAAATCTAGAAATATAATTATAGCAAGGCAATTCCAGAGATCCAAACCATCTATAGGGTAATTAGGATTTTATTTCCTTCTAACCCCACAACCCAATGGACAAAGTAGAGTCTAAGATAGACCTTGTTGGTAGTATAGTCTTAAAAATGATTGTCAACATGAGGTTTATAAAATTAGCTCCGTACACAAGATCTTTTGATGAGTCAAGGAAATAAAAGATATAAGGAAATAATAGATAACCCTATAGAGAAGGGCTCTAAAAAATACAATTTACAAATAAATAAGGAAAAAATGTGACATGAATAGAAGCAATTATTATAGAAGTATAAATATCTTCTATCATCTTTCCCACAACCATATTCACTTCAATTTCACACCCTTTTATTCTACTCCCCTATCTATTTTCTCTTCCCCTCTTATTTCTTCTACTCTAGCTTCTTGAAATCCTCTATTTTTTTTTTTTGCACCCATCCCACCTCAAGTAAGCATAGCCCTAATGAAGAACATACACTTATACTGAGAGGGGGGTGAACAATATAATACCACTTTTTAATTTTCTTTCCCAAACAATATTATGCAATATATCAATGGAAATATCAACAACAGTAATAAAAACAATGCACAAATCACCATGCATAATAGAGACATAAATTTAACGTGGTTTGGCCAATGTGGGCTACTCCATGGAGAAAATATTTCACTAAAATTTTCTCAACAAATCTCTTGGGAATCCTTTCCCTATTACAATGTTTATGGACCTCTGTCCAAAGGATAAACCAATCCCCTAATAAAATTTGTGGATCTCTATCCACATGAGACACCAATCCCCTCAACTGGTTCATGGATCTCTATCCACATGAGAACTCCTTCTCCTCTACTCTGGTTGGTGATCCTCTAGAAGAATACTGCCTCCATTACACTGGCTGGTGGATCTCTATCCACTGAAGACTCTTGTTCTCACTCAGAAGACATGTCATCACTGCCTTGCCTAATGTATCTCTATCCACTGGGGACTACTATCCTCTGCCCTATCACCTCCAAAGCTTACTCTCAACTCTATCTCAAATTTGTACTAAATATTGTCCTTCGATCTAGCATAAATTTTCTTAATATCTATCTCTTATATACACTAAACATAGTCATTCGATCTAGCATAAAATTGCTCAATCTTTGTCTCTGGTCTGGCACAAATCTATCCTCAAATATGCACCAAACTCTATCCTCAAATTTGTCCTCAAGACTTAACACAAAGCTTGATTCAATCACAAATTAACTCTGCTATATCTATCCCAAACCTTAACTCAAGGTTTGAACAAATCAATAAATCAACTCTTCTCTCAAGTATTCTCAAATACTTACCTCAAATATATCCACAAGTCCTCTCAAGGACTTATCCAATCTGCTCTCAATATCTATCTTCAAATTTGCATTGTAAGCTTCCACAAAAGCTCACACTAATTTGTCCACAAGTCTTCTCCAAGACTTACCTTAAATCTGCTCAACAAGTTCTCACTAGAACTTGCTCAATCTGCTCAACAAGTCTTCACCAAGACTTACCTCAAATATGCTCAACAAGTCCTCACTAGAACTTGCTCAACAAGTCTTCACCAAAACTTGTCTCAATTCTGTATTGTAAGCTTCCACAAAAGCTTACTCAACTCAACTCAATCTATTAAAAAAAATCTTTTCAATCACACAAACAAGTTTCACACATAATCTTGTTTGACTTCAGAAACATATAGAGAATGGTTAGAGACTCAATATGTTTCACACTCACAAAATACTCACAAAACTCAACTTGATCTCTTCTAGAAAACCTCTTCAATCTCACAAACAAATTTCACTCAAAATTTTGTTTAACCATAGAAACATATAGAGAATGGTAAGAGACTCAATATGTTTCACACTCAATCACTTTCAATCTCTTTCTAAAATTAGTAAAGAACAATTTGTTTTATAGAACTTGAACTATCACTCCAACACTTTCAATCAATTATACTCAACCAATCACTCAATGAAACACAACTTTCTTACAAACCCTAGTTCAAGCATATGAACACTCACTCAATTATTTCCAATAATGCTTATCAAACAATATTACATAATAATGATACTCATGATATTGCACAAACCCTAGTTCAAGCATATGAAGGCTCATTCAATTTTTCCAACAATGCCTATCAAACAAGGTTTTTGTCATAAACTTTCACTAAGAAAAACCTTTAACAATAAAACTCAAAAATGATTATCAAACAATCCTTTTCACTCCAACTTAGCATTCACAACATCCAACAATCACTCACAAGGAAGATGTGCCCATACCTTTTGTTTGATGAAGAATTAACCTCAAAACATGTCTCAATCACAATTACTCTCTTTGCCAATCTCAAGGGTTAGGTAGCAAAAACCTTCTCAAAAATTCATTCAATTATTCCCTCAAAAATATTTCACAATTACAAAAAAAATAATTAAACTCAAATACACATTATTACTCCATATTGAAATTAGCATTCACCAAAAACATACATAAAAATAAATCTCTTATTACACCTTATAACTCCACCTTAAATAAATCAATCCACCAAACAATTAAATAAAAATAATTATTTAATTTTATCAACCTTATATCTCCCTAAGCTCAAAACTATACCACACAACCTTAGGAGCCAAAAAATAATTTTTAATAAAAATTTAGTACCTCTCAAAGTGCTCCGGCGGGATTCGATCCCGAGTCAAAGCGCCTCCAGTGCTTTAGCTGCGACTACCTAGCCGTGTGAGCTAAGCGCTCACGTGGGAGGCAAAAACATCCACGACGCTTTGTCTCTTTCCTTGGTGCCAAAAGCTAAAAGGGCTTTGGTGTCTGCGGTGCAAAAACCTCACGACTTTCCTCACTGTGAATCGAACGCAGACCTTAGGTTCTCGAAATCGCTGCCAACTGCCGCTAGCCCACCTGGCTAGGTGGTGACAAGGCTTCCAAGCCTTGTTGCTTTTGACCCTTCACAAACTGCCAAAAAGAGAAGTCAACGGAGGACTTCTTCCTTCTTTCGATCACCAAAAATATTGCGCACACCTTAGCTTAGGAAATTTAAATTAATTCGATCGCGGATGATTTTTTTAAAGCCACTTAGGCATTTGGTATTTATACCCATGCCTCCAAATGCGTTGACGTCGACGGAGGAGAAAAGGATGACATCGGTGCATTAACTTTGCCCTTATAACCCTAACCTTAGGGTTAATTAAATTAGATTATAATTTAATTAATAATAAAATTATTATAATTAATTTATAATTAAATTAATAACTATAAGGCTAATTAAATTAAATTATAATAAAATTATTATAACTAAATTTAATTACTTTAGGTCTTACCATTAGACCTTTTAATATTATAATAAAATATTATAATATTATTTTTTTGGACCTTATTATTTCTCTTGTAGACCTTATCTGACCACCTTGAATATTATAATGGGAGATACTATAATATTATTTCCCTTAAGTCTAGAAGCAATCTTTCTCTTGCACTGATTACTGAAACCGACTCTTGACATCCTTCCTCTTGCACTGCTCACTGAAACTTACTCTTGACATCAATGACAACAAATCTTGCTCATATTTCCAACACCTAACCTTAGGGTCACCAATAGGTTTATCTATTCAAAATGTAGAGTTATTTCATACGTCATCTTTGCTCTAATTTGCCCTATCATCTTTTAATATTGTCACCTACTATTCCATCCACTTGAACCCATTCTTTGGTCTCCCACATCACAAGTGTAATTGTGTCAACCATATGTCATAATTCCAATCTCCCTTGGCATTCATCACCACTCGATCCACACAATCACCCAAGGTAATTTATCATTTGGTATCATGTAGCAGCAAATATTTTCATGTTAATTTGTACTATGAAGGAAAATATCAGCATTGGCATCAATCAATCATTTTCTCACCTAGTGAAAAAGGATCCTTTGAGATAAAAGGTAGAGTAAATATTTGGCATCGTGCAAGGGACAAGAAGGTAAGTTGATTAAGAAAACACCAATGAAAAGCACTTTAGCATATACTATGTCTATGATCCACCAATTTTGGATGGTCAAAGGAAGAGGGGAAGCTATTAGTCATCAAGGAACTTTCCATATAGAATATGAAAAACAAAATCTTAGTGGTAGGATGAGTTGAGTCCCTTTCGGACCAAGTGTGCTAAGGCATACCCAACATTTCTCAAATCAAGTGCCTTCATGCCAAGGAGCACCCCAAATATATTAACAGGTGTGAGACCTTGCTCTTCAAGGACAATCAGGAAGATGGAAGAGGGGTTAACATATAACGAAAAGTATGCTAAAGAACTTCTTGTACAATGAAATATATGAAGTAAATAGGTAGGTCAAGTAAGAAGATAGTAATCATGCAATTGAGGGACATATTCTATATGCATGGGCAATTCCAATGATGAAAGCTGCCTATTATGCTATTGGAATGATAGTTAAATAATTGAGAAAGGAGATGCAAGAACTACTAAATAAGAGATTGTAGAGAAAGCCAAAGTAAAGGTGTCCATAGATAGTATTTTCTAGTGCTTTAAAGGAGATAATTGAACTAGAAATCCAACTGTGGAAGTCAAGAAATTGAAGAGTAACAAGAGAAGAGACCCTCATAGAATCAATATGAGGAGTTGGTGTCAAACACCAAAATGTAGATGATCAAAGTCCATACTAACACATGAATTGGAAGGCGGTTTTGAACTTGTTACCCTAGAGCTAAACAAACGTGACCCACAATTTTACAATTTTACAACAAGAATTCTAATTTTGAAGACTCCATGCCTAAGGATAAAAATAATATTTAAGAACTTTCACCAATTGGGCTTGGTGTCCCATTAAGTCACCATAAATGTTGTATCTTAGACACTACCTTCAAATACCTAGGAATTAGCCATAGAAAATGGATTTTGCAAACCTTTGAACAACATTGTAATAGCAAATTTTATAAAAATGACAAATTTTGGTTATGTCCAAAATGGACCAATTGACTTGCAAGAGTGATTAGTTCGTAAAATTAGACCAATTGGTTTGCAAGAGTGGTTTACTCATAAATTTGGACCAATTAGCTTGAAGGAGTGATTCGCTCGTAAAATTGGACCAATTGGCTAAAGGGAGTAATTCACTCAACAAAAGGTGTAGATTTACTTAGCAAAAGGTGTTAATTTGTTCAAAAATATGAGTGAATCATTGAAAAACCATAGAGGTAAAATAAAGCATAGGTCCCAAGGAAAATATTTTGAAAAGCGACTTTTTGGCATGTAGTGGTGCACTAAATCATTTTGAAAGCCTTGTTAGCCTATTAGAGGTATGATTGGAGGCATGTAACATTTGGAGGTACAACATTTTTCTAAAGTTACCCCCAAATATTTAATTTTACTAAAGTAATTGTTTTTCATCCCAGGTAACTCAAGGGTAAAATTTTATTATAAATAGGGACCTAGGGTGCTCATTGTATTTATCTTTGGTCATGATAATTCAAAGCTACACTAGATAACCAACATTGTGCTTTGTACTCATGAGATTGTAAGAAATTGACAAGTCCTTATGTATTCCATTGGTGGCACCACCGTTTTGGTTTGTTAAGTGCATGGTGGTTGTGGCATGACCTTTCTAGCCCATATTTTCATTTGCTTATCAATTTCATAATCAAACAAATGGGTGGACATTGTTGTTATTCAACTTCTCATGTGTTAATTGATCACACACTCTCATCGCTATAATGTAAAAGCCATATTTGCTTGTAATTTTTCACATTCTTATTTTATGTATTTTACTTTTATGCATTTTCCTTTCCGTACTTTACCTTATATGCAAATTAGTTTATATTAGTGTAGAGGATCCATACGAGGGTTACGAGCAGACAACCTAAATCTAGAGATCAAGAAAATCCATTTGCAATATTATCCAGCCTTTTTGAAGCTCGAATTGGGGGCATACAACCTTAATTAGAATTCAAGACAATTCCTCATTTCAACATGTTGATGAATGCAAGCAAGAATGCTCTTTAGGAGGTAAGTGTGTTATGAATGAAAAATATTTTAATTTTGTGTATAGATTAACTTAGTCCAGGGACGAATATCAGCAAATTGCTCTCTAGCAGGAGAAATGTGATCAATTTGATGACCTAAGTTTGATCACAAATTATGGATTTTAAGCAAAATCTAGATTTTGGCTTGGTAGATGCATTGAAAACGATTCCTCATAAATACTACCTTCAAAAGTTTAGACTATTATAAGAAAGATGAGCCGTTTGATGACCTACAGCTAAACATGTGCTATTTTGATGATTTGGAATTTGAAATCTCATGAATTACCTCCTTAGTTAAGGAGAATATTTTATATGGTTGGTATTTATGAATTTCAATAACTTGGACATCAAAATTCGCTTTTAGATGATGTCGACATCTTCTTCTCTCAAACCTATTATCCGTCACCTTTAAATACCAAATTTGAATAGGACAAAGAGAAATGAAATGGGCTAAAGATCCATTTTTTATTTAGACTTGGGTTAGATCGTAGTAAACATGGCAATGGAAACCAATTAAACTAATTATTAAACAATGAGAATGTAGCTGAAGAGATTGAGATGACTATTTCAAAAAAGTGGGATTATCCATGATTACCAACTAAAAGGAACAATTGTAATCAATTTGATTGACTTGTCAAGTTTGAGAGCTTCTAGATGCATTCCTACACTCAAGACTTAATTAAACTACTTGTTTATTTTCACCAACATTGTAAGAATGTACCATGATTTCTTCTTTAATTTCATGAAAGAAGACATCAAATATTGTGCATGAGAGATCAAAATGGCATGAGGTCAAGTGGTTAAAGTTGGCAGCTCCCAATTTAGAGACTTAAGTTCAAATTATGCTACATGATATAATACCACGATATGGTTCCTAATATTACGGTAACATGTTCATGATGTAATCAATGTGGGGCCTATTTCTATCCCATATAACCAATAAAAAAAGGTAATGTATGAGAGATCTAACGATACAAGTGTAAGAGCTTCAACAAGTGGAATCACTGATATTATATGTTAAAAAGCATATATAAATCATAAATAAATCAACATCTTAAGAATTGCTTTAAATGCAATATGTATACTTGTCAACACTCACATGTTTCACTTCAAGAAGTTCAAATCACTTATCCATATAAGAGTATATTATGAAAATTCCAATATAGAGCATTTGGTTATTTCATTGTTTTTTTTCCCTATTTTCATTGGTCCACATGCCATCATGGTTGTCTATTGGATATGCCAACTAGTGAACATATCTAAGAAATGTATTGACTTCCTCCTAACATCCAACAATAAAGCTTGTTTACGGGTCATGTTTATTTTCGTATATCATGAAATCAAGGGCATGGAAATTTGACACATGACAAATTTATACCAAATGGCACTCAAATGAAGAAGAGGTATTAAAGTGGAACGAAATTCCAACATAGGAATATGCTACTACAAATAAACATGTATGGGAACATCACATGAACCGGGCAAGAGGGCCAACTACCCCCCACACACATGTCGCGACTCGATGTTAATAGCGGTGAGAAGTCCCACATAAGCGGTCAGCAAAAAGTTAAATTAACACCAAGGATTGCCAAGGCTATGAATATGATGTTGTCTCATAAACAAGACAAATCATGTAATTAAGCAGCATAGTGGCTCAATTACAAGTTAAAATAGCTACATTAGCAAATTCTAAGATCATGTGCAATAAAAACACACTCACTATTAAGAAAATAAAATGTAAGTTGCTCAATTAATAAATTCAATCCACTCTAAAGCAAAACATGTATGCTTTATAATTTAAAAATTTATTAATATTAAGCTATAATATTATAAAAAAATCTCAGCAATTATTTAGTATCAATGGAATAGTGATCATATTAAATACTAGAATCATTGTAAAATAAAACACAATCACTATTAAGAAATATTAAGAGGTATGTGATGCTTAATTGATAAATTCATTCAATTGTAAAGTAAAAAAAATGCATGTTTTATATTTAAAAAATAATGCGCACATGTTTTATTTCCTCTCAAAACAGGTTTGGAAAAACCATGCTAGTCAAAAACCTACAATTTCAAGCCTACAAACAATAACAAGAATATACATACATTTTTTTCATTTGTCATCATTTCTTAAATATATTTTCAAATTACCATAAGTGGCTAAAAAAATTGCTTCCAATGATGTAAATTATGTTTAAATCTGATTTCATTTGATATTCTTTTAAAATTTCAATCTACTATATATTTAAATTTCATAAGGACCTGTACACAATTTTGTTAATACATAAAAAAGTATTTAGTGGCTTAAAAAAAAGAGCTCAAACATATTTAAAAAAGAAAAAGAAAAAGGTGTCAATTCATATTTTTTAGCCATATGAAGGTGATTGTACACATTTTTTTTCTTGATAAAAAAGGGTTGTACTCGGGTCCCCCACCATTAACAAATTACATCTCTCTTCTTTAGAGCTTGAGAGTTTACAAATAGATACACTTATCATCTCAATTGAGATGCTATAGTTAGAAACCTACATCATTTTACATAAAATGTCTGAATTCTTGATTTTCATTTTCCGGATCTTTTCAAATCTCTGTATGAATACAGTTCTACTCCAGAATTTAGCATCTTTCTTGACATTTTCCTATAGCAGCCTTCACAATGCCAAAACTTCACCTTTACTATCTATGCCTTGCATCTTAGTAGAGTAATATTTTCAAAACATCGCACTAACATAGTCTGTTTTATCAAATCTAAATTATTAGTTTCCTTCATGAAACACAAGTGCAACCACAAAAATTATAATAAACAGTCTAAATGAACACACGTTATTGTTATAAAATAAAATAGATATTACCAAAGGAAAACATTAGAGTAAATCTTAATCATTTATAAATTCAGGCAATCAATATTTTTTGTTAGATTCAACTAAACTTTCTACTTCCTTTAACCATGGAAAGGAGAATTTAACTTCATTATCCTCAATCAAAACCCCTCTATTGGCTATCTTATTTGCACATTTGTTTGCTTCCCTTGATATATGTGTAAACCTGATTTTTTCAAACTCTTTAGAAAGATCTTGAATTTCCACAATTATCTCTTGTATGTTCCATGGAGCCTTTGCTTTCCTCAAAATTGCATTCATTATTGAGAGAATCACCTTCCATCCAAACTCTATTCCATTTCATTTTTTTACATATTTTTAACCCTTCTAAAGCTAATCTGCCCAAGCTTCAGCTTCATTATTTATCTTAAATCCACAATTGAAAGCATAATGAGACAAAATATATCCTCTATTATTTCTAACTATTCCTCCTCCTGCTGGTCCTAGATTTCCTTTATATGCTCCATCAAAATTCAATTTAACCCACTCCACATCTGGTGGTTTCCACTTTATATTATTTACCTTATTTTTGCTTCTCTTGTACCCAACATCATAATTCCATTTAATGACTTGATTCCATCTATCAAGACTCTCTACTTCCAAATTAGGGATTGGGTGAGTTGATAGGGTTGGTTTACACTTCTCTATGGCTACACATATCTTCTTTTTCATTACCTCTAAATTGCTTTCCTTTCCTTTAAATTTTCTTCTATTCCTTTCTAGACATATAGTCCAAGGTACTGTATCTTTTGATATATCCCATATTGTCTGTAAATCCTCACTTGTATAAGTGCTCTATCATTGATTTAACCATTATTCAATTCTACTATTCATCACCATGCATTTACCAAACATATTAATAATCCATTGCCATAGATTCTAGACTATTGAGCAATGTCCCAAAAGCTGGTCAACACTCTCCTCCTTTACAAAAAACACATTTAGAGGGGCCATGAAAACCCCTTTTCATATGGTTATCCCAGGATAAAATTCTTCTATGACCTACTAGCCAAACAAACATTTTGAATTTAGGAATGCTTGGGCTATCCCAAATATCTCTTCAAATTCTAGTGATATTATTATTATGTTGGTGTTGAACATTATATCCACTTCTTGTTGTGTATTCTCCTGAGTTATTCAACTCCCAAATCAATTTATCCTTGGCACCCCTCGAAATAATTACAGTTGTTATATTTCTACTCAATTGTCTCTAGCATCAATGTCTTGTATACTTAAAAAAAAATCTTCTTTCCATTTGTATCTTCCTTCTCGATCCTTGTACAAAATGTTTGAAACCCTATCACCATATATGTCTTGAAGCAATCTCATCCAAGGTTTCAAAACTAGATCTAAATTGAGTGGTTTTTTATCACACGAAGCATCCATCCAAATAGAAATTTTTCTCCAGTTACCACCACCCATCTTAAACCTTTAATCATAAGATCAATAGATTTTTTAAACCATTCCAAAGAGCAGGACAATTTTGAAGAGAGAATGCACTAAATATTAAACTTGGGTCATCGGGATTAACATACTTAGAAGAATTCTTGCCCATTGTCTTTGACTCTCTTTGTACAATCTCCAGATAACTTTTCCCCTACGATCTATGTTTGCATATGTAAGAGCTCTTAAACCAAGACCTCCCCTAGTTTTTTCATCACACAAATTTCTCCATTGTACCAAAGTAAATTTTCTTTTATCATGTAAACCTGACCATAAAAAGGATCGCATAATAAAGATTAAACTTATTTCAACTAATTTTGGCATAGAATACAAAGACATATAATATGTTGGAATGGCTTGTAAGACTGACTTAATTAACTGCACTCTTCCTGCTATAGATAACCATCTACCTTTCCAAGCTGGAAGATTATTTTGAACTTTACTAATAATTGGATTCCATAAATCTATCCTCATTCTCTCCACAAATAAAGGCATCCCTAGATAAGTTGTTGGCAAATTTGCCTCCTCCATTTGAAGCAACCTACAAATTTTGCTTTGATATTAGCAGGAGTGTTAAGAAAGTAAATTTTGGATTTAGTCCTATTAATTTTTTGCCCTGAAGCTCTTTCGTACTCTTTTAAAAAATTATTCAAAGCTCTAGCCTCATTTATCATTGCCCTTCCAAAAAGGGTTGTATCATCTACAAACTGTTGATGGGTGATGTTATCGATGTTATTGCTAACCTTAAGTCCATTTATAAACCCGTATTTGTAAGCCTTATTTAAGTTCTTACTCAAAACTTCTGCCATAATAATGAACAAATAAGGAGATAGAGGATATCCTTGTCTAAGGCCTCTCTTGGCTTTAAAAAAAATTGTCACTAACCCATTGACCAACACTGAATAAGAAACTTTAGAGACACAAGCTTTAATCCATCTAACCCATTTCTTCCCAAAACCAAACTTATCTAAAACTAAAAAAAGAAAATTCCATTTAACCCTATCATAGGCTTTACTCATATCAAGTTTTAAGATCATAGCTTTCTCTTTTCTTGAAGTTGCTTAATGTATAACTTCATGAGCTACTATGATCCCATCCAAAATTTGTCTCCCTTTCACAAAACCTCCTTGCTCTTATGAAATGATTTTATCTAACAATGGCCTTAATCTATTTGCCATCACTTTAGAAATAATCTTATAAGCCATATTACATAGGCTTATGGGTCTAAAAGAATCAAACAATTTAGCATCCTTCTTTTTTGGAATTAGGGTAAGATAAGTTGCATTTATTTTATAAGGAATGTATTGTTTTACCCTAGACTATTCCACTGCCACCAATAAAGAATCCTTCACTATATCCCAATTATGTTGGTAAAAAGCTACATAGAGCCCATATGGAGGGGATTTATCCTTATTAAAAGAGAAAATAGCTAAATGAACTTATTCTAGAGTAATAGGCTCCATCAGTTTCGTATTGTCTTCATTTGTTATAACTGGAAGGAACATCTTGAAGAAGTTTATCATTAAGAACTTTGATCTCCTCTGAACCTAAAATATTCTGATAAAACGACTTAGCCTCTTTTCTAATTTCACTCTGATCTTCAATCCAAACCCCTTCTATTGATTTAATTCTACCAATTCTAGAAGATCTTTGTACTATAGCCATCCTATGAAAAAACTTTGTATTTTTATCTCCTTTTAACCAAGTTTGTCTTGATTTTAATCTCCAAAATTTATCTTCCTTACTCAAAATATTATGATATTTACTAAGCAACTCCCTTTCCTCCGAGCTTGTATTATTTTCATCACCTTTTTGGAATTTTGAAAGTTTATATTTTAGTTCTTCTTTCTTCTGAAAAATGTTTCCAAAGGTGTTTTTGTTCCATTCTTTTTATCTAGATGTCATAGCTTTAATTTGGTTAGGAAGAGCATACAACCCACCATTACCTAAAGAATTCCATGTTTGAGTTATCATATCAACAAATTGAGGATGGTATTCCCACATCTACTCATAATTAAAATATGATATTTTTTTTTAATTCACTAACCATCATTTTAACTCTTATTGGTCAGTGATTTGAACCAATCCTTGTTAAGGTATTAATTTTAGCACAAGTTCCTTCATCTAGCCAATGATCCGAGAGAATGCATCTATCTACATTTTCTGCTATTAGGTTTTGGCCTCTCCTATTGTTGGTCCAAGTATAGTTGTCTTCTTCAAACTCAACTTCCCATATATTGTTGTTTTGAATAAAAGCTGAGAAATCTTTCATACTTTGGGTCAATTTCCTAATTCCCCCAAATTTTTCATTCAACTTGGTAATGGCATTAAAATCTCCAATGATCATGAAACGGGTTTCTTGGTCTTTACTTCTCATAAATGCCTCAATCCCACTCCAAACTTCTAATCTACCTGACTGAGTTGTAGGACCATACACATTGATAAGGATGAAGTGAATATCATCAAAGTAGCAAGTGACTAAAGAGGCTATCCAATGTCTAGTTTTAAGGTGATTGTACACATTGTCTCTATTAACTTCTAATTTATTAAATAGATTTAAAAATATGCACGTCCCATTACAAGATTCCTTTTGCTTATAAACTTCTAAAATTATTAAATAGGTTTAAAAATATGCACGTCCCATTACAAGATTCCTTTTGATTATATGTAAAATATCATCCCAAAGTTTCTTATTTGTATTCACTTAACCCTTGTCATACACGAACGTGTACCCTTTTATTAGAAACAATCTTATTGTTTGTAATTAGCTAAATTAACCTATTTATCCAAAAAAACTAGAAATAAAAGTTATATATATAAAAACTAGATTTGAAATGCTACAACTCATCTTACACTATCCTTAAATTTGGAAGTCCGATTGACTAAAATCATTTTTCAAGTTCAAGTAACCTTATTTTTAGGTTTTGGGGTCTACTTAAGGGCCATTTAAATTGGCCCCATTATCTTGCATCCACCCACATCTACTAGATGCCAACTTAGAAAAAACTCAAAGGTAATGAGGACACCATTTGTTTGAAGATTATAATCCCATAAGACAAAAATTAAAGAACTGGTGGCAATCGAATCTGCCTAGGTATAGATTTTCTAAGTCTACAACGCCCTAGACCCGCTACCAAGCATTGAATGGCCGAAGGAAAGAAATACCTCCGTGTCAATCTCCAGTAGGGCTAGTTCCGAAAATAAAATAAAAGTGGTTTGTTTGAGACAAGAGTTAGGGAAGATGCGGAAAGAGAAGGAAATAACTGAAAGGAATGGGGAAAGAGGTTGAAGTCTTGAAATACGGGGGTGATGGAAAGGAAGCACGATACACAACTTTCACTCGAACCAACATCAATCAAAACAATAGACTTTTAACAGAAACCGACACTAAATCCTTTCAACCGCATAACCTTCAGGGGTACTCCAGCATCAATCCTTCACCAACAACTAAATCTAGAAGCAGAATTCAGGTTGTATGACAAAGTGACTAATTTAACAAAAATAACATAATAGAAGGCATACACAAAGATAGAAGATTCAAGACTAGAACTAGAAGTCCATGTTTTAGAAGCAAATTTCAAGATTTACAATTGCTTTTCTAGAAGAGATTGTCCATCCTTATTTACAACAAAAAATCTAGTTTTTATAGAGGATTCCGCATCTCAAAACATTAATGCCCAACCACTTCTGCAATGATGGTAGATAGATTCGTTCTAGAACTGACTTAACAACATAAATTCGATTTTGCAGATAACTTAGCATGGAATGCAGAAGGTTCCCCTGATCTACCATGATCGGACGACTCAGAGTGCAACTTTGGGGCTGGTTGGGCAGTCAATGGCAGTTCTGTGCAGCTTTTGTTGCGCTTGGGGGCCTGCCTGGAGTTTCGCTCCACAACTAGAGCAAAAGCATTTTCGCTCCAAAGGTGGAGCGAAAGCATCCCTTTGCTTCATTTAAGCCTTTGCGCAAACTTCATTTTATGGACAGCTTTTGCTCCATAAGTGGAGCGAAGATGCTTTCAATCCACAAGTGGAGCGAAAGCACCCTTGGCCTTATACTTCAAGACCATTGCGCTTTTACTTGAGTTTCACTCCCTAAGTGGAGCGACAGAGAGTTTCGCTCCACTAGTGGATCGAAACCACCTTTCACTTTGACTGCCTTGTTTTGCATTTTGACTTTGCGGTTTTTAAGAAGGGGTTTTCGCTCCTCTTGTGGAGCGAAAACACTTTCGCTCCACAAGTCTTTGGTTAGTGCACACATTTAATTCTACGAAGGGCTTTTGCTCCACAAGTGGGGCGAAAGCACTTTGTGCTTTAGCCAATACTTAGAATATTGTCCCCCCCTCCTTTAATAGGAACCTTCGCTCCACAACTGGGAGCGAAAACACTTTTGCTCCACCAGTGGAGTGTAAGTGCCCCTTCCTTGCATTCATAAGGGAAGCATTCTCTATAAAAGAGCAAAAATAATTTAAGTCACCGAAAATTGTTACCACATGCGAAGAGTGAAATGAACCTGCAGAAATTATATTTTAAGCAGAAAACACATCCACGACATCGTCCCATGCTAAAAAATTAACAATTTTGCATGCGAAACGATAGGAATTGTGCAAAAAAACCATAGAAACCATAGGACTTGAAAGAAAATAGTTTTGAGGAAGAAAGTGAAAGGAGACAACTAGTGAAAACACAACACAAAATAACATCTTAACCATTTTTGATGGAAAAAGAGAAGTTTTACAATGATAACTCCCAAAACTGCACACAACTTAAAATTTTACAAAATGTGGCAGGAAGGCCAACATCTCTGATGACTCACGGGGTATTGAGCTTGCCTCAATGCAATAATTCCAGGCCTTATCCTTGGGTTGCAGAGTCATCTTCGCTTTTAGTATCCTCGGACTGCTCATCGTTGTTGCCTAGTTTTTCTTCAAGTTGGTCCTTTTCCTCCTTTTCTTGTTCGCCTTATGTCTCCTCCTCAGGATCTAGCTCACACGGAGGGACGAGAAACCTTTCCAGAGAGCTCTTAAACACATGTTCGTACATCGCGGAAGCATTGATCTAGTGGTTGGGGCAAAAGGTCAGTTGTTTCTGGAGATCTTGGATCAGGTAACAGAAGGTCTCATTTGCTCAACATCAGCAAGATCCAGCCTCTAGTCGAACTCCTGCAAGAAAGACTTGATTGTGGTATATTTTGCCATGAAAGGTATCACCTGTGAATCTGAAATTGGATCCTCCCAAGCGTCAATGTCTGAGGCATTGCTAACGAATGTTGTCCATATCGGCATTAACGCCTCGATTGGTGGAATGGCTCCTTCATTGTCTGTGAAGCCGGGTTACCGATTTGTGTGAGGGCATTAAAGTATTGTAGTGAAACGTCTCTCTCTTGCTTGAGGGCGTCTGAGAGCTTACGAGCTTCTTTGGTCAGCTCAAGCTTCATGAAGAAAGAGCGCAAGGTCATCTTCGTTGTTGCCCAGGATCAAGCTAGGGGGCTCATGGGAGTAAGGTGAGTATCCACATTTTCAATTTTTTGAAGCTACATGGCTAAGTCTAGCCAAAGATCAACATTTTTCTAAGCAGCTTTTAAAACGGAGCTGCCAGCGGCAAATGCCTCCTGCTCCTTGAAGAAAGTTAAAATCATGACCCCCTGCACAACCCTTGTCGAGAAATCTGTCAGGAACTATAGGTGCATATCCTTGATGCGCTCCTTAGAGAACGTGACAGTCTGCAATGTCCTCTCTTATAACTAGGTCTGCAACTACTGGACCTGAACACCCAGTTTATGTACCTATTGATTTGCTTGGGTACGCGCCTTGAAATATTCACCGACCTCCGCCTCTAGCGAAACCACGTGCTGTCTCAACTACGCGGCTTCGGAATCAAGTGTTTCAAGTTGTCAACTCGCTTTTGCCAAGGCCTCCTCAAGCTCGAAGTTCTTGGCATGTGCTTCAAAGAAGCGCTCCTTGTAGTGTTTGCCATGAAAATAGATGGAACCCATTTCGATTTGAATGTTGCCCATCTTCTACATTGTATTAATCTTTGTCATATCATCTATGGTGTGGCGGTAAGTGTAATCCATTGGGGTCATCTCCCCCAAGGGTTTTTGAACAACGGGCACCTTCTCCACCATGTGGAGCTCCATCCTTTCTGGATCGATAATGGATGCCTTCTCAGCTAGCGCCAGAGTATGCGCCTCCTTCCTCCTACGGTCCCTCTGCCAACGCGATGAGCTATGATGCACCTTGCGAATGCTCTCCGTGACTGCCAGGTGTTGCATCATATCCAACTCGAACTTGAGCGGCTCATGAACTCCGAGGATCGACGTGTAAGGAAAGAGAAGACGTTGCGGATCAATTTCAAACAGAATATAGAAAACAGGAGGGGAAGCAACTGCGCTAACCCTCAAGGACGCTTGGGTCCAGACAACAACCGAGGAGATGGTGGGCTTAGGCATTAAAAATCAAAGGAAACCAAAACCATGATAGTGGAGGGTGATGAAAGGGAAAATGGATTTCTATCTACGATGTCAAAAAAGTTAGTGATAGGGTCTTCCAAAACAGAGGAAGGGGTGCCGACAGGCGCATAGACTGCGAAAGCGTTAAGGCGAGTTGCGTAAGATGAGAATGCTACTAAGGGTGAAGAGAGGGTTGGGGAAACTGAAAATCCAAAAACCGTTGAGTGGGGCAGAAAAAGAGAAATAGAAGGGATGGAGAGGCCAGAGGAAAAAGGAGCAACGACTAGGGTTTTAGCCGTTGAGGAAACGACTGCCAGAGAGAGGGAAGAAGAAAGGGAAAAGAGTGAACGCGTACCTTCGGGCTCCGTGATCAAAGGAGCCGAGGAAGTGGAACGCTACGTGTGTGGGTCTTCTCTCTCCTCTATGTCAATCGCCTCTACATCAATCACCTCCACCTCTCATTTCTACTTTTCCAAATGCTCCGCGACAGGTATTTCAGGAGTGCTCGGTGGAGGGGCTACTGGTGTCGCAGAGGAGCTCGTTCTAGGGGGCCTCAGAGCACTGGTTCACGACCTCTTTGTTGCGTGCGATGGGAGAGGCATTTCCTTAGCTTTTTTCTTTGGGAGGGTGCTATGCTTCTTATGAGGCGATGGCCTACTCTCTCCAACCAATTGCAAACCACTCAGGACTGCTTTGCCCTTGCCTTGCACCACATGTTTCTTTACTGCCAAGTCCTCCACTTGGCTAGGGCCTTGTGTGCTTTGAGGCACAATCTAGAAAAACGAGAAGGCCCAATAGGTGTCTACGTTTTCATCATACATCGTGGAAAATTTGTCGTCCAACGCTATTGGGTAGTCAAAAAGCATTTTGTTATTGTGGACTTGCATGATCCACCACTCAGTGATCTTATGATCTGACCAATGTCGCAACTTTTCTTTCATCGCCTAGAACACATCCTTGGGAAGCCTCTACTCTGGGTTGACGGTTGGGTCATAGTCAACCTCTATGGTGTAAAAGTCATGCCAGGGGGGAAAGAGACCATCTCGTCGATGTGCCACTCCAACTCATATCCCATAGGGTTGTTTCGCTGGGCGACAATGTTCGAGTGAGGGAAGCAATGAAAAAACTTCACTTCGATGAAACTCCGAAAGATTGTTAGTCTCACAATGACACTAAGAGGTGGGGTGAATCAGTGTAGCTCTTTAAAACTTAAATCTTCAAATCTTAAAGCTGAAACAATGAAAACTTAAAACCAAATAAAGCAAGTATAACAAGAGAACATCACACAACACAAGATGTACCGAGGTTCACCGATTTGGCTACTCCTTAAAATGACTGTTTGGACTTCCATCCAAATCCAGCCTTTGCAAAGCATAACTTTACAATCAATTTACCAGCACCCACTGGAAGGAGCACCAACCCCTGATTTATCTACACCAACAGAAAGGAGCACCAACCCATGATTTATCTACACCAACAAAAAGGAGCACCAACCCCTGATTTACCAGCACCAACTAGAAGGAGCACCAACCCCTGATGCCAAGCAACAACTTGGACTTCAATTTTGAAACTAAAAGATTGACATAGAAATGCCTTCACTTTTACAAGACCCTGATTGGTCTATTGCTTACCCAACCTCTCACAATTCACAAAACACACACCCTTCTCACTCGCCTATCGCTCTTACAAATTCTCCAAGCAACACTCCTTTTATAACCATCCTTTCTCTTTGTAACTCCAGTTGTAACTCCTTTCATATTCTCATACGCCACTTGTCAATTGTAACTACTTCTTTATGTAACTCCTTTTGTATATATTTAGAAGGCATTTCATCAAACACATCACATGCAAAGAATTGACACCATATTCTCCTATCGCGACACTTTTGTTTCTCTGCTTGCCTGCCCTTTTTGAGTCGCATAAATGCGACATGTCGTGATATCGCGGCACTTTTTCCTTCTTGCTCTTTCTCTTCTCTTTTGGCCACGAAAATGCAACATTTCGCGATATCGCGACACTTTTTCTTTCTTGTTCTTTCTCTTCTCTTTTGGCCACGAAAATGCAACATGTTGCGATATCGTGACACTTTTTTTCTTTGCTCTTTCTCTTTGCTTTGACCCGCGAAAATACATGTCACGATATCGCAACACTTTTTCTCCTTGCTCTTTCTCTTTGCTTTGGCCCGCGAAAATACATGTTGCGATATCGCGACACTTTTTCTCCTTGCTCTTTCTCTTTGCTTTGGCCCGCAAAAATACAACATGTCGTGATATCGCGACACTTTTTCTCCTTGCTCTTTCTCTTTGCTTCGACCCACGAAAATACATGTCGCGATATCGCGACACTTTTTCTCCTTACTCTTTCTCTTTGCTTCGGCCCACGAAAATACATGTTGCGATATCGCGACACTTTTTCTCCTTGCTCTTTCTCTTTGCTTTGGCCCGCGAAAATACATGTCGCGATATCACGACACTTTTTCTCCTTGCTCAAAATACAACATGTCGCGATATCGCGACACTTTTTTTTCCTTGCTCTTTCTATTTGCTTTGGCCCGCGAAAATACATGTTGCGATATCGCGACACTTTTTCTCCTTGCTCTTTCTCTTTGCTTTGGCCCGCGAAAATACATGTCGCGATATCGCAACATTTTTTTCTCTTTGCTCTTTCGGCCGCGAAAATGCAACATGTCGCGATATCGTGACATTTTTTTCTCTTTGCTCTTTCGGCCGCAAAATTGCACATGTCACGATATCTTGACACTTTTTTTTCTTTGCATTTTCTCTTTGCTTTGGACCGCGAAAATGCAACATGTCGCGATATCGTGACACTTTTTTGTCTTTGCGGTGTTTTGCTTTTTCTTTGATCTTTAGCATATGGGCCACTTCGGTCTTCTTGGAAAATATGCAAAAATGTGGGTAAACATCCTCATAAGCATTTAACATCACTGTACATACTCTAAGTGACCTCTGAACTCCTGTCCACTGCATCAACCGATCTATTTGACTGTGTTGACAACAATGACAATATTGTCACTGCACCTTGCTCAACAATCTCCCCCTTTGGAATTGTTGGCAACATGTGCAATTTCCTATAACTCTTCTCCCCCTTTGACAACAATATCAAAGGGCTGCTGCAAACTTCCCCTGAGTCCATGCACAACATTCTCAGGCAAAAATGATTACACTTAGCAAAAATCACAAACATGAGCAGAAAGATAAACAAATACATAAATGCTCCCCCTAAGAATGTGGTCCCGATAGCTAGTCAATTCTTGGGAAGCATGACCACTCCCAATTTATTGCGAAGGTACTCAAAGACTTCCTTGGGCAACGGTTTTGTGAAGATATCCGCTACTTGCTCTGCTGTTGGAACAAAATCCAACTTAACCTCACCTTTCGCAACTTTCTCCTTCAAAAAGTGATACCGGATAACAATATGTTTTGTGCGAGAATGAATAACCGGATTCTTTGAGATGTTAAAGGCACTGGTGTTATTACACTTAATTGAAATTGGCTCATTGAAGTTAATACCAAGATCTTTCATGGTTTGTTTCATCCATAATACCTGCGTACAACACATTGTTGCTGCAATATATTATGCCTCCACTGTGGATAAGGAGACTGACTCCTGTTTCTTATTGTGCCACGTGACCAACCTGTCTCCAAAATAGAAAGCACCTCCACTGGTACTCTTTCTGTCATCTACACATCCTGCCCAATCTGCATCTAAATATGCAATAAGGGTGAAGTCCTTACCTTTCGGATACCATAACCCATACTCCATAGTACCCTTGAGGTACCGAAGAATCCTCTTTACTGCTATCACATGAGTCTCCTTGGGACTAGCTTGAAATCGTGCTACCATGCATACTACCTGCAAAATATCTGGTCTGGTAGCTGTCAAGTACAGTAAGCTCCCAATCATAGATTTGTACATGGTTTGATCAACATGTGGAGAATTATCATCCTTGCTCAACTTGTAACCTTTCTTGAACCCTTATTGAGTAAGATAGTTGTCTAGCCTTGCATACCATGCTTGGGGTGCCTGTTTTAAGCCATATAATGCTTTCTTCAACTTACAAACCAAGTTGGGATCATCACCAAGTTGGAAACCATTTGGCTTCAACTTGTGCATAGTCTTTACATACCAATATTGCTTTATTCCTGACTACCTGTCCGTCTTCATTCAATTTGTTTTGAAAGACCCATTTAGTACCGATTATATTTTTATTTGCAAGTCTTGGTACTAACTCCCAAGTTTTGTTTTTCTTGATCTGATCTAATTCTTCATTTATTGCCTTCATCCAACTTTCATCTTTGCTTGCATCAGCAACATTTTGGGTTCAATGCTGGATAATAGAAAGTAGTTGCTTACTACTCTTCTTCTTGTCTAAACACCAACTGTGGGGTCTCCTGAATATTTTTACTCAATTTGTATTGATGTAACTTCCTGCTCATGTAGCCGCTTTGAATGCAAAAATGTGAGCTTTTTGATTTTGCACGCGAATTAAATATTTTCACCAAAGCGTCATAATAGATCTAACAATCTTCACATCAATGTGTAGTACAAATACACACTGCTTTTATCGAAACACATATATGCAGCTAGGGCAACATTCTTTCACTAAACCAAATTATCAAAACTGTTATAATCCATAACTTTGAACAATGGCAGTAAGAACCATCAAAGGTACAACACTGAAATATAGCAATACTAAAAATGGTGACAAATCTCAATTTAATCACCACCCTTCACGGTACCTCCACAAACAATTACATGAACTAAAACACACTTTGACAACTATACAACTCCCCCTGACTACTTGCCTTTCATCCTCAGATAACTGTTGGTCATCAAATCCGCCTAGGAAAGGGTTTTGAGTCAGTGTATGTGCCCTAGACTTGGACCAACATTGAAAGGCCGAAGGGAAGAGATGCCCCTCGTGCCAATCTCCGGAGAAAGGCCGGCTTCTATACTAAACTACTTGGGTGTTTGAAGATAAAGGTGCAGGAAAGAGATAAAAGGAATGAGGGTTAGAGAAGTCGGTGATGTAAGGTGGGGGAGAACAGGAAGCACGATCGCTAACCAGCAACTTGAATAGCAGCAAGGAACACCAAGGATAAACGAAAGAAATGCAATATTAATTTCCCTATGTATCCTTCGGGCGAGTTTCAGGGTACCTTCCCCGATCGCACACTAGACGCAGAGTTCAGCATCCAGTATACAAACGTAGAAAGACGAAAGAATCAAGCACAGAAGGCAGCATAAAAGAAAGCCAATACAACACTTTTCGGCTCCTATGTATCCTTCAGAGCGAGTTTCAGGGTACAATCCCTGATCATACATCAGGCACAGGGTTCAACATCTCGGTATACAAACGAAGAAAGACAAAGAATCAAGCACAAAAGGCAGCACAAAGGGCTCAAATCCTTTTAGTATTAATCGCAAAACATCAAGTTACAGTAGCTTTCTGGCAGATAGTTCCCCCCTTTTTCTATTACAATGCCTGGGTTTTTATAGAGGACCCGGGCCTCTGAGTCATAATTACATAGCAAAGAAGAGTACGCCCTCGAGCCCTGAGAATTCGGCTCCTTGAGGCTCTCGTGACCGAGCTTTCAAATCTGTTACCAAAACTAGCAACTGCAACCAGGTCAACCATGGAAAGATGTATTGATGAGCCGTTTGGACGTCTTTGGTCTCTAGGTGCGATGCTCGAGTGGCCGCCTGTTGAGCAAGGTGCAGAAACAGTATTGTCATTGTTGTCAACACAGACAGATAGATCAATTGATGATGCAGTGGACAGGAGTTCAGAGGTCAGTCAGAACATGTATAGTGAATTTTTAAGAAGACAGAAGTGGCCCAGATTCAAAGGATCAAAGAAAAAGACAAGTAAGAAAACTGTCGCGATATCACATGTTTTTTGTCGCGATTTCGCGACATATCGAAGGAGAGAGAAAATACGGGCAAAAATGTCGCGATATCGCGACATATCGGAGGAGAGAAAATGCTGGCAAAACTATCGCGATTTCGCAACATGTTCGAAGAGAGAAAGCACAATGAAAACTGTCGTGATTTTGCGACATGTTGGACGAAAGAGAAAGCGCAAGGAAAACTGTCGCGATTTCGCGACATGTTGGAAGAGAGAAAGCGCAAGATAAACTGTCGCGATTTCGCGACATGTTGAAAGCAAAGAAGGCAAGTAGAAAAACTGTCGCGATTTCGCGACAAGTTGGAAGCAAAGAAGCCAAGTAGAAAAACTGTCACGATTTCGCGACATGTTGAAAGCAAAGAAGGCAAGTAAGAAAACTGTCGCGATTTCGCGACATGTTTGAAGAAAAAGCACCTGCAAGAAAAACTATCGCGATTTCACGACATGTTTGGAGAGAAGGCGCAGGCAAAGAAAACTGTCGCGATTTCATGACATGTTTGGAGAAATGGCGCAAGCAAAGAAAACTGTCGCGATTTCGTGACATGTTTGGAGAAGTGGCGCAAGCAAAGGAAAAACTGTCGTGATTTCGCGACATGTTTGGAGAGAAGACGCAAGCAAAGAAAACTATCGCGATTTCGCGACATGTTTGAGAGAGAGAGCTTGCAAAGAAAAGTGTCACGATTTCATGACAATTTGCAAGAGGAAGTGCTAAGGAGAAAAAGTGTCACGATTTCGCGACATGTCGGGTTTTCGTGATCCGATGAGATGAAAAGCGCTAGAGAGAAAAAGGTGTCGCGATTTTGCGACATGTTTCATTTTCGCGGTCCAAAGTGAAGAGAAATAGGAGAGAGAAAAAGGTGTCACGATTTCGTGACATGTTTCATTTTCGCGGTCCAAAGCGAAGAGAAAGAGGAGAGAGAAAAAGGTGTCGCGATTTCGTGACATGTTTCATTTTCGTGGTCCAAAGCGAAGAGAAAGAGGAGAGAGAAAAATGTGTCGCGATTTCGCGACATGTTCTATTTTCGCGGGGTCAAGGCAAGAAAAGAGACAAGGCAGCGAGAGTGTCGCGATTTTGCGACATGTTGTGTTTTCGCGGGCCAAAGACAGAAAAGGCACAAGGCAGCGAAAGTGTCGTGATTTCGTGACATGTTCTGTTTTTGCTAGTGCAAGCCAAGTAGAGTGTACGAAAGCGAAAGGTGTCGCGATTTCACGACATGTCATGTTTTCGCTAGTGCTTGCAGAGATGAGTGTACAGAAGTAAAAAGTGTCGCGATTTCACGACATGTCATGTTTTCGCGGGTGCATGCCGAGAAGAGTACAAGGAAGCGAAAAGTGTCACAATTTCGCGACATGTCTTGTTTTCGTTGGTGCAAGCCAAGTAGAGTGTACGAAGGCAAAAAGTGTTGTGATATCGCGACATGTTGTGTTTTCACGCTTGCAGGCCGAGAAGAAGACAAAAAGGCTATCAGAGCGATAGTTCTACTGTCATAGCTATAAGAGAACAGAAAAGGCTGTCAGAGCCGAAATAAGCAGAGAAGGTTGTCAGAGAGCTATAAATGAGAAGATAAATCTGTCAGAACGGCGGATACATTGTCAAAGCACAGAAAAGGCTGTCAGAGCCGTAAGTAAGCATTTAAGGCTATCAGAAGCGCAATAAGTAAAGCCGAAAGAATGTTTTCGTGTACAGTAAGTTAGGGTTAGGGTTGAGCTCTGCACGAGGCATGAGTGTTGTGTATTGCCGAATAAAAGGAAAAAGGAGCTGTGAAAAGAAATAGTGAAGTGTGCTGAAAAAGATACAGAAGAGAGGGCTGTAAGAGAGGATAACAGAGCTGAAAGAGAAAAATATAACAGAGTTGTAAGTATATGCAGTTCTTGTAAAAGGGCATTAGACCAGTGAGGGTCTTGTAGAAGAGAAGACATTTTTATGTCATTGAAACAGTTCAGAACTGAAGTCCAAGTTGGTGCTTGGCATTAGGGGGTTGGTGCTCCTTTATGTTGCTACAGATAAATAAGGGGTTGGTGCTCCTTCCTGTGGGTGCTAGAAAATTGTTTGTAAAGTTGGTGCTTTGCAAAGGCTGGATTTGGATGGGAGTCCAAGCAGTCTAATTTTTGAGGAGTAGCCAAAGCTGGTGAACCTCGTTAAATCGTGTGTTGTGGAATGCTCTCTTGTTTAATTGCTTTATCCATTTTTAAGTTCTCCCTGCTTAAGTTTTAAAGAGTTATAGATCTGAATTTAAATAGCTACACTGATTCACCCCCCCTCTCAGTGTCATTGTGATAATATCACCGCCATGCTCGCCGGGCTCTCCATCATGGCTTGATACTTCATTTTTGATTGCCAAAAATGAGCAACGAGCTTACCGGGCACGAAAAATGCATTTATGAGGCACTTGATCACCTCGGGAAAATACCCGACTTGGAACGCGTGCCCGTGAAGCGCTTCGCTAAGTTTTCATTCACAACTTCGCTTCGCAATGGTTCTGGACCGAAGCAAAACTCCTCTTTGGTTTGTACTTCACAAAATTGAGCTTCGCAAAACTGCTTCGGTGGTGGGGAGTGTCGAAGCATATTTACTTCGCAAAACGGGCCTCTTTGTCCTTGCCACTTTGTTGACAAAATTGCTTCGCTGATGCCTTGGAGAAATACTTCGCTGCGATCCTTTTTCAAAACTGTGGTTCGGGAAGATTTCGGCCGAAGCAATTTTTACTTCGGGTAGAAGTACTTCGCACAAAATTAGCCGAAGCAAATGCTTCGCAATGACTTTTGGCGAAGTAAAAATGATTCGCTGATGGAGGGGCCCGAAGTGAGTGCTTCGGCAACTTTTTGGCGAAGTATTTTTAATGCTCTTTCGAGTCCTGCTTCGCTAGCTTTCTGGCCGAAGTGACTGATGGAAATACTTCGGATGCGAAGTAGTTTCATTCTCCTTCCTTGTATTTTACTTCGGCGACACCGCTTCGCAGAAAATTTCACCCGAAGTAGCTGTTGGAAATGCTTCGGGTGCGAAGTAGTTTCTTGCCTTAGCCAGTTTAGACCACGGTCTGGACCTTCCTTTTCTGGCGGAGTTGTTCTTTTGGATGCCGCTTCGCTCAACTTTCGCCCGAAGTAGCTATTGGAAACGCTTCGGGCGCGAAGTAGTTTCATTCTCTTTTCTCCGCATTTTACTTCGACGAAACTACTTCGCAAAAATTTTTCCCGAAGTAGCGTTGGGAATGCTTTGGGTGCGAAGCTTTTTTTATTTTCTACTTTGTATACAAAGGGATGGCATTGAAAGCCAAAATTGCTGCAAATAAAAAAGACAACAAAGAAAAAACTTTACAAAATCTGTACAAAATTTGATTTTCTTTTCTACCCCTTGAGAAATGTGACAAAATTGTCAACATTCTTGGCGGCTCGCGGGGCAACGAGCTTGTCTCGGTGGGAGAACCCTTTAATTTTGATCCATTGGGCCAGAGTCTTTTCCTGACCCTTCTCCTCCTTCTTCCTTTGGGAGTGCTTCCGCAGTTGGTTCTTGTTCTCCTTCTTCTTCTGCTTCTTCTTCCTCCTCTGCTCCTTCGTCTGCTGGCGTGGCTTCCTGCTGTGGTGATGGGACAAGACGATCACGGATTCTCTTCATGGTTCGGCGAACGTGAGCCCAGACCCCTTTCTAAAATGGTTCTTGGTCCTCGAGTGCCTTGACCAGAACATGGAACCGATCAATCTGCCCTATGTCGGCATGTTTGATTCTTGCACCTAGGTCATTCAGACAGGCCATGATTTTGCAATGTCTCAGGATGAAGTCGGTGACTTGTCCCTCTGTGACTGGCTCTTCCCATTCATCAATTTCAGAGACGTCATTCTTGAAATGGAGCCACGCCGGCTTAAGTTCTTCCCGGGTGAGAAGGTTCCCATCATCGTCTATGAAACTCGGGAAACCCAAAGAAGAAAGGTCTTCGAAGTAACTCATTGATGTGCGTTGCTCCTGCTCAAATATATCTAGGAGGTCCTTCGCCTTTTGGGCTTTCTTCACCTTGGAGAAGAAAGCGCGAACCATGGCTTGGGCAGTAGACCAATCCCTAGCCGTTCGACTCATAGAAGTGACCTATAGGTCTTGGTATCTAATACTTTGGACCTCAAAGGCAAGCTTGAGTCGCCTCTTGATTTTTTGGATCACCTCATCTACTATTGGTCCCTCCTTAGCAATGGCATGCTGAGCTTCGGTGACATAAATTAAAATCGATAGGGCACTGGAGGCCCGAGATCTGAAACCTTTGAGCAGGTGTGAGCGGATCTCCTTGATTCTACCTTTGTCGAACAGCTCCAGGTTTGCTTTTTGGTACAATTGCTGCTGGGCCTGCAGGATCTTGTTCTCGAGCTCTTTGGCTTTTAGCTCATTTTTGGCCTATTTTTGTGCTTGTTGCTCGGCCGAAGTCTGCAATTGTAGAATTTGTTGTTTGAGGGCATGTGTTTCCTTTTTCAACAACTTGCACTGTTTCTGAGAATCCTCCAGCTCAGAGCGAATCCTAGCTAGCTCTTCTTCCAACTTGATGTTGGCGTTTTCTGCCTCAAACCTACGCTGGTTAGCAATATTTGCATGTGCTCGAAAAGTTTCAACCCTGACATGCATGGATGCGGATTCGTCATCTATATTTAAATGCTCCAGATCCTTGGTCTTCTCCTGGTAGTCGTAGTCAGCTGGAGTCATTTCATCCAGAGGCTTCTGGACCTTAGGGACCTTCCTAACCTTATGCAACTTTCCGCCCTTCAAGTCGAAAACCGCACATTTTTCAACTTGGGCCAGAGATTGCCCTCTTTTCTTTCTTGCCTCCTTCAGCATTTTCTCCGTATTTTGTCGAGCTAGGAGTAGCTTCTCGGCCAAGGGGCACTCCTTTATTAAAGATAAATATATTTTAGAGAAGGCTGAATCTCCAACCAAAGGTGTGAACAAATATAAAGAACTAATGGGGAAGGATTCTCCTGACGGTTCTAGGATGGGTGTAGCGGGGGCTTTGGCAAGCGGGACTATACTTTGAGCTATGGGAGAGTGGGTTACGGGGCTTGGTGTTGGGACACTACCTTCACCTTGACCTAGGATTGAAGGAACGATGGCATGGGTAGGTGAGGTGGTTTCAACGGGCTTATCCTGGTCAAACGACTCGGGAGGAGTGGAGCTATGCAGGATTGGACTGGCAATGGGTGGTGTCTAAGTGGGGGATTGACCTTGTAGGGGATGGAGAGATTGATGAAGACCTCCAATCTGGACTGTTGTGGACGTGTCAGAGACCAAGGCAAAGGGAAGAGAATGCGTACCTGCGTGCCCTCCTGGCAAAGCGGTCGTGGTGACATCTTGCGTGATCGGCTCTTGTTCCTCTCGGGCTTCAACACTCCCGACCTCCACAACTTCTACTTCGGGGTCTCTCTCTTGTTGGAGGAGTTCCTCCACATCAATGATATCTATTTTGGGGACCGTCTCAGCACTTGGTGGCCCTGCATCCTCAATATTTGCTTCAACCGGGCCTGATGCAGGTGATTCAGTAGGAGTACTTGTAGGCTTTGTGCGAGGGCGTTTGGGGTGGCTCGGAGGAACTTGAATTTGTTCCTGCCTTTTTCTTTTCTTTCTCTCCAACGGTTGTTCTGCCTCTTCGGCACTTGTATCATGGACTTTCGATGGCTTCTGTGGTAGTGCTGCAGGCGTAGCTTCGGCCCCCAATTCTTTTTCTTTCCTCGAAGTATCTTTAGCTCCACCTGGGCTTTCGCCTGATCCTGGGGTAGCTGGGGGAACAAAATCCGCAAAGGATATAGACTTCCAGGTTTCGACATTGGTGTCATAAAGAATTGTGAAGTCTTTATCCGATGCTAAGAGTCCATAGGAGTTCATTTTTTGATGATGGACTCTCATTATCCACCATTCCCGAAGCTTCTCCTCGCTCCAGTATTTTACCTCCTCCTTCAAATCGTCCCTTGCCTTCTTCCAAAAAGTGGAGCTTGGAGTCGGGAGGGGGTACCGATCAGGGTCGAACTCGACCTCTATAGGATAGAACTCATGCCATGGAGGCAATGTCCTCATTCTTTCCAAATGCCACTCCAGATCTTTTCCATTGGGGTTATTCCTTTGTTCTACAACCTCGGGGTGAGGGCAGATGTGGAAGTTCTTGAATTTCGGATGATCCCTCATTACGCCCAAAGGATCGTAGAGCCATTGCTGAGGAATCTGGAGTAGGCCAAAATCGGCAAGTTTTTCCTCCAGGAAAACATTCTGCTTAAGGGCAAAGACTTCGATTACTCCCATCCTGAAGGGGAAGTCACAGGTATGTGCCCACTTTCGGCCGTGATCGTATACTGCATTTGTAGAGTCGCTCTGTCGAGCGACTTCCAATGCGAACTGATATTCAGAGGGGTAGACTGGTAACAGGAAGGGCTTCCCTATGAAGCCGAACAGGTGAATCACCAGTCCCTGTGTCAATTGGAAAACATCCCCCTTTTTTCCCTGCACCACTCTATCTCTCAAACTGAGTGGTACCCGAGGGCAAGATCCTTTTAACAGATGCATGGCGGGTCCCAAAAATTGTTGATTGAAAGGATAATAGGACTCTTCCTTCAATAAGAGGGGAGTCCATTGATACACTGGCAGAGGGTTTCCATCCTTGCCACTTGGAGAGATGGCGATATGGGGAAACCGCTTATGAACCTGGTAGAAGTACAACCAGACAAGAAAAGAACAGGGTGTGAAGTATTGGCCTGTTGCTGAATTCTTCATGCTGGTGAGCCTTGTATGCAGGGTTCGGGCCACCCATTCTGCCTAGTCAAAGAAAACTGGGTTGGTGCTTGGCCTTGAAGCGTTCGGGGTATAAAACTCCCCTATTGAAATGCATTCGGCCAAAGACACCTGCCAGGGATATACTGAAGCATCTGTTGACAATCCCGCCACCCATGCAATGATGGAGAAAATGTCGATGTTTTTGAAGGCCTCCAAGGGTAAGGGCATCTAGGGCAGCTTGTTTGAAGGTAGCCCGCTCTTGAGATTCTCACGCAGGAACTTCAATATGTAGCTGTTGGAGGTGAATCTCTCCATTTGTTCGTTTAAGATGACATTGCGAACGGAATAGCCCTTGGGCGGGCCCTGCTGTGGCGCGAAGGCTGCTTGTACATCTTCCTTCAGGATGGAAAATAGTTTGTGACCCGAAGCGTCTAACACTTGCCTGGATGCAGGTTGGTAATTCTGTGCGATAGCGTAGATCAGCTCGGGACAATGGTGAGCAGGTGGGGTTAAAAACCAATAAATCTGGGAGTAATACGCAGCAGCTCTCTTATTTTCTGGGGTGAGTCTGCTTGTCATGAACTCTATGGTGCGTCGGAGATCGGATACACCCTTAGAGAGCTGTGTGTCTCTGATCTTCTCCCACCCATCAATTGGTGGCTCCACAAGCTGTTCTTCTTCCGAGTCGTCCCCCTCCTCCATTGGTTGCTTTTCGGGTCGAAGGGGAAGATTTAACTTCTTCGGAGTACACTTTTTCTCTTCCTTGCCCTTCTTCATTTTTTTGGGGCCTGCAACTTCGGGCTCCTTTCCCTTCTCTTTGGAATTCTTCTTCCCCATGTTGCGAGTGATGGTAGTAGAATCCTTGATACAGAGGGCTTTAATGCGAACAAGCTTGGATGCAAAAGGTAGAGTAACTGAAGGCCCTTAGCTTTGCTTGAACTGATGGACAAATAACTTCCCTCTAGCTAGGAATTCACTTTTATAACCAAAAAGAGCAACCACCTAAATTTATGGCACCTACCAAAATTAAATTTACACCTCGGACGGAAGAGGTTGTCGTATCCTCAAATCGATTCTGCAGTGACGTGGTACACAGGGCTGCATGCTTCGATGATTACACTTTGTATCGGAGACGCAACCCACTGCCACCTCGTACCTTGGTGCGAGCTTTTCCTTTCCCTTTTTCTGACTTGATTATCTCGGGAAGTGCTCCACCACCCTTTTGCCTTAAATTCGTCCGCTTCGTACTCCTTTCAAGGCTGCTGCCGGCGTGTTTTCCGAGGCACGTTTCAAATTCTCCACCTCGCGCTTGCTCGGTTCGGTGAAGCCGAACTTAATGTTGAAAATACCTCATGGCGATCCTTGCTCAAAATTGTGGTTCGGGGAGATTTTGGCCGAAACACATTCTTTCCTTCAAAAATGCTTCGCTCCTCTCGGCTGCCAGAACTTCGGTCAAAAATGCTTCAGGCGAAAACTAGCCGAAGTGAATGCTTCGCTATGGTTTCCGCTGAAGTAGAAATGGTTCGGGCATGAGGAGGCCCGAAGTAGATGTTTCGGCAACTTTCTGGCGAAGTAATCTTCAATGTTTCTTTGGATTCTGCTTCGCTGGTTTCCTAGCCGAAGTGTTTACTAAAAATACTTTGGGCCCGAAGTCCTTCCACCTTGGTCAAACTTGAATCGTGGTCTAGACTTTTCTTCTTTGGCGAAGTTGCCGCTTCGGATGATTTCTGCCCGAGGCAGGAATTTGAAATGTTTCGGGCCCGAAGCTCTTTTTATTGGCCCTCTGCATTCTTATTCGGCAAAATGACTTTGCACAATTTTCACCCGAAGTAGTGCTGGAAGTGCTTCGGGTGCGAAGCTCCTTTTGTGTCTTTGGTTCGGTCCTTTTGAGAGTAGCCTACTTCACAGTGAACTTCCTTGCACTTGCTACTTTGCATCAAAAGTCCCCGAAGAGGATTTGGATGTGGCACTTGGCTTTTGTGATCTTGGAAGAGGATGTATATACAAATGCAAATTATATACAAAAGTATATATACACACGCATTTTTTTTTTTTAAAAGAGAATTGTGTTCTACCTTAATGGTGAAAAGTCTTCAGATGAAGACCATTGACAGAGATCGGCAAGACTTGGCCATCTGCATCTTTGAGGATGAATGAATTGGCCGAGTTCACCTTCATAATTTTGAATGGCCCATCCCAAAAGGCGTCCATCTTGTCATGATTCCCAGGCTTGGCCTTCCAAGAGTCCCACTTCAATACCAGATCTCCCACATTGAATGTGCGATCGGATGACTTTTTCTTGAACCAATCTCGGATGACCTGAGTATGCCTGTCGAAGTTCTGATATGCTTCTTCACGGTCTTCCTCTAGTCGCAGCAGCTGAGCTAACCTGTTTTCCATCGGATTAACTCCATCTTCTGCTTCTAACAGCTGCAGCGTGGGGATCTCCACATGGATGGGTAAGATGGCCTCCTTGCCGTAGACCAGGGCATAAGGCGAAGTCTTGATTGACCTTTTGACAGAAATGCGATCGGCCCACAAAGCCCGATCTAGAAGGAGATGCCAAGTCCTTTTGTTTGTCTCTATGAGCTTTCTTAGCATCCTTAACAGAGTCTTATTGGTGGATTCTGCCAAGCCGTTGCCCTGTGGATAATAATTTGAGGATACTTTATGATATATCCCATATCTATAAAGGAATTCATTGATTTTAGCGCCTGTGAAACCAGGGCCATTGTCCATGATGATTGCTTCGGGGATGCCGAACCTGGTGATCAATCCTTCTAGGAAGGTAATTACAGTCTCTTGATCTGCATGCTTCGTGGGAATCGCTTCGGCCCACCTGGTGAAGTAGTCTGTTGCGGTCAGGATGAACCTATGTCCCGCGGAGGAGTTTGGTGATACGACTCCTATAAAATCCAACCCCCATTGCTGAAAAGGAGTTTCTACTTGTATCGGATGAAGGGGCATCGAAGCATTTCTGCTTCGGCCGGTGAACTTCTGACACTGCTCGCATTTGCGGCAAACGACGAAGGCATCAGCGAAGAGTGTGGGCCAATAATAACCCGCTTTGATAATCTTTAGTGTCGTTGTTCTTCCTACGAAGTGACCTCCAGATAGTCCTAAATGGAACTCTCCTAGGACTTTTCTTTTATCATCGTCTTTGATGCATTTGAGAAGGACCCCATCAATATTCTTAAAAAATAGGCCTTCGGGGCGCAGAGTGTACCGGGAGGACCGCATCCTGAAATGTCTTCACTGTGAAGTATTCAGATGCGAAGGACAACTGCCAGTGTGGAAGTATTCAACTATTTCACTGACCCAGTCTTTCTCGTCCTCTTCCTGGTTAGCGAAGCATCCTTCGGCTGGTAAGTCATCCCTCTGAGATTCTGCAGCTTCGGCCGCTGCGTTCTTTGCTAATTCTTGACACAATGCATGATCGCGAACCAATTTAGTGGGTTTGATCTCAATGTCAAACTCCTGTATCTTGTTCACCCAACCAGCTCTTTTGCTTCCTAATTCTCCTTGGATGATGAAATTACGCACGTCGGGGTGAATGACAAAGACTGTGACCCGACTTTGAGAGATGAACTGTTTGAACTTCCTGAGGGATTTCATTACTGCATGCACCTGTCGTTCTATGAAATTATATTTCTCTTCATGGGGATTGATCACTTGGCTCAGAAACGCGATGGGGCGCTCCTCGCCATCTTCCCCCTTTTGTGTCAAGACAGCAGCATAGCTTTCGGGCTCCCCTATAGCATATAGGATAAAATCCCTACTATAATCAGGATTGGTCAAGACCGGCGCCTGGGCAATTCGAGCCTTAATCTCTTCGAATGCTACTTTTCTTTCTTTCGTCCAGCTAAATTCGGTGCCCTTCTTCAGGAGTTGGGACATTGGCTTGATGACTTGGGCGAAGTCAGGGACAAACTTCCTCACGAAGTTGATCTGGCCGAAGAAATATTGAAGTCCTTTCTTGTCTGCTGGGAGTGGGAGCTTCATTAGAGCCTCGGCTCTGTCAGGATCTACAGTGAGCCCTTTTTTTGATATCGCATGTCCCAACAACTTTCCTTCGCTGACTACGAATATGGACTTCTTTGGATTGATCGAGATGTCGAACTCTCGACATTTTTTGAAAACTTGTTGTATGTGTGTGGGGTGATCTTCCCTTCTTCGGGAGAAAATGGTCATGTCATCTAGATAGATGATGATAACCTTATTTAGAAGCTCGCCAAAAGCAAGATCCATCACTCTCTAGAAAGTGGCACCAGCATTAGATAGGCCGAATGGCATTCGCTGGTAAGCAAAGGTTCCCCACTTGGTGGTGAATGTTGTTTTATGCTGGTCTTCATCCCTGACCCAGATCTGATTGTATCCAGAAAAACCATCGAGCAGAGAGAAGCGTTGAGCTCCAGCCACCGAGTGCAAAATTTGATCGATTTGTGGGAGAGGATAGTGGTCCTTGAGGGAAGCCTGGTTCAGGTTGCGAAAGTCCACGCATAACCGTATATCTCCGTTCTTTTTTTTGACTGGGACCAGGTTCGCTACCCATGAAGAGTGCTTGATGGGATAAATGATCTTTGCCTCGAGCATCTTCAGGAGTTCGGCCTTCATTAGGACCTCGATCTTAGGATTAACCGGTCTTTGCTTTTGTCGAAAGGGTTTGACCCCCTCCTGCAATTCGATTGTGTGTTGAACCAGCTATCGATTGTATCCCCTGAGATCTTGATAAGACCAAGCAATTATGTTGGAAAACCTTCTGCACAGATTTTGTATCTGTTCTATCTCTTCTGAAGTGCAGTCGGTCCCAACCTTTATTGCTTTTCCAGGTTCAAGCTCTAAATCCTGATACTGCTTTTCATTGACTTTGATCATGTGAGAGAGGGCTCGGTCATTCCGATCAAAGAGGCTTTCAAGGGTGATTAGTCCCTTGGGAACGTGGTTATTCTTCAATTGAATCAGCCCTTCATATTCTCCTTCATCAGAGCTTCTGTCTTCAACTGTGGCGGCTTCTTGGATCATGAAATTAACAATCTGCTCATCGTTGTCAAAGACTTGCCAATGCAGATCTTTGTCTGGGATAGAGGGTCTGTAGATCATCCTCACAGCTTTGGGCTTGTGCACCATGTCTTCTGTTGGAGAGTACTTGGCTGCGATGGATGCCAGAACATCGGCATGTCGGTTCTTTTCTCATGGGATTGACAGCAGATTGAGAGATTCAAACTGGTCGAACAGGTCCCATACCCTGTTGCGGTATGATTTTAGGTAATGCTTTTTTGAAGTACACTTATTTGTGACCTGGTTGCAAACCAGTTCGGAATCTCCGAAGATTTGGAGATGTTTTATGCCTAACTTGTCAGCTTTCTTGAGTCCTAGGCATAATGCTTCATATTCTGCTGCATTGTTAGTGCAGCTCCATGTCAACCGGTAGCAATATTCCTTTTGCTCTCCGGAGGGTGAAATTAGAAGAATCCCTGCCCCAGCGCCATTTTTACATCGGGCGCCATCGAAGAACAACTTCCATAGTCCTTCCTGGGCACTTGTCCTATTCTCTGGTTGGGAGTGATTTTTAGGCTTGGCGATCGCATAACATCCTATCTCGGTCTCCACCATGGCGTTAAAGTCTGCCAATGAGAACTCATCTTCGTAACTTAACTGCGCAAGAGATTCCTCGACCAGGTCTACCTGCTCTATCTCCTCCACCATTGCGTTCACTGGTTCGCTACTTTCTTCTTCGGACATCTTCTGCACAAGAAAGGAAGAAGGCTTTTCATTGTAGATCTTCACCTTCTTTCCTTTGAATGGAATCTCCAGATGAGAGTAATCCATAGATAGATATCCACCCAGCTTTGCCATGAATTCCCTTGACAGGCACATACTGAAATATGGCTCCAAGTCGACTACCACTACCTCTTGTATGACTGTGATCTGAGGCATCTTATGTAGTCGGATAGGAATGTCCTTGATCACTCCTACAGTATTTACTGGAGTACCATCCAACTGGAGTACACCTTGGCTGCTTCGCGTATATTCCATTCCTATTTCTTCGTAGACTGCTCTTGGCATTACTGTTGTAGCGGCCCCAGAGTCGATCATGCAGTTATGTACAATATACCCTTCCATTTGTAGGGACAGATAGAACGGAGGTGGTCTGTTCTTCCCCGTGATGGATGTGGATAGGGTCTGTACAAGAGCAAGCGGTGTCACCCCTTTTGCTTTAATTGTCTTCAATGATTCTTGCAGCAAGTCCACTTGTCCAGGTAGTTGCAGTGCATCGTACAAGCTGATCTTGGCTGGGATCTTCTTCAACTCCTCTACAATGTTATACGCTAGAGATTTGAGTACTTCGGGTTCCTTTCTGGGCTCGTATCTAGTGCGATACTGCTCTGTAGCTTCAACTCTTTGCCGCTTGGTCAGGGAAGGAAACTTGAGTTTTTCCTTAGCCTGCTCCTTAGTTTCTGCCTGAGGTGGTTCGGCAGAGGCCTTTTGAGCCTTTTCTTTGATCGGTGCAAGTGGAGGAGCTTCATTCGAAGTCGAAGAAGATGATTGTCCTTTCTCGGGTCAAATTTGTGCTTTTAAAGGAGCCATCTGAGTAGCATCTACTTCTATTGCCTTCTTTCCTCCTCTGGTAAGCACTGCAACCGGTTCCTCCTCGCCAATTGTCAGGTTCTGACTTATCTGCCTAATGACGTTGACTTGACCGCTATGACTACTGTTTGCCAGCGTTTGTACATAGTGTTGGTGCAGGGTGCAGGTATTCTCCTCATGCGGATCATTGCACGTAGAGCACCAATATACATAGTCGGGAGTGCTCGAAGCTTCATCAATCACAACATTTCTCGTCGAAGCCTTCCCTTGCTGGACTGCTTGGTCCTTGGTAAGCGCAGGCGTAGGATAAGATCTTCTCGGTAGGAATTCCTGCTGCGCTTGCTTTTTCTTCACAATGGTCATGTCATTGGACAACATCTGAACTGTAGAGTTCAGAGACTGCATCTCTTGCAGAATTTTAGTTTGTATATCATCGGCTTTCGAAACGAGTGGCAATGAAGCCATCGTCGGTATTGGAGGCAGGGCGGGGTGTTGAGGTGGTGCTGGTAGTACAAGAAATGCCGAAGTGACAGTGGGCTGTGGAGTTGAAAATGTAGGGAAGTGAATTTGGGGAGCAGTGATTTGAGACACGATAGGATTCGGGTTCCAAGATGAAATCGGGAGTGCAGGGGTAGTAGAGATTTGTGAAGCGGCTGCGCTTGCATACTGGAATTGAAGGAATTCGAGAAGTATGGGTGTCGGCATCCTTTGGGGAAGCTTGCCTATGGCTATCAAATCCATTTTTGCCCTCTTGGCTAATTCATATAACTCAGGGAAAGTATTAACGTTAGAATATCTTACCATGAGACTGATATCGGGATTGAAAGCCCGAAGGAAATAGAGTGTTGTAGCTTCGTCGGTTGGCCGAAGTCCAACTGGCACTCTCTGCCAGGTTCGAGCGAACCTAACATTGAAATCTATGATTTCTTCTTGTGGATGCCTCTTGATCGAAGTGAACTGATGCAGAAGAGAGGTAGGATCGGAAGACTCATTGAAGTTTCCCATCATTTGCCCAACTAATTGATCCCATCCCGTAATACTACCGGGTGGTAGAGATCTATACCAATAGAGGAGTTTTCCCCTAAGGGAAAGGACCAGAAGCTTTACCATAATTTGCTCTTCTGTAATGTCATGGATCGCCGCCAGAGATATTATGTCTTGGATATGCTCCAGAGCGGTCTTCCTAGTTCCATCGAACGTTGGGATCTTCTTTATGGCAGCAGGCGACACTTGCCCTTGCCCTGCTAGATTCAATGGTGACAAAGAATCCCATGCTGGACACAACCTAGGTGGTTGTGGCTGCTGCATTTGCTTGTTGTTGTTGTTGTTGTTGTTGCTGTTGTGCCATACTTGCTCCTGGATTTTGAGAAACAGGAATTCTCGAAGCTCCCCCTTGATTGCTAGTAGGACAACTAACAGGAATGGAGGGACTAGGATGCTTCGGTGAGTTGGGAGGATTGGGAGGAAAACTAGATGTTGTATTATCAAAAGTTAGGCTTTGTCCGCCAATAGCTGCCTCTTGCGAGGACGTCCCGTGTAACAATGATTCGGGGGTGACCAACCTTGATTGTTCCCCGAAGGCGTCGATATCTAGCTCGAAGAAATTGGTTTCCTCTCCTTTATTCTTAACTCTCCATCTCGTTTGCATGAAGGCACAGACTTTTGGTACTGGTCTTTACGACTTAAATATTCTTGGGTAAACAGAGTCGCCAGATGCTAAGAGTCTTTCGATAATGAGGGCATCGGTCCTCACTACCACTAATCAGGTGAGACTGATCGGGTCACACCGAGAACTAGTTAGAACTATTGGCCCCGGTGAAGACGGGTTTGAGATTTAAAATATGGGACCCTGACTGGTTATGGATCTTACTGAGACATACACAGTCGGTCCCACCGGGCGTGCCAAAAATTGTTGGTCATCAAATCCACCTAGGAAAGGGTTTTGAGTCAGTGTATGCGCCCTAGACCTGGACCAACATTGAAAGGCCGAAGGGAAGAGATGCCCCTCGTGCCAATCTCCGGAGAAAGGCCGGCTCCTATACTAAACTACTTGGGTGTTTGAAGATAAAGGTGCAGGAAAGAGATAAAAGGAATGAGGGTTAGAGAAGTCGGTGATGTAAGGTGGGGGAGAACAGGAAGCACGATCGCTAACCAACAACTTGAATAGCAGCAAGGAACACCAAGGATAAACGAAAGAAATGCAATATTAATTTCCCTATGTATCCTTCGGGCGAGTTTCAGGGTACCTTCCCCGATCGCACACCAGACGCAGAGTTCAGCATCCAGTATACAAACGTAGAAAGACAAAAGAATCAAGCATAGAAGGCAGCATAAAAGAAAGCCAATACAACGCTTTTTGGCTCCTATGTATCCTTCAGAGCGAGTTTCAGGGTACAATCCCCGATCATACGTCGGGCGCAGGGTTCAGCATCTCGGTATACAAACGAAGAAAGACAAAGAATCAAGCACAGAAGGCAGCATAAAAGAGAAGAATTGAGCTCAAAGCCTTTTAGTATTAATCGCAGGACATCAAGTTACAGCAGCTTTCTAGCAGATAGTTCCCCCCTTTTTCTATTACAATGCCTAGGTTTTTATAGAGGACCCGGGCCTCTGAGTCATAATTACATAGCAAAGAAGAGTACGCCCTCGAGCCCTGAGAATTTGGCTCCTCGAGGCTCTCGTGATCGAGCTTTCAAATCTGTTACCAAAACTGGCAACTGCAACCGGGTCAACCATGGAAAGGTGTATTGATGAGCCGTCTGGACGTCCTTGGTCTCCGGGTGCGATGCTCGAGTGGCCGCCATGCTCGTCGGGCTCTCCATCATGGCTTGATACTTCATTTTTGATTGCCAAAAATGAGCAACGAGCTTACCGGGCATGAAAAAATGCATTTATGAGGCACTTGATCGCCTCGAGAAAATACCCGGCTTGGAACGCGTGCCCGTGAAGCGCTTCGCTAAGTTTTCATTCACAACTTCGCTTCGCAATGGTTCTGGACCGAAGCAAAACTCCTCTTTGGTTTGTACTTCGCAAAATTGAGCTTCGCAAAACTGCTTCGGGGGTGGGGAGTGCCGAAGCATATTTACTTCGCAAAACGGGCCTCTTTGTCCTTGCCACTTTGTTGACAAAATTGCTTCACCGATGCCTTGGAGAAATACTTCACTGCGATCCCTTTTCAAAACTGTGGTTCGGGAAGATTTCGGCCGAAGCAATTTTTACTTCGAGTAGAAGTACTTCGCACAAAATTAGCCGAAGCAAATGCTTCGCAATGACTTTTGGCGAAGTAAAAATGATTCGCTGATGGAGGGGCCCGAAGTGAGTGCTTCGGCAACTTTCTGGCGAAGTATTTTTAATGCTCTTTCGAGTCCTGCTTCGCTAGCTTTCTGGCCGAAGTGACTGATGGAAATACTTCGGATGCGAAGTAGTTTCATTCTCCTTCCTTATATTTTACTTCGGCGACACCGCTTCGCAGAAATCTCGCCCGAAGTAGCTACTAGAAATGCTTCGGGTGCGAAGTAGTTTCTTGCCTTAGCCAGTTTAGACCATGGTCTGGACCTTCCTTTTTTGGTGGAGTTGTTCTTTTGGATGCCGCTTCGCTCAACTTTTGCCCGAGGTAGCTGCTGGAAACGCTTCGGGCGCGAAGTAGTTTCATTCTCTTTTCTCCGCATTTTACTTCGGCGAAACTACTTCGCAAAACTTTTGCCCGAAGTAGCGCTGGGAATGCTTCGGGTGCGAAGCTCTTTTTATTTTCTACTTTGTATACAAAGGGATGGCATTGAAAGCCAAAATTGCTGCAAATAAAAAAGACAACAAAGAAAAAACTTTACAAAATCTGTACAAAATTTGATCTTCTTTTCTACCCCTTGAGAAATGTGACAAAATTGTCAACAATAACCAAACAAATACATAGGAGCATTAAAATAAAACTATAAGATTGCTCCCCCTGAGGATGTGCTACCTAGAGTTGCTTAGTGCAATAGAGGAGTAGTCTCCTTCAGTCCAAGGAGACATGATTTCCTTTCTTCTTTCTTTCTCCACTCTGGTTTGATTACAGTTTTGGGCTCTTGTTTTGACTCTTCTTTTTCAATAGCTTGTGCATGTTTTTCGAGAAATTTTCTATTTTGTCTCATTCCATTAGGTTGAAATTTTCTTCCCTGAAATTGATTTTATGCAAATGTACTTCGAAAATTTCTTGCAATGTGCCCAAAATTATGACAGTTATAACATTCTACTCGCATAATCCATCAAAGGTGAAAAAACATTTCTACTTGGGTGGTTGTCTCTTGTGCATCCTTGATGGATGATTATTTTCCTTTCTTTGATGCACATGATTTCTTCCCTGTCCGTGTTGCATTCTTTGTGTTTGATGAAATCTACTGTCTTGCCTTAGATTAGATACAAAAGTTCTTGGACAAAACCTTGCTATGTGCCCATGACCATTACATTTAAAACATTGCACATGGTGTTCAATCGGAAAACCAGATGTATTTCTACCAGCATAACTCTTTGATCTATTATTCAATCCACAATAAATTGCCTTGTGACCATAATGGTTGCATCTAAAACAATAGCCATTAAAAGAATTATTATGAATAAAGTGAGAGTGATAGAACCTCTTTTGTTGTGGTTGCTTTGCTGTAGATATCCTTTGAGATTTTCTTCCTTTTGAAGATTCAGCTTCAAGCTTTTCTTGCTTTGATCTTTTAGCAGTGGACTTATTCTTCTCTGCAAATTTAGAAGATGAAGGTTGTTTAGCTTCATATCCAAGACCAAGCTTACACATGGAGCTTCTTTGTTGCCTTATCATTTTATCTAGCAACTCTGTGCTCTTCTCAAATTTGAGATTTGTATTGGCCTCTTTTAGTTGTTTTCTCAATAAAACAATCTCCTCTTCTTGTTTGCAGCAAACAATCTCTTTTTCATTGATCTGTGACTTGGGAGTTTCTTCAATCCTTTTGGATTCTTCTACTTGCAGCTTTAGATCACTAATAACTTTGTTAGATTCCTCTTCACGTTTGCTACATACATCGTCTTTATCATCCAGGTGTGACTTCAAGGCTTATTCTATTTTCTTGGCTTTATGAATTTGTAAGAAAAGATCTTCAATATTATCCCCATATTCTTCCAACTTCTTGGACAGTCTTTTGTTATTTTTCCTTTCTATACCCAAATCTTCAAGTGCAGCGATCAACTCACCTTCTAGATCTACTTCAACCTCAAGGTTTTCATCACATACTTCAGAATTCACTCATTCTATCTTTTCTAGTTCAATTTTCTCTTCCACAGGAACTGAAACTGACTGAGATGCCTTATTGGATGAGGATCTATTCTTCTTACCTATTGCGTACTAATCCAAGATCAACCCTAGATGATTTAGCCTGACAAGAGAACCTCTGATACCAATTGTTAGTTTCACAATGACACTGAGAGGGGGGGTGAATTAGTGTAGCTCTTTAAAACTTAAATCTTCAACTCTTAAAGCCAAAACAATGAAAACTTAAAACCAAATAAAGCAAGTATAACAAGAGAACATCACACAACACAAGATGTACCGAGGTTCACCGATTTGGATACTCCTCAAAATGACTGTTTGGACTCCCATCCAAATCCAACCTTTGCAAAGCACAACTTTACAATCAATTTACTAGCACCCACTGGAAGGAGCACCAACCCCTGATTTATCTACACCAACAAAAATGAGCACCAACCCCTGATTTACCAGCACCAACTGGAAGGAGCACCAACCCCTGATTTACCAGCACCAACTGGAAGGAGCACCAACCCTTGATGCCAAGCAACAACTTGGACTTCAATTTTGAAACTAAAAGATTGACATAGAAATGCCTTCACTTTTACAAGACCCTGACTGGTCTATTGCTTACCCAACCTCTCTCACAATTCACAAAACACACACCCTTCTCGCTCGCCTATCGCTCTTAGAAATTCTCCAAGCAACACTCATTTTATAACCATCCTTTCTCTTTGTAACTCTAGTTGTAACTCCTTCTTTCATATTCTCATACGCCACTTGTCAATTGTAACTACTTCTTTATGTAACTCCTTTTGTATATATTTAGAAGGCATTTCGTCAAATACGTCACATGCAAAGAATTGACACCATATTCTCCTACCATGACTATTCGTTTTCTCCTTCATGACTATTCGTTTTCTCCTTTGTGCATGCATGCGTTTTTTTCCCCGAAAAGGCTTTTCGTTTCTATTTTAACGACTGTTCATTTTCTCCTCATGGGCATGCGTCCGCTTCTTTCCATGAATTTTCGTTTTCTCCTTCCACGACTATTTGTTTTCTCCTTTGTGCATGCATGCGTTTTGGTTTCCGAAAAAAAAGCTTTTTGTTTCTATTTTGAGGCCCTTCGTTTCCTTTTCTCCACATGGGCATGCGTCCGCTTCTTTCCATGTGTAACGACCATCTTAAATGATTTTAAATCATTAAAGATTCCTTATGGGTCCACGTCACTATGCAGTCTTCAGTTTCACCATCCTGGTGTTCATAACTAATATTAGACGCACTGTCAACTACTCTGTTCCTTTGGCGAAAATGCAACATGTTGCGATATTGTGACACTTTTGTTTCTCTACCTGCCTGCTCTTTTTGAGTCGCGAAAATTTGACATGTCGCGATATCGCGACACTTGTTTCTCTGCCTGCCTGCCCTTTTTGAGTCGCGAAAATGCGACATGTCGCGATATCGCGACACTTTTTCCTTCTTGCTCTTTCTCTTCTCTTTTGACCACGAAAATGCAACATGTCGCGATATCGTGACACTTTTTCTTTCTTGTTCTTTCTCTTCTCTTTTGGCCACGAAAATGCAACATGTCGCGATATCGCGACACTTTTTTTTTTGCTCTTTCTCTTCGCTTTGACCCGCGAAAATGCAACATGTCGCGATATCGCGACACTTTTTCTCCTTGCTATTTCTCTTTGCTTTGGCCTACGAAAATACATGTCGCGATATTGCGACACTTTTTCTCCTTGCTATTTCTCTTTGCTTTGGCCCGCGAAAATACATGTCGCGATATCGCGACACTTTTTCTCCTTGCTCTTTCTCTTTGCTTTGGCCCGTGAAAATACAACATGTCGCGATATCGCGACACTTTTTCTCCTTGCTCTTTCTCTTTGCTTCGGCCCACGAAAATACATGTCGCGATATCGCGACACTTTTTCTCCTTGCTCTTTCTCTTTGCTTCGGCCCGCGAAAATACATGTCGCGATATCGCGACACTTTTTCTCCTTGCTCTTCTCTTTGCTTCGTCCCACGAAAATACATGTGATATCGCGACACTTTTTTTCTTTGCTCTTTCTCTTTGCTTTGGCCCACGAAAATACATGTCGCGATATCGCGACACTTTTTTCTCTTTGCTCTTTCGGCCGTGAAAATGCAACATGTCGCGATATCACGACACTTTTTCTCTTTGCTCTTTCGGCCGCGAAAATGCAACATGTCGCGATATCGCGACACTTTTTTTCTTTGCATTTTCTCTTTGGTTTGGACCGCGAAAATGCAACATGTCGTGATATCACGACATTTTTTTGTCTTTGCAGTGTTTTGCTTTTTCTTTGATCTTTAACATATGGGCCACTTCGGTCTTCTTGGAAAATATGCAAAAAGGTGGGTAAACATCCTCATAAGCATTTAACATCACTGTACATACTCTGAGTGACCTCTGAACTCCTATCCACTGCATCAACAGATCTATCTAACTGTGTTGACAACAATGACAATACTATTGCTGCACCTTGCTCAACAAAGATGTCACACAGATCGTACTTCCAGCGTTGGGGGAGCTCAACTAACCTGAAGTCGTACAACGTTATCGCAAGGACATCATTTTGGCCACACTGTGTCACCTTGACATATTCGAACTTGAAGGGCATAGGACATGTGTGCTTCTTCCCTCTGCCTTTCCCGTATGAATCATTAGTGTAGTCGCATTGTTGAGCAACCTCTAGGGCAAACAGGTACGACGTGGCGTAGTAAGGCAACAGGAAGGGTTTCCTTTTGAACTCGAAAATTTTGACTACTAAGACTTAGATGAGTAGGAAAACGTCTCCCAACTTCTCGTCCACCACTTTGTCTCTCAACTCTGCAGGAACTTGCTCATAGTGGCCATATATCAGTTCCAACGTTGGCCTCAATAAAAATCGATTAAAATTGTAGTACGACTCATCCCTAGACAAGCCATGCATTCAGAGATAGATTGACAATGCCTTACCTTCTTCGTCAAACCGATTCTTGGGGATGAAGGTGAAGCGTTCATGCAGGTGGTAGAAAAAATACCACGCGAGGAAGAAGCAATGTCTAAATTTATTATCTCTGTTGCTCTATAGGTAGGATAACAAGAGGTACATCTACAGCGCCACCCATTCTGCCCAGTCGAAGAAAATTGGCAGGGTATCCAGCTTCATCAGATGGGAAATAGATTTCGTTGTGAAAAATAGACTCTGCCATAGATGCCTTCCAGTTGTAAACTATAGCGTCAGTAGAGAGCCCCATCACCCATGCCAGAATTGAATAAATGTCATGATGCACAAACTCTATCAGGCACCTGGGTAATTCGGGAAGCTCCCCAGATGAGGGATCTCCTCCCAATTGCTCTCTCATGAACTGGCACATCTGAGGTGTGGGCTAATACCTCTCGCTCTGCTCAAAACTAGTGATCTTCCTAGGGGGAAATCAACCGAGGGTTTCTTTCCGCAGACAAAAGCCTCTCGAACTATATCAACTGTGATGGAGAACAACTTATTCCCCCTGGAATCTTGCACTGTCCTCGTCTGAGCATCATAGAATTGTGAAATTTCCCACACAAGATCTGGGCATGGATGCACAGGCGTGCACATGTAAAAGAATAGGTGAGAGTGATAAATTATAGCCAACGCATTTCCAACCGAATCTTCTTTAAACGCCCTCTCGATGTCCTGGCGTAGTTCTTCGAGGTCTTTGTGCATCATCAGACAATCTCAAAGTCCAAAAAGATTGTCTTCGAGCGGCGTCAGCTTTACTAGATTTCTCACGCTTTCGCGGCTTCTTTGAGCTGCTCTCCTTTGTGGGCATCATCTTTTCCCTAGACGGCTTCTCTCTATGTTCCCCACACTTCTTACCCATTTCAGATAATGAATTTTCCTAATGCGAACTCTTGCACAGACAAACGGTCAAGAAACTGTAGTGGCACAAGGGTTGCACGGGAATGTGACAACAATGAACCAATGGGCACAAAATGGTTCTAGTGAACCCTTCTCCTTATAGCGCCACAATCAAACCTACCAATTTAAATTCCAGTGTCGGGAGTTAATGCAGGTGGAGATCGTGCATAAAATAACGTGCCCTTTATTTGCCCTCGTGCTGATAGTTCACCCTCTTTAATGATGAATAACAACGCTGGATGATAAAATCCTCCTTGGGGTGCGCACTTCTCGGGAGGAGCGCTCACTTGGATTTGCCATGGGGAGGCGCGCTTCGGAGCATTATGGAGTGAAATGACTTGCTTGGATAAAGACATCGAACGCCTTTGACATTTTTCTAGGTTATAAAATGCCTTTCAAGTTTATCCCCTCCTGACACATGGCACTACTCGGACAAACGTCTTAAAAAGAAATAAAAATAAAACTACAAGAAAAAATAAGAAAGGAAGGGGAGGGGCTTTCGCTCCCTAAGTGGAGCGAAAAGGGGTTTCGCACATTTATTTTTCCTTTTGAAATATCTTCTCTCCAAAAATGGAGCGAAAGCTCTTTCACTCCAAAAGTGGAGCAAAAACACCTTTTTTTTTTCAAACTATGCACACGAGCATATATACACAAGATCATACCTTGCACTATCGAAATTTATTGGAATTCCATTGGTGGTAAGCCTTCAAATGAAAGCCCTTCACCGAAATTGGGAGTAAAACCCTCCATGTCCTACAGGATGAAGGAATTGACATGATTGACATCGGAGACTCGCAATGGGCCTTTCTAGAAGGCATCGAATTTGTCGTGGTTCCCTATTTTAGATTTGTTTTCATTCCATTTCAAGACCAAGTCCCCGACACTGAAGGCTCTGTCAGAAGACTTTTTATCAAACCAGCCTTTGGTGGATTTGGCATGCTTTGCGAAAGCTTCGTAAGCTTTTTCTCTGTCTTCTTCCAACTGTAGTAGCTGGGCTAACCTTGCATCCATCGGGCCGAATTCGTCCTCTTCCCCGTCGAGCCACTTGAGCAACTGCAATGCGGGTAGTTCTATGTGCATGGGCAAGACTACCTCTTTCCCATACACCAGTGAATAGGGAGATGTTTTGATTGAGCGCTTGATCGAAATGCGATCAACCCAAAGCGACTGGTCTAAGAGCAGATGCCAGCTTCACTGATTCTCCTCTAAAGACCTCTTCAGAATCCGTAGCAGGTTCTTGTTTGTAGACTCCGCCAATCCATTGCCCTGCGGGTAATAGTTAGACGAGGTCTTCAAATAAATCCTGTACCTAACTACGAACTCACAGATCCTTGCACCGGTGAAAGGAGTATTGTTATCAAACACGATCGCATCAAGCATGCCAAAACGAGTGATCAACCCTTGAAGAAAAGAGATAACCACGTCTTGGTTGGCCTGCTTGGTTGGCAATGCCTTCGACCACCGAGTGAAATACTCTATAGCAGTAAAAATGTATTTGTGGCCGACAGAGGAGTTGCGGTTAATGATCTCGATGAAGTCTAAGACCCACTGCTGGAACAAAGCTTCTACTTGAATGGGGTGGAAAGGAAACGAGGCGTTCCGGGTTCTGCCTGTATAGCGATGGCATTTGTCACAACACTGACTGACCTTGAAAGCATCGGCGAAGAGGGTGGGCCAGTAGTAACTTGCCTTGATGATCTTCAGGGCCATTGGCTTGCCCGCGAAATGACCTCCCGAAATCCTAGAGTGAAACTCTTCAAGGATCCTTGATTTCTTTGACTTTCTGATGCACCTCAAGAGGACTCCGTCGATATTCTGATAGAACAGTCCGTTGGGTGTCAGAACGTATCGGCCAGCTTGCAAGCGAAATCTCCTTCTTTGCGAAGCATTGAAGAGAGAAGGACATTTTCCTATGTCGAAGTACTCGACAAGGTCATCCTCCAATCTGGATTGCTAACTGATGAGTTGTCAAGGTTGCTCTCAGGTATAGAGTCTTCCAATTCGAGGTTTGCCACTTCGACTACAATGCTTTTGGCTAGTTCCTGATAGAGTGCTCGGCCTCGGACCAACTTGGTAGGGTGTACATCAATATCAAATTCTTGGATCTTGGAGACCCATCCAGCCCTCCTATTGCCAAGCTCTCCCTGAATAATGAAACTCTTAACATCGGGATGTACCACATACACTATCATCTTAATCTAGGAGACAAAATGTCTGAATTTCTTGAGCGATTTCATCATCGCATGCACTTGTATTTCAATAAAATTGTACCTTCCCTAGTGTGGTTGGATGATCTGGCTCAGGAACGCTATCAGGTGCTCATCTCCATCTTCCCCCTTTTGGGTTAGAACAACTGCGTAGCTTTCTGGTTCCCTAACAACATACAAGATGAAATCCTTTGCATAGTCGGTATTTATGAGGACTAGAGCTTGAGCGATCCACTCCTTAATTTCTTGGAATGCCTACTTCCTTACATCGATCCACTTGAACTCGACATCCTTCTTCAAAATCTCGGTCATTGGATTCACCACTTGGGTGAAGTCGGCTATGAACTTCCTAATGAAGTTGATTTGTCCAAAAAAGGATTGTAGGGCTTTATTGTTCGACGATAGTGGAAGTCGGAGAAGCGCTTAATCTCGGGCGGGGTCGACAGTTAATCCCTTAAATCAAGTGCCCGAGAAGTTTGCCTTACTTCACTACAAAAATCACTTTTTTTGGAGATGGAGACCCCGAACTCCCAGCATTTCTCAAAGACTTGTCGTAAATGTAGGTCATGTTCCTCCCTCTTATGGGAGAAGACTATCATATCATCCAAGTAGATCACGATCACATGATTTAATAGTTCGCCGATAGTGAGATCCATCGCCCTTTGGAAAGTCGCTTTGGTGTTCGAGAGGCTAAAGGGCATACATTGATAGGCGAAGGTTCCCCACTTGGTGGTGAACGCAGTCTTATGTTGGTCTTCGTCTTTGACCCATATCTAGTTGTAGCTAGAGAAGTCATCTAGTAAAGAGAACCTTTGCGCTCCCGCCACTATGTGAAGAATCTAGTCAATCTGAGGTAGCGGGTAGTGGTCCTTGAGCGACAATTAATATTTCAAAAATTAATACATCTCAGGGACATGTAGTGGTACCGGGACCAAGTTAGTCACCCAGGAGGAGTGCTTGATCGGGTAGATGATCTTTGCTTCAAGCATATTCAGAAGCTCAGCTCTCATTAGTATCTCGATCTTCGGGTTGATAGGCCTCTGTTTCTTCCTGAAGGGTTTGATCCCTTCGTCCAACTAAATTGTGTGCTGGATGACATTCTTGTCATACCCTCTTAGATCTTGATAGCACCAAGCGATGATATCGGGGTACTCCTTGCATAGGGTGTGAATCTGTTGGAGCTCCTTGGTTGTGCAATCGACCCCTACCTTGATAACTTTCCCCGGTTCTAACTCCAGGTCTACGAACTCTCTTATGTCTACTTTGATCTTGTGGGTGACAGACCTATCGTTTTGATCAAATAGACTTTCTAATATGATCAGACCCTTGGGGAAATGATTGTTTTTCAACTGGATTAATCCCTCACGGTTTTCTTCGTCCAGATTCCGATTCTCGATTGAGGACGCTTCATTAACCAAAAAATTGACAAGTTGTTCGTCATTGTCGAACACTTGCCAGTGGATCTTCTTATCGGGCATAGAAGGCTTGTAGATCAGCCTCACTATTTTTGGCTTATGCATCAGATTGTCCGTCGGTGAGAACTGGGTTCCGATGGACGCCAAGATGTCCACAAGATTATTTTGCTCTCACGAAATCGACTAGATGCTCAGTGCGGTGAAGGATTCAAGCAAATCCCACACCTTGTTGCAGTATGCTTTTAGATAGTGTTGCTTGGAGACGGACTTGTTGGTGACTTGGTTGCAAATCAATTCGAAATCCCCGAATATCTGCAACTGCTTGATGTCAAGTTTCTCGGTCTTTTGGAGTCTGAGGCACAGCGCCTCATACTCTACTGCATTATTCATACAACTCCATGCAGGCCTGTATGAGTAAGTCTTTTGTTTGCTATATGGAGAGATAAGAGCGATACCAACCTCGACATCATTTTTGCATCGCGCATCGTCGAAGAAAAGTTTCCATAGCTGATCAAATATCGGGGGCTTTTCTTTAGGTGCTTTTGTTTTAGCCTTTTCAGGCTTGGTGAGTGAGTAGCACCCTAAATCCATGTCTGTAATATGCTACCCTTTTTTTTTTCTCTCTTTGTGTTGTTTCTGTGGTTTTGTATTTTTTTTGTTGTTTTTGATTGCAAGTAATCAATGCTGGAAATAAAGTAATAGCAGATGTCTAAACTATTTCCTAAACTCTTCACATCAAGAAATGCATAACACATAAAGTAACTTATGCTGTAAATTCATGGAAAAGACAATGGAGTAAACAGTACCAGGCTTAAATTGAATGACTGTAAAGTCTGATTTCTGATATCCCTGAATACAACTTGAAATGCTTTTCTTTTCCCACACTCACAATGTTGGCTGAGTGATGTAGTATCCTGGCCGCTCCTGTTAGGTGAGATTGCAGACCAAAAATGGGGGCGATTGGCCCATTAAACCCCACGCTACCCCTGTGAACAAAGCTACAACAATCTGGACTGCAATTTTCAGTTCGAATCTCCCCAAAGGATGTTGATCTCCTGGTTAGAGACGGCTGCAACAGGTAATGTTGATAAGGCCGCCCTTAAATGAATTATATTATAGCCTTGAAGAGGAGCGATATCTTCTTGAAGTGACACGCTAGCTTTGTGATCTGTACGGACTGTCAATGAAGGTTCCAGCAGTCCCCTAAATTCCCACGGCAGCCTCTAACCTCAGCTTGTAGATAATAAAATGGATGTGGATGGAAATCGATGGCTTAGCAATGTTAATTATCAAACCCTGCTCATTGTTTCCACATCTCTGTTCAATCATATTCAAAAAGGTACGGCTGGCTGTACAATTAAATATTTATCAACAACAACACCCTCTTGAGTATTACCTAATAATATCTCCTTAAATCTGCAATTATAAACCCCTGTTTACCAAATTTTGAAGCACAATGATGAATGTTGAATGCACACACCCAATAATCCACTAGGATTGCTCTTCCACAACCGAAATGGATGTCCTTGCTGAAGGTTGACGTCCTCAACAAGCTTGAAAAAACCCTTGCAACCTGCAATTGTCTTCTCCACCAAAAAGCCAAAGCAAATTCTCCAAATCCAAAATGAATAATCCAAATGAACTCTATTTCCTTCTTTTATTTCCCCAAGATGAATCGATCCACTTTGTGCCAATAATTCATTCATTAATGAATTTAATATTTTATTTCATCTCCCTCCAACGTATTAAATAATTTATTTTAATAATGTCACTTTATAATTTTATAAAGTATTAGTGACATATTAATTTCTCAATTTAATATAAAGTCATATACTTTATAATTATAAATAATAATTGACTTATATTAAATAATTACGGGTATTAAAATATTTGCACTCAAATACCCGATCAAACATCTAAGAGTGGATCTGGATACCCATTTGGCTCAAATATTAGCCTGTACAATCCGCTCTGGCTAGAACACTGACTTACTATAAATAGTAAGTCTCTGCAAAACTACTCCAAAGGTCTCCAAAACTGGAGACTGAAGGCGTCATGCAACTCCAATGGCCCCTAAACACTGGAATTAGCCTACAGGACCACGTGCATAGGCTAATCTCTGAAGAAATACTGATAGACTAGAAAGGGGACATTACAGTCCGCCCTCCCGAAAATTGCTTGTCCCCAAGCAATCTCAACTCTGGATGCTGTAATATCTCCTCTCGTTCCCAAGTAGCATCCTCCATAGGTAAGTTCTTCCACTTAATCAGATATTCTTTGATTACCTTTTTCCTCAGAACCTTCTCCTTGAAATCAATGATGGCCTCTGGAATGAGAATAAGCTTCCCCTCCTCATCCAATGGTGGCAACTCAGAAGGAGTGACACGAGAACCAACAACCTTTTTGAGGCGTGAAACGTGGAAGACATTGTGCACCTTGCTGTCAGTGGGTAGCTCCAGCTCATAAGCTACCTCGCCAACTCTCCGAAGAACCCGGAAGGGACCATAGAACCTGGGTTTGAGCTTCTCCTTTCCACTCTTCTTGAGAGTGGACTGTCTATATGGCTGCAGACGGAGGTAGACCATATCTCCCACCTCAAAACTGCGCTCCTCTCTGTGCTGATTGGCATACATCTTCTGCCGATTCTGTGCCTGTAATATGTTGTCTCGGAGAGCTCTCAATATATCCTGGCTGTCCTGTAGAAAATCCTTAGCTCCCGGAGCTCTGCTGTCACCAATCAAGAGATCTATGAAGCTCGGGGCTTCATATCCATATAAGGCCCTGAAAGGTGTCATCCCGATGGTCATGTGATGTGTAGTGTTATAACAAAACTCACCAAGATGAAGCCACTTAACCCAAGCCTTTTGCTGCCCTGACACATAATTCCGAAGATACCCTTCCACCCACTTGTTAACAATTTCTGTCTACCCATCTGTCTGGGGGTGGTAGCTAGTGCTGGGTGTAAGCTCGGTACCGCCAAGTCTGAACAACTCCTACCAAAAAGTACTCATGAACCGGCTGTCCCTGTCACTAACAATCATCTTGGGCATCCCATGAAGTCGGAACACCTCTCTGAAAAACAAATCAGCCACCTGAGCAGCAGTGAAAGTAGCTGATACTGCAAAAAAATGTGCATATTTGGTGAGCCTGTCCACCACCACAAATATACAGTCCTTGCCCTGCACCATAGGCAACCCAGTAATGAAGTCCATAGATATACCTTCCCATTTCTGATTCGGTACTGGTAAGGGTTGTAGTAAACCTGCTGGATAAGTGTGCTCATCCTTGTTTTGCTGACAAGTGGCACACTCACGAACATACTGAAGGACTTCATTTTTCAGTCCTTTCCAAGAAAACCTCTCACGGATGCTCCTGTAGGTTTTAAAGAAACCAGAATGGCCCGATGTAGGATCATCATGATAATACTGCATGACTCTCTTCTTGAACCTGGAACCTGGTAGCAAGAAGATGCGGTCCTTATGAAGAATCAACCCCTGCACAACTGAATACCGATCATCATGAACAGTACCATCTATCAAACTAGAGGCCCAAGTATCCTTGGCATACTCTGCAATGATCACATCCCTCCAATCTGAAGAAATCCCAGTCACTGCCATCAGGTAAGGCCTCCTCGAAAGAGCATCGACAACTACATTTTTCTTCCCTTTGACATAAATAATGTCAAAGTCATAAGCCTGCAACTTACTAACCCATTTATGTTGTCGTTCATTGAGGTCTCTCTGTCCCAAAAAGTAGCGGAGGCTGTTATGATCAGTACTAACTGTGAACCGGCCTCCCACCAAGTACTGTCGGAATTTAGCAAGAGCGTGCATGATTGCTAGCATCTCCTTGTCATAGATCGAATAGCTGCGCTCTGCTCCATGTAGCTTCCGACTCTCATAAGCTATAGGGTGCTTATTCTGCATCAACACAACCCCTATGCCCTCTCCTGATGCGTCGCACTGTAGCTCAAAAGGCTGAGTGAAGTCTGGTATTGCAAGCACCGGACATGAACACATGACTTGCTTGAAGTGATCAAAACACTTCTGAGCATCTTCTGTCCAAACAAATGCCCCCTTTTTTGTGAGATCTGTAAGCGGGGCTGCAAGCTGAGAAAACCCCTTAACAAACCGCCTGTAGAAACCACATAGCCCAAAGAACCCTTTGAGCTGAGATAAGTTTGTAGGGGTAGGCCACTCCATTATTGCCTTGATATTTGTTGGGTCCACACGAACTCCCTCTGCACTAATGATGTGACCAAGATACAGTAGCTCTGTCATGCCAAAATCGCATTTGGACTCTTTGGCATAAAAAGATTCCTGTTCCAAAATGCTGAGAACCTCCTCCAAATGCTGCAAATGCTCCTCCCAGGAGCGACTGTATATGAGGATGTCATCAAAGAAAATCAACACATGCCTCCTCAACTGTTTGCTGAAAGTCCTGTTCATACAGGACTGAAAGGTAGCAGGAGCATTGGTTAGGCCAAAAGGCATAACCAGAAACTCATAGTGTCCGCAGTGGCAACGGAAAGCTATCTTTTCAATATCCTGCTCCCTCATTCTGATCTAATGATATCCACTCCTGAGATCTATCTTAGAAAAGTAGCAAGCCCCATGGAGTTCATCTATCAACTCATCAATGCGTGGAATGGGGTACCTATTTTTAATAGTCCTTTTATTTAATTCCCTGTAATCCACACACATCCGCCATGTACCATCTTTCTTTTTCACCAGAACAACTGCTGATGCAAATGGACTCTTACTTGGCCGAATGTGACCCATATCCAATAGCTCCTGTATGGCCTTTTCAATCTCATCCTTATGGCGCCTTGGGTGCCTGTACGGAGTGGTAATAACTGTCTTTGCCCCCTCCTCTAATTCGATGATATGCTCTACACCACGTTCTGGAGGTCTACCTGGGGGTATATCACTAAACACTTTGGCATATTTAGTTAGAATCTTCTGAATATCGGGATGGTGAGTGGTTTTGGGCTGCACTGCACCTGCTGGCAAAATCAAACATTCTGCTGCCCACTCTACTTCATCATGCCTGAAAAGTCTCTCCATACGTCTCACAGAAACCACTCTAGGACCACCATCTGACATCCCTCTCAAAGTGATCTTGTTGCCACCTGAAACAAATTTCATCTCCATGGTTTTCAAATTCATGGTGAATTCTCCTAAGGAACGCAACCATTGCATTCCTAAAATCATATGGGTATCCCCGATGTTAACAACATAAAATTCATCCTTCAAATCATAATTACCCAATCTGATTTGCAAATTAGAAATTTTCTGGTTGCACTGAATGGCTGTACCATCCGCCACCATAACCCGAAAGCCACTAAATTCTTCAGTCTGTAGGCCTCTTCTTTTTACTAGCCCTGCATCAATGAAATTGTGTGTTGCACCTGTATCAATGAGAGTGACAACACGCTGCCCACCAAGTACGCCACGAACCTTGAAAGAAGCCCCCTTCTGGAAACTGTAAAGCTGGGCTATAGTACCATCACCACCTGTCTCCTCATCTGATTTTTCATCATCACTATTATCTGAATCACCCTGCTGATCTACATTTTCAGCTTCTGAATCTTCTACTTCGAAGTACTCCTTGGTTTCCATTTGCTTGACTTTCAATGGGCACTTATGATTCAAATCCCAAGGCTCTCTACACTGAAAACATAGCTTCTTTTTCCTTAATTCATTCAGCTCATTGTCTGTCAACTTCTTGGATTCAGTTTTTTGTGGAGGAGGGTTCTTAAAAAATTTCTTCTTGTCCTTATCCTTGCTGCCCTGGAAAGGTTTAAAACCTGATTTTTGCTTTGGGACAGCAAACTCCATGCTTCTAGCCTTCTTCATGGCTTCCTGCAAAGTGGTAGGTTCAAAGGCTTTAACCCATCCACGAAGTGGTTCAGTCAAGCCCTCACAAAACAAGATCACCAACCTCCTCTCAGATATGTCCTGGACCTTAACTGAAAGTGCCTGGAAATCAGTGATATAGGCCTCTACAGTACTAGATTGCCTCAACTGGGCTAACTCCCTAAAATGTAACTCTGGATCCTTCTTGTCAAATCGATCTATCAACCTGTTAGTGAACTCCTCATAGGTGGTAATCAAGTTGTGACCCAATGTAATCAATCCATGAAACCACCAATCATGGGCTGCTCCCTCCAAATGTAATGTAGCAAATTTAATTGCTTCCTCCTCTTTCATTGGTCTAAGAGACAAATAGTTGTCCAATTTCTCAACCCAAGCCCTGGCTGAACTCTTACCACTCCCATCAAAGTGTGGTATGATAATCCTGCTCAAAGCTTGCTGAAAATCCATCTGTGCTGGTTGTCTCCGCTGATCATGCTGAGGACCTTCCTGTTCTAAATTCCTCCTCCTGTGGTTACAATATTTATCAAAAGGCCAACTAGCCTTGAGCTCATCTGGAAAGGCACTGTACTGCTGGTACCAATCCATGATCATATCATCTGTAGGGCCCCGATTCTGTGGTACCTCCTGTGCTGGAGTCTCCTCCCTAGGAAGGAAAGTAGGTTGGGTAGGGCGTGATGTAACAACTGTATGTTGTGTCTGCCTCACTACATTCTGACTACCCCTAGTAAATGTCTGCCTGTTGGAGGTACTAGCCTCCCCATTCTGTGCTCCTGTCTGTAGACTCTGAATAGTATTAGTCATAGCCATAATAGCATTGGCCAAGGCCTCCTGTCCCTGTCTAATCTCTGCCTGCGTATCTCGCTGTGCCCAAGCCAAAGAATTAAGTATGCCTACTATGCTCGGATTATCATCAGGTCTATCCCCCATTATGTTATCCTGTGCTGAATCTGAGTGAAGCAAATGAGGTCTAGCAGCAATGGCCTTAGTCCAAGTACTCTCCTCAGGAATAGGATCCCAATCTGTAGACTTATGCCTTCTGGTGTAAACCTGTATTGCCTTTTTCTTTTCCCTCTCTGCTGCCCTCTTATCTCTGTCACTCATAAGAACCCAACAGGATGGCAGTGTTGACCGAGCTCTGATACCACTGTAATATGCTACCCTGTTTTTTTTTTTTTCTCTTTGTGTTGTTTCTGTGGTTTTGTATTTTTTTGTTGTTTTTGATTGCAAGTAATCAATGCTGGAAATAAAGTAATAGCAGATGTCTAAACTATTTCCTAAACTCTTCACATCAAGAAATGCATAACACATAAAGTAACTTATGCTGTAAATTCATGGAAAAGACAATGGAGTAAACAGTACCAGGCTTAAATTGAATGACTGTAAAGTCTGATTTCTGATATCCCTGAATACAACTTGAAATGCTTTTCTTTTCCCACACTCACAATGTTGGCTGAGTGATGTAGTATCCTGGCCGCTCCTGTTAGGTGAGATTGCAGACCAAAAATGGGGGCGATTGGCCCATTAAACCCCACGCTACCCCTATGAACAAAGCTACAGCAATCTGGACTACAATTTTTAGTTTGAATCTCCCCAAAGGATGTTGATCTCCTGGTTAGAGACGGCTGCAACAGGTAATGTTGATAAGGCCACCCTTAAATGAATTATATTATAGCCTTGAAGAGGAGCGATATCTTCTTGAAGTGACACGCTAGCTTTGTGATCTGTACGGACTATCAATGAAGGTTCCAGCAGTCCCCTAAATTCCCACGACAGCCTCTAACCTCAGCTTGTAGATAATAAAATGGATGTGGATGGAAATCGATGGCTTAGCAATGTTAATTATCAAACCCTGCTCATTGTTTCCACATCTCTGTTCAATCATATTCAAAAAGGTACGGCTGGCTGTACAATTAAATATTTATCAACAACAACACCCTCTTGAGTATTACCTAATAATATCTCCTTAAATCTGCAATTATAAACCCCTGTTTACCAAATTTTGAAGCACAATGATGAATGTTGAATGCACACACCCAATAATCCACTAGGATTGCTCTTCCACAACCGAAATGGATGTCCTTGCTGAAGGTTGACGTCCTCAACAAGCTTGAAAAAACCCTTGCAACCTGCAATTGTCTTCTCCACCAAAAAGCCAAAGCAAATTCTCCAAATCCAAAATGAATAATCCAAATGAACTCTATTTCCTTCTTTTATTTCCCCAAGATGAATCGATCCACTTTGTGCCAATAATTCATTCATTAATGAATTTAATATTTTATTTCATCTCCCTCCAACGTATTAAATAATTTATTTTAATAATGTCACTTTATAATTTTATAAAGTATTAGTGACATATTAATTTCTCAATTTAATATAAAGTCATATACTTTATAATTATAAATAATAATTGACTTATATTAAATAATTACGGGTATTAAAATATTTGCACTCAAATACCCGATCAAACATCTAAGAGTGGATCTGGATACCCATTTGGCTCAAATATTAGCCTGTACAATCCGCTCTGGCTAGAACACTGACTTACTATAAATAGTAAGTCTCTGCAAAACTACTCCAAAGGTCTCCAAAACTGGAAACTGAAGGCGTCATGCAACTCCAATGGCCCCTAAACACTGGAATTAGCCTACAGGACCACGTGCATAGGCTAATCTCTGAAGAAATACTGACAGACTAGAAAGGGGACATTACACCGTCCCGATAATGGCATTAAAATCGGTCATGGAAAACTCATCTTCAGCTCGGAGTTCGTCGAGAGATTCTTCCATGAGGTCCACTTCTTACATTTCTTTTGTCATCAGGTTGATAGAGCCCGAGCCTTTCTCCTCATCTTCAAGTTTTTCGACATGAAAACTGGTAGGCTTCTCGTTGAAGAGCTTAAATTTCTTCCCCTCGAAGGGGATCTCCAAGTGCGAGTAGTCAAGGGAGAGGTAGCCTCCCAAATTGGCAGTGAATTCTCTCTAGAGGCACATACTGAAATATAGCTTGAGTTCGACCACCACGATCTCTTGGATGACCGTGACTTGTAGCACTTTGTGCAGGAGGATTGGAACATCTTTGATCACCCCTACCGTCTTTACGGGTGTCTCGTCTAGTTGCAACACCCCAGGGCTGCTCTGGGTATACTCCATGCCCATGATGTCGCACACCGCTTTGGGCATGACGATTGTCGTAGTGCCAGAGTTGATCATGCAGTTGTGTATGATCCATCCTTCCATTCGAAGAGAAAGGTAGAATGGCGAGGGCCTATTCTTACTTGTGGCCGAAGTCGTCAACGGCTGAGCAAACACCGTCTGCGTTGGCCTACTCTCCTTATCTTTGGAAAACTTGAGATATTCATGCAAGTGGTCTACTTGACCAAGAAGTTTGAGGGCGTTGTAAGGCTTACCTTGGCAGGGGCCTTCTTCATCTCTTCGACTATGTTGTAGGCCGAAGTGACAAATTCTCCCACTCCTTTTGTAGACTCGTAGGTATTCCGATACTGTTGCATGGCATCCACCCTTTGACACTTGGTTAGTGAGGGGTATCAAAGCTTCTCCTTGGCTTGATCTCGCGTCTCGACTTGTGGTTGAGAAGTTGAACCTTTGGGTTGGAAACCCTTTTCTCTATCTCGTGGCGATAGGAATTCCTTCAGTAACTCAGACTATTCTGAGGTTGTCGTTGGATCGGGAACTTTCGCCAGTGACTGGGCCTTTTCGCTCTATGGTTTGGATGCACTAGGCACCTTTAGCTGATCCATCTGGGTTGGGTCTACCTCAATAGGCTTCTTCCCAGCCTTGGTGAGGATTGAGACCTACTTGGCAGAAGACATCATGAAATTATGACCAAATTCTCTGATCATGTTAATCTACCCATCGTAAGCGCCACCGACCAACGTCTAGACATAGTTGAGGTGCACCATGCACGTTTCTTCGCTGTGTAGATCATTGCAAGTGGTACACCAATAAGTTCTACCGGATTAGATCAGCCTTGGCCTTCTGCGCTTGCTCGTACAAGGCAGGGAAAGGATTGATATTAGCATGTTGGATGCTCATGCTCTCAAGTAATAGAACGCTGCTTGCTCCGGAGTGGGCCGAAGGCCGGTATTGACTCTCTTCCAGGTTCAAGCGAACCTGGCATTAAAGTAGGCTACCTCCTCCTGGGGATGCCTCTAGATGGTGGTAAACTGGTGCAACATAGAGAAGGGGTCCGCCTATTCGTTGAAGCCCCTTATCAACTGTTCTGCCAATTGGTCCCATGTAGTGATGGTGCCGACCGGGAGCGATTACCTCTCAACGAAAGCACCAGCAGCCTCACCATAATATATTTTTCGGTGATGTGGTGAATGGTTGTTAGTCCAACGACGTCTTGAACATGTTCGTAAGCCATCTTCCCCGTACTGTCATATGTGGGTAAAGCTTTCAATGTTGCGGGTGGTACTTGGTTCTAAGTCATCAAAGCCAGAGGCCTCGAAAGATTCCATGCGGGGAACTACCCGGGGGCAGCTTGCTGCGCCATTTGATTTGCAGATTTGGTTGAGCTGGCTGGACCAGAACATTCGAAACATTCGATTGAACCAGAGGATTCGATTGCAGGGGCAAGCTAGCCGTTGTGTTGGCAGGACTTGGAGTCTGCGAAGCTATAACAACTACTTGTGAGGATGTCCCATCTAACGGGATATTTGGCTGGACCACTCTAGGATGTTCTCCCAAAGCATTGATGTCAAGCTCGAAGAACTCAACTGCTTCTTTCGTAATTTTAGCCTTCCATATCGTGTACATGAAGGTGTAGGCTTTTAAATCGGCATTCAAGACTCGGAGGCTTCAGAGTTTAGCTGAGTCGCCAGATGTTCGGATTCGATAGTAACAAGATGAACATCAAATTATTAATACTGCTTTTGAAGTGTAACGTTTGCGTCCCACCGAGCGTGCCAGAAACTATTGGCAATCAAATCTGCCTAGGTATAGATTTTTTGAGTCTACAGCGCCGTAGACCCGTTCCCAAGCATTGAATGGCAGAAGGAAATAAATGTCCTTTGTGCCAATCTCCAGTAGGGCTGGTTCCGAAAATAAAATAAAAGTGATTTGTTTGAGATAAGAGTTAGGGAAGATGCAGAAAGAGAAATAAATAACTGAAAGGAATGGGGAAAGAGGTTGAAATCTTGAAATACGGGGGTGATGGATAGGAAGCACGATACACAACTTTCACTCGAACCAACAATCGAAACAATAGAATTTTAACAGAAACCAACACTAAATCCTCTCAACCGCATAACCTTCAGGGGAGGGGTATTCCAGCATCAATCCTTCACCAATAGCTAAATCCAGAAATAGAATTCAAGTCGTATGACAAAGTGACTAACTTAATAGAAATAACATAATATAAGGCATACACAAAGACATAAGATTCAAGACCGGAACCAGAAGTTCGTGTTTTAGAAGCAGATTCCAAGATATACAACTACTTTTCTAGTAGAGATTGTCCATCCTTATTTACATCAAAAATTCTAGTTTTCATAGAGGATTCCACCTCTCAAAACATTAATGCCCAACCACTTCTGCAATGATGGCAGATAGATTGGATCAGGAACCGACTTAACAACATAAATTTGATTTTGCAGATAACTTAGCATTGAATGCAAAAGGTTCCCTTGATCTACCATGATCGAACACCTCAGAGCGCAGCTTCGAGGTCGGTTGGGCAGTCAATGGCGGTTCTGTGCAGCTTTCGTTGCGCTTGGGGGGTCCGCTTGGAGTTTCGCTCCACAACTGGAACGAAAGCAATTTCGCTCCAGAGGTGGAGCGAAAGCATCCCTTTGCTTTGTTTAAGCCTTTGCGCAAACTTCATTTTATGGCCAGCTTTCTCTCCACAAGTGGAGCGAAGATGCTTTTGCTCCACAAGTGGAGCAAAAGCACCCTTGGCCTTATACTTCAAGACCATTGCACTTTTACTTGAGTTTCGCTCCCTAAGTGGAGCAACAGAGAGTTTTGCTCCACTAGTGGAGCGAAACAACCTTTGACTTTGACTGCCCCGTTTTGCATTTTGACTTTGCGGTTTTTAAGAAGAGGTTTTCGCTCCCCTTGTGGAGCGAAAATATTTGGTCAGTGTGCACATTTAATTCTACGGAGGGCGAAAGCACTTTGTGCCTTAGCCAAGACTTAGAATATTGCCCCCCCTCCTTTAATAGGAACCTTCGCTCCACAATTGGGAGCGAAAACACTTTCGCTCCACCAATGGAGCGAAAGTGCCCCTTCCTTGCATTTGAAATGGAAGCATGCTCTGTAAAAGAGCGAAAATCATTTAAGTCGTCGAAAAATGTTACCACATGCGAAGAGTGAAACGAACCTGCAGAAATCATATTTTAAGCAGAAAACACATCACGACATCGCCCCATGCTAAAACATTCACAATTTTGCATACGAAACGATAGGAATTGTGCAGAAAAAACTAGAGAAACCACAGGACTTGAAAGAAAATAGTTTTGAGGAAGAAAGTGAAGGAGACAGCTGGTGAAAATACAACAAACATAACATCTTAACCATTTTCGATGGAAAAAAAGAGAAGTTTTACAATGATAACTCCCAAAACTGCACACAACTTAAAATTTTACAAAATATGGCAGGAATGCCAACAAGAACCATGTAGTTTAAACAAGGAAGATGACCAAGGATTATTTTGGATCTAACAAGCTATAAAACCCTTCACTCAACGAATTAATTTAACACTCAACATCTTATCCCATTTGGAGCTAAATAAAGGAGGTCAAAGAAGCAATTAAACCTCCCAACTATGTCTCATCATCCACCTCCATCTACAATGTTCTCCTATTTGATTGAACTTCTCAATCTAGTGCATATGTCATGCTTAGATAGATGCAAACACCTCTATTTCATTAGCAGTATCACCTCTCCCTCCACCATGATCTTCCCCTATGAGACCATCTTCATCGACTACATTACCACTCCTATCCATTCCTAAGTCTTCTTCAACTACAACAATATCTATCTAAATAAATGCAATGCAAGTAGCTCCTAGCACCACTACACCTATTTTGATTTCAATGTCCTTATGTTAATAGTATGCCAAGCAATGCTAGTATAAGTAGTCTCATTTCTAAGTGCTACCATATGCAAGGAGTCATCCTATACCTTTGCTATCTATAGGGTGGAACATTGTCATATACTAAAATGGTGAGACATAGTCACATGGGCTTTATGTTTAATTGTATTTGATTATATGTTGCTTGTATTTTATAAATATCTCTATGTAAATATTATAGAAGCTTTCATCACTTCCTTCTCCAAGAAGTTTCTTGAACATCCATTGTACTCTTATGTATAAAACATAATTGCACACTTGTAGTAGCAAAATCCTATTTTTCTATTCGCATCAAATAAGGGCATTTGTCCTAAAATCAAGCAGCGGTTTGCACCTTTGGGGAGGGAACCTCATACCCTTACCTTTTGGGGTAAGAGGAACTTATGGACTTGTTGCCAGTTTTGCCACATTTTGTTAAAATTCATAATGTATACAATTTTTAAGACTAAATCACTGTAAAAACTTCTATTTTCCATAAAAAATGGTTAAGATGTTGTTATGTTGTTGTGCTTTCACCAGCCGTCTCTTTAACTTAAAACTGTTTTCTTTCACATTCTGTGGTTTCTCTACCTTTTTTTGTACTATTTCATATTGCATGCAAAATTGTAGATGTTTTAGCATGGGCGATGTTATGGATATGTTCTCTTCCTTACTAGTTTTCTGCAAAGTTCTTTTCATATCTGCGCATATGGTAGTGATTTCCAACACTTGGGCATTGTTTTAGCAGCGAAAGGCCAGAAAGGTTTTTTTAAAGAAACAAAAATGGTTTGTGTCAAAGGAAGTCAAACCACGGTCAAAGCTGTAGTCGCTCCATTATTGGAGCGAATTCCCTAGTCGCTCCACCTATGGAGCGACACTCCAAGCAAAAAAGCAGATTCAAATATGACTAAGTGCAAAAGGTCAAAGTGGTCAAAGGCTCAGTCGCTCCACCAGTGGAGCGACACTCCGGGAAGGCACGCAGTTTAACATTTGGTGAAGGCAAGTCCCAAAAGGTCAAAATTTTTGTTCAAAGGACCTATTGCTCCGCCAGTGGAGCGAAAGGCACTGTCGCTCTACCAGTGGAGCGAAGGTCCCAAAAAAATACAAAGCTAAAACGTTGGCAAACACCAAGCGCTCAAAGAAAGGTCAAAGCGGTCAAAGGCCCTATCGCTCCACCACTGGAGCGACAGGCCCTGTTGCTCCACTAGTGGAGCGAAGGGCCAGAAAGGCTTAGAGAGAAACAAATATGGCTAAGTGTCCAAAAGGAAGGTCAAAGGTGGTCAAACTTGCAAGCACTCCACCAATGGAGCGAATCCCTTGAGCGCTCCACCAGTGGAGCGAAAATGAGACTAAGTATAAGGAGAAGTCAACACCTTGGTCAAAGGGCAAAGCACCCCACCAGTGGAGCAAAGGTCCCATGCGCTCCACTAGTGGAGCGAAAGCTTTTGTCACTCCACTCAAGGAGCGACAAGCTTGATAGAGGTCAACGCAGTCAAAGTTCCTGTCGCTCCACCAGTGGAGCGAATCTTTCAGTCACTCCACTTATGGAGCGAAAGGCTCTGTCGCTCCACCCAGGGAGCGACACCCAAAACGAAGATGAAAAAGTTTCTAAGGCATGGAATGAACTGTTGTCGCTCCAGATATGGAATGAAGCTCCTGGTGGACCCCGATCACAGTGCAAACTGCCCAAAACCGCCATGGAATGCCCGAAACTATCAGGGACTACCCGTATTTCGGCATTCACTGGTTAAAACCGACCTGAAGCTATGCTCTAAGTCATCCAATCGTGGTAAATTTCCGAAACCTTCTGCCTTCAAGGCTAAGTTATCTCGTCGGAACCTTCTACCTTTAATGTTGAGTTATCTGCAGGGCCGAATTAAAAGTTGTAAGTCGGTTTTGGACCAAGTTTGCCTGTCACTGCTGGGGAGTAGTTGGACATTAATATTTTAGGAAGTAGAATTCCCTATAAAAGCTGCTCTTTTCTTTGTAACTAGAATGGACAATCTCTGCTAGAGAAGCAGCTTTGTACTATGAAATCTGCTTCCGAAATACAGAATTTTGGCTCCGACTTTGAAACTTTAATCTCTGTGTATGACTTCTATCATGTTATTTCTATTAAATTAGCCTCTTTACCATATAGCCTAATCCTTTTATCTGGATTTAGCTGTCAGTGAAGGACAAATCCCTAGAATACCCCTAGAGTTTATACAGTTCTGAAGATTTAATGTTGGTTTCTATTAAAATTCTATTGTTTTGATTGTTGTTGGTTCAAGTATTTAGGTTGTCTATCGTGCTTCCTATCCATCACCCTGTATTTATGGCTTTTAGCCTTTTCCCATTCCTTTCAGTCATTTCATCCCTTTCAGTACCTTCCTAACCCTTATCTCAAACCCCATTTTTTTTTTCGGAACCAGCCCTATTGGAGATTGTCATGGACATTCCTTTCCTTCAGACATTCAATGCTTGGCAGCAGGTCTAGGGCGTTGTAGACTTAGAAAATCTATAACTAGGCCGATTCCATTGCCAACAGTTTCTAGCAAGCCCGGTGGGACGCAATCGTTCCACGTTAAAGCAGTATTAAGAAGTGATGTTCATCTTAGTGTTGTCAAATCTGAACATCTGGCGACTCTACTAAACTCGGATACCTCCAAGTCTCGAAGACTAGTCTAAAAGATCACGCTTCATGCGTTCGATATGGAGAGCTAGAAACGTAGAAGAAGAAATCGAGTTGTACGAGCTTGACATTGACGCTCTAGGAGAACATCCTAGGGTGGTCAGGCCGAATATCCCACTAGACGGGACATCTTCGTAAGAAGTTGTTTCTTTATGGACTCCAACTCCCAACAGTACGACAACTAGCTTTCCCATGAATCCTCGAAATTCCCTGGATCATTAGAATACTCCGGCTCCATCGAACGTTCAACCAGGTGCTCCAATTGTTCCAACTATTATGGCTCAGCAAGTTCTACCGACTCCTCTGATCCATAAAAATCCACCACCCCATATGGCGTAGTAAGCTTCACCCAGGCAGTTCCTAGCCTGGAATCATACGGGACCGCTTACCCTGCAAGCTCAGCACCAAGTACCTGTTGCAGTGCTGAAAGCTCTACCTACATACGACGGTATGGGAAAGACGACGCACAACCATATCTAAGACGTCGTGGGACTAGAAACAATTCATCAAATCACCGAAGAAGACGATATGGTAAAGTTGTTGGTGCTTTCTCTAAGAGGTAAGCTCCTCTACTGGTACTGGTCGCTCCTGGCCAGCACCATCACTTCATGGGATCAATTGGAAGAAAAATTAATAAGGGGCTTCAATGAACAAGCCAACCCCTTCTCTCTGTTGCACCAGTTCACCACTATTCAGAGGCATCCCCAAGAGGAGATCACCGACTTCAATGTCAGGCTCGCCCGAACCTGGCAGAGAGTCACTGTCAGCCTTCGGCCCACCCCGGAGTAGGCAGCGTTTTATTACCTAAGGGATTTTCATTCGGATATTAGCATGAGCATCCGACATGCTAATGTCAATACATTCCTTGACTTATACCAACAGACGCAAAATGCAGAGGTCGACCTAATAGCTATCGAGAAGTTGCCTCCCAAGGTAATGTAATGTTCCCATCCTAGTCAGCATCATGATGTAGTGTGAGACTTGCCTACTCACGGGTTCCCGTAGGCAGGAGGAAGTTGTGTGGGGACCCACATGGACAGTTTGGATGATGTCAAGGCGGGTGGAGCTCTTGATTGCCAGTCTTCTGGACCGTTTTGGGCATCTTTGCAGGGACTTACTATTTTTAGTAAGTCAATTCTCTGGAGGTTTCAGTGGAAGCGGACGTTACGGATGGACAGTAGAGCTTAATGGGTATCCGTTTCCGTATTTTGTTTGGTGGTTGGGTGTTAGGAGAGCAATAATTTTAATGCCCGAAGATTTATAAGGTTATATTTAAATATAAAAGTTAATTATTTTAATGTTGGGCATATTTTATTGATAAAGGGGGCCTTATGACCACTTGATTTAAAGGTCATATTATAAAGACTTGATTAAAAGTTATTTTAAATATGTTTTTCCTCCCTAGGAAAGTGGGACGACCCCCTCAAGGGGTTCTTTTGAGTAAAGTGAAAACAAATTATCCCACATTGCTCATGGAAAGGGATCGCCCAACTTGAGGAAAGAATAAATAGAGGTTGTGAGAGCATTTGAAGGGATCTTTTGCTATTGTATTCTCTTGGAATCTTTGAAGGAGAGCTTGCATTGTGCGGGAGTTTCTCATTGCTGCTTTGTTGTGACGAAAACCACAGCAGAGGACACCATTGCTGGGAGTGAAAGACCTCCTTACTTTGGTTGGTTGCATTCTCAATTCATGGGAGTGACTTTGTGCAGATTGGAGACATAATTTCAGTGATAATTTCAATTGCTTTGTGTGGATTTGAGGGCTTTATCAGCTGCTCATTATTCATACCTCACTTCACAAGGAGGCCGTACCAATTTGGAGTGAATATCAGATTGTTTGATGTGATTTCTCAGCTAGGGTTTGACTGTTATGTGTTCAAACTTCTTCACACAACCCAGCCGCTTCAATTTGGATAGTTTTGGAACAAGTTCGAGGCAGTTCGAAGAAGTCTAGGGCAGCCGTACAACATCCAGCAGGCCATACATACTTCAGAGGGAACGTGATTGCTGGTTAGGGAAGAAACGCCTCATTTAAGGGCACTCTATCACTTGCATTGTAATCTTTGGCAAAAAGGGTACTCAAATATGCTATAAGTTTGATGGAGAAACTCGTATTTTGGAATCTATGAGCAAAACAATGAGATTTCTGTAGCTGATATGCAATTTCCAGTTTATATCAGATCTTCATATTTCCGGGTATTCTCATTTTAATGCAATTTCCTTCATTGGGTTTGTTTATCTATATTAGAAGAAGCTTGTGTACAAATTTGGTAGCATTCGGAGTTGTAGAAACAAAGTTAGAGGCATTTCTTAATTTCAGCAGTGTGTGTTTTTTATCTTTCATATATTGCAAAATACAAAAAAAAACATATATCATCAAAACACAAAAATTGCAAAAATACACAAAAACCAAACCAAAAAACACCAAACCGGAGTGATAAGTGGCAATCTCAGTTGGGGGTTGCATATTACATTGGTATCAGAGCACAGGCTCAACTCTGCCAGCCTGTGAGGTTTAGCACATGAGTGACAGAGAACAGAGATACCAGGAAAGGGAAAGAAGAAAGGCTGAATATCAGACTTATCAGAGAGGTACCCAACAGATACAGTGGTATCATACTGAACCGGAGGATCAACGAGTCTCACATATACTGGATATTCCTACAGGTTCATCTTCGGGTGAGTCAGTTGGGATGGCTGAACACAGGGATAACAGGAATGATAGAGACACAGATAGAGAGATGTTCCAGATGTTTTTACAGGGTCAGCAGCAGATCCAACAGACCATGGCACAACTTTTGGGCCTAATGACGCAACAAATGACTATGAACAATCAGAATAATAACCAGCACCACGGTGGAAATGGGAACAATGGAGAATCAGTAGCTAACAGGGCCACGCCTGCTAGAGATAGAGCCACTTCCTCTAGGCCTTTGATGCCTACATTCCTTCCCAGGACCACTCATGCAGAAGAGGAACCAGAACCAGATTTGACTGAATTGCATAATCAGTTTAGACGCGAGTATGCAGCTTTGGATGAGGAGTATCATGCACTCATGCCCTTTAGGGAGTATGTGGAGATGAGGGCTAGACAGGAACAGAGGACTCAGGGTAGAGGTAGAGCACCACATGATAACAGGGAGTTGCAGAGAAGGATCGAAAAATTACCTGTACCTTACTTTGATGGTTCGGGTAAGACTTCAGCGAGAGCTTGGGTCCAGAAGATGGACACTTACTTTCAGTTGAGCCCGATGTTGGAGGATGAGGCCATCAAGTTTGCAGCTCTACACTTGGATGGGATAGCTCATGAGTGGTGGCATCATGGATATGCCACGATGGGACACAATCAGATTACCACATATGCTGAGTTCACGGAGAAACTCATGGAGCGTTTTGATAAAAAAGATCCTGAGTTAGAGTTTAAGGAGTTAGCACAGTTGCGACAATGGAGTACAGTTGATGCTTATGTTTCGGAGTTCCAGAGATTATCAGTCATGGTGACAGATATTTCTGAGAGGCGTCTTATTGTGTTGTTTGTAGATGGGTTAGCAGATCCCTTGAGAGGGCTAGTCAAAGCCTTCAACCCACCCACATTGCACGAGGCCATCAGGAAGGCTAGAGATATGGAATCCACTTCATCAAAAGGTAAATTTTTCTCCAAGGGTAGTGATCACAAGAAATTTAAGGATAAGAAACATTTTAGAAGAGATGAGGATCAGCATAAGGAGAAATTTAAACCCAGGGACAGCGAGAGCCTCAATGACTTAAGGAAGAAAAACTTGTGTTTTAAGTGCAAGGAGCCTTGGGCACCTTCTCATAAATGCTCAGAAAAGGCTAAGGCAAAGCAGATGGAGTATCTTACAGCGGGGGAGTCTGCAGAAGAAGAATCAGATCAGCATTATGAGAGTTCTAGCAGCAGCTCCGAAAGTGATGCAGAGAGTGACAGGGCCTCAGTTGATGATGAGACAGTTGCACAGTTATATAGTCTTCAGAGGGTAAAGTCATTCAAAGTCCGTGGAGTACTTAATGGGCAGCGTGTGACCACATTGATTGATACGGGTGCCACGCATAATTTTATAGATGCAGGACTTGTAGCAAAAAGAGGACTTGAAACGGAGACTTTTAGTGGATTCAAAGTTTTGGTTGCCAATGGTACTACAGTAAATTGCACACATAAGATCCCCAATCTTTGTATCAAGTTAGGTGACTATGAACTCAAAGATGAATTTTTTGTGGTGAATATAGGAGATGTGGATGCAGTTCTTGGTATGCATTGGATGAGCTCATTGGGCGAGTTCAATATGAACTTGCGAAATATGGAGATGAAGTTTGAGGCAAATGGGAAAAAGATCATCTTAAGGGGCATATCAGATGGCAGCTTACGTACAGTCTCATTCAGGCGGATGGAGAGACTTTTCAGACATGATCAGATAGAGTGGGCAGCAGAGTGCCTAATCATGCCTTCAGGTGATGAGCAGCAGGGGAAAGATTATCATCCAGATATTCGCATTACCTTGAGCAAACATAGCAAGGTATTTGAGAGTATTCCTCCAGGTAGACCTCCAGAGAGAGGAACATAACACATAATTGAGTTGGAGGAGGGCACCAAGCCCATTATCACCACACCCTATAGACATCCGAAGAGGTTCAAAGATGAAATTGAAAAGGCTATCAAAGAACTTCTTGAGATGGGACATATTAGGCCCAGTAAGAGCCCTTTCGCATCTTCAGTAGTGCTGGCAAAGAAAAAGGATGGTACAATGAGAATGTGCATTGACTACAGGGCTTTAAATAAGAAAACAATAAAAAATAAGTACCCTATTCCCAGGATCGATGAGCTAATTGATGAGCTGCATGGGGCTAGATACTTTTCCAAAATTGATCTCAGGTCAGGCTATCATCAGATAAGGATGCGTGAGTGTGACATTGAAAAAACAGCTTTCAGATGTCATTACGGGCACTTCGAGTTTTTGGTGATGCCTTTTGGACTCACCAATGCGCCAACGACCTTCCAATCATGCATGAACAGGGTATTCAGGGGGCAGCTCCGTAAGTTTGTGTTGATATTTTTCGATGATATTCTAATTTACAGTAGGACCTAGGAGGAGCATTTGCAGCACCTTGATGAGGTGTTGAGTATTTTGGAGCAGGAGACTTTGTTTGCCAAGGAATCAAAATGTGAGTTTGGGATGACCGAGTTGCTATACTTGGGACATATCATTAGTGCAGAAGGGGTCAAGATGGATCCAGAGAAAGTCAAAGCAATAATGGATTGGCCACCTCCTACCAATCTCACTCAGTTGAAAGGATTCTTTGGTTTGTGTGGGTTCTACAGGAGATTCGTCAAGGGGTTTTCACAGTATGCAGCACCATTGACCGACTTGACGAAAAAGGGAGCCTTTGAAAATTACAGCTCCCCACTCAACGTCCTTATGCATTATCATCTTCTCCATTCTTTTGTATGAAACCTCCAAAATTTTGCAATAATACTTTGACCCATTTTCCTTGATTCCTTGCAACACCACATCTTTCCCTTCAAACACAAATTTTAGTTCTAATTTCTGATAATTAGTAACATAATCACCAAGTGAATACAACCATTGCACACCCAAAACCATATGTGAAATACCTCCTAAGGGAAAAACAAAGAATTGCTCATCTACTTCCATGTTGCAAAAATTAATTTTTATGTTTCTTACCACTTTGTTGTATGTGATAAGATCACCATTGCCAATAGCAACACTAAAACCAGGAATGATAGCTGTAGGAAGATTCTTTCTAGTGGCAAACTTCTCATCAACAAAATTGTAAGTAGCACCACCATCTATTAAAACAATAACATTTTCATCAAAAGATCTACCTGGTACCTTAATAGTGCGAAATTGATTCAGCCCACTTAAAGTGGCTAGGGAACCTTCAGGAACTTCCTCATACTCCCTTTGTGCTTCCTCTTCCAAGGGTGTCTCATCTGCCTCATAAAAATCAGGATTATCAGAATCAGAATGTAATTCAATGATTTTCATACCTCCTCTGCATTTATGACCTCTTTGCCAAGGAGACTTGCAAATGAAACACTTGTTTTGTTTCCTTAGCTCATATTTCTCTTCTTGTGTCAAGCGTGGGCCATTTGGGGGCTTATTAGGTGGCTGAAAACTAGATCTGAAACCTTCTCCATGCATGGGATTCCCTGCCATAAAAATTTCTCTCATTTCCACCTTGTCTGTGTGAGGTTTCCTTGCTGCCCATACTTGCTGTCCAAAAACTATTTTTCTGGCTGCAAAAGGTGGTCTAGCAGGTGGATTATGTGCAAAATATTTCTGTCTAGGAGGTAAAACAGATTCTAAGCTTAAAACTCTCTTAATGGCATCTTCAAGAGTGGTTCGGTTCAAAAGCTTTAACTAATCCCTTCACGGGTTCCAACAAACCATCCATAAAAAGAAAAATTACCCTCTTGGGTGAAATATTTTGTACCCGAACTGAAAGTTGTTCAAACTCCTCCACATAGGCATGAATGGATGAAGTTTGCTTCAAAGTGGCAAGCTCCTTGAAATACTCTTCCACATTCCTCCTTTCAAACCTGTTCAAAACCTTGGTACAAAATTCATCAAATGTATCAATATCACCATGCCCTTGGGTTACTAACCCATGATGCCACCATGAGTAAGCACTACCCTCAAGGTGGAGTGTAGTAATCTAAACTGCATCAGCTTCAGAAATAGGCTCCAAGGTAAAATAAGTCTACAATTTTTGAAGCCATGCCCTAGCTGTAAGACCATATTGACCATTAAATGAGGGAATGGTCACCTTTGATGCAAAAAGGGCTTCTTTTTCTCTTTTTTAGCCTCAACAACAGATTTACCCACAATCTTCAAATATTTATCAAAAGAAACTACTACCCTAAAACCCTCAGATTTATTACTATAAGCAGCAAACCATTCATCTAATTCATCAGTTACCTCATTTTCCTCCCATGGAGGTGATGAGCAAGGTGCAGCCAAAGTATTGTCATTGTTGTCAACACAGTCAGGTTGATCAGTTGATGCAATGGACAGGAGTTAATTGATGAGCAAGGTGCAGCCAAAGTGCAATGGACAGGAGTTCATTGATGAGTAAGGTGCAGCCAAAGTATTGTCATTATTGGCAACACAGACAGAGGATCGGTTGATGCAGTGAACAGAAGTTCAGAGGTCAGTAAGATCATGTACAGTAAGTTTCCAGGAAGAAAGAAGTGGCCCAGATTCAAAAAATTCGAAGAAAAAGACAAGTTAGAAAACTGTCACGATTTTGCGACAAAACGGAGGAGAGAGAAGGCGCAGCCAAAAATGTCACGATTTCATGACAAAACTGAGGAGAGAGAAGGCGCAGCCAAAAATGTCATGATTTCGTGACAAAACTGAGGAGAGAGAAGGTGCAGCCAAAAATGTCACGATTTCGCGACAAAACGAAGGAGAGAGAAGGTGCAGCAAACTGTCATGATTTCATGACATATTGGAAGGAAAGAAGCACAAGTTGAAAACGTCACGATTTCGCGACATGTTTGGAGTAAAGGCGAGGATGAAAAGTGTCGCGATTTCGCGACAAGTTTGGAGAAGAAGCGCCAAGGATGAAAAGTGTCGCGATTTCGCGACAAGTTTGGAGAAGCAGCGCCAAGGATGAAAAGTGTCGCGATTTCACGACAGATTTGGAAGAAAAGCGCTAAGGGCAAAAAGTGTCGCGATATCGCGACACGTCGGGTTTTCGCGACCCGAAGAGGAGAGAGAACGTACGGCAACAAAAGTGTAGCGATTTCGCTACAAGTCGAAGTTCCAAAGCAAAGCTGAAAGGTGTAGCGATTTCGCTACAAGTCGAAGTTCCAAAGCAAAGCTGAAAGGTGTAGCGATTTCGCTACAAGTCGAAGTTCCAAAGCAAAGCTGAAAGGTGTAGCGATTTCGCTACAAGTCAAAGTTTCGCGGGCCGAAGCAAAGTTGGAAGTGCAAGGCACAAAGTTGTAGCGATTTCGCTACATGTAGGATTTTCGGAGGCTGAAGGAAAGAGAAAGTACAAAGGGAAAAAGATGTAGCGATATCGCTACATGTTGGGATTTCGCTAGTGCATGAAGTGAGAAATGTACGGATGCGAAAGATGTCGCGATTTCATGACATGTTGCATTTTCGCGGGCGAAAGGCAAAGAACAGCGCTAAGGCAGAAAAGCGTCACGATTTCGTGACATGTTCCGATTTCGTTGAGGCATGCGGAGAAAAGTGTACGGCAACGAAAAGTGTCACGATTTCGTGACGTGTTCCATTTTCGCGGGTGCAAGCGAAGTAGAGTGCAGGAAAGCAAAAAGTGTCACGATTTTGTGACATGTCCCATTTTCACGGGCAAGTGACGAAAAGAGCTCGATGCAGCGAAAGTGTCGCGATTTCGTGACATGTCCCGTTTTCGCGGGTAGGAGACAGAAAAGAGCTAGAGGCAGCAAATGCGTCACGATTTCGTGACATGTTCTGTTTTCGCGGGTGCATGCCGAGATAAGGACTAGGAGGCGAAAAATGTCATGATATCGCGACAGGTCAGGTTTTCACGGTCAACTGTCATGAAAAAGTCAAATGGGCAGAAATGTCGCGATATCACGACATGTCATAGTTTCGCGGGTAAAAGCCGAGAAGCATGCATAGTGATAGTTGTCGGAGAAAGTGCAGAAGAAAATCATGCAGCCAGTTAGGTAAGAGTTAACTAGAGTTAGAACTACAGTTACAGGTGGCAGAACAGTGCATTAAAGAAAAGAACGGCTGTTACAGGGCCGTGATGCGGCATGGCTGGCAAAAGTGCAGAAATTCAGAGAATCTCGATGAACAAGAAATCCTCTCGGTGGTTGCGTGTGTCAGAAATGGAAGTTGCGGGCAGAAGAGAAAGGTCGACGCAGAATTGAAAAGAGTGCCATCAAAAAGTGTAAAGGTGCCGAGAGGGCAGTTACGTAGAGGTTAAAAGAAAAGAATGACAGAGCATCGAAACACGCAAAAAGGTCGTAGGTTGCATAGAAAAAGCTGTCAGAATGAGTAGAGTAGACTGTCAGAATAAGTCAGAAAGAAAGCGGCTAAAAGACAGAGCGCGTCAGAGAGGGTTTGACAGATTGAACGGAGCTGAGAATGCATGGAAAAATGGAGGGAAAAATAGAGCCGTTTTTCGAAATAGCCGTTCGATTGAACCAAGTATAAAGAATCGAAAAGGCGCAGTAAGAGAGGTTACTGCAACCGTGTTTTTATCTTGAAAAACAAAAAGAAAGGTTGAGTAAGAGTGCTGTAAGAAGCACAGAAAGAGTGTTGTAAGAAGCACAGAAAGAGGGCTGTGAGAAAGCCGTAAGAGTGCGGTAGGCAAAACCGTAACAGCAGAGAAAAACCTTGTTTTGTTTATGCAAATTAAAAGAGAGGTTTTTGTAAGCAATAGAACATATTGAGTCTCTAACAATTCTCCTTATGCTTCTATGTGATTGATCAGAATAGAACATATTGAGTTTCTAACAATTCTCCTTATGCTTCTATGAGATTGATTTGAATGAGCAATAGACCAGTAAGGGTCTTGTAAAAGAGAAGGCATTCTTATGTCAATCTAAGATTGAATATAGAGTTCCAAGTTGGTGCTTGGGATAAGGGGTTGGTGCTCCTTTCTGTTGTAGCAGATAAATCAGGGGTTGGTGCTCCTTCCAGTGGGTGCTGGTAAATTATTTGTAAAGTTGAAGCTTTGCAAAGGCTGGATTTGGATTGAAGTCCAAACAGTCTATTTTGAGGAGTAGCCAAATCGGTGAACCTCGTTACATCTTGTGTTGTGTGATGCTCTCTTGTTATATTTGCTATATCTGTTTTGAGCTTGCATTATTTCAGCATTAAGTGTTGCAGATTTAAATTTTAAATAGCTGCACTGATTCACCCCCCCTCTCAGTGCCATTGTAAGACTAACAATTGGTATCAGAGCCAAGTTCCCAGTCCAGGCTAAATCAGTCAGGGTTGATCTTGGATTAGTATACAATGGGTAAGAAGAATAGATCATCCTCCAATAAGGCATCTCAGTCAGTTTCAGTTCCTAGAAGAGAAAATTGCACTAGAGAAGGTAGAAGAAGTGAACTCTGAAGTATGCAATGAAAACCTGGAGATTGAAGTAGATCTAGAAGGTGAGTTGATCGCCGCACTTGAAGAGTTGAGTATACAAAAGAAAAAGAACAACAGACTGTCCAAAAAGTTGGAAGAATACGGGGATGAGATTGAAAATCTCTGTTTACAACTTCAAGAGGCCAAGAAAATAGAAGAAGCCTTGAAGACACAGCTGAATGCTGAGGTCGATGCTTATAGCAAACGTGAAGAAGAATCTAACAAAGTTGTTAGCAATCTGAAGCTGCAAGTAGAAGTGTCCAAAAGGGTTGAAGAAATCCTCAGGTCTCAGATCAATGAGAAAAAGACTGTTTGCTGCCAACAAGAAGAAGAGATTGTTTCATTGAAGAAACAACTAGAAGAGGCCAATACAAATCTCAAATTTGAGAATAGCACAGAGTTGCTAGAAAAAATGATAAGCCAACAAAGAAGCTCCACAGTTAAGTTTGGTCTTGGATATGAAGCTGAACAACTGTCATCTTCCAAATGTACAGAAAAAGAAAAGTTCACAGTTGAAGAATCGAAGGGAGAAAAATCTGAAGTTGAACAACCTTCATCTTCCAAAAATGCAAAAAAGAAGAAGTCCACTGCTGAAGGATCGAAGCCAGAAAAGTCTGAAGCTGAATCTTCAAAAGGAAGAAAACATCAATGGAGATATACAACAAAACAACCTCAACAAAAGAGATTTAATCATGCAAAAGAAAACAATAAGGCCTGGCACGAAAGGAGTACTGACAATGATGGATTCATCAAAGTCACACATCAAAGAAGAAGAAGACCGATGGCACCTACTACAACATGGGAAAGACCGTTACCCAGGTACAATCGTTCCTTTTCTGGTTATTGTTTTAAATGCAATGCTTATGGTCATAAAATTTCAGATTGCAATTATAAAGTAGGACAAAGGAATTTTACTAGTAGAAATGTCTTTTCACCCTTGATAGATTTTGCAGTAGAATGTTATAACTGTCATAACTTTGGACACATTGCAAGAAATTGTCGTAGTACATGTGCAAAAAATAAATATCAGGGAAGAAATCATGTGCATCAAAGAAAAGAAAAGAATCAGCCATCAAGGATGTACAAGAGACAACCATCCAAGAGAAATGTTCAAGTTCATGAAAAGGTTCAAAACAGGGATGCAGTTGAAAAACTCAAGCCCAAGTTCAAGAAATCTTGGAGAAAGAAAGAAGAGAGGAAATCGTGTCTCCTTGGACAGAAGGAGATTACTTCTCTATTGCACTAAGCAGCTCCAGGTAGCACATCCTCAGGGGGAGCAATATTAAAGTCTATTTTAATGCTCCTATGTATTTGTGTAATTATCTGAGGATGAAAGGAAAGTAGTCGGGGAGTTGTCGTATAGTTGTCAATATGTGGTCCAGTTCTTGTAGATGTTTGTGGAGATAGTATCAAACTGATGTGCCTCAGCAGAACAACATGGTGAACAGCTAGGTTTTTGATGCAACAATTGATAGGCGTTATCTGGGATAGAACCTGCAACACAGGTCGACGTATCGTGGAAGCATAAGCTGGTAGATACTGGTTTTGAAGCCTATAACATTTCCAATCTTCAGATAAAATAGAATCCATGTTCTGAGTGGGAAGGCGTGCATTTCTTAACCAAAATTATAACACATCGTTTGGCATAAGAGAACATTAGCGCCCAGGTGGTGAAGCGTCAAGGAGGACAAGATGCCTATGCACCTAAGAAAGTCTTGCATTATTTGAGGAATGCGAGATATTGCCTGAGGAAGCAGAATACTGAGAGTTGATGACTGCACGCAGATTAAGGTTCCAACGCTAGAGGTAACGGTCCAGAAGTATGAGTTGAGTAAGGTGTAAAAGGGTATATTGTGTGTATGCCTTATATTTGTTTGGTAATTGACTTCTAAGGATTGGAGTCATAAGGTGTTATATGAATTAAATACTTGTGTGGTTACTTTTTGATCTAACCCTAACTTGATGGCAAAGTTGAGGGTGGTGTTGGTAACAGGTTGAAGAACTATTCTCTTCTTCCTCAAACAAAGAGGAAGCATTTTGCACCAGGGTTTATGTTAGTAAGTCTTGCTACTTGCATTGAGATGGTGAAACCCTTAGTTGGCTGTTTTGAGATTGATGGTTGAGTTGCTTTCATAGAGGTTGTATTGATCAAGTTAATGCTTTACTTGATACTTGTTTTGGGCTTACTTCATTGCGATTGATTTGAGCAAGTTATTCATTGCATTGGTGATTAAATGGAGAGCTGTCACCATTGATAGTTTTGCTATATGTCATTGTTGTGCTGTTAATGAGTCTCACTGCCACTGCTCGAACTTACGATTATAATAATTCAGATGCTTTAGTTGAGCAGAAAGAATGTTTGCCCTAGCTGCACATATGTGCTTCGATAAAAGCAGCATGTGTTTGTACTACACATTGGTTTGAAGATTGTTAGATCTTTCATGACGCCTTGGTGAGAATGTTTAATTCACAGACAACCTCGTTTTAACAGTTCAATAAAATGCCAATCCGAGATTACGAAGTATGAGGTTGAGAAAGGTGCACTATGGTTGGACATGAAGTGTTTGACAAAATGTCTTATCCTGAGTTGAACAGTCTAAAGTGAGGTGTGACCAGCTGTGACTGTAGAAACCATAGATTAGGATGTAAATATGAAAAGGAATTTGGTTGTGCTGTGGAACAGAGTTTTGGTGCCTGCACAGAGTTGACAGTGGAATTGCAGTGTTGGTTAAGCGTTGGACAAAAGTTGGTACAAGTGAATAATTCCAAGCAATCCGGGAAGAGTTACATGCTGAATTTTGAACTAAAGGTACTTGGATATACTATGAATCAATGTTCCAAGTTTTGTCTCGTTTGGAGACCCCAGTAGAAAGTTATGACTCTCAAAAAATGGTCTCAAAGAGCCTCTTCCAGTCTTGGACAGTTTTATGTGACAGCAGCAAAGAGGATTCTTCGGTACCTCAAGGGTACTTTGGCGTATGGGTTACGATATCCGAAAGAACAAAAGAGGGTTGATGCTCTATTTGGTGAATATATTTAATTCACGTGGAAAATCAGAAAGCTCACCTTTTACTATTACATTCAAAGCGGCCACATGTGTAGGAAGTTACTTCAATACAAATTGAGTACAAATTTTCAGAGAGACAAACAACTATCATAAGGGTTCAAGCTTGTTGAGAATATCTAAGATGCACATGCAGAAGTTGCCAGCATTGCCAAACAAAAGTTGGCTATATTTGAACATTGTATGCCTTCATTAACAGTGGATAAGGTTGAGACTGCAGAACAACAGAGGGTAGTTGCTCAGAAGACAGTCTGATGGTGATGATGTCATTCACTTGCTATTACTACTATTCACATTTGTGATATTGTTGATGCCTATTATGCTTATCATGATGTTAAACAGTGAATGAAGTGGTCTTGATCTCAGGGGGAGCATTTATGCATTTACTTATCTTATTGCTCATATTTATGATTTTTGCTAACAGCAATAATTTTTTTTGTCTAAGAATGTTGTGCATGGACTCAGGGGGAGTTTGCAGCCGCCCTTTGGTATTATTGTCAAAGGGGGAGAAGAATTACAGGCAATTGCATGTGTGTTGCCAACAATTCCAAAGGGGGAGATTGATGAGCAAGGTGCAGCCAAAGTATTGTCATTGTTGTCAACACAGTCAGGTTGATCAGTTGATGGTTGATGCAAGTTAGAGGTCAGTAAGATCATGTACAGTAAATTTCCAAGAAGAAAGAAGTGGCCCAGATTCAAAAAAATTGAAGAAAAAGACAAGTAAGAAAACTGTCGCGATATCGCGACATGTTTTCTATCGTGATTTCGTGACAAAACGGAGGAGAGAGAAGGCACAGCCAAAAATGTCATGATTTCATGACAAAATCGAGGAGAGAGAAGGCGCAGCCAAAAATGTCATGATTTCATGACAAAACTGAGGAGAGAGAAGGCGCAGCCAAAAATGTCACGATTTCATGACAAATCAGAGGAGAGAGAAGGCGCATGAAAAATTGTCATGATTTCGCGACATCTCGGAGGAGAGAGAAAGTTGAGAAACTGTCGTGATTTCGCGACATATTGGAGAAAGGCAAGGAAGAAAACTGTCACGATTTCACGACATATTTGCAGAAGAAGTGCCAAGGGTGAAAAGTGTCGTGATTTCACGACATGTTTGGAGAAAAGGCACCAAGGACGAAAAGTGTCACGATTTCGTGACAAGTTTGGAGAAGCAGCGCCAAGGATGAAAAGTGTCACGATTTCATGACAGATTCGGAAGAAAAGCGCTAAGGGCAAAAAGTGTCGCGATATCGCGACACGTCGGGTTTTCGCGACCCGAAGAGGAGAGAGAATGTAAGGCACAAAGGTGTAGCGATTTCGCTACAAGTCGAAGTTCCAAAGCAAAGCTGAAAGGTGTAGCGATTTCGTACACAGTCGAATTCAAGAAAGGAAGCTAAAGTGAAAAAGCAAAGTCGAAAGGTGTAGCGATTTCGCTACATGTTAGACTTTCGCGGGCTGAGGCAAAGTGGAAGCGCAAGGCAAAAAGTTGTAGCGATTTCGCTACATGTAGGATTTTCGGAGGCCGAAGGAAAGAGAAAGTACAAAGGGAAAAAGATGTAGCGATTTCGCTACATGTTGGGATTTCGCTAGTGCATGAAGAGAGAGATGTACGGATGCGAAAGATGTCACGATTTCACGACATGTTGCATTTTCGCGGGCGAAAAGCAAAGAACAACGCTAAGGCAGAAAAGCGTCGCGATTTCGTGACATGTTTCGATTTCGCTGAGGCATGCGGAGAAAAGTGTACGGAAGCGAAAAGTGTCACGATTTCGTGACGTGTTCCATTTTCGCGAGTGCAAGCGAAGTAGAGTGCAGGAAAGCAAAAGTGTCACGATTTCGTGACATGTCCCGTTTTTGGAGAGAGAAAAGAGCTCGATCGCAAAGGATTTCGTGACATGTCCCGTTTTCGTGGGTAGGAGACAGAAAAGAGCTAGAGGGAACAAATGCATCGTGATTTCATGACATGTTCTATTTTCACGGGTGCATGCCGAGATAAGGACTAGGAGGCAAAACGTCGCGATATCGCGACAGGTCAGGTTTTCACGGTCAACAATCTAGAAAAAGTCAAATGGGCAGAAATGTCACGATATCGCGACATGTCATAGTTTTGGCGGGTAAAAGCCGAGAAGCATGCACAGTGACAGTTGTCGGGGAAAGTGCAAAGGAAAATCATGCAGCCGGTTAGGTAAGAGTTAACTAGAGTTAGAACTACAGTTACAGGTGGCAGAACAATGCATTAAAGAAAAGAACGGTTGTTACAGGGCCGTGATGCGACATGGCTGGCAAAAGTGCAAAAAGACAGAGAATCTCGATAAAAAGAAATCCTCTCGAGGTTGCGTGTGTCGAAATGGAAGTTACGGGTAGAAGAGAAAGTTCGACTCAAAATTGAAAGGAGTGCCATCGAAAAGTGTAAAGGTGCCGAGAGGGCAGTTGCATAGAGGATAAAAGAAAAGAATGACAGAGCATCGAAACACGCAAAAAGGCTGTCAGGTTGCACAAAAAAAGTCAGAATGAGCAGAGTAGACTGTCAGAATAAGTCAGAAAGAAAGCGGCTAGAAGACAGAGCGTGTCAGAGAGGGTTTGACAGATTGAACGGAGCCGAGAATGCATGGAAAAATGGAGGGAAAAATAGAGCCGTTTTTCGGAAATAGCGAGTATAAAGAATCAAAAAGGCGCAGTAAGAGAGGTTACTGCAACCGTGTTTTATCTTGAAAAACAAAAGGAAAGGTTGAGTAAGAGTGTTGTAAGAAGCACAGAAAGAGTGTTGTAAGAAGCACAGAAAGAGGGCTGTGAGAAAGCCGTAAGAGTGCGGTAGGCAAAACCGTAACAGTAGAGAAAAACCTTGTTTTGTTTATGCAAATTAAAAGAGAGGTTTTTGTAAGCAATAGAACATATTGAGTCTCTAACAATTCTCCTTATGCTTCTATGTGATTGATCAGAATAGAACATATTGAGTTTCTAACAATTCTCCTTATGCTTCTATGAGATTGATTTGAATGAGCAATAGACCAGTAAGGGTCTTGTAAAAGAGAAGGCATTCTTATGTCAATCTAAGATTGAATATAGAGTTCCAAGTTGGTGCTTGGGATAAGGGGTTGGTGCTCCTTTCTGTTGTAGCAGATAAATCAGGGGTTGGTGCTCCTTCCAGTGGGTGCTGGTAAATTATTTGTAAAGTTGAAGCTTTGCAAAGGCTGGATTTGGATTGAAGTCCAAACAGTCTATTTTGAGGAGTAGCCAAATCGGTGAACCTCGTTACATCTTGTGTTGTGTGATGCTCTCTTGTTATATTTGCTATATCTATTTTGAGCTTGCATTATTTCAGCATTAAGTGTTGCAGATTTAAATTTTAAATAGCTGCACTGATTCACCCCCCCTCTCAGTGCCATTGTAAGACTAACAGGAGGTGGTGGAATAAGGAACATAGGCTTGGACGGCCTAGGCAAGGGAGTGTGTGAGTTAGATGATGACTCATGCCCATTGTTGTTGCCTCCCCTTTCTCCTTCCCTCCTTGTGCCATTTGGGTTGCCCAAAGCTGCCCTCAATTCTTGCCGATTTGTCTCTTGTAAAGACACCATTCTTTGCAGCATGTCAAGTAGGGCATTGTATTTTTGCTCAGTCCTATCAACTGGCCTTTGGGGATCCTCAACCTCTTCCATGTTTGACATTTCCAAAGCGAGTCTGTTTCTCCTAGTAAAATACTGATGAATAGGAGGACGATGCATAAAACCCTATCAAACCCTAAAAAGATGGAAATCTGAAATTCTGACCACCAAAAAAAAAATTCTGAAATCACAGAACTGCAAATTGGTCAAAAGTGTATTCAAATCTACAATTTTTATTTTTTGAAAAAAAAATCCCTAAAAATCCGTGAATCCCCTAAAAATCCGTGATTTTCACTAGGGCACAACTTTTCACCATAGAAACACACTTATCACCACGAATAACTGAAAAAACACTGAAAATGCTGAAACTAACCACAGGCTAGCAAGATTCCAGCTCTGATACCACTTGTAATGTCCATTTTTAAGAAACAACAAACCCTTACTACGAAAATGCAGAAATTAAGTACAAGGAAATAACTCAGAAATTGCTCATAAAATAACACAAGTATGAGGAGAAATCAGCCAATATCATATATTAAATATTGCCAAACCAATACAACAACTCCCCAAGGCTGAACAAATGCAAAAACTCCTCAAAAATGACCCCAAATACAAGCGTAGGGTTTGGGGTTGCCAACAGATCTGAAACACATGACACAAATGCTCCCAAAAATGCCACGAACTCCTCACGGATGCCTCTTTTTTTGTATTTTTGATATTTTAGGGCAATAACACCTACAATGATATTGCCAAGACCCCAACCATGCACCTCCAATGCACTATGGGAATGAGCAAGACCTGCAATCTCAACTCATGGAACCTCTAGGGTTTCAATATTCAATTCTCATATCAACATAACATGCCCAAAATGGGACGTCTCACTCCCTTATATAGGGTGAGGTTCTAATTTGGAGTTGACATCTCCCAACCCTAAAATCACTTAAAGTGCCTTATTACAACATAAAAACATAAAACATAAATAAACACAACTTAAGTTATGTCTCCTAGTCACATGAACCCCTTTTTCACTTTTATAATTAAGTGTAGGAGACATTTACAAAAATATTTATTTTTGGGACATTACAGAGAGTAGGTCGACGCAGATGGTTTTTGCACAACCGTTGACGACTTCGACCACAGGTAAGAATAGGCCCCCGCCATTCTACCTCTCCCTTCGGATGGAAGGATGGATCGTGCATAACTGCATGATCGACTCAGATGCCACGACAACCGTCATGCCCAAGGCAGTGTGTGAAATCATGGGCATGGAGTATACCTGGAGCAGCCCTGGAGTGCTGTAGCTAGATGGGACTCCCGTGAAGACAGTAGAAATTATCAAAGACATCCCGATCCAACTCCACAAAATGTCACAGTTCACAGTCATTCAAGAGATCGTGGTGGTCGACTTAGAACCATACTTTAGTATGTGCCTTTCGCAAGAATTTACGGCTAAGCTGGGAGGCTATCTCTCCCTAGACTACTCACATTTGGAGATCCCCTTCAAGGGGAGCAAAATTTTACTCTTCAACGAGAAGCCCAACAGTTTTCATGTTGAAAAACTTGAAGATGAGGAGAAGGGCTTGGTCATTGTCAACCTGATGATAGAGCAAATGCAAACAGTGGACCTGATGGAAGAATCTCTCGGTGAGCTTCGAAATGAAGATGAGTTCTCCATGACAGATTTTAATGCTATTATCGGGACCGATTTGGGGTGCTACTCACTCACCAAGCCTGAAAAGGCTGATACAAAAGCACCCGAAGAAGAATCCCCGATACCCGACCAACTATGGAAGTTGTACTTTGACGGCGCCCGATGCAAGAACGACGTAGGAGCTGGCATCGCTCTCATTTCTCCATCAGGCGAACAAAAAACTTATTCGTACAAGCTCGCATGGAGCTGTACGAATAATGCAGCAGAGTATGAGGCTTTGTGCCTCGGACTCAAGAAAGTTGAAAAGCTCGACATTAAGCAATTGCATATATTCGAGGATTTTGAATTAATATGCAACCAAGTTACTAGTAAGTGCATCTCCAAGCAACACTATTTAAAGGCGTACCACAACAAGGTGTGGGATTTGCTCAAATCCTTCACCGCGTTGAACATCAAGTCAATTTTACGAGAGCGAAACAAGCTTGCAGACATCTTAGCATCCATTGGCGCCCGGTTCTCACTAGCGGATGATATGATGCATAAGTCGAAGACGATAAGGCTGATCTACAAGCCTTCTGTGCCTGATAAAAAACTCCATTGGTAGGTGTTCGACAATGACAAGCAACTTGTCAATTTTCTGGTGAACGAAGCATCCTCCATTGAAGAACGAACTCTAAATGAAGAAGACCACGAGGGATTGATTCAGCTGAAAAATAACCACATCCCGAAGGGTCTGATAACACTAGAAAGCCTCTTCGACCGGAACGATAGGTCCATCGGCCATAAGATCAAAGTGGACCAAAAAGAGTTCATGGACCTAGAGTTGGAGCCGGGAAAATTTATAAAGGTAGGGGTCGACTGCACAACCGAATAACTTCAGCAGATTAGCGCCCTCTGCAAGGAGTATCCCGACATCATCGCTTGGTGCTACCAAGATCTAAGGGGGTACGATAAGGACATCATCCAACACACCATCGAGCTAGAGGAAGGGATCAAACCCTTCAGGCAGAAGCAACGACCCGTCAACCCGAAAATCGAAATGTTGATGAGGGTTGAGCTTTTGAAGATGCTTGAAGCAAAAATCATATACCCAATCAAGCACTCCTCCTAGGTGGCCAACCTGGTTCCCGTGCGAAATAAGAACGATGACATTCGCTTGTGTATCGATTTTTGAAATCTCAACCAAGCATTGCTCAAGGACCACTACCCGCTACCTCAGATCGATCAAATTCTACACATAGTGGCGGGAGCACAGAGGTTCTCCTTGTTGGATGGCTTCTCCGGTTACAACCAGATTTGGGTCAAGGATGAAGACCAGCACAAGACTGTGTTCACCACCAAGTGGGGAACCTTCGCCTATCAACGTATGCCCTTCGACCTTTCAAACGTCGGAGCGACTTTTCAAAGGGCGATGGACCTCGCATTTGGTGAACTGGTAAATCATGTCATCATGATCTACTTAGATGACATGACAGTCTTCTCCCATAAACGAGAAGAACATGGCCTGCATTTGCGGCAAGTTTTTGAGAAATTTCGAGAGTTTGGGGTCTCCATCAACCTCAAAAAATCAATCTTTGCAGTAAAGGAAGGCAAGCTACTCGGGCACCTAATCTCCGAAAAGGGATTAAGAGTTGATCCTGCTCGAGCTGAAGCACTTCTCCGTCTTCCATTGCCATCAAATAAGAAAGCCCTGCAATCCTTTTTCGGACAGATAAACTTCGTCAAGAAGTTCATCGCCGACTTTGTCCAAGTAGTAAAGCCGATGACCGAGCTCCTGAAGGACACTGAATTTAAGTGGACCGATGTAAGAAGGCAGGCTTTCCAAGAAATTAAGGAGTAGATCACTCAAGCTCCAGTCCTCGTCAATCCCGACTATTCAAAAGATTTTATCTTATACGTCGTCGGAGATCCAGAAAGCTACGCAGTTGTTCTGACATAGAAGGGAGAAGATGGATATGAGCGCTCGATAGCGTTCCTCAACCAAATCATCTAGCAACACTAAGAAAAGTTTAATTTTATCGAAAGACAAGTGCATGCGGTGATAAATTCGCTCCAGAAGTTTCGACATTTTGTATCTCAAAGTAAGATTATAGTGTACGTGATACACCCCGACATTCATAATTTCATCCTTCAAGGGGAGCTCGACAATAGGAGAGTTGGATGGGTCACCAAGATCCAGGAATTCGACATCAAAGTGCGCCCCACCAAGTTGGTCCGAGGCAGAGCGCACTGTCAGGAACTGGCTAAAAATGTCGCAGTTGAAACTGTGAACCCCGACTCAGGAAACCCTGCGCCTGAAAGCAACCTCGCCAACTTGTCGGTTGATAGTTCAGACTGGACAGATGACCTAGTAAAATACTTCGACAGGGGCATATGTTCTTCTCACTTCAACGCTTCACAAAGAAGGAGATTTCGCTTGCAGGCTGGCAGGCATGTCTCGACGCCTAACGAACTGTTTTATCAAAACATTGACGGATTTCTCCTAAGATGTATCAGAGAGTCGCAAAAGGCAAAAATCTTGGAGGAGTTTCACTCCGAGATTTCGGGAGGCCATTTTGCGGGCAGACCGATGGCGCTGAAAATTATCAAAGCGGGCTACTATTGGCCCACCCTTTTTGCCGACGCTTTCAAGGTCAGCCAACGCTGTGACAGTTGCCAACACTACTTGGGCAAGACTCGAAATGCATCACTTCCTCTCCACCCCATCCAAGTAGAAGCTTCATTCCAACAATGGGGCCTAGACTTCATTGGGATCATCAATCCCAACTCCTCCGTCGGCCACAAGTACATTTTGACCGCCACAGACTACTTCACTCGGTGGTCGGAAGCAATTCCAACCAAACAAGCTAACCAAGACGTGGTTATCTCCTTCCTTGAAGGGTTGATCACTCGCTTTGGCATGCTTGAAGCCATCGTGTCTGATAATGATTCTTTCACCGACGCGGGGATCTGCGATTTTGCAGTCAGGTATGGAATCTACTTGAAAACCTCGTCTAACTATTATCCGCAGGGCAATGGATTGGCGGAGTCCACAAATAAGAACCTATTGCGGATCTTGAAGAGGTCTCTGTAGAAAATAAGCGAAGCTGACATCTACTTAGACCAATCGCTTTGTGCTGACCACATTTCCATCAAATGATCGATCAAGACGTCGCCCCATTCACTGGTGTACGAGAAAGACGCAGTCTTACCTACACACATTGAGCTACCCGCAATACAATTGCTTAAGTGGCTCGACAATGAAAAGGGTGAATTTGACCCGATGGATGCAAGGTTAGCCCAGTTGTTGCAGTTGGAGGAGGAAAGAGAGAAAGCTTATGAAGCTTTCACGAAGCATGCCGAATCCACCAAGGGCTGGTTCGGAAAGAAGACTTCCGACAGAACCTTCAGTGTTGGAGACTTGGTCTTAAAGTGGAATGAGAACAAGTCCAAGCCGGGGAACCACAAGAAGTTTGACGCCTTCTGGGAAGGCCCATTTTGAGTCTCCGACGTTAACCAGATCAACTCCTTCATCCTGCAAGACATGGAGGGTTTCACTCTCCCAATTTCGGTGAACGAATTTCTTCTGAAAGCTTATCACCTGCCGAGTTCCGAGGAAGATCATTGATCCACCAGGTATTTCTCGTGTATATGTTTCAAGGTGTGTATAGTTTGTTGTCGCTCCAGCTTTGGAGCGAAGCTAAGAAAATAAAGATAAAAAAAATGGGGGGAGGTTCTTCTTCGTTCCACTTGTGGAGCGAAACCCTCCGTCGCTCCACTCGTGGAGCGACAACTTCCCCTCAAATCTTCAAAAAAGGATAAAAATGAAGCTTTCGCGAAGCATGCCGAATCCACCAAGGGCTGGTTCGGAAAGAAGACTTTCGACAGAACCTTCAGTGTTGGAGACTTGGTCTTAAAGTGGAATGAGAACAAGTCCAAGCCAGGGAACCACAAGAAGTTTGACGCCTTTTGGGAAGGCCCATTTTGAGTCTCCGACTTAACTAGATCAACTCCTTCATCTTGCAAGACATGGAGGGTTTCACTCTCCCAATTTCGGTGAACGAATTTCTCCTGAAAGCTTATAACCTGCAGAGTTCCGAGGAAGATCATTGATCCACTAGGTATTTCTCGTGTATATGTTTCAAGGTGTGTATAGTTTGTTGTCGCTCCAGCTTTGGAGCGAAGCTAAGAAAATAAAGATAAAAAAAAGGGGGGGAGGTTCTTCTTCGTTCCACTTGTGGAGCGAAACCCTCCGTCGCTCCACTCGTGGAGCGACAACTTCCCCTCAAATCTTCAAAAAAGGATAAAAATGAAGCTTTCGCGAAGCATGCCGAATCCACCAAGGGCTGGTTCGGAAAGAAGACTTTCGACAGAACCTTCAGTGTTGGAGACTTGGTCTTAAAGTGGAATGAGAACAAGTCCAAGCCAGGGAACCACAAGAAGTTTGACGCCTTTTGGGAAGGCCCATTTTGAGTCTCCGACTTAACTAGATCAGCTCCTTCATCTTGCAAGACATGGAGGGTTTCACTCTCCCAATTTCGGTGAACGAATTTCTCCTGAAAGCTTATAACCTGCAGAGTTCCGAGGAAGATCATTGATCCACTAGGTATTTCTCGTGTATATGTTTCAAGGTGTGTATAGTTTGTTGTCGCTCCAGCTTTGGAGCGAAGCTAAGAAAATAAAGATAAAAAAAATGGGGGGAGGTTCTTCTTCGTTCCACTTGTGGAGCGAAACCCTCCGTCGCTCCACTCGTGGAGCGACAACTTCCCCTCAAATCTTCAAAAAAGGATAAAAATGAAGCTTTCGCGAAGCATGCCGAATCCACCAAGGGCTGGTTCGGAAAGAAGACTTTCGACAGAACCTTCAGTGTTGGAGACTTGGTCTTAAAGTGGAATGAGAACAAGTCCAAGCCAGGGAACCACAAGAAGTTTGACGCCTTTTGGGAAGGCCCATTTTGAGTCTCCGACTTAACTAGATCAACTCCTTCATCTTGCAAGACATGGAGGGTTTCACTCTCCCAATTTCGGTGAACGAATTTCTCCTGAAAGCTTATAACCTGCAGAGTTCCGAGGAAGATCATTGATCCACTAGGTATTTCTTGTGTATATGTTTCAAGGTGTGTATAGTTTGTTGTCGCTCCAGCTTTGGAGCGAAGCTAAGAAAATAAAGATAAAAAAAAGGGGGGGAGGTTCTTCTTCGTTCCACTTGTGGAGCGAAACCCTCCGTCGCTCCACTCGTGGAGCGACAACTTCCCCTCAAATCTTCAAAAAAGGATAAAAATGAAAAAAAAATCTAAGTCAAAAAAGTGACTTTCGCTCCCTAGTGGAGCGAAAGCCTCTGTCGCTCCACTAGTGGATCAATTGTTCCCCCCCTTTGTTTAAAAAAAAAAAAAGTTAGTTTTTATTTCTTTTTCCTGCAAAGTTGTCCTTCCAAAATGCGCCAAGTGTCGCGAAGGGGATAGGTTAATTTTCAAAAATTATTTTCAAACCCTAAGCGCAACATTATAAAGTGGGGTAGTCTTGCCCTATCCAATCAAATCATTTTCGCTCCCTAGCAGCTGAAGCGCGCCCCCTGGCAGGTTCGAGTGAAGCGCTCCTCTCGATAAGCGCGTGTGCCCCAAGGAAGTTTGTTTGGCGCCATTGTTTTTTCATCATTTCCAAGGCTAGCTACCCGCACGTGAGCCAATCAAAGGCGCACGATTGCACCCACGATCTTCACTTGCATTAACTTCTAACGTGCGCATTTAGGGTGGCAGATTTGAAGCCGGAGCTATAAGGTGAAGATTTTGTCAAAGCAAGTTCGTGCCCTCAGTTACAATTATGTATTTCTGCTGCCACTAGTGCCCGATATTCTTCCCAAACGTCTATCTATACAATTTCTAGTTGTATCAGTTTATCCAGCAGCCATGGGAAAAAGGGATAAGGAGCCTAAGCAAAATGCGCCCAAGGAGAAGGCAGTGCCTACAAGATAGTTCGGCTCGAAGAAGCCGCAGAAGCGTGAGAAGCCAGTGAAATTGACGCCCCCAAAGATAGTCTCTTCCGATTTCGAGATTGCATGATGACGCACAAGGATATGGAGTAGTTGCGCCATGACGTTGAGAAGGCGCATAGAGAAGACCCGACTGGGAACCCACTGGCTGTTGTTTATCATTCGCACTTGTTCTTCTACATGTGCGCGCCTGTACACCACTGCTCAAAGTTTGTGCAGGCGGAGAAACATTATTCGCCTCTGGTAGGATGCCCTCCCCCAATTTTACCTCGAGAAAAATCAACAGTGATGAGTAGGGCGCCAGGTATCAACCGATGCCTGAGATGCGCCAGTTTATAAGAGGACAACTGGGAGGAGCCGCATCGTCTGAAGAATTTCCCCAGCTACCCAAACTCCTGGAAGAATTCACCCACCGCGATATCTATTCCATTCTATGTGGGTGATGGGGCTTTCCACCGAAGAAGTGGTCTACAACTGACAAGTATCCATGGCGCAGTCCATATTTGAGAACGAGATTTACTTCCCGTCCAAGATGAAGTCAGGCGCTATCCCAGTTTTCTTCGACTAGGCGGAGTTCTTGGCGCGGCAGTTGCACGGATCATTGTCCTATTTGCAAAGCCGTAGAGATGACCAATTCAGGCTTTGCTCCCCCTTGGTGTGGTACTTCTTTTGGCACCTGCACGACAAGTTCCCCTATATCACGAAGAACCAGATGGACGAGGAGGGCGGAGTGTTACCGGTTTACCTTTGGACCTAGAGCTTGTCCAGAGATGAACCGTACTATGTCTTCAACCAGGTTTAACTAGGGCCAGCACTGGAGATGATATACAACCACTGCGATCGAGTCCCTATGGAGCTGAGAGAAGGTGGTGGACGAGAAAATGGGAGATATTTTTCTACTCACCCAAGGCTTGATTGTTAGGCTTTATGGGTTTACAGAAAAGCCTTTTCTGTTGCCCTTTTATGCTACGCCCTATCTGTTTTCCTTGGAGGTCGCCGGGCAGCGCAACTACACCAACGAGTTGTACGAGAAGGGTCAAGGAAAGAAGACCATATGCCCTATGCCTTTCGAGTTCGGGGACAGTAAAGTAACGCATTGTGGTCAGAACGCTATGCTTACCGTGACGCTTTTTGACTATGGATTGATCAAGCTCTCCTAGCACTGGAGGTATGATCCACTTGACATCATCCGGGATCACCTTGGAGTAAAGTCCTTTCATTGTTGCCCTCGTCGCGACATGGAAGAACAACGGAATAATCCAAAAGGGCTCGATTTGGAGTGGCACATCGATGAGATGGTGCCTTTGCCCCCTTGGCATGATTTTTATACCATGGAGAGCGAATACGACCCAATTGTCAACTCGAAGCACAAGATGTTGAGGAATTTTTTCACGGCAATGAAGGCCAAACTGCAGCATTGGTCAGACCATAAGATCAAACAGTGGTGGATCATGAGGGTCCACAATGACAAGACGTCTTCGGACTACCCACTGGCGATCGATGACAAGTTCTCAAAGACGTATGATGAGAACATAGATACTTATCGAGCTCTCTCATTTGCCGATATTGTGCCCCAAGGTGGGCGCAGCCCCGACGAGGTGGATGACTTGGTGGATCTAAGGCAAGAGGTAGAAGGTAAGGGCAAAGCAATCTTGGGCGTCCAATTATCGGCTGAAAAAAGTAGGTCATTGTCCCATCAAAAGAAAAGCGCTCTCCCGAAAAGGCAAGCTGAGATGCCTCTCTTGCAATAGGCGACAAGCGACCGCGCACAAGCTCTTAGAAGCCCTTAGGAGCAATCTTTTGGACAGCGCCTGAAAACCCTCCGTCGAGCTCTCCAGAAGTTTCTATGGTTGCGTAGTCGGAGAAGCAGAAGGTTGAAAGTGTAGAAGTTGTCAACGTAGACACGCTAGAAGCAGAGGAGAGAGTCACAGACATAGCGCCCATCTTCCCCGACTCCCTTGATCACGGAGCCCGAAGGTACACACCCATCTCCACCTCCTTCTTCCCCCTTTGTAGCAATCGTTTGCTCGGAGCCCAAAATTCCTGTCCTGGTTTCTACTTCTTTGGTCTACTTATTTTTCTATCCCGCTATCCCACTCCGTGGTGCCCAACATTTTAGTTTCCCCGATCCTTTCAGCACCATTATCAGTAGCATTCGCAACTGTTGGTTACGAATCTGCCATTAGGAAAGGATTTGGTTAAATGCGCCCCATTCGCCCACCAGATTGAAAGGCCGGAAGGAAGGAATGCCTTTCGTGCCAATCTCCGGAGAAGGCCGGCTTCCTATGGGTTTTCTCAATTGTTTTAGCTAAGAGTATAGGAAAGAGATAAAAATGCGAAAAGAGATTCAAATGTGATTTGAGTTGGGTGGGGGGAATAAGCAGCACGACAACGATCAATCACCACTACTAACAACAATTAAATACAGAACACACCATAGAAACTACAACTGTCATACATCCTATGTATCCTCTATCTATGCATTCCAGGAATACTTAATCATCAAATACTGGAATCCAGAGTTCAGTATAACAGTAAGCAATGAAATAAGCAACATGAGGCAGAAATGACAAGTAAAGGCAACATAAAGAATGATAACAACAAAATAGAGCCAAGTGTGTGTCTTGCATTCAGAAGCAAACGTATAGCTACAATGGTTCCCTAGCAGGATATCCCCCTTCCACTTCTTTACAATGATGCAGTGCAGCTATTTATAGCGCAATTCCCCCCCCCCCATTACAATCCTGGGCACCAAATCCTAGACCCGACAATAGCTGACAAAAGCGGCCAAAGAGCTGTTGATGTTGACTCCTGCAGACAAGGATTGTACTGGCAACAAGGTTCACCTGAAAACTGGCCAGCTACGTGGCAATGCGGTTGATGAAACTTCGCGTCAGCATGAATGCGGGCAGCAACGGTAGATAGAACTTTGCGTCAGCATGAATGGAGGTAGCTGGAGTAGGTAATTCGGCCCATGCTTGTCCTTTTTCCCATCATATTTCAGCTCGGATCCCGAGGCTGGACACTTGTCAACTTCTGATGGGGTTGCATCTGTCTTGGAAGACAACTTCTCTCTTGTGTCCTACTTCGCCTGAAAACGGAGTGCAACTGGACAGCACAAGTGGGGAACAACGCATTTGGGGAGGCCTCTGTGCCTTAGTTTCTGGGCTGCTTGAAAGACATTTCCCAACTGCGCACAGGTCAGAGGGCGCAGCCCGACTTCGCTGCAAAATCAGGTTGCACACTCCAGCACTTAGTCAATTTGGCTGCTGCTCGGACTGCGCGCAAGAAGGGAAGCGCACCTCGACTTCGCTGCGAAGTCGGGTTGCGCTCCGGCACTTAGCTGATTTCTGGAGACACTACTTCCCAAGTGCGCACGGGGAGAAGAGCGCACCCCGACTTCGCTGCGAAGTCGGGTTGCGCCCCCATACTTAGCCAAATTCTGCTCATTTTCGGTCAGCTTTAGCACTTCGCATTCCCTAGTGCACTCGAACTTAAGGGCGCACCCCGACTTCGCTGTGAAGTCAGGTTGCGCTCTTAGACTTAGAATTTTTCAGGGAATGTGAGATCTGTTTTGGGAATTCTCGACTCGTAGAAAGTACAAGGGGAAAAGGGAGGAATGAAACTGACGGAAGGGGAGAAAGGGAACAGTGGAGAAAGGGAAAGGAGATGGAGGGAAGGGAGAGCAGCATACTTACAAAATTTTGAAAACATGGCACCTCGTGCAAAATGTGGCAACAACAACTTTCGCTGGTAGCCCTAACGCCTTCAAAATTTCTACGTCTGTCAGCTTGCCCTTTTCTATCGTAGAGGACCTCATTATAGATACATTTGTCGTTGCAAAAATAAACCCGTCCTCCATTTCCCCGCCCTCCGCCACTATGGCATCGGCTGCTCCTGACGTGTTAACACCTATGCCTACTATTTCAGTTGTCCAAACCCAAGCTCCCTAGAGGGTTAGCGCAATTGCTTCCCCTCCTGCTTCCCGCGCACCCTCTGAAATTGAGTCACATCTTCCCCTCCTTCCTTTCATGTCAATCCTTGGAGTGGGTGTTCAGGAGCCGCTGGAATCTGAATTGGAAATGACGCATCAGCTTGCCACCGCGGAGAGGATCCGCAAGGCACGCCAAAGTTCAACGTGCTGGATGAAGGACAACCGCATGAAGGAGGCGCAGGCTCTAGCAAAAACTAAGAAGTCCATCCTTGACCTATAAAAATGGAGCTGCACATCGTCGAGAAAATACCGCTTGTCCAAAAGCCCTTGGCGGAGATGACTCTTGTTGATTATGCTTTCTGTCATACCGTAGATGTCACCAAGATGGATACGACACGAAAGATGGACGACATATAGGTTGACATGGGCTCCATCTATGCTCACGATGAATATTACAAGGAGCGCTTCTTCAAGGAGCAGTCTAAGAACCTTGAGCTTGAGGAGGCCTTAGCAGCAGCAAGAAGGCGGATCGAGGTGTTGGAATCTGAAGCCGCACCACTAAAGCAGAAAATCCTTTCACTAGAGGAAGAGAATGATGAACTTTCCAAGGCGTGCGATCGCCATGTGAGGTCACGCGCCGAGGCCAATCAGGAGATTCAAGCGCTCACCGTTCAAAACCATGAATTACGGGTTGAGTTAGCAGAGAAAATAGCGAAGCTTGTCACATTCTCTAAAGAGCGCCTCAAGGAAATGCGTTTGCAGTTCCTAGCAGATTTCCCGACAAGAGCTGTGCGGGGAGTTATAGTCTGGGCATTTTTTAGGGAGGCTCAGGAGGCAGTTACAGTTGGCGACCCAACTTTGGAATCCGCCCAAGCAGACGTTAATCATTGGCTAGACTTGGCCACACAACTCCGAAAAATGGAGGACGTGACCGTCCACCTTATTCCTATGAGCCTTCTGGCTCGATCCTGGGCGACAACAAAAATGACTCTGCGCTCTTTCTTCGCGAAGGTTGAATTAGCCAAAAAATCTCGCCAGCTCTCGAACACCCTCCAGCAAGAAAGAGAGGTTTCGCTGCGATACTTCAATACCCTTACTAAAATTGGCATCCCCGGCTTCACAGACCCTGAAGGACCCATTCCGTCGCTTGAGGAGTTAGAGCCCATATGGTCGACATTTGTTGACAGCCCCTCAGACATTGACGCTTGGGAGGATTCGAGTTCAAATGCACAAGTGATTCTATTCATGGCTAAATACGCCCATATCGAGTCTTGCTTGTAGGATTTCGATTGAAGACTGGATTTTGCTGACATTGAGCACATCGAGACCTACCGTTGCCTAATCCAGGAGCTCTAGAAGCAGCCAACTTTTTCCCTTGAACGCTGGATTGACACTTCTGTAGTATACAAGCATGTTTTTAAGAGCTCCCTGGACAGGTTCCTTCCCCACCCATGCGAGCAGGAGAAGGAAAAAGAAACGGAAAGCAAGCCAGATTCCAAAGCGCAGGAAACATAAGAGCAAGGAGAAGAATCAGAGGAGGATGAAGAAGATGAAGAGAAAGACAGGCTTAAAGAGGAACCCAACAGCAGCGAAGAGCAATCTGAAGAGTAGTCTGAAGATACCGAGAGTGAAGAGGACTCTGTAACCCAAGGATAAGGCTTGGGATATTTACATTGAGGCTGGCTCAATACCCCGCGAGCCGCCAGAGATGTTGCCAGTTTTGCCACATTTTGTTAAACTTCATATTGTATACAGTTTTTGAGACTAAATCACTATAAAAACTTCTCTTTTTCCATAAAAAATGGTTAAGATGTTATGTTGTGCTTTCACCAGTTGTCTCTTTAACTTAAAACTGTTTTCTTTCATATTCTATGGTTTCTCTATTTTTTTCTGTACTTTTTTCGGTTGTATCGCATGCAAAATTGTAGATGTTTTAGCATGGGTGATGTTATGGATATGTTCTCCTCCTTACTGGTTTTCTGCAAAGTTCTTTTCACGTCTGTGCATATGGTAGTGATTTCCAGCACTTAGGCATTTTTTTTCACGTCTGTGCATATGGTAGTGATTTCCAGCACTTAGGCATTTTTTTAGCATGTTTTCCTGTTAAAAGGTGTTGTCGTTCAACTAGTGGAGCGAAAGGCCAGAAAGGGTTTTTTAAAGAAACGAAATATGGTTGTCAAAAGAAGTCAAAGCACGGTCAAAGCTGCAGTCGCTCCACCTAAGGAGCGACACTCCAAGCAAAAAAGCAGATTCAAATATGACTAAGTGCAAAAGGTCAAAGTGGTCAAAGGCTCAGTCGCTCCACCAGTGGAGCGAAACTCCCTGTCGCCAGTGGAACGACACTCCGAAAAGGCACATAGTTTAACGTTTGGTGAAGGCAAGTCCCAAAAGGTCAAACTTTTTGGTCAAAGGACCTATCCCTTCGCTAGTGGAGCGAAAGGTCCCAAAAAAATACAAAGCTAAAACGTTGGCAAACACCAAGCGCTCAAAGAAATGTCAAAGCGGTCAAAGGCCCTGTCGCTCCACCACTTGAGCGAAGGGCCAAAAGGGCTTAGAGAGAAGCGAATATGGCTAAGTGTGCAAAAATAAGTTCAAAGGCAGTCAAACTTGCAAGCACTCCACCAATGGAGCAAAAATGAGACTAAGTACAAGGAGAAGTCAACACCTTGGTCAAAGGGCAAAGCGCTCCACCAGTGGAGCGAAGGTCCCAAGCACTCCACTAGTGGAGTGAAAGCTTCTGTTGCTCCACCCAAGGAGCGACAAGCTTGACAGAGAGGTCAACGCAGTCAAAGTTCTTGTCGCTCCACTTATGGAGCGAAAGGCTCTGTCGCTCCACCCAAGGAGCGACACCCAAAACGAAGATGAAAAATTTTCTAAGGCATGGAATGAACTGTTGTCGCTCTAGTTATAGAACGAAGCTCTTGGCGGACCCCGATCACAGTGCAAACTGCCCAAAACCGCCATGGAATGCCCAGAACTGCCAAGCACTGCCAGGATTTCTGCATTGACTGGTTAAAACTGACCCGAAGCTGCACTCTAAGCCGTCCGATCATGGTATATCATCGAAACCTTTTGCCTTCAAGGCTAAGTTATCTCGTCGGAACCTTCTACCTTTAATGCTGAGTTATATGCAGGGCCAGATTAAAAGTTGTAATTCGGTTCTGGACCAAGTCTACCTGTCACTACTGGGGAGTGGTTGGGCATTAATGTTTTAGGAAGTAGAATTCCCTATAAAAGTTGCTCTTTTCTCTGTAACTAGAATGGACAATCTTTGCTAGAGAAGCAACTTTGTACTTTGAAATCTGCTTTCGAAATATAGACTTCTGGCTCCGGCTTTGAAACTTCTATCTCTGTGTATGACTTCTATCATGTTATTTCTGTTAAATTAGCCTCTTTACCATATAGCCTAATTCTGTTATCTGGATTTAGCTATCAATAAAGGACGAATCCCTGGAATACCCCTGAAGTTTATACAGTTATGAAGGTTTAATGTTGGTTTTTGTTAAAAGTCTATTATTTTGATTGTTGTCGGTTCAAGTATTTAGGTTGTATATCGTGCTTCCTGTCCATCAGCCCGTATTTATGGCTTTTAGCCTTTTCCCATTCCTTTCAATCATTTCATCCCTTCCAGTACCTTCCTAACCCTTATCTCAAACCCCATTTTTATTTTTGAAACCAGCCCTACTAGAGATTGTCACGGAGGACATTCCTTTCCTTTGGACAATCAATGCTTGGCAGTGGGTCTAGGGCGCTGTAGACTTAGAAAATCTATAACTAGGTCGATTCCATTGCCAACAGGACTAAGGATAAGCAACCCATGTCCATACCCATGTGGGGGTGAGGTGTAGTCATACTCTGAGCAACAACCTACTGATGTGTGCAATAAACTTGTGAAATTAGCCATAAAGAAGGGTTTCTTAAGGAGATCTAGTTGTTCATATAAATTCCCACCACAAATGTGGATTGGACTGTAAACATCTCTTTAATTACCATTACATACACTTAATTTACAATATGAATTTCCCACTTATTCTAATTTTGTAACTCTATTTTCTTGTGCTCATGCGTGATGAACAAGGAACTAATCTATTACACTACCAAGTCTTATTTTTCAATGCAATCAACCCCCCCCCCCAACCAAAAAAAAAAAAAAAAAGTTTCATATTTAATATAACTTGCCATTTTGAATTTAATAACTCGTTTTGAGTATAATCATTTAAGACACTTGAATTTGCTATGTCTATGAAAATAATATTTTTGTCAACAATCATATATGAACTTATATGCTAAGCAAATGAAAAAGATCTATCTTTTCATAGAAAGGCTTTGTTACATAGACCATTTGCATGTCATGGTGAAAAGTAGTAAAGAGCAAAGGTAAGTGAACAACCAAAAATGCAAGGCAAATTGTGCAACTTTGTGTCTTAATTACCACTATCAGTGAGTATAGAAACATGCATCAAGTAGCTGACTGCATTACTGCTTCATTTCAAACAAAATGTGCATGTCCATGATGTATTATTTATCTCTAATAATGCACTAATTAGGCATTACTTGTTGCCGGAGTTGACCTTAGAATCAAGATGAAACTTGCACTTTACAAAAGGTATTAGACAGAATGAGCATTTGACTCGAACTTAGCATAACCAAAGGGTTCCTATTCCTGAGCAACATCACAGAAATCAACATCACCGACTGTCGTGGCAGAGTGATATCTTAATGAACCAATCAGTTGAAGTCAAAGGGATTTTATGACATATACAAGGTAAAACTAAATAGAAAATAGATACTACTATAGCCAGAGTACTCCCTAGTTGATAACCAAGAAAGAAAAAGATAGACAAGAAATACATATCATGGACAATTTTCCCTATGCCCACTGATATATATAACAGGATAAAATCAATTTGTATGTTTGTAACTTTTGTATTAATCATATTCTCGTTCAGAAGGGAGAATCACCTATTGCACATGAAGTAGATTTCCCAAAAATTGCATAGCGATTATTGGCAACAGTATCATATACTACATCTCTCACTAACCTGCAATGCCCCCATTTGGTGTTAGAATATGTAGTAAAGAACTCTATATATCTGCAACTTGTAAACTGTTTATTATCTGCTAACATATCCATGCAATGGAAGTTTAAAAAGAAAGGCCAACATACAATGGAAATAGATGCATTAAAGCTGCCAGCGGAGGATAAGGTAAATCCAGGTAAGTAAGAATGCGGAGTACTGCTTCTGACTTGATAAATGATCTGCATGAATATTTCTTGAATCTCAAATTTAGGCAAACTTACATCATTTTTTAAAAGTAGCAAAGAAAACTGAAGCATGAGAGTTCTTTTTCCCAGTATTTATGCTCAGAAGTATTAACAACAAAAAGGACAATTTAATAGTGGTTATTATGAAAATTATTGCAAGCAGGAAAGAACCAAAGTGTATAACAGAAGCAAAAGTTGGAAACTGTGGACAGCAGAAAAGGATGCAAATGACAGATCATAGAATTGATATGTTACACACTTCATGTCATCAAGATAGTACAATATAGCCATCCCAAAATTCATAATTTAAGACATATGGTGGTTGCTGCAACTTGGAGTCTCATATTCAAAACTGTTGCTCAAGAATGTGTACCCATCATGATAGTTTTGTAGCTATTTGGATCTAAATAGCCCCCAAATTTATGGAAGGGGTAGATAATATGTTCTGACCAAGAGGAAGGGAAGTCGAAACAAACAACCTCATTGAATATTTCTGCAAAGGAGTCGCCAATAGCTTTAGCACCATACTTGAGGAACTTAGCCTGAAATCCTTCAAAATCAACCACCTTGCTCGTGCTCAATTTAGGTATAGCTCTTTTTATGTGCCTTAAAGAGAAGAGGTAAGATTTTGTTGGGGGGAAGAGATATGAATGTTGACTGCCATGAGATGTCATATAAAGAATTAGCATGGGAGACACAGAACTGGATATCCACATAGGAGGGGGAAACTGAGGAAGAAAAGTGTGTCAGAAGGCTTTTGGAGAGTGATAAGGAGCCTATAGAATCTTACAACACCTAGCAGCAAGTAACTCATTTCAAATGAGGCATTTATATTCTCTTCGGGTGTAAGATATGGCAATAGGCTTGAGGATAACAAAATGGAGCTTGCACTCTACATCATACCAGCAATTCTTGGGGTAGCAACGACTAGAATGATGGAATTTGGCTGATGAAAAGTGTGGTAAAAAGATTCAAGGGTTGCATTCCCTATTCATATTTGGTTGCTACTGTGGTGGAATTAAGATAGTAGTATTTGCACATCAAGAAGCATAATCATTGTCAAACCAAGGATTAAAATGAATTATGGGATGGTAGAACTAGGTAGAGGAGGAGAAAGTTAGCAATGTGTAATTGTTGCCACATTTTGCTAAGGGGTAGAAATTTTGAAAATTTTGAAAAATCACTGCTGCAACTTTTCGGATCAGATTCTTCCTTCCTCCTTCCTTTCCAGCTTTGTCCAGGCAGATTTCATGTTTCCAGTCTCCAGGTTTATTTTCCAAGTGTTTAGCAGGTTCTGCAGGGTTTGGGAAAAGCCCAAATTTTTCTAAGTTAGGGGCACTCCCTTGGTTGCTCACTTTTGGAGCGATTCCGGGAGTCGCTCCCTCTTTCCAGCGATTTCCAACCCTGCGCCTCTCTCCGATGACCGACGAAAACTCTAGGCAGCGAAGCGGGCGGGAGAAAATTGATTGAAAAAATTCTAAGCGTAAATTTCCCTTAAAAAATTCTAGCGATCGTCGGCGATGAGCAAAGCGTAAAAAATTCTAAGTGTAAAATGTCAACGCCGGTCGCTCCCTCCTAGTCTACACCGATCACTCCCTTCCTAGTTGACGTCGGTCGTTCTGTTTTCCAAGCGACGCTTGTTATCGCTTCTTGTTTCATCAACCGTGGTCAACAGGTGAAAAATAATGAAAAATTGTCTAAATGTTGAGGCGACGCTGGTTGCTCCATTTTGGAGCGATTCCTGTTGTCGCTCAAATCCGCCAGCGACTGTTGTCGTCACCCAGGTTTCCAGCGATCTCCAGCAGCTACGTTGTTCAAATGTCGACGCCGGTCGCTCCATTTTTGGAGCGACCCCCGTCATCGCTGCTTTTTCTAGCGACCGTGGGCAAAAGGTTCTTAAAAAGTTCTAAGTGTGGATCTGGAGAGTCGACGCCGGTCGCTCCATTTTGGAGCGATTCCCGGCATCGCTGCAGCATTTCGGCGACCGCGGGCGAGGGTCTCAAGGAAATTCTAAGGCACAAGGAGGATGTCGACGCCGATCGCTCATTTTTCGAGCAACCCCCGTCGTCGCTGCCATCTACCAACGACTTCCGTCGCCCCCCCCCATTCGCCGACTGTAAGCAGAAAACGACCAAGTTGTAAATTTCTCTAAGGCAATGTGCGTCTCGGGTTCGCTCCATTCTGGAGCGATTCCCGAGGTCGCTTTTTATTTTAAGCGACTTTGGTCAACCCCCTTAGTTTTCGGCGAACCTCTGACTCAGGCAGACCACGCACGGATTTCGGGATTTGAGCCTGTCAGGACGGAACAAAAGGTGTACTTCAGAAGTACAGGGTAGGTGTGCATTAACAGCAGTTATTCAACACCAAATTGTACTGCACCTACCGCATTAATCAGATGCGCCTTCTCAACCACCAGATCTGTCCGAAGCTGCACCAAAGTCAGGTGAATCTTGTTGCAGGTATGCTCATGGCCAGCAGAGGTCAAATCTCGGCAGCTTTTGCAGTCTTTGGGTTCTGTGCATCATTGTAATCGGGGGGAAATTTCTGCTATAAATAAGCAATGGACTTTCATTGTAAAAGAGGGGGAACATATTGCTACGAAAAATGTTGTAAACAAACACTTGCTTCAATACAAGGCATCCTTGACTCTGACTCTTGTCTCTTTCTTTTATGCTACCTTCTGCAAGTAATTTTGCTTCATGCTCATTTATCTTTCTGCTTGCTGTAATTCTGCACTCTGGATTAGGGCATTGGACAGTAAGTGAATCTAGAATCCTGGCTGAAGGATACATAGGAAGGAATCGCGGTGTTAGTTTCTGTTACATGCTTTGTTTTGATTATTGTTGGTTTGGGTATTAGCTAGTGATTGTGTTGCTTGTTCTTCCCCACCACTATTGCAAGCCATTTACATTTCTTTCTGCAAATCTTTTAATCTCTTTCCAGTTCCCTTAGCTTTTTCCCAATCTCTTTCCTGTTCCCTTATCTTAAACCCCAGTAGTGTAGTATAGGAGCCGGCCTTCTCCAGAGATCGGCACGGGGGGCATCTCTTCCCCCCGGCCTTTCAATGTTGGTCCGGGTCTAGGGCGCGTATGCAAACCAAGTCCTTCCCAGGTGGCGGATTCGTGACCAATAGTAATCACAAAAGGGAAGTTGACTAAAAAACTTGAGGGATATGAATATGAGAAAGCAAGGTCCTATTGGTGATGACATTGTCAACCACACTCGCACTCCTCATGGGGAAAACAAGTGACCTAGAAGAGACAAGAAACTGAGGAATACCATTGAGACCCAAAAGGCCATGCGACTTGCAAAACTGAATAAAGTATTTTCCTTAAAGCGATGATAGGATACCACTAATTGCAAAAAAATTGTTTAATTCAAATCTGTAGGGTCGAGTTTGAAGAGACAAAACTCATCCTCCATGAGATCATGTAAAGGTGCCTAGTGGGTCCAAGTACATGAATTGAGTGTAGCCAGACAATTTGATACATTTGCATGAATGCAACTGCAGGAATGTAATGTGCATGTGTGTGCACAAAGTGTTTGTAATAAGTTGTCATGCAGTGTTGTGTGTGCACATGACAAAGTGTTTGTAGTAATATGCATGTGGCAAAGAGTCCAAATAATGTGCACGTTGCAAAATGTTTGTAATAATGTCATGTAAGGGGGTAATTTTGATGTTTTGTGTAAACGAGTAGGTCAAAGGTAGTTGGGTAGTTGCCAACCGCTTACTAGTCTTGTTATATATGTATGTACACATCTATGTGAGAGATGCAGAGGAGAGAGAGTGCTTGTTGTCGTTGGCCGAAGAGTGCTTGTTGATAGATTGTTTATCGAAGTATGATGTATTGCAAACAGTTGTGTAGGATACATATGTGTGTAGTGTCTTCATTTGTATCTGTAATTTATTCCCATTGTGTATTTTAGTTAAATAAGTGGTAATAGAATTATATTATAGTGTTGTATTCCTGTTGGCAATGGAATCGGTCTAGATATAGATTTTCTAAGTCTACAGTGCCCTAGACCCGCTACCAAGCATTGAATGTCCGAAGGAAAGAAATGTCCTCCGTGACAATCTCCAGTAGGGCTGGTTCCGAAATAAAATAAAATTGGTTTTTTGAGATAAGGGTTAGAGAAGATGCGGAAAGAGAAGGAAATTACTGAAAGGAATGGGAAAAGAGGCCGAAATCCTGAAATACGGGGGTGATGGACAGGAAGCACGATACACAACCTAACACTTGAACCAACAACAATCAAAACAATAAACTTTTAACAGAAACCGACACTAAATCCTCTCACTTGCATAACCTCCAGGGGTATTCCAGTATTAATCCCTCACCAACAGCTAAATCCAGAAACAGAATTCAAGCCGTATGACAAAGTAACTAACTTGATAGAAATAACATGATAGAAGGCATACACAGAGACAAAAGATTCAAGACCGGAACCAAAAGTCCGTGTTTCAGAAGCAGATTTCAAAATGTACAGATGCTTTTCTAGCAGGGATTGTCCATCTTTAGTTACAGCTGAAATCCTAGTTTTTATAGAGGATTCCGCCTCTCAAAACATTAATGCCCAACCACTCTTGCGATGGTGACAGATAGATTTGATCCGGAACCGACTTAACAACATAAATTTGATTTTGCAGATAACTTAGCATTGAATGCAGAAGGTTCCCCTGATCCACCATGATTGGACGGCTCAGAGCGTAGCTTCGGGGTCGATTGAGCAGTTAATGACGGTTCTAGGCAGCTTTCGCTGTGTTTGGAGCCCGCCTGGAGTTTTGCTCCACAACTAGAGCGAAAGTACTTTTGCTCCAAAAGTGGAGCGAAAGCATACCTTTGCCTTGCTTGGAGCCTTCACTTTCTGGCCAGATCTTGTGGAGCGAAAGCACCCTTTGGCCTTACACAAGACGATTGTGCCTTTTCTTGAGTTTCGCTCCACTGGTGGAGCGACAGAGGGTTTCGCTCCACTAGTGGAGCGACAGGAGTTTTGACCACAACTTTGACTTCCTTTGCACCCTTGGCTTCATACTTGCCTATCATTGCACTTTACTTGACTTTCGCTCCACTGGTGGAGCGATTGGAAGTTTCGCTCCACTGGTGGAGCGACAACAACTTTGACTTCCTTTGCACTGATTTTTGCGGTTTTTAAGAAGGGACTTTCGCTCCACCAGTATTTTGTGCCTTAGCCAAAACTTAGTCATTTTCTTCCCCCTCCTTCATTAGGAACTTTCGCTCCACAATTGGGAGCGAAAGTGCTCTTTACTTGCGTTCAAAAGGAAAGCATGATTTGAAAATTATTTAAGTCCCGGAAAACGTCACCATATGCGCAGAGTGGAGCGAACTTGCAGAAACAGACTTAAGCATAAAATTTATCCACGACATCGCCCCATGCTAAAACGTTTACAATTTTGCATGTGAAACGACAGGAAAAGTGCAGAAAAACCAGAGAAACCATAGGACTTGAAAGAAAACAGCTTTGAGTAAAAGGAGACAACTGGTGAAAACACAACAAACATAACAACATCTTAACCATTTTTCATGGAAAAAGAGAAGTTTTACAATGATTAACTCCCAAAACTGCATACAACTTAGATTTTACAAAATGTGGCAGAAAGGCCAACATCTCTGGCGGCTTGCGGGGTATTGAGCCTGCCTCAATGCAAATATCCCAGGCCTTATCCTTGGGTTGCAGAGTCATCTTCACTTTCAACATCCTCGGACTGCTCACTGTTGCTTTCTAGTATCTCTTTAAGTCGGTCCTTTTCCTCTTCTTCCTCTTGCTTGCCTTTTGCTTCCTCCTCCTTCTCTTGCTCGCCTTTTGCTTCCCCCTCAGAATCTAGCTCGCGTTGTTGGGGAAGAAATATTTCCAGAGAGCTCTTAAACACATGTTCGTACACCACGGAAGCATCGATCCAGTGGTCAAGGCAAAAGGTTGGCTTTTTCTGGAGCTCCTGGATCAGGTAACGAAAGGTCTCAATTCGCTCAATATCAACCAAATCCAACCTCCGGTCGAACTCCTGCAAGCAAGATTCAATTGTGGCATATTTGGCCATGAAAGGCATCACCTACGCATCTGAAATTGGATCCTCCCAAGAGTCAATGTATGAGGCGTTGCTGAAGAATCCTGCCCATATCGGCTTCAACTCCTCGAGTGGTGGAATGTCTCCTTCATTGTCAGTGAAGTCGGGGATGCCGATTTGTGCAAGGGCATTAAAATATTGCAGCAAAATGTCTCTCTCTTGCTTGAGGGCGCCTGAAAGCTTACGAGCTTCTTTGGTCAGCTCAAGCTTCGTGAAGAAAGAGCGCAGGGTCATCTTCACTATTGCCTAGGATCGAGCCAGGGGGCTCATGGGAGTAAGGTGGGCATCTACATTCTCGATTTTTTCTGGAGCTACGTGGCTAAGTCCATCCAAAGATCAACATCTTTCTAAGCAACTTCTAAAACGGAGTTGCCAGTGGCAATTGCCTCCTGCACCTCTCTGAAAAAGGTTAAAATCGTGACTCCCCATGCAGCTCTCGCCCGGAAATATGTCAAGAACTGCAGGCGCATCTCCTTGATGCATTCCTTAGAGAACGCGACAGGTTGCGACGTCTTCTTTGCTAACTCAGCCTGCAACTGCTGGACCTAACCGGTCAGTGTCTGCACCTGCTGGTTTGCTTGGGCACGCGCCTTGGAATGCTCATCGACCTCCACCTCTAGTGAAGCCACACGCTGCCTCAACTACGCGGCTTCAGACTCAAGCGTTTCAAGTTGTCTCCTCGCCGTTGCCAAGGCCTCCTCAAGATCGAAATTCTTGGCCTGCGCTTCAAAGAAGCGCTCCTTGTAGTGCTCGCCATGGAAGTAGATGGAGCCCATTTCGACTCCACGGTATGGCGGTAAGAGTAGTCAGCCGGGGTCATCGCCCCCAGGGGCTTCTGAACAATTGGCACTTTCTCTACCATGTGGATCTCCATCTTCTTTGGGTTGATGATGGACGCTTTCTCAGCTTGCGCGAGAGTTTGCGCCTCCTTTCTGCGGTCCCTCAGCCAGCGCGATGAACTATGACGTGCATTGCGAATGCTCTCCGCAGTTGCAAGGTGTTGCGTCATCTCCAACTCGAACTCGAGTGGCTCCTGGACTGCTAAGATTGCCGTATAAGGAAAGAGAGGAAGTTGTGGCTCAGGTCCGGATAAAACATGGGAAACAGGAGGGGAAGCGACTGCGCTAACCCTCAAGGGCGCTTAGGTTTGGACAGCGACTGCGGAGATGGTGGGTTTAGGCGTGAAAACATCAAGCGCAACCGACGCCATAATAGCAGAGGGCGGTGAAAGGGAAAACGGATTTATCTCTGCGACGGCGGAAATATCGACGATAAGGTTTTCTGAAACAGAGTAAGAAAGACTGACAGGCACAGAAACTACGAAAGCGTTAAGGTGCGTTGCAAAAGATGCGAATGCAGCCGAGGGCGACGAAAGGGCTAGGGAAACTAAAATGCTAGATACTGTGGACTGGGGCAACAAAAGAGAAAAAGGAGCAGTGACTAGGGTTTCAGCCATTGAGGAAACGACTGTTGCAGAGAGGGAAGAAGAAAGAGACACAAGTGAATGCGTACCTTTGGGCTCCGTGAACAAAGGATCCGGGGAAGTGGGACACTACATTTATGGGTCTTCTCTCTCCTCCACGTCAATCGCGTCTACATCAATCACCTCCACATTTTCAATTTTTTGCTCTTCCAAATGCTTTGCCACAGGAGTTTCTGGAGCGCTCGATGGAGGGGTTTCAGGTGCCGCAGAGGAGCTTGATCTAAAGGGCCTTGGAGCGCTGGTTCACGGCCTCTTCATTGCCTGCTGCGAGAGAAGCGTCTCTTCAACTTTTCTGTTCGGGAGAGCGCTCTGCTTCTTAGGAGGCGATGGCCTACTTTCTCCAACCAACTGCAAACCACTCAGGACCGCTTTGCCTTTGCCTTGCACCACGTGCTTCTTTACTGCCAGGTCATCCACTTCATCGGGGCTTTGTGTGCTTTGAGGCACGATCTCGAAAAACGAGGACCGATAGGTGTCCACGTTTTCGTCATAGACCGCAGAGAATTTGTCATCCAACGCCATTGGGTAGTCAGAGAGCATCTTGTTATTGTGGACCCTCATGATCCACCACTCTTTTATCTTGTGATCTAACCAATGCTGCAACTTCTCCTTCATTGCCTGGTACACATCCTTGGGAAGCCTCTGCTCTGGGTTGACAGCCGGATCGTATTCAATCTCTGGTATAAAAATTGTGCCAAGGGGGTAAGGGCACCATCTCATTGACGTGCCACTCCAACTCGCGCCCCGTAGGATTGTTTCACTGGGTGACGATGTCTGGGCGAGGGCAACAATGAAACGACTTCGCTCCAATGAAATTATGGAAGACGTCACACGGATCGTACTTCCAACATTGGGGGAGCTCAACCAACTTGAAGTCATACAACGTTACTATAAGTACAACGTTTTGGCCACACTGCGTCACCTTGATGTCTTTGAACTCTAAGGGCATCTGACAGGTGTGCCTCTTCCCTCTACCTTCCCCGTCCAACTCGTTGGTGAAGTCGCACTGTCGAGCGACCTCCAGGGCAAACAGGTACGACATGGCGTAGTAGGGCAACAGGAAGGGTTTCTCTGTGAACCCAAAAATTCTGATCACCAAGCCCTGGGTGAGCAAGAAAACATCCCCCAACTTCCCGTCCACCACTTTGTCTCTCATCTCCGCGGAAACTTGCTCGCAGTGGCTGTAGATCAGCTTCAACTCCGGCCCCAAGAAAACTCGGTTAAAGTTGTAGTATGATTCATCCCTGGACAAGCTCTGCGTCTAGAGATAGACCGACAACGCCTTGCCTTCTTCGTCAGTCTGATTCTTGGGGGTGAAGGGGAAGCACTCATTCAGGTGGTAGAAGAAATACCATGCGAGGGAGGAGCAATGCCTGAACTGATCGTCTTTGCGGCTCTGCAGGTAGGATAATGAGAGGTGCATCTGCCGCGCCACCCACTCTGCCCAGTTGAAGAAAACTGGCATGGTATTCGGCTGCATCTTGGACGGGAAATAGATTTCATTGTGAGAAATGGACTCCGCCATGGACACCTGCCAATCGTAGACTATGGCGGCGGTAGAGAGCCCCATCACCCATGCTAGAATCGAATAAACGTCGCGATGTACAAATTCTGTCAGGTGCCTGGGTAATTCGGGAAGCTCCCAAGATGATGGCGCTCCTCCCAACTGCTCTCTCATAAACTGGCACATTTGGGGCGTGGGCTGATATCTTTCGCTTTGCTCGGAACTGGTGATCTTCCTGAGGAGGAAATCAGTAGAGGGTTTCTCCTCGCAGGCGAAAGCTTCCCGAACAATATCGACAGTGATGGGGAATAGCCTATTCCCACGGGAATCTCGCACTGTTCTTGTCTGGGCATCATAAAATTGCGAAATCGCTCATACCAGCTCTGGGCACGGATGCACGGGCGTGCACATGTAAAAGAACAAGGTGCGAGTGACGAACTGCAGCCAACGCATTTCCGGCCGGATTTTCCTCGAATGCCCTCTCGACGTCATGGCGCAGTTCTTCGAGGTCTTTGTACATCATCAGGCAATCTCGAAGTCTGAAGAGGCTATCTTCAGGCGACGTCAGCTTTACCGGCTTCTTTACACGCTTTCGCGGCTTCTTCGAACCGCTCTCCTTCGAGGACGTCGTCTTTTCCTTGGACGCCCTCTCCTTGTGCTCCCCACTCTGCTTGGCCATTTTGACAATGAATTGATCTGACTGAACTCTTGCGCACATGAACGATTTGGAAACTGCAGGGCGCAAGAACTGTACGAAAATGCAACTGCAATGAAGGGCATGAAATGACTCTGGCAAACCCTTCTCCTTATAGCGCTCTTTTCAAATCTACCGCTTTAAATGCAGGCGCTGGGAGTTAATGCAGGTGGAAATCGTGCGCCTCTGATTTGCCCTCTTGTTGGTAGCTCGCCCTCGTGAATGATGAATAATGGCGCCGGATAAGAAAATCGTCCTTGGGGCGCACGCTTCTTGGGAGGCACACTCACTTGGATTTGCCACGGGGAGGCGTGCTTCAGAGCGTTATGGAGCGAAAGCATTTACTTGGATAAAGACGTCAAACGACTCCAATTTTTATAACGTTTGCTAGGCTAGGGCACACTTTTCAAGTCTATCTCTGCTTGACACATGGCATCTTCTGGATGGACAGCCTTAAAAAGGAACTAAAAAACAAAAAGCAAGACGAAAAGGAAGGGGGGGAAACTTTCGCTCCACTAGTGGAGCGAAAGCGCACTTATATATATATATATATATATATATATATTATAAAACCAAGCTTCGCTCCATAAATGGAGCGAAAGCACTTTCGCTCCAAAAGTGGAGTGAAAACACACTATATACATACGCTTTTTTTTTTATATACACACAGGATCATACCTGGCGCTTTCGGATCTTCTCGGAAATTCACTTGTGGTAGGCCTTCAACATAAAACCGTTCACCGAAATTGGGAGAGTGAAACATTCCATGTCCTGCAGGATGAAGGAATTGATCTGATTGATGCCGGAGACTCGAAATGGGCCTTCCCAGAAGGCGTCGAACTTATCGTGGTTCCCCGGCTTAGACTTGTTTTCGTTCCATTTCAAGACCAAGTCTCCGACGCTGAAGGCTCTCTCAAAAGTCTTTTTACCAAACCAACCCTTGGTGGATTCGGCATGCTTTGCGAAAGCTCCATAAGCCTTCTCTCTGTCTTCTTCCAGTTGCAGTAGCTGGGCTAACCTCGATTCCATCGGGTCGAATTCGTCCTCTTCACCGTCAAGCCACTCGAGTAATTGCAGTGCGGGTAGCTCTATGTTCGTGGGCAAGACTGCCTCTTTCCCATACACCAGCGAATAGGGGGACGTTTTGATAGAGCGCTTGATTGAAATGCAATCGGCCCAAAGTGACTGGTCTAAGAGGAGATGCCAACTTCGCTTATTCTCTTCCAGAGAGCTCTTCAGAATCCGCAACAGGTTCTTGTTTATAGACTCCGCCATTCGTTGCCCTACGGGTAATAGTTAGACGAGGTCTTCAAATAAATCCCGTACCTGATTGCGAACTCGCAGATCCTTGCGCCGATGAAAGGAGAGCCGTTATCAAACACAAATGCCTCAGGCACGCCAAAACGAGTGATCAACCCTTGAAGAAAAGAGATAACCACGTCTTGGTTTGCCTGCTTGGTTGGCACTGCCTCCGACCACCGGGTGAAATAGTCTGTAGCGGTCAAAATGTATTTGTGGCCAGCGGAGGAGTTGGGGTTGATGATCCCGATGAAGTCCAAGCCCCATTGCTGGAACGGAGCTTCTACTTGAATGGGGTGGAGAGGAAGCGAGGCATTCCGGGTTTTGCCCGAGTAGCGCTGGAATTTGTCACATCACTGACTAACCTTGAAAGCATCAACGAAGAGGGTGGGCCAGTAGTAACCTGCCTTGATGATCTTCAGGGCCATTGGCCTGCCCGCGAAATGAACTCCTGAAGTCCCAGAGTGAAACTCTTCAAGGATCTTTGATTTTTCCGACTCTCTGATACACCTTAAGAGGATTCCGTCGATATTTTGATGGAACAGTCCGTTGGGTGTCAGAACGTACCAGCCAGCCTGCAAGCGAAATCTTCTTCTTTGTGAAGCATTGAAACACAAAGGACAATTGCCCATGTCGAAATACTCGACAAGGTCGGCCGTCCAATATGGAATGCTAACCGACAAGTTGGCAAGGTTGCTTTCAGGTGCCGAGTGCTCTGATTCGGGGTTTTTTGCTTCAGCTGCAACACTTCAGGCTGGTTCCAGACAGAGTGCTCCGCCTCGGACTAACTTGGTGTGGCGTACTTCAATGTCAAATTATTGGATCTTGGATACCCATCCAGCCCTCCTATTGCCGAGTTCCCCCTGAATAATAAAACTCCTGACATCGGGGTGTACCACGTACACTATCGTTTTACTCTGGGAGACGAAATGTCTAAATTTCTGGAGCAATTTCATCACCGCATGCACTGGTCTTTCGATAAAATTGTACCTTTCTTCGTGCGGTTGGATGATCTGACTCAGGAACGCTATCAGGCGCTCATCTCCATCTTCCCCCTTTTGGGTCAGAAAAACTGCATAGCTTTCTGGTTCCCCAACAGCGTACAAGATAAAATCTTTTGCATAGTCGGGATTTATGAGGACTGGAGCTTGAGCGATTCACTCCTTGATCTCTTGGAATGTCTGCTTCCTTACATCGGTCCACTTGAACTCGACATCCTTCTTCAAAAGCTCGGTCATCGGCTTCACCACTTGGGCGAAGTCGGCTATGAACTTCCTAACGAAGTTGATTTGTCCGAAAAAGGACTACAGGGCTTTCTTGTTCGATGGCAGTGGAAGTCGGAGGAGCGCTTCAGCTCGGGCTGGATCGACAGTTAATCCCTTCTCAGAGATCAAGTGCCCGAGAAGTTTGCCTTCCTTCACTGCAAAAATTGATTTTTTGGGGTTGATGGACACCCCAAACTCCCGGCATTTCTCAAAGAATTGTCGTAAATGCAGGCCGTGTTCCTCCCTCTTATGGGAGAAGACTGTCATATCATCCAAGTAGATCACGATGACATGATTTAATAGTTCGCCAAAAGGAGGACGTAGCTCCAGGGGTATTCTCTTCCAGGATCTTGCGAACCTCACGTTGAAGTCCGATATCTCCTCTTGCGGATGGCGCTGAATGCTTTGAAATTGGTGCAGCAATGAGGAGAGATCAGTGAATTCATTGAATCCCTTAACTAGCCTGTCGGCCAGCTGTGCCCACCCCGTGATAGTCCCCTCCGGCAAGGATATCCACCAGTAGAGAAGTTTTCCTTAGAGGGAGAGAGCTAACAGTCGGGTTTTCATGCTCTCATTTGTAATAGAGTGCAGCGCAGCCAAGGCCAGAATGTCTTGGATATGTTCATATGCTATCTTCCCGGTGCCGTCATATGTAGGAATGGATTTTAAGGCAGCAGGTGGAACAACTTCTTGTCCAGCTAAAGCAAGGGGTCCCGTGGAATTCACATTCGAGAAGAGGTCATTAGCATTGGCCATGTCTTCTTCCTCTTCTTCGAGCTGGTCGGTGGTGTAGTCGGTATCAGTATTGTCCGAAGTTGTAGGCTGTTCTTCAACTTCGGCCTCTTCAACTTCTTCGACTTCTTCCACCTCTTCAATCTCTGTTTCAGATTTGTGCTCGAATCTATCGTCCTGGTGACCTTGATAATCAGCCAACCTCGGGTGCTCTCCAGGAGCGTTGATGTTGATCTCGTAAAAATCAGGTTGTCCCGAATTCCTAGCTCTCCATCTTCTTGTATGCATGAAGGCGGTCTTGATATTGGACCAGTCTTACAGACTCAGAGGATGCTCAGGTTCAGCAGAGTCGCCAGGTGTTCTGATTTAACAACAATGAAACGAACACCTATGCTTCGATTCTGTTTTAGGGTGGGAAACTTTCGTGCCCCATCAGGTGTGCCAAAGAAACTGTTGGTTACGAATCTACCACTAAGATAGGATTTTAATCTTATTGCGCCCTAGATTCGCCCAGCAGATTGAAAGGCCGGAAGGAAGGGATGCCTTCCGCGCCAATCTCCGAAGAAGGCCGACTCCTATGCTTTCTTAGTTGGGGGTTTTAGCTCAGAGTGCAGGAAAGAAATTATAAAATGCAGAAAGAAACATAAATATGCTTGTTTTGGGTGGGGAAGATAAGCAGCACAACAACTAACCAATCACTATACCAACAACAATCAAAACAATGTATGTAGTGAAAACTATTAGTGTTATTCTATCTTATGTATCCTTTACTTTAGTATTCCAGATATACTCAACCTCCAATACTGATATCCAGAAGTGCAGAATAGCAGTAGTCAGAAATATAAGCAACATGAGGCAAAAATACTTAATAGAGGCAGCATACAAGACAAAGACAACTAATAAAGCCAAATATACTTTGCATTCAAAAGCAAGTGCACAGCTACAAAATTTCCTTAGCAATATATCCCCCTTCCACCCTTGTACAATGAAATAAAGCTACTATTTATAGCAGAATAAACCCCCCCAATTACATTTTGGGCACAAAATCCCAGACCTGACAAAAGCTGCAAAAGCTGACAAAAGCGGTGAAAAGTGGCTGATGTTCGACCTCAGCGGGCAAGGAGTGTACTTGCAGCAAGGTCCACCTAGATACATAGCAGCTCCGTGGCAATCCGGTAGGCGAGAAGTCGATTCTGGTTAAATGGTGGTAGGTGCGGCACGATTTGGCACTTCACGCTCATCTACTCTGTACCCGGGTGGCACACCTTCTGTCACATTCTGATTCTTATCCCGAGACTGTACACTTGTCGGCATATGAAACCGTTGATGAAAGAGAGGGGAGAATTTGATCCCGCCTGACAGCGCACAAAAACAGAGCGCAGTCAAACGACGCGAGCTGAAAACAGCGCAGTTGGGCGGGTCATGCCTTAGAAATTTTCTTGCAGTTTATCTCTTTCCCGTCCGATGGCGCACCAAAGTAGGCGCGAAGTCGGGCGGCGCAGCGCAGTCAGACGGACCTCCGTGCCTTAGAAACTTTTCCAATGCCTTCTTCCTTCTCCGCCCAAGTGCGCACCAAGACAGGCGCGCAGTCGGACGGCGCAGCGCAGTCGGACGGAGTCCGACACTTAGAATATTTTGCTGTTTTTTTGATAGGCATCCTCCCGGTGGCGCACAATTGGATGAGCGCCGCCCGACTTCGCTGCGAAGTCGGGCGGGCTCATACTTAGAATATTTTCTGTTGCTTCCTGAATATGGCCGCCCAAGTGCGCACCGATCTATGGGCACCGTCCGACTTCGCTGCGAAGTCGGGCGGCCCCAACACTTAGTCGAATTTGTGCCCGTCTTTTGACCTCCACCGCCCAGATTGTGCCCGTATTTTGACCTCCACCGCCCAGATGCGCAAAAATCCATGAGCGCCGCCCGACTGCGCTGCGCAGTCGGGCGGACTCCACACTTAGACAAATTTAGGCAATTTTGCCTTCTTGCAGAAAACACTAAAAACATGAAATGAAAGATGGGGGAATGAAAACTGACAACTGAAGGGCAGAAAGGACATGGAGAAGAATGGGAAAGAAGAGAGAGGGGAGGTAAAGCAGCAAACTTACAAAATTTGGCACCCCGTGCAAAATGTGGCAACAATCACAAGTCTACTAATGTCATATATATTATCATTCTTAAATTTTTATATTATCAACACTGATATAAACTCTTCTGCAGCTAAAAGAGCATCTACAAGAAGCCGCCCTAAAATACTTTTTTTTTTCCAAGTATATACCCCAATTTTTTTAATGCTATCAAATTATAGACCCCATTTGCAGGAGAGGGAGGACAGACTGCATCTACAAAGTGAACAGCGAAGGAAAGAGTTGCAAAAGACTGCACATAAGTGTTGGTGTTTGAGTTGCCAATAGCAGCAGAAGCCACCAATGGAAGAGTTGTAGAGGAACAGAATCCTTCAAAGAGGAACCTATAATTTACCCATACTCCCAGATTTGCAAATTTAATTTCATGTCTTTATCATAGCAATTTGTTATTATGCTTCAGGATGTTCTAAACACATTAGAGAAGCTCCATTAGCAAAAATATATTTTATGTACGGTGAAACTTACATACGTCTCATGGTATTGTACAATTACAGTATTGATGATTTTGGTAAAAAGCATGAGCTTCTTGTCAAGAACTCTAACAAATTTTTCGCATACCCAAGCACCACTAATACCACTAAAAGAGGTATCTGGTTAATATATTGTATGTTTTACTAGCAACCTATTTGTGCAGTTTATCCATCTTGCCTTACAAACTGGAATTCTGTTAAACTCTATATAGATACCTTTGTGGCCTTCAACTTAACATTTTAGAGTGATCAACTTTGTTATCATACAGTAGCAATTGTCCACTAACGAGTTCAGGAAGATGAGCCTAGGATATACATTGATCACAAGTCTACTACTGTCATATATATTATCATTCTTAAATTTTTATATTGGAAAGGATGGCAAAAGCTATAAATCAAAGATTATTCTGATGCATATCATTTGCAATACGTTCATATTGATTCAGTCACATCAAAAGAAGGATATCATGCAATATGCATGTTTGTCTCAATACATGAAAGAATGCAAAACTCTCATGATTTCAAAAATCACCTAAAGAAACATATCCTAAATATTTCCAAGGACTTCATGCCCCTGTGCATGGAAGTTTCCCTTGATAGAACTCAAGAACTTTAGATGTAAAATCCAAAATGTCCTGTTTATATGCTAAAATAAGACTGATTTTTAACTCTGTATGCCTCATACCCTAATATGACTTTCCTGAAAATTTGGCAAAAATCATGATTTTTTCCCCTTCTGTTGAAAATATTGCCAATTTTTTTAAAGATACTTGCTAATAAATCGAGGGGTAGAAAAAAAACCCTGATATATGTGATAATCACAATCTTCTAGAGTGTTTTCAACACTGATGTAAACTCTTCTGCAGCTAAAAGAGCATCTACAAGAAGCCGCCCTAAAATACTTCTTTTTTTCCAAGTATATACCCCATATTTTTTGAATGCTATCAAATTATAGAAATTTTCAACCTCACAATTCAACCACAAAATGGACCCTTCTGCCCTCTACATCTTCAGAGTGGGGTCATGCAATGGCAGCATCAAATGTCTTGCTTCTAGGTAATTAATCCTTTTTTAACTGGGCTTGGTGAACAGACATAAGCTTGGCAAATATGACATGAAGGTTGCCCTAAGCTAGTGGACTATGCTAAATTATGTTTACCGTTACAATATTCTTGCTTCTGCTAATTGGAAGTACCTTGGAGAAGAGGATGGGTGGATATTTCTTGGATCTCTTCAACATTTTTCAAATTAAAACTGCTGCATGAAACTTCGTGAGAATTCCACGGGCTGGATATAATGCATTCTAGGGCATAAAAATTGCAATGCAATGATACACTCACCTATCTTTTTCAACAAGAACTACACTAGAAATGTCATCAGGCAATCTTCCAGATCTTACTAGTAACTTCCTGCCAGCTTGACTCTGCAGCGGTACATATCTGATATTCCTGTGGTGTACAATGAATCAAATATGTACAGTCAACAAAGATAGATATTTATTTATATTGAATCAAGCAAAATTTCGTAGTGATTTTTAAGTTGGAACATGAAAATTTACACAGACTATTCACAAACACTGAACAAACTTCTTTGAATCTTAAATATGAAATCCTAGTACTTGAATATTAATGATAAAAGCAAACTTCCTACAGTCCATACAACATCATCCACTCATCTTTAAATTAGTATTTAACACTGCTTTTCCGTAGATAACTTACAGATAATGGAATTTCATTCCTGAAATGTCAAGCATCGAGCAATGCAACACAAGTAAACGCAAAACCAATATGGAACTTATGGAACATAAATCTAGTCAATATTACAAGACTTGAAAGCCTTATGATAGAATGCAGACATTCTTCGTAAAATATGGTTATATACAACAATCTTGGCACAACCTCCAAACATAAAACACCAATCAAGTCTCACAATCTGTGAGAGACCTCACTAATTTTTTATAAATAAAAGACAACAAAATTTACAATACAGTCAAAACAGCATTAAAACAAATTCACAATGCCGAGTAATACATTCAATTTACATCATCCATTTCCACAGCTAAGTTCAACCCACTAGGCCTTCACTCTCTACCCAGATTGGCATCATCCTAATCATGCATGCATGCCACCCAAAGTGTAATCACAAGTATAATGCATACATGCAACCCTCTCCCTAGCAGTGTATCCAAGCAAGGGAGTGGCCAAGGATCCCTCACAAAGCCTAGGGATAGAGCAAGGTTGTAGATCAGTGGTCCTATATCACCCTTAGCCTATGGGATACGAACCTATAGCCAAATAATGTATGGATGTAGTAGTCCTCACCATGGGATTTCTCTAAGGCCCAACCCTTGGGCTATCTTTAATCAAAAAATGATTCCACATGCTTGTACAGATCTCAAGGCTTTAGAAAGGGTTCTCTACCCTCTTGCCAACTGTTGCCTACCATGCTAAGGTTGAGGCATAGCTCCTTCACCCATTCCTAGCAAGGTCTGACATCTCACCAAATCATTCAAATACTGCCAAGCTAGCTAGCACAATGGAGAAAATAGGGCCTTAACAGAATGAAATAATCTCCTCCCAAAATGAAGCACAAATAATCCTACTAAATCTGGAAAGGGAGCTTCCCTAACCATTTAACAGGGTTTAGTAATACCCAATACAGCAGCTTCAAGCCAACTAATAATGCACAGCAATGAGTAACTAACGACATCAGCAAAATTTCTTTCATACTCATTACACAATAATAATAGCAGAATCGCATATTATAAGCAATGTACTCTTCTAATCACTTTATAAACAGCAATAAAAAATAATGCACCCTATTATCAGCAGATGTACCATTCCAAATAAGCTTTCACACACACAGCAACAAAGAATAATGCAGCCTACTATTAGGAGGTGTAAACCTCCAAATAACTGTTGCCCTATTTTGCACGGGGTGCCATGTCTTCGGATTTTTTGTAAGGATGCTGCTTTCCCTTCCCTCTTCCTTCTCTCCCTTTCTCCACTATCCCCTATCTTCCCTGCCATCAGTTTCATTCTCTCCATTCCCCCCCCCATACTTCTGGCTGTTTCTCTGAGAGGGCAAAGAGCCCAAAATTTTCTAAGTGTTGCCGTTCGCCCGACTTCGCAGCGAAGTCGGGCTGCGCTCCTAGTTTCATGCACACTTGGGAAGCTGATGTGTGGAGCTGAGCCCAAAAAATACTAAGTCTTGAGCCGCCCGACTTCGCAGCGAAGTCGGGCTGCGCTCTCAATTTTGTGCGCACCTGGGCAATGTCAATGAGAGAGATCCAGAAAATGGTTAAGTGTTGGGACCACCCGACTTCGCAGCGAAGTCGGGCGGCGCCCTCAAGCTTGTGCGCAGTTGGGCAGCTCACTTGAAGATAGCAGGAATTTCCCTAAGTGCTAGGACTGCCCGACTTCGCAGCGAAGTCGGGCTTCGCCCTGGAAGAAGTGCGCAGCCGGGCGACTTATCATGGTGACTCCAGAAAATCGGCTAAGTGCTGAGCCGCCCAACTTCGCAGCGAAGTCGGGCTTCGCTCACTGACCTGTGCGCACTCGGGCAAAGAACGTTGAAACCTGCCCAAAAAATTTCTAAGGCACGAAGGCCTTCCCAACTACGCTACTTCCCCTCTGCGCTGCCCGGTTGCGCTCCAATTTTGGGCGAAGTCGGGCAGGAGAGAAAGTATGAGCTTCAAAGGCAGATTTTTTCCCTTATCAGATTTCGACAGGTGTCCAGCCTTGAAATTCGAGTCAGAGATGCGACGGGAGGTGTGCGAGCGTGAACTGACTTATTGTACCTCAACTACCCTCAGTCAAGCCGACTCGAAGCGTCATTTACCGCACTGCCACGTAGCTGCTAAGTTTTCAGGTGGACCTTGCTACAAGTACGTTCCATGCCAGCAGAGGTCAACATCAGCCGCTTTTGTCAGCTTTGTCAGCTTTGTCAGCTATTGTCAGGTCTGGGATCCTGTGCCCAAAGTTGTAATGGGGGGGAAAATTACGCTATAAATAGCTCCGCCATATCATTGTAAAAGGGTGGAAGGGGGATATATTGCTAGGGAACTGCTGTAGCTGTGTGTTTGCTTCTGAATACAAAATATACTTGGCTCTATTGATTGTCTTTATCTTGTATGCCGCCTTTACTGAGTATTTCTGCCTCATGTTGCTTATGTTATTGCTTATCGTTATTCCGCTTTCGGATATCGGTATTTGATAGTTACGTATTCTCGGAATGCGAAGTGGAGGATACATAGGATGAATGGTGTTGATAGTTTCTGCAACATACTTTGTGTTTAATTGCTGTTAGTAGTGGTGATTGGCTGTTGCTGTGCTGCTTATCCTCCCCACCCGGAACAATCACATTTTTATTTCTTTATGCATTTCTAATTTCTTTCCTGCACTCTGAGCTTTAAACCAAATTGAGAAAACATAGGAAGCTGGCCTCCTCCTGGCACGGAAGGCATTCCTTCCTTCCGACCTTTCAATCTGCTGGGCGAATCTAGGGCGCATTACACTAAATCCTATCCTAGTGGCAGATTCGTAACCAACAGTTTCTCTGGCACGCCCGGTGGGACCCGAGAGTTTCCCACCCCAAAACAAAATCGAAGCATCGGTGTTCGCTTCATTGCTGTCAAATCAAGAACACCTGGCAGTCTCTGCAGTACCTGAATATTCTCTGAGTCCGTGAGACTGGTCCAATATCAAAAGCGCCTTCATGCATACAAGAAGGTGGAGAGCAAGGAACCCAGGACAGCAGCTTGATCTCTACGAAATCGACATCAACGCTCCTGGAGAGCGCGTAAGGCTGGATGACTACCAAGCTCACCAAAACGAACTCGAAGCTGAAGCTGAAGTAGAAGAAGCTAAAGTTGGAGAGGCCGAAATTGAAGAACAGCCTACAACTTCGAACAACACTGATACTAATTATACTACTGAAGAGGAAGAAGACATGGCTGCCCAACAAAATGATGACGACCTCTTCCCAACAATTGATTCCACAGGGGCCTTGGCTCTAGTTGGACAAGAAGCTGTACCCCCTACTGCCTTGAAATCCATTCCTACTTACGAAGGCTCCGGGAAAACAGCATACGAGCACATCCAAGATATTCTGGCCTTGGCTGCACTACACTCTATCACTAGTGAGAGTGTTAAGACCCGTCTATTAGCCCTTTCTCTGAGAGGGAAGCTTCTCTACTGGTGGAGATCTTTGCCAGAAGGAGCTATCACGGGATGGCCCTGTTGTCACATTTTGCACGGGGTGCAATGTTTTCAAGTTTGTAACAGTGCTGCTCTTCTTTTCCCCTCTTCCTCTATTTTTCTTCCTTCTTCTCTCCTTTCCTTTTCTTTCCCGCATTCTCTTTCTTTCCCCCCTTTCTCGGAGTCCCCAGTTGGTTTTTTAACTTTCCAGCAAGTTACCTGAAAAATGGCTAAGTGTTGGTGCGAAGTTCGCACTTCGCCCAGTTTTGGTGCGAAGTACGCACTTCGCCCAGTTTTAGTGCGAAGTCTGACTTCGCCCCACTTTTTGGGCGCACCTTGCAACTAGCAGACTGGCAGGCTGACAGAAGAAGGATCAAGTGCTGGAGCAAGTCCGTACGGCGGCAGACACCAGTTTTCACCTGTGCGCAGTCCGACTTCGCAGCAAAGTCGGAGTGCGCCCTTGACAGGTGCGCAGTGGGGAGACAAACTCAGAATTTGACCAAGGCATGAAGGCCTTCCCGACTGCACTGTATTCTGCCCACGCAACCCGAGGCGCTCTGATCCCAAGCGAAGTTGGATGACCTGCCTTTCAAGGCAGACACGTGTCAAAAAGCATCATTCATCATCTGACAAGTGTCCAGCTTCGGGATTAGAGCCGAAACGTGCCGAGCAAAAGGACAAGCATGGGCTGCACTGCCTGCGCCAGTAGCCTCATTTAAAGCTGATCTGAGGTTTCACCTGCTCTAGCTACCCGCATCACTGCCAGAGAGAAGTTTTGACCAACACACCGCCACGAAGCTGTCCAGCTTCCAGGAAGACCATGCTGCGGGTACAGTCCGGTCCGACAAAAGGTCAGCATTTGCAGCTCTTTCGCCGCTTTTGTCAGCTTATGTTTGACTGGGACCTTGTGCCCATTAATGTAACGGGAGGGACTCGGGCTATAAAATCCCACCATGAATTCATTGTAAGTGGTGGAAGGGGAATGTCTGTTAGGGAACCAATGTAACCGTGCTTCTGCTTATAAATATAATTTGTATGCCTGGTTATGTTCTGCTGCTTCTGTTTTTTATGCTGCCTTTCTTTATATTCATGCCTTAGGCTAACCTGTGTCACGGCTCGTTGATTCATTTCAGCATTTGGTGATCAGGTGCCTCTAGCATTGCTTGTTTAAAGCACCCTCTGTACTTCATGAATTAAAAGGATACATAGAATAGATGTGGTAGCAGTTTCATAAGTTGTGTGTTACGTTGTTGGTCCGTATCTGGTGATTGATGCGCTGCCGTACTGTTAGTTCCTTGTAGGGAATGTCTGTTAGGGAGCCATTGAAGCTGTGCGGTTAAATTCTCTACACGACACATATACCTGGCTCTGATATCTCTATGATTGCTTTCTACTCATGTTAGTGTCCGTAGGTGGTGATTGATGCGTTGCCGTACTGTTAGTTCCTTGTAGGGAATGTCTGTTAGGGGACCATTGTAGCCGTGCGTACACTGCTTAAGTATCGGAAGTATACGTTAGATTTTGCAGTTCTCAGTCGCGCTTTATATTTGTAATGCAGTAAGTATTGGTGATTGTTGGTTGCCGTCATTGTTAGTTCCCCCCACCAACCTCCACGTATATTTGTAAATTCCTTTCTGTTCATTTATCTCTTTCCTGTACTCTTAGCTTAAATCAGAAAACCCCCAAAAGGAGCCGGCCTTCTCCGGAGATTGGCCCGAAAGGCATCTCTTCCTTCCGGCCTTTCATGCTGGTGGGCGAATCTGGGCGCATTAACCCAAAATCCTTTCCTCATGGCAGATTCGTAACCAACAGTTTCTCTGGCACGCCCGGTGGGACCCTGGTCCCACGTTTGAAGAGAGATTTTCTGATCAGTCTCTACCTGGCGCTGACAGTGGATCCTGAGCTCTCGGTGAGACAAGGAAGTTTCTCACCCCCGACAGAATTGAAGCACCGGTGTTCGCTTCATTGCTGTTCCAAATCTGAACACCTGGCGACTCTGCACGAACAAATCCTCTAAGTCCAAGAGACCGGTCCCAGCACCTTCATGTACACAAGAAGGTGGCAAGCAAGGGATCCGAGAAGCCCGCCTGAGTTCTACGAACTGGACATTAACGCTCGAGGCGAAGTTCCCAGGCTGGCTGATCCGCGAGCTCGTTTCGACGAAGCCGAGGCTGAAATCCAAGAAGAGGCCGAAGCCGAAGTCGGAGGAGCCGAGTACGAAATAGAAGAGGCCGAGGAAGAAGAAGATCCTGCATCCTCGGAAAGTACCGACACTGAGTACACAACCGACGGCGGAGAAGAAGAAGAAGAAATGGCTGCCCAACAGCCGAATGACGATGATCTCTTCCCGGCGGTGGACTCTACGGGGCCCTTGGCCCTGGTCGGACAGCAAGCTGTGCCCCCTGCCGCAAGACGGCGTACGAGCACATCCAGGACATCCTTGCCCTGGCCGCATTGCATACTATTACCGATGAGAGTGTGAAGACCCGTCTGCTGGCCCTTTCCCTGAGGGGAAAGCTTCTCTATTGGTGGAGATCGCTGCCAGAGGGATCCATCACAGGGTGGCCCTGGCTTGCCGGGAGGCTCGTAAGAGGATGCAACGAGTCTGCTGACCCTACTTCTCTACTGCATCAGTTCCAAGCTATCCAGAGACATCCTCAAGAGGAGGTGTCTGATTTTAACATCAGGTTTGCGAGATCCTGGAAACGGGTACCTCGCAAACTTCGGCCTTCAGTTGGCATGGCTGCTCATTACTATCTGAGATCCTTTAACTCAGACATATGCCTGCTGCTGAAGATCGCCAGAATTGACTAGTTTCCTGCGCTGTACGAGGCTGCCCAGCAAGCTGAAGCTGACATTATTTCCATCGGCAGACTCCCGTCCAGGGTGCAGGAACCCATTCATCCCGACTTCCCCAGATCCCAATATCCTCCTGCTTCTGGCGGTGCGCCGTCTACATCAGGACAGCAGCCCCAGCAGCAGTGGAATCCAGCGCCGGTCGTAACTCCTTACGGCCCACCTCAATTGCATTACCCTCACCCGCCGCCTCCTGCTCCTCATTTTCCAGCACTTCCCGCTCCCCCGCAGTATGCACCTTATTCTAACCCACCTCCATTGGCTGCATTGCCTCCACCGGCACAGTTGCCGCCACCCGACAGCAGCATCCAGAACACGATTCTACAGGAAGTGCGGGCTTTGGCCTCCGGATACCATGCCATGTCCAATGACATGACCGCTATGAAGAAAAAGCAGGCCCAGATGGACCTTGCTCCTAGAAGGCCATATGCGCCACCCGCGCTGACGAAAGACAAAGCCCCGGAACACCAGCCGAGAGGCGTCCGCCTCCAAGAAATGCTGCTATAGAAGACCCGCCTGGTCCTCCCGACCGGGTTAACCGAGTGCACCACGTGCAATGACCCGCATTCGGAGGAAGACTGTACTTTGCACCAGCACTACATCCAGACCTTGGCCGGCAGCGCTATAGAGGATGATGAACTGTATATGATCTTGGACGGTGAAGCCAACTTCGCCCTCCCAGAAGAGAATCTAGTGCCGCCTGCCAAGGAAGAAAAGAAAGCCGCAGATGCAGCCAAGCCTTTGCAAGTCTACGCAAGAAGAGAGAAACCGCAGCCCGGCGGGCTGCCACCATACAAGTGGTTGTGGCCCTACACAGCCCAGGAGAAGGCATCCAAAGAGAAAGCTCCAGTCAAGCCTTCTCCGACAAAGGCCGCCGCTGTTCCAGCCAAACCGCCAGCAAGGGCCCCAACTCCGGCTAAAGCTCCTCTACCTCAGCCTCCAGCTGAAACCAAAGAACAAGCCCAGGAGAAGCTGAAGTACCCGTCTCTGACCAAGAGACAGCGAGTTGAGGCCACCCAGCAGTACCGGACGAAGTATGAGCCGGCTAAACAAGCAGAGGGAGCTAGTACCTCGGGCTACAGCATTGTAGACGAGTTGAAAAGAACGCCCGCGAGAATCAACATATATGATGCTCTTCTGCTCCCAGGCCAGGTGGATCTGTTGCAAGAATCACTGAAGAACATGAAAAGCGGCAGACAGATACAGCCTGCTGTCCTGGTTCAACCTTTGACGTCTCCGCCACTGGGAAGAACAGACCGCCACCCTTTTATCTGTCTTTACGGATGCAAGGGCACATAGTTCACAACTGCATGGTGGATTCTGGTGCTTCCTCGACTGTGATGCCGAAGGCCGTCTGCGATGAGATCGGGATGGAATACACACGGAGCAGCCAAGGTGTGCTGCAATTAGACGGCACCCCTGTCAAGACAGTTGGTGTCATAAAGGACATCCCTATCCGGCTGCATAAGGCCCTCGACATCGTGGTCATCCAAGAGGTCGTGGTTGTCGACTTGGAACCTTACTTCGGCATGTGTCTCTCTCGGGAGTTCACTGCGAAGTTGGGCGGGTACCTGTCTCTAGACTACTCACACATGGAAGTGCCCTTCAAAGGAAGGAGACTGAAAATTTTTAATGAGAAGCCTTCCACCTTCCTAGTAGAGAAGATACCCGGAGGAGAGCTGGACTGCATGGTCCAGTTGTCAGAGGAAGAGCTGGTGACAGTGGAGTTGACTGACCAAGCCTTCGAAGTGCTACAGCTTGAAGATGAGTTCTCGTTGCGGGACTTCAATGCCGTAATCGGAACGAGACAGGGCTGTTACTCCATTGTACAGCTCGAGAGGCTTGACATGTCAGCTGCGAAGGAGGTAGGACCTGCACCCGATGAGCTGTGGAAGCTTTTCTTTGACGGCGCGCGATGCAAGAATGGCGCCGGTGCAGGGGTACTTCTGGTTTCTCCAAACGGAATCCAGAAGGACTATGCCTACAGGTTGGCCTGGAGCTGCACTAATAACTTGGCGGAATACGAGGCCCTGTGCTTGGGTTTGCGAAAGGCGGAGAGGCTCGGAATCAAACACCTACAGATTTTCGGAGATTCAAAGTTGGTGTGTCACCAAGTTACGGAGAAGTGCGCATCCAAACAGCATTTTCTTAGAGCGTACCGTAACCGGGTGTGGGACCTGATGGAGTCATTCGACTCATTGAATGTCAAAGCAATATCGCGTGAGAAAAACAAGCACGCTGATATTCTGGCGTCTGTTGGAGCAGTGACGTTCAGTTGAAGACGTTGTCCAGAAACCGAAGCCGGTTCGTACTGTCTACAGGCCTTCTGTGCCTGATAAGGACACCCACTGGCAGGTGTTCAGTTGTGACGAGGAAATCGTCACATTCCTGGTTAACGAAGTGTGTGTAATCGAAGGTAGAGACCCTGATGACGAGCAATATGAGGGGTTGATACGATTTACGGAATAATCACGTCCCAAAAGGACTGATTACATTAGAAAGTCTCTTTGATCGGAATGACAGAGCAATATCCCACAGGATCAAAGTAGACCCGAGGCAGTATGCAGACCTGGAACTTGAACCTGGTAAAACAATCAAGGTCGGAACAGACTGCACGTCGGAGGAGCTGGAGCAGATCATATCACTGTGCCAGGAGTTCCCCGACATCGTGGCCTGGTGCTACGAGGATTTGAAGGGGTATGACAGAACTGTCATCCAGCATACTATTGAGCTAGAGGATGGCGCTAAGCCATTCCGACAGAAGCAGAGGGCCGTGAATCCGAAGATTGAGGCTATGATGAAGACTGAGCTCTTGAAGATGCTGGAGGCCAAGATCATCTACCCCATCAAACATTCATCCTGGGTCGCGAATTTGGTGCCCGTGAGGAAAAAGAATGGCGACATACGTCTCTGTGTCGACTTCAGAAACCTAAATCAGGCTTCCCTCCGGGACCACTATCCGCTTCCCCAAATCGACCAGATCCTACATATCGTTGCTGGAGCCCAGAGATTTTCACTTTTAGATGGATTTTCCGGCTACAACCAGATTTGGGTCAAAAACGAGGACCAGCATAAGACGGCGTTTACCACCAAGTGGGGGACGTTCGCCTATCAGCGCATGCCGTTTGGCTTGTCTAATGCTGGTGCCACATTCCAAAGGGCCATGGACCTGGCCTTCCGAGAGCTGCTCAATAAGATTATTGTCATCTACCTTGATGACATGACTGTTTTCTCTCACCAACGAGGAGATCATGTTTCGCACCTACGGCAAATATTTGAGAGTTGTCGAGAATTCGGCATTTCTATAAACCCGAAGAAGTCTATCTTCGCGGTGAAGGAAGGAAAGCTGCTGGGACATGTCATCTCCGAGGAAGGCCTCTCCATTGACCCTGACAGAGTAGAGGCCCTCGTTCGCTTGCCAACCCCCGTTGACAAAAAAGGGCTGCAGTCCTTCTTCGGTCAGATTAACTTTGTGCGGAAGTTCATCCCGGACTTCGCATAGGTGATCAAGCCTATGGCCGAACTGCTTAAGAAAGATACACGTTACGAATGGACTGATGAGAGAGAGCAAGCCTTCGAGGAGATCAAGGCCCGAATTGCACAAGCTCCGGTGTTGACAAACCCGGACTACTCCAAGGACTTCATCCCGTATGCAGTGGGAGAACCCGAAAGTTACGGTGCAGTCCTAACTCAGAAGGGAGACGATGGTGAGGAGCGCCCCATAGCATTCCTCAGCCAAGTGATTCTGCCGCATGAAGAAAAGTACAATTTTATAGAACGGCAGGTTCACGCTGTCATGAAGTCCCTTCGAAAGTTCAGGCACTTTGTCTCCCAGAGCAAGACTATTGTCTTTGTGATTCACCCGGATGTTCGTAACTTCATTTTACAAGGAGAACCGGGTCACAAGAGAGCAGGATGGATTGCAAAAATCCAAGAGTTCGACATTGAAGTGCGGCCCACCAAGCTTATCAGAGGCCGAGCCTTGTGTCAGGAATTGGCCCGAAGCGCTGTAGCCGACATCTCCGCCTGTAAGTGGGAGGACACAGCGACACGCATCTACCTAGCCAACTCCTTATCATAGGGGAGTGATTGGACAGATGAACTGGTGAGATACTTCTGCACCGGAAGATGTCCCGATCACCTGAACCCCTCACAACGAAGGAGATTTCGGCTGGGTGCACTCAAGTACACTCTTCGCCCCGAGGGGCTTTACTTCAAAAACATCGACGGCATCCTGTTGCGGTGCGTCGTTAAATCTGACCAGCCTAGGGTCCTCGGAGATTTTCATTTCGGGATGCCTGGGGGTCACCATTCTTCAAGGCCAACGGCCTTAAAAATAATAAGAGCTGGGTACTATTGGCCCACTCTATTCGCAGACGCTCATGCAGTCTGCTCTAAATGTGATCAATGCCAGAGGTTTGCTGGCCGAAACAGAAAAGCACCCCTGCCCCTTCAACCGATTCAGGCCGAGACTCCGTTCCAGCAATGGGGTTTAGACTTCATCGGGGTGATTTCTCCTAACTCCTCTGCCGGCCACAAGTTTATTCTTACAGCTACTGACTATTTTACACGGTGGGCAGAGGCAATCCCGACCAAGAATGCCGACCAAGAAACGGTCATCAGGTTCATTGAGAGCCTGATTACCCGCTTCGGGGTTCCAGAGTCAATTGTGACAGACAACGGTCCGGGATTTGTAGGCGCCGTACTCACGGAGTACACCGGCAGACTTGGCATCTATCACAAGATGTCTTCTAACTACTACCCGCAGGGGAATGGCCTTGCCGAGTCTACTAACAAGAACCTCCTGAAGATCATCCGGAGGACCATTGAAAGAAACAAGCGGACTTGGCACTTGCTCCTGAACCGGGCACTGTGGGCGGACAGAGTTGCGTTCAAGAAATCCCTCAGAACGTCCCCCTATGCGCTCGTCTATGGCAAAGAAGCTGTCATGCCATCACACATCGAGATCCCTGCCCTGTGGATGATTGACGAAGACAGGAGCAGCGGAGACCCGGTGGACGACAGACTGTGCCAACTCCTGCAGTTGGAAGAAGACAGAGAAAGTGCATACCAGGCCTTCACTGATCACATTGCAGCCACTCAAGGCTGGTTTGCAAAAGGCACCACTGCCCGAGTTTTCGAAATCGGGGACCTGGTGCTGAAGTGGGACTCATATAAAGCAAAGCCGGGTAATCACGGGAAGTTTGATGCTCTCTGGGAGGGCCCTTATCAGATTGCCCGGGTGAACCAATTTAATGCCTATGTGCTTCGGGATATGGAGGGTCAGCTCCTGCCTATCCCTGTCAACGGGTTCCACTTAAAAATTTACCGCTGCTGAAGGTGCCCAAGTGGCCCTTCCTTGTAAAAAATTTTCCCTTATGCTTTTTCATTTCCCAGCATGTACAGTTTCCGGTTTTCAGCTTTTAATTTTATTTTTTATTATTATTTGAGCTTAACTGCGGCACGGGAGAGAAAGACGGACTTCGCAGCGAAGTCCGTCGTCGCCCCTCAGGAAGGGCGAAGTTCGGCTGTGCAAAGGAGGAAGCAAACAAAGAAGAAAAAAAGGAAGAAAAAAGGCAAAAAATTGACTAAGTGTTGGCCGAAGTCCGACTTCGCAGCGAAGTCGGACTTCGGGCCAGCCAAGTGCGAAGCTTGTACAAAGAAAGAAGAACGGACTGCGCCCAAACTTGGGCGAAGTCCGACTTCGCACGCGAAGTCGGACTTCGGCCGACTTGCGTGCGAAGTCTGAACTGCGCACGACTTCCGCGCGAAGTGCAAACTTCGCGCGAAGTACGCACTTCGCCCGAATTTCGGGCGAAGTCCTAGCTCGCTCCAATGTTTACCCTGCGCAGTTCAAACAGATCAAAGGGAGCAGAAAAGTGTTGAAGGTTGCGATAAAACCAGACTGCGCTCAATCCTTGAGCGCGGCAAGGAAAAGAAGAAGGAACGGTTCAAACGCGCACTTCGCGCGAAGTTCAAACTTCGCCCAAAATTCGGGCGAAGTCCGACTTCGCCAGCGAAGTCGGACCGCGCCCAACTTTGGGCGAAGTCCGACTGCGCCTCGTTTTCTGGGCCAGTTTGGGCAAAAGTTCAAAAAAGGAATAAAATATTCAAAAAGGTCTAAACTGGGCCCAAGGCGCGTTGCGACCGTTTCAAAGTGGGTTTTCGCACCAATGATTCTTTCTTGAGCAGTGTGCCCTGATTTCGGCAGTGACGTCAGCCATGGCGCAGCGTCCAAGACAGAATTAATGATTGCACGTTCCTCAACGAAAGTGCAAGCAAAAGAGCATGGCACGTCTGCCGGAGTGCACTTTTTCCAAACATTCTCCTGCGCAGCCACCAAAGAAGCATAACTCAGCCGACCTACCCCCTCCTGCGCGGCATTAATGGTGTTGTCTTTATCTAGAAAAGGGGGTCAGATGTTTTCAAACATTCCAGATTGCACAGATTATTCCTTAAACGGTGTAAATTATTCCTTTGACAGCGAAATCTGCTGTAGACGCTTTGAGCCTGTAATTATTGCCGATTCGGAGAAATGGACAGAGGAAAGATGCCAGTGTCAGCGCAGTCCAGCGAAAGTGGCGAACCAAAGGATTTACCGCGGCCGGGCGTTTTCAGAAGTGAAACCCCGCCAGAGAGAAAGTCAAAATCCCGGCCTAAAAAAGTACAGCGTGGGCAAGCCCCACCACCTCCAGTAAATTACTTGGCGGGATACGTGGACGGATCTTTTTCTATGAGCCTGACGAAGCTGCGGGCAAATGTGGAGAGTTGGGCTGACAAAGTTTCGCCCTCCCACCATTTCGGAGCGGCGTACAAATCCAATCTTTTTAGATTCTTGTGCCCTCCTGTCCATCAATGCCCGGAACTGGTAGACCTAATTGTCAGACACTACAGACCAGTTACCCGGAAAATTTGCAGCTCCAGCGGTAAACCCTTGTTCACACTGCGCAGAGAGACTGTCCAGCCAGCTTTCGCCCCAGGGTTGGAGTATGACTCCAGCACCATCCTCAGAAAGATAAATTTGGGCGAGCAGGCGGGACGCTTCGCAAATACCAAACGGATGAGGGATTTCCTCAATTCAGAACTGAACGCCCCGCTTGCAGCTGGACAGTGGCCAACCGGCCCCATGCCTTTGGCGAAATTTCAAAGAAAGTATCTATATACCATTCTGGCATGGATTCTCGGATGCGACTCCGATGAGCTGGTACAGCCGTACCAGCTAGCGCTGGCAGAATGTCTCCTGTGTGGAGAATCATACGAACCAGCGGCGCAGAGAAGTGGTAAGCGCCCCATCTTTTTTGACTGGGCAGACTGGCTGGCTTACGCCATTCATTCCAGCCTGGTGAAGATCCAGAAGAGGCAGTCTACCGATTTTCGTTTCAGTTCTGTTCTAGCCTGGCTTTGTTTGTACCATTTGCACCCCCTGATGCCGATCCTGAACCTGAAGAAGGTCAACGAGAGGGGAGAGCCACAGCCCGTCTATAACTGGACGGATGACTTATACCGGAAAGGGTCCTACTACAAGTTCAACTTCAACTTTTTGGGATTCGTCATGTCAGTCTTCAGTGAAAGCGAAATTCCACGCCCCCCGAGGGAAATGACGAGCGCTTTGATAAATCAGAAGCTCGGGGACGTTTTCAGACTGACGCAGGGAATTGTGGTCAGAATCTACGGATTCAAGGGCAAACCCCATTTGCTGCCCTACTGGTGTACAGAGCATCTGTTCGGGATGGAGGTTGCCCGGCAGATGGATTATGTTGAAGAGGATTTCGGTCTAGGAAAGAAGAGAGGACAGATTTTCAATATCCTCTTTCCTGGGCAAACGTTGAGATTACTGAGGTAGGACAGCATGTCTACCTTGAGCAGGAGTTTTCCCGGATTGGCCTGGTTCTGCTGCCGCAGCGTTGGAAGTATGACCCATATGGGATAAGGGGAAAGTTCGCACATCTCTGCCCCCGGGCAGATATAACCGAAGATAAGTGCGATGTGGTCCATGTGGACCTTGATTGGGAAATTGAATTGATGGAAGCTTCTCCTCCCTGGCAGGATTTTTACTGCGAGGAGGTGACATATGACCCCAAGCGAAACCCGGACCACCAGTTCACATCTCCAGGGTTAAAAAAATTTCTATCCAAGATAGCAGGCCTTAACTGGTCTAAAGAAAAGATTACTGAATGCTGGAAGATGAGATGCCGCACGCAGCACGACAAATCCACAAGGAAAAATCTGGCCGTAGATGACGACTTTTCGGTTCTCTATGACCAGCATCATGACAGCTGGCGGCCGTTCGCATATCAAGGTTACGTTCCCCGAGGCCCCTTTGAAGATTATAAAGGAGGGTCTCCTTCCCATCAGTTGTACACTTCGGCAACTGCCAGCGTGGGCCCAGCAGACATCCAGGCCGAACCAATGCAGCCCGTGGCTTCCAAGGCGGCGCCTGAGAAGGCGAAAGAGTTAGTCAAAGCAACGCCGGAGGCAATCCCTCAGGCACAAAAGGCGCCAGCACCGCCACAGAGCAGACCGGTTGCGGCAGACCTTCTGCAAGTCAAACCCCGGTACAAGTTTACCGTGGGAGCATCAGCGCCTGCTGCACCTGCTTCATCTCCTTCCCCTGATCCGACCGTTATTCCCGGAAGAGAAGAAGCGGAAGAGAGTGGAGAAGATCGGGCGACCCTAGCCTGATAGTGCAGCAGCCAGTCGCAGAGCCGCAGCCGCGTCCTGCCGCCGCAGGGACAATTTCTCTAGACAGTCCCAAGCCAGCCGCCGAAGTCAGACGCACAGACATCCATCCGGCATTGGCTCAGGCGGAGCCCGCAGGTACGTTTGCTGCCCCTGTCTCTTTGGTCTCATCCAGTCCTACTCCCACTCCGTCTCCCGCTCAATCCGAGCAAGCTATGGCCGCATCATCCTCCCCGTCTCCACGTCCTTTTAGCGGCCCCCATTCTTTTGATCAGTTTGCTCAGAACCCTAACGTTTCCCTATCTCTAAGCACAACTCCAAACCCTTCGCCTGAAGTTAGCGCTGAGGCCGTCCATTCACCGTCACATCCACCGTCTCAGCCGCTTCAAACCCTCACAGTATCAGCCGCTCCCATCTCCATTTCCCGGTCGCCCACACAAGCGGCCGATCCTTCCAGTGTCCATCCGGTTCCTCCTGATCCCATCCCCGCAGGAGAGACGTCTCAACAGACCCCTAGGCTGGGGGAACCAGATTTTATGGACGACCTCCAGAATACAGACGACTTGCCCTTGGCAACGAGAGCTGTAGAATATTCTGTCTCTTTCCTTCAGAACCTGAAGCGGAGGAGACCTGAAGAGATAGCCGCCCCGATAAAACGCGCCAAGTACGATTTCGGGAGGAGAGTGCTTACAACAGAGAAGATAATCCCAAAAGTGAAGAAGCCTCTCCAGGAAATGACCAGGGCGGACTACGAGCTCCAGACAAAGGAGAAGAGCTTTGACGACATCAACAAGCAATATGAGATTCAGACGATCATGCGCAAAGCTGATAATCTCTTTGTCAAGAGTCTGGAGGAGCAGGAAGAGCTTTTCGGGTTGCAGGATAAAACAAGGCAGCTTGAAGAGGACCTGTCCAGGTCCACTGAGCAGCTGGAAGCGGCGCGGCAAGAAATAGATGAACTCAAAGCCCAGCTGGCCGCTTCCCAGCAAAAGGCCGCAACCGAGAAGCAAGCAGCCTTGGAGCAGATTTCTTAGCTCCAAGAGTCTTTGAAGCAGGCGCAGTCACAACTTGCAGAGAGAACATCTCAAGCGACGGTCTTTTCAAAGAAGAAAGTTAAGGAGATGCGGGCTGGTTTGCTGCGGGAATGCAAGCCCCACACCTTCAAGGCGATGGCAGTTCTGGATTTCGCATCCAGAATTCAAGAAGTTTCTGCCCAAGGAAAGCCTGTGGTAGAGGAGGCCGAACGTCAGGCGAAGCAATGGCTGGACCTGGCGGTAAATCTTCAGGAGCGCGAGCGCAACGGCCTCCAATTTTCTCTCGTGTCCTCATTCGCTGCAGAATGGGCAGGTGCAAGGGTGACCTTGCACAAGTATTTAAAAAAAAAGTCGAAGAGGTGAGAGTGGCCAGACGAATGCTAGACGCATTTGTACATGAAAGAGACATTTGTTTGGCCCCCTTTCGCGCTCTTTCTGAACTAGGGTGCCCAGGTTTTGTTGAGAATGGCGAGCTTCTCACCCTAGATCAGGTGAAAAGGAATTGGCAGTCCTTCGAAGCAGATACAGCTGACATTGATAGCTGGACTGAGCCAATCCAAGATAATCAGGTCACTCAGATGGTGTCCAAATATTGCAAGATCAGCTCCTACTTCCAGGAGTTAGAGAAAAGATACCTCACCATCGACCTGCACGCGGTCGCTGCTTTCCACGCAGCATTAGAAGATGTAGCTGACCGCCGGCCATTCGAGGCAGAAGCCTGGCGTCAAGCCCAGGCGGCATACACTCGCATTTGCGAGGCAGAAGCAAGAGATGGAGAGCTTTCAAAAGGTGATTCCGAGGGGGCAACTGACAAAGATGAATCTGAAGAACAGTTGCCGCGAGGAGAACAGCTAGAGCAGCAAAAGGCAGGGGAGGCAAGTTCCTCTGCACCCAAAGGATGAAGGCATGGATTCTTCGCGCCGAGGCGAGCTCGACACCCCGCGAGCCGCCAGAAATGTTGTCACATTTTGCACGGGGTGCAATGTTTTCAAGTTTGTAACAGTGCTGCTCTTCTTTTCCCCTCTTCCTCTATTTTTCTTCCTTCTCTCCTTTCCTTTTCTTTCCCGCATTCTCTTTCTTTCCCCCCTTTCTCGGAGTCCCCCAGTTGGTTTTTTAACTTTCCAGCAAGTTACCTGAAAAATGGCTAAGTGTTGGTGCGAAGTACGCACTTTGCCCAGTTTTGGTGCGAAGTCTGACTTCGCCCCACTTTCTGGGCGCACCTTGCAACCGCAGACTGGCAGGCTGACAGAAGAAGGATCAAGTGCTGGAGCAAGTCCGTCCGGCGGCAGACACCAGTTTTCACCTGTGCGCAGTCCGACTTCGCAGCAAAGTCGGAGTGCGCCCTTGACAGGTGCGCAGTGGGGAGACAAACTCAGAATTTGACCAAGGCATGAAGGCCTTCCCGACTGCACTGTATTCTGCCCACGCAACCCGAGGCGCTCTGATCCCAAGCGAAGTTGGATGACCTGCCTTTCAAGGCAGACACGTGTCAAAAAGCATCATTCATCATCTGACAAGTGTCCAGCTTCGGGATTAGAGCCGAAACGTGCCGAGCAAAAGGACAAGCATGGGCTGCACTGCCTGCGCCAGTAGCCTCATTTAAAGCTGATCTGAGGTTTCACCTGCTCCAGCTACCCGCATCACTGCCAGAGAGAAGTTCTGACCAACACACCGCCACGAAGCTGTCCAGCTTCCAGGAAGACCATGCTGCGGGTACAGTCCGGTCCGACAAAAGGTCAGCATTTGCAGCTCTTTAAAAGCCCACCATGAATTCATTGTAAGTGGTGGAAGGGGAATGTCTGTTAGGGAACCAATGTAACCGTGCTTCTGCTTATAAATATAATTTGTATGCCTGGTTCTGTTCTGCTGCTTCTGTTTTTTATGCTGCCTTTCTTTATATTCATGCCTTAGGCTAACCTGTGTCACGGCTCGTTGATTCATTTCAGCATTTGGTGATCAGGTGCCTCTAGCATTGCTTGTTTAAAGCACCCTCTGTACTTCATGAATTAAAAGGATACATAGAATAGATGTGGTAGCAGTTTCATAAGTTGTGTGTTACGTTGTTGGTCCGTATCTTGGTGATTGATGCGCTGCCGTACTGTTAGTTCTTTGTAGGGAATGTCTGTTAGGGAGCCATTGAAGCTGTGCGGTTAAATTCTCTACACGACACATATACCTGGCTCTGATATCTCTATGATTGCTTTCTACTCATGTTAGTGTTCGTAGGTGGTGATTGATGCGTTGCCGTACTGTTAGTTCCTTGTAGGGAATGTCTGTTAGGGGACCATTGTAGCCGTGCGTACCATTGCTTAAGTATTGGAAGTATACGTTAGATTTTGCAGTTCTCAGTCGCGCTTTATATTTGTAATGCAGTAAGTATTGGTGATTGTTGGTTGTCGTACTGTTAGTTTCCCCCACCAACCTCCACGTATATTTGTAAATTCCTTTCTGTTCATTTATCTCTTTCCTGTACTCTTCGCTTAAATCAAAAAACCCCCAAAAGGAGCCGGCCTTCTCCGGAGATTGGCCCGGAAGGCATCTCTTCCTTCCGGCCTTTCATGCTGGTGGGCGAATCTGGGCGCATTAACCCAAAATCCTTTCCTCATGGCAGATTCGTAACCAACAGGCCCCAGGTAGCAGGTAGGCTAGTGAAGGGATGCAACGAGTCCGCTGATCCCTCTTCATTGTTGCACCAGTTTCAAAGTATTCAACGCCATCCGCAAGGGGAGATATCGGAATTCAACGTGAGGTTTGCAAGGTCCTGGAAGAGAGTACCTCGCGAGCTGCGACCTCTCGCGGGACAAGCTGTGCATTATTACCTGAGGTCTTTCAATTCAGACATTTGTCTACTTCTTAAGATAGCCTAGGTTGACACTTTTCCTGCCTTATATGAAGCTGCCCAGCAAGCAGAATTAGACATAATTTCTATAGGTAGACTTCCTCATAGAATGCAGCCTCCCATCTACCCTGATTTCCCTCAGTCACAATATCCACCCACGTCTGGTGTGACGCCATCCTCTTCAAATCAGTACCCCCAGCAGCCATGGAATCCAACGCCAGTTATAAACCCGTATGGTCAGCCCCAGATCCATTATCCTAATCCACCACCTCCACCTCCGCAATATCCCGCACTCCCAGCTCCCCCTCATTACGCGGCGTATTCTGCACCTCCACCATTAGCTGCAATACCTCCTCCGGTCCGGCCGGCGCCTGCTGATAATGATATTCAGAATAAGATCCTTCAGGAGGTTCAAGATCTGGCCTCTGGTTACCATACTATTTCCAACGATATGACAATCATGAAGAAGAAGCAAGCCCAGATGGAGTTTCTTCCGAGGAGACCATATCCTCCCCCTGCGCTGACAAAAGATCAAGCTGCTCAAGCGCAAAGGCCCTCGGCGAGGAATGCTGCCAATGAGGTTCAACCAGGCACTTCTAACCATGTTAACTGGTGCTCTACATGCAATGATCCACATGGAGAGGAGGGTTGCATGTTGCATCGGCATTATATTCAGACCCTTGCGGGCAGTGCCATGGAGGACGAAGCATACATGATCCTTGACGATGAAGGTAACTTTGCAGTCCCAGAAGAAGATCCCGTGTCTCTCTTGACCAAGGAGGGCAAAAGGCCCATTGAGGCCCCCACGGCCCAGATGAAGCCATTAAAAGTATACGCCAGAAGGGAGAGGGCACAGCCTGCTGTGCTAGCACCTGACAAGTCACCTTTACCTCCTACAACCAAAGAAAGGTTCCCGACGCTCAAGGCTCCCGCGGTAAAGGCTCCCGTGGCCCAACCTCTAGCCGAAACAAAAGAACAAGATCAAGAAAAGCTGAGGTATCCATTGCTGACGAAGAGACAGAGTTGAAGCCACGCAACAATACTGAACCAGGTACGAGCCAGCGAAAGAAATAGGCGCCGACACTTCAACTTACAATATAGTTTATGAGCTCAAGAAGACTCCGGCGAAGATAAGCATGTATGAGGCTCTTCTGCTCCCAGGACAAGTAGACCTATTGCAAGAATCCTTGAAAAGCGTGAAAGATGGAAAGCCGACGCAGCCTGCTGTGTTAGCTCAGCCCTTGATAGTATCTGCTACCGGGAAAAACAGGCCGCCACCTTTCTATCTGTCTTTGCGAATGGAGGGCCATATAGTACACAATTGCATGGTGGACTCCGGTGCCTCCACTACTGTCATGCCGAGGGCTGTCTGCGAAGAGATTGGTATGGAATACACAAGGAGCAGTCAAGGTGTGCTTGCAGCTAGACGGTACTCCTGTCAAGACAGTTGGTGTCATAAAAGACATCCCAATCCGACTGCATAAAGCGCTCGACATAGTGGTCATCCAAGAGGTTGTGGTGGTGGAATTGGAACCCTACTTCGGCATGTGTCTCTCTAGGGAGTTCACTGCGAAGCTGGGTGGATATCTGTCGCTATATTATTCACATATGGAAGTGCCTTTTAAAGGAAGGAGATTGAAGATCTATAATGAAAAGCCTTCCACGTTTCTGGTCGAGAAGATACCTAGGGAAGAACAACAGAGCGACATGGTTCATTTGACGACTGAAGAACTGGTAGAGGTAGATTTGGCAGAAGAGACCCTCGAGCTGTTACGAGTGGAGGATGAGTTCTCCTTACTAGACTTCAATGCCATGATTGCTACCGAACAAGGTTGCTACTCTGTCACCCAGCCTGAAAGACTTGATCAGTCTGCAAAGAAAGATGTTGGACCTACCCCAGAAAAGCTATGGAAGTTGTACTTTGATGGCGCCCGATGTAAGAATGGTGTCGGTGCAGGCGTACTTTTGGTTTCGCCATCCGGGATTCAAAAGGACTACACTTATAGGCTGGCTTGGAGTTGCACTAACAATGCGGCGGAGTATGAAGCTTTGTGTTTGGGTTTGAGAAAGGCAGAGAGACTTGGGATAAAGCATTTGCAGATCTTTGACGACTCAGAGCTGGTGTGCAACCGGATTACAAGTAAGTGCGCCTCCAAGAAGCATTATCTCAAGGCGTACCGCAACCGTGTCTGGGATCTGATGGAGTCATTCGACTCTTTGAATGTCAAAGCCATATCTCGTGAAAAGAATAAGCATGCTAACATTCTGGCATTTGTCGGAGCCAAGTACGTCCCGGCTGATGACACTGTCCAGAAGCCGAAGCCGGTTCGTACCATTTACAGGCCTTCTGTGCCTGACAAGGACACCCACTGGCAGGTGTGTGACTGTGATGAAGATATCGTCACCTTTTTGATAAATGAAGCTAGTACAATCGAAGGTAGAGACCCTGATGACGAGCAATACGAGGGGTTGATACGGTTAAAAAATAATAGTCCCGAAAGGAATGATTACTCTGGAGAGCCTCTTTGATTAGAACAATAGAGCCATATCCCACAGGATCAAAGTGGACCCCAAGCAGTACATGGACCTCGAACTGGAACCTAGAAAGGTGATTAAGGTCGGGACAAATTGCACTGATGGGAGCTAGAGCAGATTCGATCTCTATGCGAAGAGTTCCCAGATATTGTGGCCTGGTGCTACCAAGACCTGAAGGGGTATGACAGAGAGATGATCCAGCATACTATAGAACTGGAAGATAATGCAAAGCCTTTCCGGCAGAAGCAAAGGGCGGTGAACCCAAAAATTGAAGCCATGATGAAAGTTGAACTCTTGAAGATGTTGGAGGCCAAGATCATCTACCCCATCAAGCACTCTTCTTGGGTCGCAAATCTGGTCCCTGTGAGGAAAAAGAATGGAGACATCCGCCTCTGCGTGGATTTCAGAAACCTCAATCAGGCTTCACTGAAGGATCATTATTCGCTCCCTCAAATTGATCAAATCCTCCACGTAGTTGTTGGAGCTCAGAGATTCTCTCTCTTGGACGACTTCTCCGGCTATAACCAAATATGGGTGAAAGACGAAGATCAGCACAAGACAGCGTTCACCACCAAATGGGGAACGTTTGCATATTAGCGCATGCCCTTCGGCCTTTCTAACGCCGGGGCTACATTTCAAAGGGCTATGGACTTGGCGTTCCGAGAGCTGCTCAACAAGGTCATTGTCATCTACTTGGATGACATGACTGTGTTTTCACATAAAAGAGAGGACCATGCCTCCCACTTGCGGCAAGTATTTGAGAGATGTCGTGAATTCGGCATTTCCATCAACCCGAAGAAGTCAGTCCTCGCGGTGAAGGAAGGCAAGCTGCTAGGACGCGTTATTTCTGAGAAGGGCCTTGCAGTCGATCCTAACAGAGCAGAAGCTCTTTTTCGCTTGTCCATCCCAGTTAACAAAAAGGGGCTACAATCGTTTTATGGCCAAATCAACTTCGTGAGGAAGTTTGTCCCATACTTTGCACAAGTAATCAAGCCCATGGATGAGCTCCTAAAAAAGAATGCTGAATTCGTATGGACTGACGAAAGGAAGCAAGCCTTTGAAGAAATCAAGGCCAGAATTGCGCAAGCTCCAGTGTTAATAAATCCAAACTACTCCAAGGATTTCATCCTGTACGCGGTGGGAGAGCCCGAAAGCTACGCTGCAATCCTGACTCAGAAGGGAGATGATGGCGAGGAGCGCCCCATAGCATTCCTAAGCCAGGTGATCCAGCCGCACGAAGAAAGATACAATTTTATTGAGCGGCAAGTGCACGCAGTCATGAGATCTCTCAGAAAGTTCAAGCACTTTGTCTCCCAGAGTCAGATAACTGTCTTCGTGATACATCCGGATGTCAGAAATTTCATCATCCAAGGGGAGCCAAGTCACAAGAGGGCGGGATGGATAGCCAAGATACAAGAGTTTGAAATAGAGGTACGGCCAATGAAGCTAATCCGAGGTCGGGCTCTATGCCAAGAGTTGGCCCGGAGTGCTGCAACCGAAATCTCTGCCTACCAGTGGGAGGATCCAGTAACAGAGGGCAACATTTCCAACTCCTTATCAGAAGAGGATGATTGGACACATGATCTAGTGTGGTACTTCAACACAGGGAGATGTCTAGATCATCTCAACACCTCATAAAGAATGAGGTTTAGGCTAAATGCCTTAAAGTATGTACTGCGCCCCGAGGGGCTGTATTTTAGAAATATTGATGGCATCCTGTTGCGGTGCATCAAGGAATAAGACAAGCCAAAGGTCCTCAGAGAGTTCCACTCTGGGATGCCCAGAGGACATCATTCGGGAAGGCCTACGACCTTAAAAATTATCAGAGCCGGCTATTATTGGCCCACCCTCTTCACAGACGCACATGTAGTCTATGTAAAATGCGAAAAATGCCAAAGGTTCGCCGGCAAAAATAGGAAGGCACCCTTGCCCCTCCAGCCAATTCAAGCCGAGACTCCGTTTCAGCAGTGGGGTCTGGACTTCGTCGGGACAATAACGCCCAACTCTTCGATGGGACACAAGTTTATCCTAACCGCCACATATTACTTTACCCGATGGGTTGAGGCTTTGCCCACAAAGCATGCTGACCAAGAGACGGTCATGGGGTTCCTTGAGAGCCTCATTACCCGTTTCGGGATTCCAGAGGCAATTGTTACAGATAACGGCCCAAGATTTGTAGGTGCGGTGCTCACTGAGTTTACCAGCAAGTATGGCATTTACCACAAGATGTCTTCAAATTACTATCCGCAGGGAAATGGCCTGGCAGAATCTACCAATAAGAACCTCTTGAAAATAATAAAGAAAACTGTGGAGAAGAATAAAAGGTCGTGGCACCTACTTCTGGACCGAGCGTTATGGGCGGATCGCATATCTTTCAAAAAATCCATCAAGACGTCTCCCTACGCGCTTGTATACGGCAAGGAGGTGGTCCTGCCTACCCACATAGAAATGCCCGCACTCTGGTTGTTAGAATATGATAAAGGCCATGGGGATCCAATGGATGCCAAACTTTGTCAACTGTTGCAGCTAGAAGAGGAAAGGGAGAAGGCATATCAGGCCTTTACCAAACACGCCAAGGCAACTCAAAGCTGGTTTGCAAAGGGGACCACCACCCGAGTTTTCAAAATCGGGGACTTAGTGCTCAAATGGGATTCACTCAAAGCGAAGCCGGGCAATCATGACAAATTTGATGCCTTCTGGGAAGGCCCCTATTAGATCGCTCGGGTAAACCAATTCAACGCGTTCATGCTCAGGGACATGGAGGGACAGCTTCTCCCGATCCCTGTTAATGGCTTCCACCTGAAGGCCTATCATCACTGAAGGTTGCCAAGAGGTCCTTCCTTGTACATATTTTTCTTATTTATTTCCTACAGTTCAGTTTATTTCAGAATGTAAATATTTCTTTCAGTTATTCAGTTTTCAGCTTTTGAGTCCAAAGAAGGCTAAGTATGAAAAAAGAAGCAAAATTTTGCGTTGCTGATTCAAGTCTGACCAAGGTGGAAAATCGCCCGACTTCGCAGCGAAGTCGGGCTTCACTCTTTGCATTGTGCGACGTCGGGAGCTTAAGAAGGGAGAAAGCGACCAAGAGAAATCCGAAAAATTTCTAAGTGCTGGGCGCGCCACCCGACTTCGCAGCGAACTCGGGCTGCGCACCCTTTTCGGAGCGCGGTCGGGCAGAAAGGATAAAGAAATGGGAAAAATTATCTAAGTGTCCTAGCCCGACTGCGCAAATTTTCCGAGCGAAGCCCGACTGCGCAAATTTTCCGAGCGAAGCCCGGTTGCGCACTCAAATTTTTGCGCACTTCGACCGACGCATCATGGAGAGCAAGGTGCATGACGAAATATTTCTAAGTATGGGTCCCCGAGGGCGCACCGTGCATAGCGTGAAGTTGGACCGCGCTCCTTTTTGAGCGCACTTGGTCAGAGTCTTCCTCAAGTTTGGTACTGTTGCCACATTTGGCACGGGGTGCCATGTTTTTGGTTTCTGCAAGTGAGCTGCTCTTTTCTCTTTCCTTCTCCTCATCTTCCCCCTTTTCTCATTTCTCCCTTTCTCCCTCTTCCTTGTAATTTCATTCCCCCTTCTTCTTTTCCTTTTCTTCCCCCAGTAAGTTTCCAGCACAGGTGCTCTCTGAAAATTCTAAGTGTTGGGGCGACACCCGACTTCGCAGCGAAGTCGGAGTGCGCCCTTCAGTTGGAGCACAGTAGAGAGCCCGAAGTGCGCAAGCAGGCAGGATCAAAGCAAATCTGACTAAGTGTCAGGGGCGACATTTGACTTCGCAGCGAATTCGGAGTGCGCCCTTCTTCCTGGGCACACTAGGGGAACGGTCCAACAGAAAAACAGCTAAGTGCTGGGGCGACACCCGACTTCGCAGCGAAGTCGGAGTGCGCCCCTTTTCCAGTGCGCAGTCCAAACAGCAGAAGAAGACAGCAAGCATCGGTGCGACACCCGACTTTGCAGCGAAGTCGGAGTGCGCCCTCTGACCGGTGCGCAGTTGGGTAAAACTAACTCAGAAATTGCTAAGGCAAGTCAGCCTTCCCAACTGCGCTGTTTTCAAACTGCGCAACCCGGTAGCGCCCGAATCCTGAGCGAAGTTGGATAAGCTGCCTTTCAAGGCAGACATGTGTCATACATCAGCATCCGACGAGTATCCACCTCCGGGATTCGAGCCAAGACTTGACCGCGCAAGGACAGAGCATGGGCTACATTAACGGCACCAACTGTCACCATTTAAGCCGATGTGAAGTGCCATCTGCTACACCTACCTGCATTCCTGCTGACCGATGTTTTGACCCAACGCGCTGCCACGTAGCTGTACCGCCTTCAGGGACACCATGCTGGAAGGACGGTCCTGCCCGACAGAAGTCAGCATCAGCAGCTCCTCAGCCGCTCGTGTTAGCTACTGTCTTGTCTGTGACTTCGTGCCCATGGATGTAATCAGGGGGAAATTGGGCTATAAATACCCACCACTTTTCCATTGTAGGTGGTGGAACGGGAATATATTGCTAGGGGACAATTGTAGCTGTGCGTTTGCCTCAAATACAAACATATACTTGGCTCTGCTTACTGTCTTTTATCTTGTATGCTGCCTCTCCTTGTCATTTCTGCCTCATGTTTCTTGTGTCATTGCTTGTTGTTGTATTGAACTCTAGACTCCGGCATTTGATGGCCAGGTATTCCTGGAATGCATAGATAGAGGATACATAGGATCATTGATAGCTGTAGTTTCAATGTATGTTTGTAGATGAATGTTGTTAGTAGTGGTGATTGATTCGTTGTCGTGTTGCTTATTCCCCCCACCCAACTCCAATCACATTTGGAATTCCTTTCTGCACTGTTATCTCTTTCCCTGCACTCTTATCTTAACAAACCCCCCCACAGGAAGCCGGCTTCTCCGGAGATTGGCACGAAAGGCATTCCTTCCTTTTGGCCTTTCAATCTGGTGGGCGAATCTGGGCGCATTGACGACAAGTCCTTTCCTCATGGCAGATTCGTAACCAACAGTTTCTCTGGCACGCCCGGTGGGACCCGAGGTCCCATGTTTTAAAAGCGAATTTCTAACCCGTCTCCACTTGGCGCCACCAGTTTGTCTGGTTCACACGGTGGGACATGGTAGTTTCCCACCCTCAAACAGAATCGAAGTATTAGTGCTCACTTCATTGCTGTTCAAAATCAGAGCACGTGGCGACTCTGCAATTATCTGAACATTCTCTGAGTCTGTGAAGACCGGTCCTAACGCCTTCATGCAAACAAGAAGGTGGCGAGCAAGGAATCCGGAGAACTCGCCTGATTTTTCCGAAATCGACGTTAACGCTCCAGGCTAGCGCGTCAGGCTGCCTGATTATCAAGCTCGCGAAGAAGAGAACCACCAAGAGGCCGAGGCTGAAATCCAAGAAGCCGAAGCTGAAATCGAAGAAGTTGAGGCCAAAGAAGAATCCACATCTTCGGACAGTTCCGATACTGAATACACTACCGGGTCAGAATCAGACATGGCTGCCCAGCAAGATGATGATGACCTCTTCCCGACGGTGGATTCTACGGGGCCCTTGGCCCTAGTCAGACAGCAAGCTGTGCCCCTCGCTGCCTTAAAGTCTATCCCTACGTACGACGGCTATGACAAGATGGTGTATGAACACATCCAGGACATTCTTGCCCTGGCTGCGCTACACTCCATCACTGAGACAAGTTGGATAAGCTACCTTTCAAGGCAGACACGTGTCATACATCAGCATCCGACGAGTATCCACCTCCGGGATTCGAGCCAAGACTTGACCGCGTAAGGACAAAGCATGGGCTACATTACCGGCGCCAACTGTCACCATTTAAGCCGATGTGAAGTGCCATCTGCCACACCTACCTGCATTCCTGCTGACCAAAGTTTTGACCCAACGCGCTGCCACGTAGCTGTACCGCCTTCAGGGACACTATGCTGGAAGGACGGTCCTGCCCGACAGAAGTCAGCATCAGCAGCTCCTCAGCCGCTCGTGTCAGCTACTGTCTTGTCTGGGACTTTGTGCCCATGAATGTAATCGGGGGGAAATTGGGCTATAAATACCCACCACGTTTTCATTGTAAGTGGTGGAAGGGGAATATATTGCTAGGGGACAATTGTAGCTGTGCGTTTGCCTCAAATACAAACATATACTTGGCTCTGCTTACTGTCTTTTATCTTGTATGCTGCCTCTCCTTGTCATTTCTGCCTCATGTTTCTTGTGTCATTGCTTGTTGTACTGAACTCTGGACTCTGGAATTTGATGGCCAGGTATTCCTGGAATGCATAGATAGAGGATACATAGGATCGCTGATAGCTGTAGTTTCAATGTATGTTTGTAGATGAATGCTGTTAGTAGTGGTGATTGATTCGTCGTCGTGCTGCTTATTCCCCCCACCCAACTCCAATCACATTTGGAATTCCCTTCTGCACTTTTATCTCTTTCCCTGCACTCTTATCTTAACAAACCCCCCCACAGGAAGCCGGCCTTCTCCGGAGATTGGCACGGAAGGCATTCCTTCCTTCCGGCCTTTCAATCTGGTGGGCGAATCTGGGCGCATTGACGACAAGTCCTTTCCTCATGGCAGATTCGTAACCAACGGTACCTCGAAGCGTGTGCCCAGATGGCGGCGGTGACGTCATTGAAAGCACGAAGTGGGTAGGCAAAGTCTCATCCTCGCACCACGTTGGGGCCGCATATAAATCGAACCTGTACTGGTTCTTGTGCCCTCCCGTCCACCACTACCCGGAGCTGGTTGAGTCAATTGTGACATATTACAAACCAGCCACCCGACAGGTCTGCGACTGCCAAGGAAGGGTGTTGTTCACCCTCTTTAAAGAAAGCGTACAGCCAGCCTTCGCCCCGGGGCTCTAGTACGACCCCAATGCCATCGTCAGAAAAATTAATTTGGAAGAGCAGGCAGGCAGATTCAGTCAAAGCAGAAGAATGAGGGAATTTCTCAATTCAGAGCTAAAGTGCCCACTACCAGCTGGACAATGGCCATCAGGTCCCATACCCCTAGAAAGGTTCGAAAACAGATATATTTATATTATCCTTGCATGGGTCCTTGGCTGCGGCATAGACAGGGTGGTGCATCCGTATCAGCTGGCACTCGCAGAGTGTATTTTGCATGGAGAATTTTATGACCCTATTGTGCAGAGAAGCGGAAGGCGCCCAATCTTTTTTGATTGGGCAGACTGGGTGGCGTATGCCATACATTCAAACCTGGTCAGGATACAGCAGAAGCAGACAACTGAATTCCGGCACTGCTCATTCCTCACATGGTTGTGCCTTTACCATACGCATTACCGAATAAGGGTGCCTGATCTTAAGAGGGTAGATGAGAAGGGAGCACCGCTGCCGGTATACGAGTGGACGGAAGCCCTGTATAGAAGGGGGTCTTATTATGATTTCAATTTCAAATTTTTGGGTATGACCCTGGCACTGTTCGACGGCAAGGCGTCTCGCCCTCCCCTGGCCATGACGAACTACCTGAGGAAATACAAATACGGGGATACTTTCCGGTTGACCCAGGGCGTCGTTATCAGAATCTACGGATTCAAAGGGAAGCCGTTCTTGCTGCCCTATTTTTGCACTGAGCATCAATTCGGCATGGAGGCAGCGCGGCAGATGGACTACGTCGAGGAGGAATTTGGCCAGGGAAAGAAGAGGGGCCATATTTTCAAATATCCTTTTACCTGGGCGAACATTCAAGTCCATGAAATTGGGCAGCACATCTACCTAGAGCAGGCACTCCTCAACATAGGCCTGATACAATTACCACAGCGTTGGAAATACGACCCGATTGGGGTCAAGGGAAAATTTGTACATATTTGCCCTCGAGCAGAAATCATGGAGGAGAGGTGCAACAAGACAGGGGCAGACCTGGAGTGGCACATTGAACGGATGCAGTCATGGCCACCATGGCATGACTTCTACTGTGTGGAGGTGGATTACGATCCAGAGCATAATCCAGATCACAGGTTAGACTCGGCCAATTTCAGAAAGTTCCTCACAAAGGTGGCACCCCTCAGCTGGGAAAAGGACAAAATCATTGAATGCTGGAAGATGAGGTGTCGGACGCAACATGATAAATCTAACAGAAGGACATTGGCCATAGATGATGAGTTTTCGGCCTTGTATGATAAATACGCCGACAAATGGGAGCCGTTCGCATTTCGAGATTGTGTCCCCCTAGGTGCCAGGAAGAGATATAAAAGGAAACCCCCACCACAGCATTTGTCCATTCGAAAGCCACCCAGCACCAAGGCGCCAACAAGCAGTCAGGTGGGCCCAATGTTGTCTCCAGCTCCCGAAAAGTCGCCTCAAACAGAGGAGGAGCCAGAAAGGTCAACCGTTGAGCCAGCAGTAGCGGGCATCCCTCCGTCAAAGCCCAAGTACAAGTTTACCGTGGGAGCCTCATTACCCGCCGCACCAACCGCCTCTGCCTCCACCGAACAAACTGCCGCTCCAGAAGAAAAGAAAAGAAAAAGGGGCGAGAAGACTAAGATAAAGCGGTCGAAAAAGGAGACTGCGCAACAGATAGTAGCGGCCCCACGGGCAAGAGCAGTTGCGCCCGAAATTATCTCTCTGGATAGTCCAGAAAAGGAAGTAGATGTCTGGGTAGCAGGCGTCATCCAAGCACCGGCTTAGGCGGAGCATGCAGGTATGTCCTCTTCCCCTGTTACACAAACCCCAGTTAGCCCTGCCATAACGCCTTCCTCTGCATCAGGGCACGCCTTAGTCACATCATCCCTATCGCCTATCTCCTAGTCCCTCCGCAGTCCCCATTCCTTTGGACGTTTTGCCCAGGACCCGAACGTTTTCCAAACCCTGGGTCAAACCCTAAACCTCTCACCCACGGCCAGCGTTGAAGTTGTATCCACATCGCCGCGCCGCTCACCCGCCGCATTTAAAACCCCATCTCCACCTCCTGCGTAGCCGCCTGTTTGCCCTAGGACCCGGTCGCCCTTAAAAGCAGCCTTATCTTCTGGAATATCTCCTGCTTCATTGTTTTCAGGAAGGATGCCGCAGCAGGATTTGGCCTCGGCATACCCTATGCTGGCAGAGCTGGACCTAATGGGAGAACAACTGCAAGTTACGAACGATCAACCTCTAGCCGCGAAGGCCGCAGGATGTTCTGCCTCTTTCCTCCAGGGCATAAAAAAGAAAAGAGTCGAGGAAATAGCCACCCCTGTGAAGCGCACCAAGTTTGACTTGGACAGGAGGGTGCTGCGAATAGAGAAGTTAATCCCGAAAGTTAAGAATCCTCTCCGGGAGATGACTGAGGCATATTATGAGCACCGAACCAAGGAGAAGAGTTTCGACGATATAAGCGAAGAATACGAAATCAATGGTATTCGTCGGACTTATAATCTCCTTGTTAAGCGGCTCGAGAATCAGGAGAAGTTGTTTCAGCTTCAGAACAATTCAAGACAGCTGGAAGAGGATCTGGCCAAGGCCACCACGCGGCTGGAGTCTGCTCAGAAAGAAATTAAAGACTTAAAAGGTCAGCTCGCCGCGTCCCAGCAGGAGGTGGCAACACAGAGGAAGACAGCCGAACAGCTGTCAGAAGAGAAGAAAGCAACACTGGAGCATGTTTCCCAGTTGCAAGATTTGCTGAAGCAGACTCAATCTCAGCTGAAGGAGAAGGCGTCCCAAGCGGCTGCCTTTTCAAAGGACAAGATCAAGGAGATGCGGGCTAGTTTGTTGCGGGGCTGCAGGACTAATGTGGTCAGGTCCCTGTTCGTCCTGGATTTCGCATCCAGAATTCAAGAAGTATTTGCCCAGGGAAAGCCTACGGTAGAGGAGGCTGAACGCCAAGCGAGGCAGTGGCTAGACTTGGCAATAAAACTTGAAGAATTTGCGCGCAAGGGCCTCCGATTTCCTCCTATGTCCCAGATTGCCCTAGATTGGGCGGATGCGAGGGTAACCTTGCAAAATTATTTTGAAAAAACTGAGAAGATCAGGGCCGCCAGGAAGATGCTGGATGTGCTGAACCACGAAATGAATATCTGCTGGCCCCCTTCAACACTCTTTCTGCGCTCGGATTTCCGAGCTTTGTCAAGGATGGGGAATTTCTGCCCCTAGAACAGGTAAAGCAAGACTGGCTGTCTTTTGAGGCAGACACATCAGAGATTGATGGCTGGACTGAACCAGTCCAAGAGGCACAGGTGACCCAAATGGTGTCGAGATTTTGCAAAATTAACACCTCCCTCCAGGAGCTGGGAGAGAGGTATGACACCATTGATGTGCACATGGTTGCGGCATTCAAAGCAGCGCTGAAGGATGTCAGCGATTTAGAGCCCTTCCAGGCAGCAGCTTGGGATCAGGCCAAGACCGCATACGAGCACGTATGCGAGCGGGAGCAGCCTGCCGAACAAGAGGGCGATGGTGGTGTTGAGCAGTCAAATTCAGAAAGAGAAGAGGAAGGTTCAGAAGAAGAGACTGCTAAAAGCGAGCCCGAAGAAGAACAGTTACCCAGAAAGGGGGCTCGAGCGAGCAGGAGCAGCAGGATGCAGGGGAAGGGAGTTCCTCTGCGCCCAAAGGATAAAGGCCTGGTTCGTTGCATCGAGGCGAGCTCGACACCCCGCGAGCCGCCAGGAATGTTGCCATATTTTGCACGGGGTGCCATGTCTTCGGATTTTTTGTAAGGATGTTGCTTTCCCTTCCCTCTTCCTTCTCTCCCTTTCTCCACTATCCCCTATCTTCCCTGCCATCAGTTTCATTCTCTCCATTCCCCCCCGCCCATACTTCTGGCTGTTTCTCTGAGAGGGCAAAGAGCCCAAAATTTTCTAAGTGTTGTCGTTCGCCCGACTTCGCAGCGAAGTCGGGCTGCGCTCCTAGTTTCATGCGCACTTGGGAAGCTGATGTGTGGAGCTGAGCCCAAAAAATACTAAGTCTTGAGTCGCCCGACTTCGCAGCGAAGTTGGGCTGTGCTCTCAATTTTGTGTGCACCTGGGCAATGTCAATGAGAGAGATCCAGAAAATGGTTAAGTGTTGGGACCACCCGACTTCGCAGCGAAGTCGGGCGGCGCCCTCAAGCTTGTGCCCAATTAGGCCACTTGAAGATAGTAGGAATTTCCCCGAGTGCTAGGACTGCCCGACTTCGCAATGAAGTCGGGCTTCGCCCTGGAGGAAGTGCGCAGCCGGGCGACTTATCATGGTGACTCCAGAAAATCGGCTAAGTGCTGAGCCGCCCAACTTCGCAGCGAAGTCGGGCTTCGCTCACTGACCTGTGTGCACTCGGGCAAAGAACGTTGAAACCTGCCCAGAAAATTTCTAAGGCACGAAGGCCTTCCCAACTGCACTACTTCCCCCCTGCGCTGCCCGGTTGCGCTCCAATTTTGGGCGAAGTCGGGCAGGAGAGAAAGTATGAGCTTCAAAGGCAGATTTTTTCCCTTATCAGATTCCGACAGGTGTCCAGCCTCGAAATTCGAGTCAGAGATGCGACGGGAGGTGTGCGAGCGTGAACTGACTTATTGTACCTCAACTACCCTCAGTCAAGCCGACTCGAAGCGTCATCTACCGCACTGCCACGTAGTTGTTAAGTTTTCAGCTGGACCTTGCTACAAGTACGTTCCATGCCAGCAGAGGTCAACATCAACCGCTTTTTGCCGCTTTTGTCAGCTATTTTCAGGTCTGGGATCCTGTGCCCAAAGTTGTAACGGGGGGGAAAATTACGCTATAAATAGCTCCGCCATATCATTGTAAAAGGGTGGAAGGGGGATATATTGCTAGGGAACTGCTGTAGCTGTGTGTTTGCTTCTGAATACAAAATATACTTGGCTCTATTGATTGTCTTTATCTTGTATGCCGCCTTTACTGAGTATTTCTGCCTCATGTTGCTTATGTTATTGCTTACTGTTATTCTTCTTTCTGGATATCAGTATTTGATAGTTAAGTATTCCTGGAATGCAAAAGTGGAGTATACATAGGATGAATGGTGTTGATAGTTTCTGCAACATACTTTGTGTTTAATTGTTGTTAGTAGTGGTGATTGGTTGTTGCTGTGCTGCTTATCCTCCCCACCCGGAACAATCACATTTATATTTCTTTCTGCACTTCTAATTTTTTTCTTGCACTCTGAGCTTAAACCAAATTGAGAAAACATAGGAAGCCGGCCTCCTCCGGAGATTGGCGTGGAAGGCATTCCTTCCTTCCGGCCTTTCAATCTGTTGGGTGAATCTAGGGCGCATTACACTAAATCCTATCCCAGTGGCAGATTCGTAACCAACAATAACCTCTCAGACACAACAATAGCAAATAACATGTCATATTTCTAGCTATGCACCTTTACAATTTACCTTACCCACAAGATTGAGGTACAGAATGGCAGCATACCACAAATACACCAAAATAACACAAATAGAAGGAATCCCTAGTGAAGCAAGTGACCTCGCTTAGAAAGCATCCCAAATTTGTAGTCTGGTACGGCTTGCTCCTGTTGGTCACGAATCCGCCACGAGGAAAGGATTTTGTCGCTATTGCGCCCTGGACCCGCGAACCAACATTGAAAGGCCGGAAGGAAGAGATGCCTTCCGAGCCAATCTCCGGAGAAGGCCGGCTCCTTTTGGGGGGGGGTTGATTTAAGCTAAGAGTACAGGAAAGAGAAGAATGTACAGAAAGAAATAAATGTACAGAAAGGGATTACAAATATATTCAGAGGTTGGTGGGGGGGAACTAACAGTACGGGAACACACCAATCAACGCTACTTGCTGCATCATAAATACAAAAGTATGACAAAGAACTGCAAAATCTACGCGTACTTCCGATACATAAGCAGTGTATGCACCATTCAATGATCCCCTAGCAAACATTCCCTACAAGGAACTAACAGCACGGCAATGCATCGATTAACGGATACGTACACTGACATAGGTAGAAAGCAAGCCTAGAGATATCAGGGCCAGGTATATGTGTTTATGTAGAGAATTTAACCGCACTGTTCAATGGCTCCCAACAAACATTCCCTACAAGGAACTAACAACACGGGATCGCATCAATCACCGGATACGGACCAGCAACAAAACACATAACTGATGGAACTGCTACCATATCTATTCTATAAATGCTTTAAATTAATGAAGTACAAAAGTGCTTAAACAAGCAATACTAGAGGAACCTGATCGCCAAACGCCGAAGTGAATCAACGAGCTGCGACACAGGTGGGCCTAAAGCATATAATGAAAGACAGCATAAAAGAATAAAGACAGCAGAACAGAACCAGGCATACAGATTGTATTCATTAGCAGAAGCACGGTTACAATGGGTACGGTGATTCCCTAACAAACATTCCCCTTCCACCACCTTACAATGAAAACGTGGTGGCTATTTATAGCCCAAAGTTCCCCCGTTACATTAATGGGCACAACGTCCCAGTCAAACATTAGCTGACAAAAGCAGCCGCGGAACTGACGATGCTGACTTCTGTCGGGCTGGACTGTACTCTCGGCATGGTCTCCCTGAAGGTTGAACGACCACGTGACGGCGCGTTGGGAAGAACTTTAAATTGACAGGAATGCGGGTAGCTGAGGCAGGTGGAAACTCACGTCAGTCTTAAATGAGGCGGTTGGCATAAGTAGTGCGGCCCATGCTTGTCCTTTTGCTCGGCATGTCTTGGCTCGGATCCCAAAGTTGGACACTTGTCGGATGATAATGCTTGATACGTGTCTGCCTTGCAAGGCAGTCTATCCAACTTCGCCGGGATTAGAGCACAATCGGGTAGCACGGGTGAAAAACAGCGCGATCGGGTAGCACTATTTCCCTACTGCGCACCGGTCAAAGGGCGCAGTCCGACTTCGCTGCGAAGTCGGGTTGCGCACCGGCACTTGCTGATTCTCACCGCCGTTCGGACTTCGCACGGACACTTAGTCATTTTTCTGCCAGCCTGCCAGCCTACCAGTTACAAGGTGCGCCCAGAAAGAGGGGCGAAGTCGGACTTCGCACCAAAACTGGGCGAAGTCGCCTCGCACCAAAGGGCGGCGACTTCGCACCAAAGCGGGCGAAGTGCGCACTTCGCACAAAAAGCTGGGTTTCCTGGTTCGGCTTCCCGGGGCCATAACTTTTGATCCGGCTGACCCGATCGCCTATTATAATATATCGTTGGAAAGCTTGCGAGAAGATCTGCAATAATAAAATATCCAGGGCTCATTTTGTCCATTTTATCGCCCCTGTTTATGGCCCGCAAAATCCCGAACACCTCAACATGCCCTGACACTTAGCCATTTTTCAGGGCAAGTGCTGTCAATTTTGAGAAGAATGAGAATGTAGGGAAGAGAGAGAAAGGGGGGAGAAGGAAGAGCAGCTCTCTTACAAAAATTGAAAACATTGCACCCCGTGCAAAATGTGACAACATTTCTGGCGGCTCGCGGGGTGTCGAGCTCGCCTCGGCGCAAAGAATCCATGCCTTCATCCATTGGGCAACAGAGTCACCCTCGCTGCAACTGCTCTTCAGATCCACCTCCGGCAACTGCCTCCTCGGAACACTTAAAAAGAAAACACTGCACAGACTGAAATAAGAAAAACAACTAAAACTTTGAATAATAGCCGGATTATTTATACAAAATTTTGCGGCATTATTGGCATGCCGCTGACACAAATCTAGCTTTGGTTGCCTATCCGGTAAACCTGCAGTGCCCGGACCAGATCTGGTTGTACTTCAGATGATCTTTGAAGTCCGGCTGGCCTCCCAAAGCTTGCCAGGTCGCAAACATGGTGCAACGTGGCAGATTGTGATTCATGCCGGTACCCATACAATTGATGGACGATGTGGCAAGGAGATTTTTCAGACGGGAGCCCTCTTCGGGTACCGGTTGCGGTGATGGTTGGAGCCAACACCACCACGGTGGAGACTGTAGGTGAACATTCATTTCTCCGCTTGTGAGGTCAAGGCTGCTCACCAAACCTTGATTCCTCCGGGGTGTCTTCTATTAGCTTAAAAAAAGGGCGCCTGCGATCAAGAAATCTGGATCTTCAGCTCAATCGGAGTCGCCAGGTGATTTTGCCAGATGAAGGCAAGCCAAAGATTCACCAACTCGGGCTTCCTTAAAATATGGAGACTGATCGTCTCACCTCACGGATTCGTCTATGCGAGCTTGGTAATCAGCCGGCCTGACGCGCTCGCCTGGAGCGTTGGTATTAATTTCGTAAAGTCAGGCTGGTTTCCCGGGTTCCTCGCTCGCCACCTTCTTGCTTGAATGAAGGCGTTAGGACCGGTCTTTCGGACTCAGAGAATATGAACGTGCAGAGTCGCCAGGTGCTCTGATTTTGAACAGCAATGAAGCGAGCACCAGTGCTTCAATTCTGTTTGGGGGTGAGAAACCTCCTTGTCCCACCGAGCATTCGGAAAGAAACTGTCAGCCCGAATGAGGACGAGCTTGAGATCTTCCAAATGCGAGACAAAGAGTCCCACCGGGCGTGCCAAAAACTGTTGGTCACGAATCCGCCACGAGGAAAGGATTTTGTCGCTATTGCGCCCTGGACCCGCGAACCAACATTGAAAGGCCGGAAGGAAGAGATGCCTTCCGAGCCAATCTCCGGAGAAGGCCGGCTCCTTTTGGGGGGGGGCTGATTTAAGCTAAGGATACAGGAAAGAGAAGAATGTACAGAAAGAAATAAATGTACAGAAAGGGATTACAAATATATTCAGAGGTTGGTGGGGGGGAACTAACAGTACGGGAACACACCAATCAACGCTACTTGCTGCATCATAAATACAAAAGTATGACAAAGAACTGCAAAATCTACGCGTACTTCCGATACATAAGCGGTGTATGCACCATTCAATGATCCCCTAGCAAACATTCCCTACAAGGAACTAACAGCACGGCAATGCATCGATTAACGGATACGTACACTGACATAGGTAGAAAGCAAGCCTAGAGATATCAGGGCCAGGTATATGTGTTTATGTAGAGAATTTAACCGCACTGTTCAATGGCTCCCAGCAAACATTCCCTACAAGGAACTAACAACACGGGATCGCATCAATCACCGGATACGGACCAGCAACAAAACACATAACTGATGGAACTGCCACCATATCTATTCTATAAATGCTTTAAATTAATGAAGTACAAAAGTGCTTAAACAAGCAATACTAGAGGAACCTGATCGCCAAACGCCGAAGTGAATCAACGAGCTGCGACACAGGTGGGCCTAAAGCATATAATGAAAGACAGCATAAAAGAATAAAGACAGCAGAACAGAACCAGGCATACAGATTGTATTCATTAGCAGAAGCACGGTTACAATGGGTACGGTGATTCCCTAACAAACATTCCCCTTCCACCACTTTACAATGAAAACGTGGTGGCTATTTATAGCCCAAAGTTCCCCCCGTTACATTAATGGGCACAACGTCCCAGTCAAACATTAGCTGACAAAAGCAGCCGCGGAACTGCTGATGCTGACTCTGTCGAGCTGGATTGTACTCTCGGCATGGTCTCCCTGAAGGTTGAACAACCACGTGACAGCGCGTTGGGAAGAACTTTAAATTGACAGGAATGCGGGTAGCTGAGGCAGGTGGAAACTCACGTCAGTCTTAAATGAGGCGGTTGGCATAAGTAGTGCGGCCCATGCTTGTCCTTTTGCTCGGCATGTCTTGGCTCGGATCCCAAAGTTGGACACTTGTCGGATGATAATGCTTGACACGTGTCTGCCTTGCAAGGCAGTCTATCCAACTTCGCCCGGGATTAGAGCACAATCGGGTAGCACGGGTGAAAAACAGCGCAGTCGGGTAGCACTATTTCCCTACTGCGCACCGGTCAAAGGGCGCAGTCCGACTTCGCTGCGAAGTCGGGTTGCGCACCGGCACTTGCTGATTCTCACCGCCGTTCGGACTTCGCACGGACACTTAGTCATTTTTCTGCCAGCCTGCCAGTTACAAGGTGCGCCCAGAAAGAGGGGCGAAGTCGGACTTCGCACCAAAACTGGGCGAAGTGCGCACTTCGCACCAAAACTGGGCGAAGTGCGCACTTCGCACAAAAAACTGGGTTTCCTGGTTCAGCTTCCCGGGGCCATAACTTTTGATCCGCTGACCCGATCGCCTATTATAATATATCGTTGGAAAGCTTGCGAGAAGATCTGCAATAATAAAATATCCAGGGCTCATTTTGTCCATTTTATCGCCCCTGTTTATGGCCCGCAAAAACCCGAACACCTCAGCATGCCCTGACACTTAGCCATTTTTCAGGGCAACTGCTGTCAATTTTGAGAAGAATGAGAATGTAGGGAAGAGAGAGAAAGGGGGGAGAAGGAAGAGCAGCTCTCTTACAAAAATTGAAAACATTGCACCCCGTGCAAAATGTGACAACAGACTCCCCTATACACTCTCTCCCTCTCCTTCCCTTTTTATTTTCTTAGCATAACATAATATGCTCCAAACTTAATTTTTGACTTATATATGAAGTTTCTACAACTAAAAGAGGTCTACCCAATGGTATAGTGGCATGTTCCTTTTGGGACTCCTTTTCTCTTAACGGGATGAATATCCATGCCCCTTAATTTTAATTTAAGATATTCAAAGGAATTTTAATTACAAGGTTCGAGTAAGCAACAACGAGAAGGATTAATTTAGATTACTAAGAATGCAAATTTGATTCATCACTAATTAACCTATTATATTTATCATCTCAAAGTAGATGCTGGAAACTGTTGCCACATTTTGCTAAGGGGTGAAAATTTTGAAAACTGCTGCATTTTTCGGGACCAGGTCTTTCCCTTCCTCCTTCCTTAGCCTTCAGTCCAGGCAGTCTCCAGGTTTGCATTGTTTCAGTTTCAGTTTCTCAGTCTCCAGCAGGCTCCAGCGAAGTCTGGGAAAAGCCCAAGAATTTTCTAAGGCAAGGGCACTCCCGGGTCGCTCTCTTTCCGAGCGATTCCGAGAGTCGCTCCATCTTTCCTGCGATTTCCAGCTTCGCCTCGTCCCCAAGCGACTGACGACAACACCCAACGACGAAGCGATTGACGAAAGGGTCAAAAAATGTCTAAGTGTGGCCTTCCCGCGAGTCGCTCCATTCTGGAGCGACTCCCGTCCTCGCCGACCTCCCCCAGCGACCCTCGGCATCGTTAGCGACCGTCAGCAACAAGCAGAAGAAAACGCAAAAAATTCTAAGGCATGGGCTGTTGTCGGAGTTCGCTCCATTTTGGAGCAAACCCCGTGGTCGCTCCCTTTGTTGAGCGACTCCCATCGTCGATCGCAGCGAACCGCGACAGGGAATGAAGTCAAAAAAATTCTAACTGTGCGCCCGCCAGTCGCTCCGTCTGGGAGCAACTCCCGTCGTCGCCACTCAATCTCAACAACTCCCGTCGTCGCTCGCTTTTCCGGCGATCGCCAGCAGCTGTAGGATTTGAAGAGTATACCTAGGTCGCTCCATTTTCGAGCAACTCCCGGCGTCGCCGCGGCAGCCAAGCGACTTCCGTCGTCGCTATCCCTTTTTAGCGACCGTAGGCAAAGAGGTTTCCAAAAAATTTTCTAAGGCATGAAAGCTGCTGTCGGTCGCTCCGTTTCTGAGCGACTCCCGTCGTCGCTGCAAAAGCTCAGAGACTCCCGTCGGCGCCCCCCCGATTCAGCGACTTCAAGCAGAAAAGGACAAAATTGCAAATCTTTCTAAGGCATGCTCGCCTCGGGTTCACTCCATTCCGGAGCGACTCCCGGGGTCGCTCTTATTTCCAAGCGACTCTTGTCGTCTCCCTCCATTCCAGCGAACCTCAGACTTAGGCTGAAAACATGCAAATTTCGGGATTCGGACCAGTTTTAGCAGAACTGAAGGCGTACTTCAAGGACAGGGTAGGTGAGCATTGACAGCAGGTATTCAATGGCAAATTGTACTGCACCTACCGCATTAACAAGGCACGCCTTCTCAACCACCATATCTGTCCGAAGCCGTACCAAATTCAGGTGAATCTTGCTGCAGGTACGCTCACGACCAACAAGGGTCAAATCTCGGCAGCTTTTGCAGTCTTAGGGTTCTGTGCATCAATGTATTCTAGGGGGAAAACTCTGCTATAAATAGCAGTGAGCTTTCATTGTAAAAGGGGGGGAACATATTGCTAAGAAAGCTGCTGTAAACAAACTTTTGCTTCAATACAAGGCATCTTTGGCTCCAATTCTTGTCTCTTTCTTTTATGCTGCCTTCTGCAAGTATTTCTGCTTCATGTTCATTTATTTTTCTGATTGTTGTAATTCTGAACTCTGGATTAGGGCATTGGCAATTAAGTGAATCTGGAATGCTTGTTGAAGGATACATAGGAAGGAATCACAGTCTTGGTTTCTGTTACATGTTTTGTTTTGATTGCTGCTGGTTTGGGTATTAGTTAGTAATTGTGCTGCTTGTTCTTCCCCACAACTATTGCTATGCATTTACATTCCTTTCCGCATTTTTCAAATCTCTTTCCAGTTCTCTTATCTCAAACCATAGTAGTGTAGTATAGGAGCCGGCCTTCTCCGGAGATTGGCACGGAAGGCATCTTTTCCTTTCGGCCTTTCAATCTGCTGGGCGAATATAGGGCGCAAAAGACCAAAATCCTTTCCTAAATGACAGATTCGTAACCAACAGTTTCTCTGGCACGCCCGGTGGGACACGAAGTGCTCCACCGCATAAGCAATATTGAAGTAATGGTGTTCGCTTCAGTGCTGTCGAATCTGAACACCTGGCGACTCTGCTGAACCCGGACACTCTCTGAACCTCGAAGACCAGTCCAAGAAAATCCTGTCTTCATGCATACGAGATGGAGAGTTAGAAACGCTGGAGAAGACCCTGAGTTCTACGAACTTGACATCAGTGCCTTCGGAGAGCGTCCTAGGCTGATCAGGCCAAATATTCCTCTAGACGAAGCGCCATCGCAGGAGGCCGTAGTTGACGAACAAGACCCAACATCTAATAGCATGGCAACCAGTTACCCTCCGAACCCTCCTAACTCTCCAGACCATCAGGCAACTCTTGTTCAGCCGAATCTGCTGCTGCTACCATTGCCACCTCCCAATCAAGCAAACCCAAAAGCTAATATGGCAAATCCCCCACCAAATCAGAATATACCACCAAATCCGCCACCGAATCTGCCATTGAATCAGAACCAACAACAAAATCAGTTGGCTGCCCCTGAGCTATTACCAGCCTGGAATTCCACAAGACCTCTCAATCTAGCTGGGCAAGCCATCGTTCCAGCTATCGCCTTGAAGGCCATACCCACGTACGATGGTACTGGGAAGACAACATACGAGCACATCCAAGACATTGTTGCCTTGGCCGCGCTCCACAACATCACTGATGAAAGTGTTATGGTCCGATTGTTGGCTCTGTCTTTGCGCGGAAAGCTCGTGTATTGGTATAGATCCTTGTCGCCTGGCACTATCACCGGGTGGGGTCAGTTGGCAGGGCAACTGGTGAAGGGATTCAACGAGTCCGCTGATTCGTCATCTTTGCTGCATCAGTTTACAACCATCCAACGGCATCCGCAAGAGGAGATAGCGGATTTTAATGTAAGATTTGCAAGATCCTGGCAAAGGGTGCCCACCGAACTGCGGCCGACCGCTGGACAAGCTGCCTACTATTACCTCAAATCCTTCAACTCGGACATCAGTATGATCATTAAGTTCTCCAATATCAACACTTTTCCCCAATTGTACGAGTTGGCCCAGAAGGCAGAGCTGGATTTGATCGCCATTGGTAGACTTCCACCTAGGATGTCGATGCTGATTTACCCTGATTTTCCTCAATCACAGTATCCTAGTGCATCTGCCCAACCGCCTTCTATGTCTTCTACGTACCAGAACCCATCATGGAATCCCGCGCCATTGGTCTACCAATTCTCTGCTCCCCAAGTGCATTTTCCCACTCCACAGGTGCCACAACTTCCACCTCCTCCGCAATATCCAACACTCCCTGCTCCTCCACAATACCCTGCATTGCCCCCAGCCCCACCGCTGGCACCATTTCCTCCGCCAGCTCAATCGGCACCACCAACCGTTGATGTGCAAGCTAAGATTCTGCAAGAAGTATAGTCCCTTGCTTCTGTCTACCGAACGCTGTCCAACGACATGGCTGTTATGAAGAAGAAGCAGGCTCAGCAGGAGTTCATCCCTAGGAGACCATACCCTCCCCCGGCGCTTACAAGAGATCAAGTACCTCAAGCCAATAGACCGCTCGCGAGGAATGCTGCTATCAACGAAGAGCCGAGCACTTCGGACTACGTACACTGGTGCTCCACATGCAACGACCCCCACGGGAAAGACAGCTTTATGCTTCATCAGCATTATGCCCAAACCCTGGCAAACAGCAGCCCGAGCGAGCAGATTAACATGATTAGGGAGGCACATCGCAATTTCGCAGTCCCGGAGGAGGAGCAAGTATCGATTCTGACCAAATATGGTAAGAAGCAGATCGAAGTAGATGCGGCCCAGATGCAGCCTTTGAAGGTGTATACCAGACGAGAAAAGGAGCAGTCTCCAGCGAAGGCTCCTGACAAAGGTCCTCCGCCCCTGCTGGCAAAAGAGAAGACGCTCCCGACAAAAGCTCCTGCGGTGCAACCTCAGGGTGAGACTAAGGAGCAGGCGAGAGAGAAGCTCAAATACTATTCGTTGACAAAGAGATAAAGAGTTGAGGCGACGCAGCAGTACCGCACCAAGTATGAAGCTGCGAAGGAGACGGAGGTGCCCGCTACTTCAGCCTACAATATTGTGGATGAACTCAAGAAGACCAAACCAAGATAAGCATGTATGATGCCCTGCAACTCCCCGGGCAGGTAGATCTGCTACAGGAGTCTCTAAAGTCTGTCAAAGAAGGGAAGTCATTGCAACCTGTGTTGGCTCAGCCCTTGACTACTTCAATCACTGGAAAAAACAGGCCACCACCAATGTCCCTCCAGCCAATTCAGGCTGAGGCTCCCTTTCAGCAATGGGGCCTAGATTTCATCGGGACAATATCGCCGAATTCCTCGGCAGGGCACAATTATATCTTAACTGCCTACTTCACCCGATGGGCCGAAGCCATACCTAGCAAGCATGCCGACCAAGAGACTGTCATCACCTTCTTGGAGAGCTTAATCACCCGCTTCGGGATCCTGAAGCGATTGTAACAGACAACGGCCCAGGTTTCACAGGGGCTAAACTCACGGAGTTTGCTTGCAAGTATGGAATTTACAATAAGGCTTCCTCCAACTACTACCCGCAGGGAAATGGTCTAGCCGAGTCGACGAATAAGAATCTGATGAAGATCATAAAGAAGACTTTGGAGAGGAACAAAAGATCCTGGCACTTGTACCTGGACCAGGCGCTATGGGCAGACCGCATATCTGTTAAAAAATCCATAAAGACATCGCCATACGCGCTTGTTTACAGAAAAGAGGCCGTCCTTCCCACTCATGTCGAGATGCCCGCACTCTGGCTATTAGATGATGAAAAGGGTAACCTGGATCCTGTTGATGCCCGGCTAGCTCAGTTGTTGCAGCTTGAGGAAGAGAGAGAAAAGGCTGATTAAGCCTTTATGAAGCACATCGAGACCACCCGGAATTGGTTTGCAAAAGGGACTACAGCCAAGGTCTTCAAGATCAGGGATCTAGTGCTGAAATGGGACGTATTGAAGGCAAAACCAAGAAACCATGATAAATTTGATGCCTTCTGGGAAGGCCCCTTTCAGGTTGCCCGGGTTAACCACTTCAACTCGTTTGTGCTGCGAGACATGGAGGGCCAGATCCTCCCGATACCAGTCAATGGCTCTCATTTGAAAGCCTATCATCACTAAAAAATACTAGAAGGTTCTTGTTGGTTACGAATCTGCCATGAGGAAAGGATTTGGTATAATGCGCCCCAGATTCGCCCACTAGATTGAAAGGCCGGAAGGAATGCCTTCCGTGCCGATCTCCGGAGAAGGCCGGCTTACTGTGGGTTTTTAGTGTTTTAGAAGCAAAGTATGTATCTTGTATTTAGAAGCAAACGCACAGCTACAATGGTTCCCTAGCAGTATATTCCCCTTCCACCCCTTACAATGAAAATGTGGTGGCTATTTATAGCCCCAGTTCCCCCCGATTACAATCACGGGCACAAAGTCCCAGACTGGACATTAGCTGACAAAAGCGGCAGAGGAGCTGCTGATGCTGACCTCTGTCGGCGAGGACTGTACCTGCAGCATGGTCTCCCTGAAAGCTGTACAGCTACGTGGCAGCGCGTTGGGTGGAACTTCAAATCAGCGGGAATGCGGGTAGTTGTGGCAGATGGCACTTCACATCGGCTTTAATGGTGGCAGTTGGCGTAGATAGTGCGGTCCATGCTTGTCCTTTTCATGGTCATGTCTTGGCTCGAATCCCGAGGTTGGACACTTGTCGGATGTCGATGAGTGACACATGGCTGCCTTGAAAGGCAGTTTATCCAACTTCGCCCAGGATCAGAGCGTTGTCGGGTTGCGCAGGTGGAAAACAGCGCAGTTGGGGAGGCCTCCGTGCCTTAGTCAATTTCTGGGTTTACTTGCCCAACTGCGCACCGGTCAGAGGGCGCAGCCCGACTTCGCTGCGAAGTCGGGTTGCGCACCGGTACTTTGCTGTCTTTACCGCTGTTCGGACTGCGCACTGGAAAGGGAGCGCACCCCGACTTCGCTGCGAAGTCGGGTTGCGCTCCAGTACTTAGCTTATTTTCTGCCACACTGCCTCCCAAGTGCGCACAGGAAGAAGAGCGCACCCCGACTTCGCTGCGAAGTCGGGTTGCGCTCTGACACTTAGTCAAATTTCGCTCATCTCCTGTCTGCTGTCGCACTTCGCATTCCCTACTGCGCTCCAACTTGAGGGCGCACCCCGACTTCGCTGCGAAGTCGGGTTGCGCCCTGACACTTAGAAACTTTCAGGGAACACTTCTGTTCTGGAAACTTTACTGGGGGAAGTTCAAGGGGAAGAGGGAGGAATGAAACTGCAAGGAAGAGGGAGAAAGGGAGAAATGAAGAAAGGGAAAAAAAGGAGGGGGGAAGGAAAAGAGCAGGTCACTTACAAAAACCGAAAACATGGCACCCCGTGCAAAATGTGGCAACATTCCTGGCGGCTCGCGGGGTGTCGAGCTCGCCTCGACGCAAAGAACCATGCCTTCATCCTTTGGGCGCAGAGGAACTTCCTTCCCCTGCTTTCTGCTGCTCTGACCGCTTCCTTCCGGGCAACTGTTCTTCTTCAGGTTCACTTTCAGCAGTTGCCTCCTCAGTTTCTCCTTCTGAATCTGAATGCTCTCCACTGTCGGCCTCCCACTTGCGAATGCGCTCGTATGCGGCCTTGGCTTGGTCCCAGACTGCTGCTTGGAAGGGCCCGAGGTCGCTGATCTCTCTTAGTGCTGCGTGGAATGCAGCAACCGCGTGCAGGTCGATGGTGTTATATCTTTTTCCCAACTCCTTTAGGGAGGAGTTGATCTTGCAGTATTTTGACACCATCTGGGTGACCTGAGCTTCCTGAATTGGTTCTGCCCAGCTATCAATCTCTGCTGTGTCCGCCTCAAAAGACAGCCAATTCTGCTTTACCTGCTCAAGGGCGAGAAACTCGCCATCTTCGATGAAGCTCGGGCACCCGTGTTCGGACAGAGTGTGAAAGGGGGCCAGGCAAATGTCCTTTTCATGTTCTAATGCGTCCAACATCTTTCTGGCAGCCCTTACCTTCTCTGTCTTATCGAAATAAATATGCAAGGTTACCCTTGCATCTGCCCACTCTGAGGCAAGTTGGGACATAGGAGGGAATTGGAGGCCTTTGCGCTCAAACTGCTCAAGTTTCATAGCCAGGTCCAGCCATTGCCTCGCCTGGTGTTCGGCCTCCTCTACCACAGGCTTTCCCTGGGCAGATATTTCTTCGATCCTGGACGCGAAATCCAGGACCGATACAGACTTAACAATGTTGGGCTTGCACCCATGCAGTAGACCAGCCCGCATCTCTTTGACTTTGCTCTTTGAAAAGGCCGCCGCCTGTGATGTTTTCTCTGCAAGCTGCGACTGCGCCTGTTTCAGCGAATCCTGAAGCTGTGAAACCTGCTCCAGCGCCGCCCTTTTCTCCTCTGACAGCTGCTCGGCTGTCTGTCTCTGCGCTGCGGCCTCCTGCTGAGAGGCGGCCAGCTGGGCCTTAAGCTCATCTATCTCTTGCTGCGCAGACCCCAGCTGCGCGGTGGCCCTAGCCAGGTCCTCCTCAAGCTGCATTGTGTTGTTTTGCAGCTGAAACAGCGCCTCCTGGGTCTCAAGATGCTTGACAAGGAGATTATCTGTCCTACGACGAATACCATGGATTTCGTATTCCTCGTTGATATCATCAAAGCTTTTCTCCTTCCTTTGATGCTCGTAGTCTGCCTCGGTCATCTCCCGGAGAGGCTTCTTTACTTTCGGGATTAATTTCTCAGTTGTCAGCACTCTCCTGTCTAGGTCGAACTTGGTGCGTTTTACCGGGGCAGCTATCTCTTCGGCTCTCCTTCGTTTCACGCCCTGGAGAAAGGAGGCGGAGCATCCTGAGGCCTTTGCTGCCAAAGGCTGGTCATCAGCGCTCTGCAGTTCGCCCATGAAGTCCAGGTCCTCCAGCATTGGATCTTGCTGCGGCATTTTCCCTGCAAACAGCGACGCGGGAGGTATTCCAGAAGGAGTGGCCGCTTTTGAGGGCGACCGGGTCCTAGGGGAAGCGGGCGGCTGAGTGGATGGTGCTGGTAGGGTTTTAAACGGCTGGGGTGAGGAGCGCGGCGGTGAATGCGCAGCTTCAACACTGGCTGCGGGTGAGGGTTCTAGGGTTTGGCTCAGTGACTGGAAGGCGTTAGGATCCTGAGCAAACTGGTCAAAGGAATGTGGGCCGCTAGATGGCTGGGTAGCTTGGGAAGAAGAAGACGCGGCTACGGCTTGCCCTGATGAAATGGGAGATGGAGCTTTGGCAGGGCCGACTGGGACTTGGGGAAGAGGTGCAGTGGACGTACCTGCGGGCTCCGCTTGAGCCGCTGTTGGAGGGACGCTTGCAGCCCGAGTGTCTGCTTCTGATTCAGGGCTGTCCAAGGAGACAATTTTGGCGCTGCTGCCCCCGTCTGTGCCGCGCCTGTCTGCTGTACCGGCTCCTTAGGCCGTTTGGCCCTTTCAACTCTCTTCCTCTTCTTTTCTTCTGGCGCTGTGGCTGGTCCAGAGGAAGGAGATAAGGTCGGGGCGGCAGGCGTTGACGTCCCCACGGTAAACTTGTACCTGGGTCTGGCTGGAAGGATGCCTGCCGCAGCCGGTCTGCTAGCTGGCAGCGCGGGCGCCTTTTCTGCTGGAGGGGCCACCTCAGGGGTTGACTTCTCTGAACCTTGCGCCCTTTCGGGCACTGCCTCAGGAGCTACAGGCTGCATCGGGCCCACTTGACTGCTCGTCGGAGTTGCGCTGGAAGTCGCGGAAGTAGGCAACTGATGGGAGGGGGACCTCCTTGTATACCTTTTTCTGGGGCCTCGGGGAACGCACTTTCGAAATTCGAAAGGCTGCCAGGTGTCGACGTATTGATCATATAGGGCCGAAAACTCATCATCAACGGCCAGATTCTTCCGGTTGGATTTATCGTGCTGCGTGCGACACCTCATCTTCCAGCATTCAATGATTTTGTCCTTTTGCCAGTTGAGGGGCGCCACCTTGGCGAGGAATTTTTTGAAGCCCGCTGATTCCAACCGGTGATCCGGGTTTCGCTCGGGATCGTACGTCACCTCTTCGCAGTAAAACTCATGCCATGGTGGCCATGATTGCATCAAATCAATGCGCCAGTCGAGGTCTGCACCTGTCTTGTTACACCTTTCCTGCATAATCTCTGCTCGGGGGCAGATATGCGTAAATTTACCCCGGACCCCAAGTGGGTCATACTTCCAGCGCTGCGGCAGCATTATTAGACCTATGTCGAGGAGCTCCTGCTCGAGATAGACGTGTTGTCCTATCTCTTGCAGTCTGATGTTCGCGCAGCAAATCGGATACTGAAAAATATGCCCCCTTTTCTTGCCCTGACCGAACTCTTCTTCGACATAATCCATCTGCCGCGCAATCTCCATTCCGTACTGATGCTCCGTGCAGAAGTAGGGCAGCAGGAACGGCTTCCCCTTGAATCCGTAGATTCTGACAACAATTCCCTGTGTCAGCCGGAAGGTATCCCCGCGCCTGTATTTTATCAGGTGATTCGTCATGGCCAGCGGGGGGCGGGAACCTTCGCCACCATTGAATAATGACATGACCATACCCAGAAAGTTGAAGTTGAACTTGTAGTAAGACCCTTTCCGGTATAGGTCCTCCGTCCATTCATAGACTGGCAGCGGCTCTCCTTTTTCATTTACCCTTTTCAAGTCTGGAACTTGCATCCGGTGGTGTGTGTGATACAGGCATAGCCAAGTGAGGAACGAACCAAACCGGAATTCCGTCGTCTGCTTTTGTTGCAGCCTAACCAGACTTGAATGTATTGCATACGCCAGCCAGTCCGCCCAGTCGAAGAAAATAGGGCGCTTTCCACTCTTCTGCGCTGTAGAGTCGTAAAATTCTCCGTGCAGGAGACATTCCGCGGCGCCGGTGGTACGGCCGTACCACCTTGTCAGAGTCGCAGCCGAGGACCCACGCCAGGATGATGTAGATATATTTATTTTCAAATCTGTCCAGGGGTATGGGGCCAGTCGGCCACTGTCCGGCTGCCAACGGAGTCTTCAGCTCCGAGTCGAGGAATTCCCTCATCTTCTTCGTCTGCGTAAATCGCCCCGTCTGCTCATCCAGATTTATCCTTCTAACAATTGCGCTGGGGTCGTACTGGAGCGCTGGAGCGAAGGCTGGCTGGACGGTCTCTCTGAAAAGAGTGAACAACGCTCTCCCTTTGTGGTCGCAGATTTGCCAGGCAGCTGGCTTGTAATATCTGACAATTGTGTCAATCAGCTCCGGGCACCGATGAACAGGAGGGCATAAGAACCAATACAGGTTCGACTTGTATGCAGCCCCGACATGGTGTGAGGGCGAAACCCTGTCTGCCCACTTGGCAATGTTCAGCCGCAGTTTGGAGAGGCTGATGGAGAAGGAGCCGTCTTTGTATCCGGCCAGGTAGTTGACGGGCGGCGGCGGAATTTGCCCACTCTGTCTTCTCTTTGTCCGGGTCTTTCTTTTCTGGTCCTGCGGCGCTTCGCTCTCATGAGCGCTTGACTCTGGTGATTCCTCAGCTTCGCGCCGCTCTTCGCTGGATTGCGCCTGTACGGGCGCTTTCCCCTTGTCCATCCTTTCTGAAACAGCAGAGGCGGGAATTACGGCTTCTGAATTGTCAGCTCTGCGTTTTGCAGTCTCGGAAGCAGTTCGATACTCTGAATTCTCTGAGTATGCCAGGGCCTTTTTCTAGGCAAAGACTGCAGCATTAATGGCGCGAGGGAGGGAGTTAGGGCGGTTAACTCGAAGTTGGTGGAGGCGTTATGATTTTTTGGCGGCTGTGCATGGGTTTATTTTTGAAAAGCGCACCCTAGTAGCCGTTGGTCCAAACACACCTTGCTTTTTTAATGACATCGTTCTTGAAAGTTGTGCAATCATTAAACCTTCCTTGGTCGTCGTGCTTTTGCTGACGTCATCGCCGCCGTCTGGGCACACTTTACGAGGGAGAATTTTTGGCCCATGATTTTAAACTGGGGCGATACCCAACTTCGCACTGTGTCGTACTGCGCTCTGGGCCCACACTTAGAATTTTTCGTGTTTTCCGTGATGGGTTATTCGGGCTGCGCCCAAAATTCAGGGCGCACTCGGACTTCGCCCAAAAAATGAGCGCACTCCGACTTCGCCCGGGTTTGATTGCGCAGTCAGACTTCGCTCCGAAAAGTTGCGCAGTCTGATTTGACACTTAGCCGTTTTCTTGCTGCCCGCTTCCCAACTGCGCCCTCCAGATGGTGCGCAGCCCGACTTCGCTGCGAAGTCGGGTTGCGCACCCAGACTTAGTCATTTTTGTTCCTGACTTCTTCCGAACTTCGCACTGTTCAAGGAGCGACACCCGACTTCGCTGCGAAGTCGGGGTTTGCCTTAAGTCTTACTTGGGCTCTTTGAAAAATTAAAAACTGAATGCTGAAATATATACATTCTGAAAACTAAAAATGCGAAAGGGAAATCTGTACAAGGAAGGACCCATTTGGGTGCCTTCAGCGGCGGTAAATTTTGAGGTGGAACCCGTTGACGGGGATGGGGAGAAGCTGTCCCTCCATATCCCGGAGCACGAATGCATTGTACTGATTTGCCCGAGCAATCTGATAGGGACCTTCCCAGAGGGCGTCAAATTTCCCGTGGTTGCCCGGCTTTGCCTTCAGTGAATCCCACTTCAGCACTAGGTCCCCGATTTTGAAAACTCGGGCGGTGGTTCCTTTTGCAAACCAGCCTTGTGTCGCTTCAGCGTGTTTGGTGAAGGCCTGGTATGCTTTTTCTCTGTCTTCCTCTAACTGCAGCAACTGGCACAGTCTGTCGTCCACCGGATCCCCGTTGCCTCTCTCTTCGTCCAACATCCAGAGAGCGGGAATTTCTATGTGGGTTGGCAGGACTGCTTCCTTGCCGTAGACGAGCGCATAGGGGGATGTCTTAATGGATTTTTTGAATGATATTCTGTCCGCCCACAGCGCCCGATTCAGGAGTAGGTGCCAAGTCCTCTTGTTCTTTTCTACTGTCTTTCTGATGATCTTCAGTAGGTTCTTGTTGGTGGACTCGGCAAGACCGTTCCCCTGCGGGTAGTAATTGGAAGACATTTTGTGATAAATGCCGTATTTGCCGGTGTACTCCGTGAGTACAGCGCCTGCGAACCCCGGACCATTGTCCGTCACTATTGACTCAGGGACCCCGAAGCGGGTAATGAGGCTCTCGAGGAAATTGATGACCGTCTCCTGGTCCGCGTTCTTGGTGGGGATCGCCTCTGCCCACCGTGTGAAGTAGTCGGTGGCGGTAAGAATGAACTTGTGCCCTGTTGCAGAGTTCGGCGTAATAACCCCAATGAAGTCCAGACCCCATTGCTGAAACGGAGTCTCGGCTTGGATCGGTTGAAGGGGCAGGGGTGCTTTTCTATTTCCGCCGACAAATCTCTGACATTGATCACATTTTGTACAGACTGCGTGCGCGTCTGTAAAGAGAGTGGGCCAGTAGTACCCAGCTCTGATTATTTTCAAGGCCGTGGGCCTTGCAGAATGGTGACCCCCAGGCATCCCGGAGTGAAATTCTCCGAGGACCCTGAGTTGGTCTATTTTCTTGACGCACCGCAACAGGATGCCGTCAATGTTCTTGAAGTAAAGCCCCTCGGGGCGAAGAGTGTATTTCAGTGCACCTAGCCGAAACCTCCTTCTTTGTGAGGCGTTCAGGTGGTCTGGACATCTCCCGGTGCAGAAATACTTCACCAGGTCATCTGTCCAGTCACTCTCCTCTGGTAAGGAGTTGGCTAGGTTGGTGGTTGTTGTTGGATCCTCCCACTTACAAGCGGATATCTGGGCTGCTGCGCTTCGGGCCAGCTCCTGGCACAAGGCTCGGCCTCTGATAAGCTTGGTTGGCCGCACTTCGATGTCGAACTCCTGGATTTTAGCAATCCATCCTGCTCTCTTGTGACCCGGCTCCCCTTGTATGATGAAGCTTCGGACGTCCGGGTGTATCACAAAGACAGTTGTTCTGCTCTGGGAGACGAAGTGCCTGAACTTCCGGAGAGACTTCATGACCGCGTGAACCTGCCGCTCTATAAAGTTGTACTTTTCTTCGTGCGGCTGAATCACTTGGCTCAAGAACGCTATGGGGCGCTCTTCGCCATCGTCTCCCTTCTGTGTCAGGACTGCGGCGTAACTCTCGGGTTCTCCCACCGCGTACAGGATGAAGTCCTTGGAGTAGTCCGGGTTTATCAACACCGGAGCCTGTGCAATTCGGGCCTTGATCTCCTCGAAGGCCTGCCTTCTCTCATCAGTCCATAAGAATTCTGCATCCTTTTTCAGCAATTCGGCCATGGGCTTGATTACTTGTGCGAAGTCCGGTATGAACTTCCGCACGAAGTTGATTTGGCCGAAGAAGGACTGTAGCCCCTTCTTGTCAACTGGAGCGGGCAAACGGAGGAGGGCTTCGCTTTATCGGGGTCCACGACTAGGCCTTTCTCGGAGATGACATGCCCCAACAACTTACCTTCTTTTACCGCGAAGACAGATTTCTTCGGGTTTATGGAAATGCCGAATTCACGACATCTCTCAAATATTTGCCGCAAGTGGGGAACATGATCCTCTCTCCTGTGAGAGAATACGGTCATGTCATCCAAATAGATGACAATGACCTTGTTGAGCAGCTCTCGGAAGGCCAGGTCCATGGCTCTCTGGAAAGTGGCACCAGCATTAGATAAGCCGAAAGGCATGCGCTGATAGGCGAACGTTCCCCATTTGGTGGTGAACGCCGTCTTATGCTGGTCCTCATCTTTGACCCAGATCTGGTTGTAGCCAGAAAAGCCATCTAGGAGGGAGAATCTTTGGGCTCCAGCAACTATATGGAGGATCTGATCGATTTGGGGAAGCGGATAATGGTCCTTGAGGGAGGCCTGATTCAGATTTCTGAAGTCCACACAGAGACGAATGTCTCCGTTCTTCTTCCTCACGGGAACCAAGTTCGCAACCCAGGATGAATGCTTGATGGGGTAGATAATCTTGGCTTCCAAGCATTTTCAGGATCTCGGCCTTCATCATGGCTTCGATCTTCGGACCCTCTGCTTCTGTCGGAATGGTTTGGCACCATCTTCTAGCTCAATGGTATCCTTGGATTATATTTCTGTCATACCCCTTCAAGTCCTGGTAGCACCAGGCTACTATGTCAGGGAACTCTCGGCACAATGTTCTGATCTGCTCGAGTTCCTCTGCGGTGCAGTCTGTCCCGACCTTAATTGTTTTTCCAGGTTCAAGCTCCAGGTCGGCATACTGCTTAGGGTCTACTTTGATCCTGTGTGATATTGCTCTGTCATTCTGATCAAAGAGACTTTCTAGTGTAATCAGTCCTTTTGGGACATGATTATTTTTTAACTGTATCAACCCCTCATATTGCTCGTCATCAGGGTCTCTACCTTCGATTGAACACGCTTCGTTAACCAAAAATGTGACGATCTCCTCGTCACAGTCAAACACTTGCCGGTGGGTGTCTTTATCGAGCACGGAAGGCACAGTAAATTGTACGAACCGGCTTCGGCTTCTGGACAGTGTCATCAGCCGGAACGTACCTGGCTCCAACAGACGCCAGAATGTCAGCGTGCTTGTTTTTCTCACGTGATATAGCCTTGACATTCAATGAGTCGAACGACTCCATCAGGTCCCAGACCCGATTACGGTACGCCTTGAGATAGTGCTTCTTGGAGGCGCACTTATTCGTAATCTGGTTGCACACCAACTCCGAATCGCCAAAGATCTGCAGGTGCTTAATCCCCAACCTCTCTGCTTTTCGCAAACCCAAGCACAGGGCTTCGTACTCCGCCGCGTTGTTGGTACAGCTCCAGGCCAGCCTGTAGGTGTAGTCCTTCTGGATCCCGGTTGGGGAAACCAAAAGTACACCTACACCGGCGCCATTTTTGCATCGTGCGCCGTCAAAGAAAAGCTTCCACAGCTTTTCTGGTGCAGGTCCCACTTCTCTTTTGGCCGACTTGTCAAGCCTCTCAGGCTGGATGACGGTGTAGCAGCCTTGCTCGGTTTCGATCATGGCGTTGAAATCCTGCAAGGAGAACTCATCTTCCAGTTGCAGCAACTCAAGAGCTTGCTCCGTCATATCCACCACCACCAGTTCTTCCTCCGTTAGCTGAACCATGCAGTCCTGCGACTCTTCTCCGGGTATCTTCTCTACTAAGAAAGTGGAAGGCTTCTCGTTGTAGATCTTCAGTCTCCTTCCTTTGAAGGGCACTTCCATGTGTGAGTAGTCTAGAGACAGATACCCACCCAACTTTGCGGTGAACTCCCTGGAGAGACACATGCCGAAGTAGGGTTCTAAGTCGACAACCACGACCTCTTGAATGACCACGATGTCGAGAGCTTTGTGCAGCCGAATAGGGATGTCTTTAATGACACCGACTGTCTTGACAGGGGTGCCGTCCAGTTGCAGCACGCCTTGGCTGCTCCTTGTATATTCCATCCCGATCTCGTCGCAGACGGCCCTCGGCATAACGGTCGTGGAAGCACCAGAATCCACCATACAGTTGTGCACTATGTACCCTTGCATCCGTAATGACAGATAGAAGGGAGGCGGTCTGTTCTTCCCAGTGGCTAAGATTGTCAGGGGTTGCACCAGAATAGCAGGATGTTTCTGCTTGCCATTCTTCATGCTTTTCAGAGATTCTTGCAGCAGATCAACCTGGCATGGGAGCAGAAGAGCATCATACATGCTGATTCTTGCGGGGGTCCTCTTTAGCTCATCTACTATGTTGTAGCCCGAGGTGCTAGCTCCTTCCGCTTCTTTTGCCGGCTCGTACTTCGTCCGGTACTACTGAGTGGCCTCAACTCTCTGTCTCTTGGTCAGAGACGGATATCTCAGCTTCTCCTGAGCTTGTTCTTTGGTTTCAGCTGGAGGCTGAGCAGCGGGAGCTTTAGCCGGGGGAGCTTTCGCTACGGGAGGCTTGACTGCGGGAGTCTTCTCTTTGGCTGTGTAGGGCCACAGCCTCTTGTCAGGTGGTAGCCCAGCAGGTTGCGCCTTATCTCTTCGGGCGTATACCTTCAAGGGCTTTGCAGCGGCTTCAGCGGACTTTTTGTCTTCCTTGGCAGGAGGCGGCAACAGATCTTCCTCTGGGACGGCAAAGTTGCCTTCGTCGTCCAGGATCATGTAGAGTTCTTCGTCCTCTATGGCGCTGCCGGCCAAGGTCTGGAGGTAGTGTTGGTGCAGTGTACAGTCATCCTCCGAATGCGGGTCATTGCACGTAGTGCACCAGTTGACCTGGTCAGAAGTACCAGGTTGGTCCTCGTTGCCACATTTTGCACAGGGGTGCCATGTTTTTGGTTTCTGCATGTAGGCTGCTCCTCTTTTCCTTCCCTTCTCCTCATTTTCCCTTTCTTCTTCTCTCCATTTCTTCCTCTCCCTCACAGCTTCATTCCCTCTTCTTCTTTCCCCCTTTCCTCCCCCAACAAACTTCAGCAGGTGTACCTTGAAAAGTTTTCTAAGTGTTGGGGCGCAACCCGACTTCGCAGCAAACTTCAGCAGGTGTACCTTGAAAAGTTTTCTAAGTGTTGGGGCGCAACCCGACTTCGCAGCGAAGTCGGAGTGCGCCCCTCAGTTGGAGTGCAGTAGGTAACCCGTGCGCAACAGGACAGGAAGTGACTGAAAATCAGACTAAGTGTCAGGGACGCAACTCGACTTCGCAGCGAAGTCGGAGTGCGCCCTTCTTCCTGGGCGCACTAGGGGAACGACCAATCAGGAAATGGTTGTGTTGGGGCGTAACCCGACTTCGCAGCGAAGTCGGACTGCGCCCCTGTTCCAGTGCGCAGTCTGTACAGCGAATGGAGACAGCCAAGCACCGGTGCGCAACCCGACTTCGCAGCGAAGTCGGAGTGCGCCCTTTGACCGGTGCGCAGTTCGGTAAAGACAACTCTGAAGATGCCAAGGCAATGAGGCCTCCCAACTGCGCTGTCTTCCTCCTGCGCAACCCGATGGCGCCCGAATTCCTGGCGAAGTTGGATAAACTACCCTTCAAGGCAGACACGTGTCACGCTTCAGCATCCGACAAGTATCCATCTTCGGGATTCGAGCCAAGACTTGACCACGCAAGGACAGAGTATGGGCTTCACCACCGGCGCCAGTTGTCAACATTTAAAGCCGATGTGAAGTACCACCTGCCGCACCTATCCGCATTCCTGCTGACCAAAGACGACCCAACGCGCTGCCACGTAGCTGTACCGCCTTCAGGGACACCATGCTGCAAGGACAGTCCAGCCCGACAGAAGTCAGCATCAGCAGCTCCTCAGCCGCTCGTGTCAGCTGCTGTCTTGTCTGGGACTTTGTGCCCATGAATGTAATCGGGGGGAGTTTTGGGCTATAAATACCCACCACATTTTCAATGTAAGTGGTGGAAGGGGAATATATTGCTAGGGGACAATTGTAGCTGTGCGTTTGCCTCAAATACAGACATATACTTGGCTCTGCTTATTGTCTTTTATCTTGCATGCTGCCTCTCCTTGTCATTTCTGCCTCATGTTTCTTGTATCATTGCTTCTTGTTGTACTGAACTCTGGACTCCAGCATTTGATGGCCAGGTATTCCTGGAATGCATAGATAGAGGATACATTGGATCGCTGATAGCTGCAGTTTCGATGTATGTTTGTAGATGAATGTTGTTAGTAGTGGTGATTGATTCGTCGCCATGCTGCTTATTTCCCCCACCCGACTCCAATCACATTTGGAATTTCTTTCTGCACTTTTATCTCTTTTTGTACCCTTTTATCTCTTTCTGTACCTTTTTATCTCTTTCTCGCACTCTTATCTTAACACACCCCCCTATAGGAGCCGGCCTTCTCCGGAGATTGGCACGGAAGGCATCCCTTCCTTCCGGCCTTTCAATCTGGTGGGCGAATCTGGGCGCATTAACAACAAATCCTTTCCTCATGGCAGATTCGTAACCAACAGTTTTCTCTGGCACGCCCGGTGGGACCAAGGTCCCATACTTTACGAGAATTTCTAACCCGTCTCCACCTGGCACCAGCAATTTCCTGGTCTTAACCGGTGGGACATGGTAGTTTCCCGCCCCCAAACAGAATCGAAGTACTAGTGCTCACTTCATTGTTGTTCAAAATCAGAGCACCTGGCGACTCTGCACGAACTTGAATACTCTCTGAGTCCGTGAAGACCGGTCCTAACGCCTTCATGCAAACAAGAAGGTGGCGAGCGCGTCAGGCTGGTTGATTACCAAGCTCGCGAAGAAGAAATCCAAGAAGAGGCCAAGGCTGAAATCCAAGAAGCCGAAGCCGAGATTGAACAAGTTGAGGCCGAAGAAGAATCTACCTCTTCGGATAGTTCCGATACCGAATACACTACCGGATCAGAAGCAGATATGGCTGATCATCTGGATGAAGACGACCTCTTCCCGGCGGTGGATTCCACGACCCCCTTGGCCCTGGTCGAACAGCAAGCTGTGCCCCCTGCTGCCTTAAAATCTATCCCTACATACGACGGCTACGGCAAGACGGCGTATGAACACATCCAGGACATTCTTGCCCTGGCTGCGTTTCACTCCATTACTGACGAAAGTGTGAAGACCCGTCTGCTGGCCCTTTCCCTAAGGGGAAAGCTTCTCTACTGGTGGAGATCGCTGCCAGAGGGATCCATCACAGGGTGGCGACAGTTAGCCGACAGGCTCGTGAAAGGATGCAACGAGTCTGCTGATCCCTCTTCTTTGCTGCATCAGTTCCAAAGTATTCAGAGACACCCCCAAGAGGAGGTGTCAGACTTCAATATCAGGTTTGCGAGGTCTTGGAAACGAGTCCCTCGTGAACTCCGACCGTCAGCAGGACAGGCCGCCTACTACTACCTGAGATCTTTCAACTCAGACATTTGCCTGCTGTTGAAGGTTGCCAGAATCAACACATTCCCTGCTCTGTACGAAGCTGCCCAGCAAGCCGAAATGGACATCATCTCCATCGGTAGACTTCCACACAGAGTGCAACCACCCATCTACCTTGATTTTCCCCGATTGCAGTATCCTTCAGCTTCTGGTTCGGAGCCGTCCACTTCAGGACAGCAACCCCAGCAGCAATGGAACCCGACGCCGGCCGTGAACCCTTACGGCCCGCCTCAAATTCATTATCCGCCTCCTCGTCCTCCACGTTTTCCAGCACTTCCTGCTCCTCCCCAGCATGCACAATATTCCACTCCTCCATTGCCTCCCCAGCTCAATTGTCGCCGCCTCCTAGCCACGATATTCAGAATCAAATCCTACAAGAGGTACGGGCTCTGGCCTCTGGCTATCATACCATGTCTAATGACATGACTGTTCTGAAAAAGAAGCAGGCCCAGATGGACCTAGCCCCAAGGAGGCCATATCCGCCCCCGGCATTGACAAAGGATCGGCCCCCCGAGCAACATTTGCAACGACGGCCCCCTCCGAGGAATGCTGCCATCGAGGATGAACCTGGTACTTCTGACCAGGTCAACTGGTGCACCACATGCAACGACCCGCATGATGAGGATGATTGTACACTGCATCAGCACTACCTCCAAACCTTGGCCGGCAGTGCCATTGAGGACGAAGAGCTTTACATGATCCTGGGCGACGAGAGCAATTTAGCCGTCTCGGACGAAGTTCCAATACCGCCTCCCACCAAGGAAAACAAGAAGTCTGCCGAAGCTGCAGCCAAACCCCTAAAGGTGTACGCCAGAAGAGATAAGGCACAGCCTGAGGAGATACCACCGTACAAGAGGCTGTGGCCTTACACAGCCAAAGACAAAACTCCTCCGGCGAAGACCCCTGCAGTCAAGCCTCCCATTGCCAAAGCTCTTCAAGCTAAAGCTCCCGCTGCTCAGCCTCCAGCTGAAACAAAAGAACAAGCGCAGGAGAGGCTGAGATATCCGTCTCTAACCAAGAGGCAGAGAGTCGAGGCCACTCAACAGTACTGGACGAAGTACGAGCCGGCGAAAGAAGCGGAAGGAGCAAGCATGTCTGGCTACAACATAGTAAACGAGTTGAAGAGAACTCCCGCGAGAATTAGCTTATATGATGCTCTTCAGCTCCCAGGCCAGGTTGATCTGCTGCAAGAATCCCTGAAAATCATGAAGAACGGCAAGCAGATACAACCCGCTGTCCTGGTGCAACCCCTAACAGTCTCAGCCACTGGGAAGAACAGACCACCTCCCTTTTATCTGTCTTTACGGATGCAAGGGTATATAGTACACAACTGCATGGTGGATTCTGGTGCTTCCACGACCATAATGCCGAGAGCCGTCTGCGATGAAATCGGGATGGAGTACACAAGGAGCAGCCAAGGCGTGCTGCAACTAGACGGCACCCCTGTCAAGACCGTTGGTGTCATAAAAGACATCCCCATTTGGCTGCACAAAGCTCTCGACATTGTGGTCATCCAAGAGGTTGTGATCGTCGACTTGGAACCCTACTTCGGCATGTGCCTCTCTAGGGAGTTCACTGCGAAGTTGGGAGGATATCTCTCTCTGGACTACTCGCACATGGAAGTGCCCTTCAAAGGAAGGAGGCTGAAAATTTTCAATGAAAAGCCTTCCACTTACCTAGTAGAGAAGATACCCGGAGAAGAGCCTGAGGATTGCATGGTTCAGCTGGCAGAGGAAGAACTGGTGACAGTGGACATGACGGAGCAAGCTCTCGAGTAGCTGCAAGTAGAAGATGAGTTCTCCTTGCGGGACTTCAACGCCGTGATTGAAACAGAGCAAGGCTGTTACACTATTGTTCAGCCCGAGAGAGTTGACAAGTTAGCAAGGAGAGAAGTAGGACCAGCACCTGAGAAGCTGTGGAAGATTTTCTTTGACGGCGCACGATGTAGAAATGGCGTCGGTGCTGGAGTTCTTTTGGTTTCCCCAACCGGGATCCAGAAGGATTACACCTACAGGCTGGCTTGGAGCTGTACCAACAACGCGGCGGAGTACGAAGCCCTGTGCTTGGGACTGCAAAAGGCGGAAAGGTTGGGAATCAAACATCTGCAGATCTACGGAGATTCAGAGCTAGTGTGTCACCAGATCACGAACAAGTGCGCCTCCAAAAAGCACTATCTTAAGGCATACCGAAATCGGGTCTGGGATCTGATGGAGTCTTTTGACTTGTTGAATGTCAAGGCTATTTCACGAGAGAAAAACAAGCATGCTGACATTCTGGCGTCTGTTGGAGCCAGGTACGTTCCGGCTGATGACACTGTCCAGAAGCCGAAGCCGGTCCGTACCATTTACAGGCCTTCCGTGCCTGATAAGGACACTCACTGGCAAGTGTTCAGCTGTGACGAGGAGATCGTCACATTTTTGGTAAATGAAGCCTGTGCAATCGAAGGTAGAGACCCTGATGACGAGCAATATGAGGGGTTAATACAACTGAAAAATAATCATGTCCCGAAAGGACTGATTACTGTTGGTTACGAATCTGCCATGAGGAAAGGATTTTGGGTTGATGCGCCCAGATTCGCCCACCAGCATGAAAGGCCGGAAGGAAGAGATGCCTTCCGAGCCAATCTCCGGAGAAGGCCGGCTCCTTTTTGGGGGGTTTATGTTCAAGCTAAGAGTACAGGAAAGAAATAAATGAACAGAAAGGAATTTACAAATATATTCAAAGGTTGGTGGGGGGAACTAACAGTAAGAGGGAACACACCAATTACCGCTACTTACTGCATTATAAACACAAAACATAACTAGGGACTGCAAAAACTATGTGTACTTCCGATACTCAAGCAGCGTATGCACAGCTTCAATGATCCCCTAACAGACATTCCCTACAAGGAACTAACAGTACGGCAATGCACCAATCACCAGATACGTACGCTGACATGAGTAGAAAGCAAACTTAGAGATATCAGAGCCAGGTATATGTGTTTATGTAGAGAATTTAACCGCACAGCTTCAATGGCTCCCTAACAAACATTCCCTACAAGGAACTAACAGTACGGCAGCGCACCAATCACCAGATACGGACCAGCAACAAAACACACAACTGATGGAACTGCTACTACATCTATTCTATGTATCCTTTTAATTCATGAAGTACAGAGGGTGCTTTAAACAAGCAATGCTAGAGGCACCTGATCATCAAATGCTGAAATGAATCAACGAGCCATGACACAGGTTAGCCTAAGGCATGAATATAAAGAAAGGCAGCATAAAAAACAGAAGCAGCAGAACAGAACCAGGCATACAAATTATATTTATAAGCAGAAGCACGGTTACAATGGGCACAGTGGTTCCCTAACAGACATTCCCCTTCCACCCTTTACAATGAATTCATGGTGGGCTTTTATAGCCCGAGTCCCTCCCGTTACATTAATGGGCACAAGGTCCCAGTCAAACATAAGCTGACAAAAGCGGCAAAAGAGCTGCAAATGCTGACCTTTTGTCGGACCGGACTGTACTCGCAGCATGGTCTTCCTGGAAGCTGGACAGCTACATGGCGGTGTGTTGGGCAGAATCTCCCTCTGACAGTGATGCGGGTAGCTGAAGCAGGTAAAACCTCATATCAGCTTTAAATGAGGCTACTGACGCAGGCAATGCAGCCCATGCTTGTCCTTTTGCTCGGCATGTTTCGGCTCTAATCCCGAAGCTGGACACTTGTCAGATGATGGATGACTGTGTGACACGTGTCTGCCTTGGAAGGCAGTCCATCCAACTTCGCTTGGGATCAGAGCGTCTCGGGTTGCGCGGGCAGAAAACAGTGCAGTCGGGAAGGCCTTCATGCCTTGGTCAAATTTTGGGTTTGTTCCCCTACTGCGCACCTGTCAAGGGCGCACTCCGACTTCACTGCGAAGTCGGGCTGCGCACAGGTGGAAACTGGTGTCTGCCGCCGTACGGACTCTGCTCCGGCCTTTTATCATCTTCTGGCCTCAGCCTGTCAATCTACCAGTTGCAAGGTGCGCCCAGAAAGTGGGGCGAAGTGCGAACTTCGCACCAAAACTGGGCGAAGTGCACACTTCGCACCAAAACTGGGCGAAGTGCGCACTTCGCACCAACACTTAGCCATTTTTCAGGTAACTTGCTGGAAAGTTGAAAAATCAACTGGGGACTCCAAGAAAGGGGGGAAAGAAAGAGAATGCGGGAAGGAAAAGGAAAGGGAGAGGAGAAGGAAGGAAAATAGGGGAAGAGGGAAAAATAGGAGCAGCACAGTTACAACACTGAAGACATTGCACCCCGTGCAAAATGTGACAACATTTCTGGCGGCTCGCGGGGTGTCGAGCTCGCCTCGGCGCAAAGAATCCATGCCTTCATCCATTGGGTGCAGAGGAACTTGCCTCCCCTGCCTTTGGCTGCTCTAACTGTCCTCCTTGTGGCAACTGTTCTTCAGATTCATCTTTGTCAGTTGCCCCCTCAGAATCACCTTCCGAAAGCTCTCCATCTCCTGCTTCTGCTTCGCAAATGCGATCGTATGCGGCCTTGGCTGGGCGCCAAGCTTCTGCTTCAAATGGCCGGCGGTCAGCTACATCTTCTAATGCTGCGTGGAAAGCAGCGACCGCGTGCAGGTCGATGGTGAGGTATCTCTTTTCTAACTCCTGGAAGTAGGAGCTGATCTTAGAATATTTGGAGACCATCTGAGTGACCTGATTGTCTTGAATTGGCTCAGCCCAGCTGTCAATTTCAGCTGTATCTGCTTCGAAGGACTGCCAATTCCTTTTCACCCGATCTAGGGTGAGAAGCTCGCCATTTTCAACAAAACCGGGGCACCCTAGTTCTGAAAGAGCGCGAAAGGGAGCCAGACAGATATCTCTTTCATGTCCGAATGCATCTAGCATTCGTGCGGCAACTCTCACCTCTTCAACTTTTTTGAAATATTTGTGCAAGGTCACCCTTGCACCTGCCCATTCTGCAGCGAATGAGGACACGGGAGAAAATTGGAGGCCGTTGCGCTCGCGCTCCTGAAGATTTACCGCCAGGTCCAGCCATTGCTTCGCCTGACGTTCGGCCTCCTCTACCATAGGCTTTCCCTGGGCAGAAACCTCTTGAATTCTGGATGCGAAATCCAGAACTGCCATCGCCTTATAGGTATGGGGCTTGCATTCCCGCAGCAAACCAGCCCGCATCTCCTTAACCTTTGTCTTTGAAAAGACCGTCGCTTGAGATGCTCTCTCTGCAAGTTGCGACTGCGCCTGCTTCAAAGACTCTTGGAGCTGAGAAATCTGCTCCGAGGCTGCTTTCTTTTCGGTTGCGGCTTGTTGCTGAGAAGCGGCCAGCTGGGCTTTGAGTTCATCTATTTCTTGCCGCGTCGCTTCCAGTTGCTCAGTGGACCTAGACAGGTCCTCTTCAAGCTGCCTTGTTTTATCCTGCAACCCGAAAAGTTCTTCCTGCTCCTCCAGACTTTTGACAAAGAGATTATCAGCTTTGCGCATGATTGACTGAATCTCATATTGCTTGTTAATGTCGTCAAAGCTCTTCTCCTTTGTCTGGAGCTCGTAGTCCGCCCTGGTCATTTCTCGGAGAGGTTTCTTTACTTTTGGGATTATTTTCTCTGTTGTAATCACTCTCCTCCCGAAATCATACTTTGCACGTTTTGCCGGGGCGGCTATCTCTTCATGTCTCCTCCGCTTCAGGTCCTGGAGGAAAGAGACAGAATACTCTACAGCCCTCGTTGCCAGGGGCAAGTCGTCTGTATTCTGGAGGTCGTCCATAAAATCTGGTTCCCCCAGCCTAGGGTTCTGCTGAGACGTCTCTCCTGCGGGGATGGGACCAGGAGGAACCGGACAGACCTTGGAAGAATCGGCCGCTTGTGGGGGCGACCGGGAAATGGAGATGGGAGCGGCTGACACTGCAAGGGTTTGAAGCGGCTGAGATGGTGGATGTGACGGTGAACGGGCGGCCTCAGCACTAACCTCAGGCGAAGGGTTTGGAGTTGTGCTCAGAGAAAGAGAGACGTTAGGGTTCTGAGCAAACTGATCAAAAGAATGGGGGCCGCTAGAAGGCCGTGGAGACGGGGAGGGGGATGCGGCCATGACTTGCTCGGATTGAGCGGGAGACGGAGTGGGAGTGAGACTGGGTGAGACCAAAGAGACAGGGGCAGCAAACGTACCTGCGGGCTCCGCCTGAGCCGATGCCGGATGGATGTCTGTGCTTCTGATTTCGGCGGCTGGCTTAGGACTGCCCAGAGACACTGTCTCTGCGACGGCAGGACGCGGCTGCGGCTCTGCAACTGGTTGCTGCACTATCAGGCTAGGTCGCCTGATTTTCTCAACTCTCCTCCGCTTCTTTTCTTCTGGAATAACGGTTGGATCAGGGGAAGGAGATGAAGCAGGTGCAGCAGGCGCTGAGGCTCCCACGGTGAACTTGTACCGGGGTTTGACTTGCAGAAGGTCTGCCGCAACTGGTCTGCCCTCTGACGGCGCTGGCGTTTTTCGTGCCTGAGGGATTGCCTCGGGCGTTGCCTTGACTAATTCTTTCGCCTTCTCAGGCGCCGTCTTGGAAGCCACGGGCTACATTGGATCGACCTGGAAGTCTGCTGGGCCCACACTGGTAGTTGCCTAAGTGTACAACTGTTGGGAGGGAGACCCTCCTTTATAGTCTTCAAAGGGACCTCGGGGAACGTAACCTTGATATGCGAACGGCCGCCAGCTGTCATGATGTTGGTCATAGAGAACCGAAAAGTCGTCATCTACGGCCAGGTTTCTCCTTGTTGATTTGTCGTGCTGCGTGCGGCATCTCATCTTCCAGCATTCAGTAATCTTTTCTTTAGACCAGTTAAGGCCTGCTATCTTGGATAGAAATTTTTTGAACCCTGGAGATGAAAACTGGTGGTCCGGGTTTCGCTTGGGGTCATATGTCACCTCCTCACAGTAGAAATCCTGCCAGGGAGGAGAAGCTTCCATCAATTCGATTTCCCAGTCGAGATCCACATGGACCACATCGCATTTATCTTCGGTATATCTGCCCGGGGGCAGAGATGTGTGAACTTTCCCCTTATTCCATATGGGTCATACTTCCAGCGTTGCGGCAACAAAACCAGGCCAATCCGAGAAAACTCTTGCTCAAGGTAGACATGTTGTCCTACCTCAAAAATCTCAACATTTGCCCAGGAAAGAGGATATTGAAAAATCTGTCCTCTCTTCTTTCCTAGGCTGAACTCCTCTTCAACATAGTCCATTTGTCGGGCAACCTCCATCCCGAACAGGTGCTCCGAGCACCAATAGGGCAGCAAATGGGGTTTGCCCTTGAATCCGTAGATTCTGACCACAATTCCCTGCGTCAGTCTGAAAACATCCCCGAGCTTCTGATTTATCAAAGTGCTCGTCATTTCTCTCGGGGGGCGAGGAATTTCGCTTTCACTGAAGACTGACATGACGAATCCCAGAAAGTTGAAGTTGAACTTGTAGTAGGACCCTTTCCGGTATAAGTCATCCGTCCAGTTATAGACGGGCTGTGGCTCTCCCCTCTCGTTGACCTTCTTCAGGTTCAGGATCGGCATCAGGGGGTGCAGATGGTACAAACAAAGCCAGGCTAGAACGGAACTGAAACGAAAATCGGTAGACTGCCTCTTCTGGATTTTTACCAGGCTGGAATGAACGGCGTAAGCCAGCCAGTCTGCCCAGTCGAAAGAGATGGGACGCTTCCCACTTCTCTGTGCTGCCGGTTCGTAGGACTCTCCACATAGGAGACATTCCCAGCGCTAGCTGGTACGGCTGTACCAGCTCATCAGAATCGCAGCCAAGAATAGATGCCAAAATGATGTACAAGTATTTGTTCTGGAATTGTGCCAAGGGCATGGGGCCGGTTGGCCACTGTCCAGCTGCAAGCGGGGCGTTCAGCTCTGAATTGAGGAAATCCCTCATCCGTTTTGTTGGCGTGAAACGTCCCGCTTGCTCGCCCAAATTTATCTTTCTGAGAATGGCGTTGGAGTCATACTCCAACCCTGGGGCGAAAGCTGGCTGGACAGTCTCCCTGCAAAGTGTGAACAAGGGTTTACCGTTGGAGCTGCAAATTTTCGGGTAGCTGGTCTGTAGTGTCTGACGATTAGGTCTACCAGTTCCGAGCATTGGTGGACAGGAGGGCACAAGAATCTGAACAGATTGGATTTGTACGCCGCTCCGAAATGGTGGGAGGGCGAAACTTTGTCAGCCCAACTCTCCACATTTGCCCGCAGCTTCGTCAGGCTCATAGAAAAAGAGCCGTCCTTGTATCCCGATAAATAATTCACCGGAGGTGGTGGGGCTTGCCCACGCTGTACTTTTTTCGTCCGGGACTTTGACTTTCTTTCTGGCGGGGTTTCACTTCTGAAAACGCCCGGCCGCGGTAAATCCTTTGGTTCGCCACTTTCGCTGGACTACGCTGACACTGGCATCTTTCCTCTGTCCATCTCTCCGAATCAGCAATAATTGCAAGTTCAAGGCGTCTGCAGCAGATTTCGCTGTCACAGGAATAATTTGCACTGTCCGAGGAATAATCTGCATAGTCTGGAATGTTTAAAAACATCTGACCCCCTTTTCTAGATAAAGACAGCGCCATTAATGCCGCGCAGGAGGAGGTAGGTCGGCTGAGTTAAGGCTCTTTGGTGGCTGCGCAGGAGAATGTTTGGAAAAACGCGCTCCGACAGACGTGCCATGCTCTTTTGCTTGCACTTTCGTTGAGGAACGTGCAATCATCAATTCTGTCTTGGACGCTGCGCCATGGGCGACGTCACTGCCGGAGCGCGGGCACACTGCTCAAGAAAGAATCATTGGTGCGGAAACCCACTTTGGAACGGCTACAAACGCGCCTTGGGCCCAGCTAGGATTTTTTTTTAATTTTTTATTCATTTTTAAACGTTGCCCCAAACTGGCCCAGAAAACGAGGCGCAGCCGGACTTCGCCCAAAGTTGGGCGCGGCCCGACTTCGCCGGCGAAGTCGGACTTCGCCCGAATTTCGGGCGAAGTTCGAACTTCGCGCGAAGTGCGCGTTCGAACTGTTCCTTCTTCTTTCTTGCTTGCTGCGCCCAAGGTTTGGGCGCAGTCTGGGTCCTTTGCAACCTTCGGGCCTTTGACCACACTTATCATTTTTCTTTAGACTGATCCTGGACAAGCCGCGCAGTGCAAACGCTGAGGCGGGTTCGGACTTCGGCCGAACTTCGGGCGAAGTACGAACTTCGCGCGAAGTTCGCACTTCGCATGAAAGTTGGCCGAAGTCGGACTTCGCGGGCAAGTTGGCCGAAGTCGGACTTCGCGGGCAAGTTGGCCGAAGTCGGACTTCGCGCGCGAAGTCAGTCTTCGGCCAAAGCTTAGCGAAGCCTGTCTTTAGTGTGCCCTCGTGGCTTCCCTTTCAGTCGCGCTTCGCACCGTGGCTGGCCCGAAGCCCGACTTCGCTGCGAAGTCGGACTTCGGCCAATTTTTTGCCTTTTTTTTCTTTTCTCTTTTCTTTGCACAGCCGAACTTCGCCCCTCCTGAGGGCGACGACAGACTTCGTTGCGAAGTCTGTCTTTCTCTCCCATGCCGCAGTTAAGCTCAAAAAACGAAGAAAAACAATTTAAAAGCTGAAAACTGGAAACTGTACATGCTGGGAAATAAAAAGCATAAGGAAAATTTTTTACAAGGAAGGGCCACTCGGGCACCTTCAGCAGCGGTAAAGCTTCAAGTGGAACCCGTTAACAGGGATAGGCAGGAGCTGACCCTCCATATCCCGCAGTATGTAGGCATTGAACTGGTTTACCCGGGCAATCTGATAAGGGCCCTCCCAGAGGGCATCAAACTTCCCGTGATTACCCGGCTTTGCTTTATATGAGTCCCACTTCAGCACCAGGTCCCCGATTTCGAAAACTCGGGCAGTGGTGCCTTTGGCAAACCAGCCTTGAGTGGCTGCAATGTGATCCGCGAAGGCTTGGTATGCACTTTCTCTGTCTTCTTCCAACTGCAGGAGTTGGCACAGTCTGTCGTTCCACCGGGTCTCCGCTGCATCTGTCTTCGTCGATCATCCACAGGGCAGGGATCTCGATGTGTGATGGCATGACAGCCTCTTTGCCATAGACGAGCGCATAGGGGGACGTTTTGAGGGATTTCTTGAACGCAACTCTGTCCGCCCACAGCGCCCGGTTCAGGAGCAAGTGCCAAGTCCGCTTGTTTCTGTCAATGGTCCTCCGGATGATTTTCAGGAGGTTCTTGTTAGTGGACTCGGCAAGGCCATTCCCCTGCGGGTAGTAGTTAGAAGACATCTTGTGATAGATGCCAAGTCCGCCGGTGTACTCCGTGAGTACAGCGCCTACAAATCCCGGACCGTTGTCTGTCACAATCGACTCTGGAACCCCGAAGCGCGTAATCAGGCTCTCAATGAACCTGATGACCGTTTCTTGGTCTGCGTTCTTGGTCGGGATCGCCTCCGTCCACCTTGTAAAATAGTCAGTAGTTGTAAGAATAAACTTGTGGCCGGCAGAGGAGTTAGGAGAAATCACCCCAATAAAGTCTAAACCCCATTGCTGGAACGGAGTCTCGGCCTGAATCGGTTGAAGGGGCAGGGGTGCTTTTACGTTTCGGCCAGCAAACCTTTGGCATTGATCACATTTAGAGCAGACCGCATGCGCGTCTGCGAACAAAGTGGGCCAATAGTACCCAGCCCTTATTATTTTTAAGGTCGTTGGCCTTGAAGAATGGTGACCCCCAGGCATCCCGGAATGAAATTCTCCGAGGACCCTAGGCTGGTCAGATTTTAAGACGCACCGCAACAGGATGCCGTCAATGTTTTTGAAGTAAAGCCCCTCGGGCGAAGAGTGTACTTAAGTGCACCTAGCCGAAATCTCCTTCGTTGTGAGGCGTTCAGGTGATCGGGACATCTTCCGGTGCAAAGTATCTCACCGGTTCATCTGTTCAATCACTCCCCCTCCGATAAGGAGTCGGCTAGGTAGATGCGTGTCGCTGTGTCCTCCCACTTACGGGCGGAGATGCCGGCTACAGCGCTCCGGGCCAATTCCTGACACAAGGCTCGGCCTCTGATAAGCTTGGTGGGCCGCACTTCAATGTCAAACTCCTGGATTTTTGCAATCCATCCCGCTCTCTTGTGACCCGGTTCTCCCTGCAAGATGAAGCTTCGTACATCCAGATGAATCACAAAGACAGTAGTCTTGCTCTGGGAGACAAAGTGCCTGAACTTTCGAAGGGACTTCATAACAGCATGAACTCGCCGCTCTATAAAATTGTACTTTTCTTCATGCGGCGGAATCACTTGGTCGAGGAATTCTATGGGGCGCTCCTCACCATCGTCTCCCTTCCGAGTTAGGACTGCGAGCGTAACTTTCGGGTTCTCCCACCGCATACGGGATGAAGTCTTTGGAGTAGTCCGGGTTTGTCAACACCGGAGCTCGTGCAATTCGGGCCTTGATTTCCTCGAAGGCTTGCTCTCTCTCATCGATCCATTCGTAACGTGTATCTTTCTTAAGCAGTTCGGCCATAGGCTTGATCACCTGTGCGAAGTCCGGAATGAACTTCCACACGAAGTTAATCTGACCGAAGAAGGACTGCAGCCCTTTTTTGTCGATGGGGGCTGGCAAGCGAATGAGGGCCTTTGCTCTGTCAGGGTCAATGGCGAGGCCTTCCTCGAAGATGACATGTCCCAGCAGCTTTCCTTCCTTTACCGCGAAGACAGACTTCTTCGGGTTTATAGAAATGCCGAATTCTCGACAACTCTCAAATATTTGCCGTAGGTGCGAAACATGATCTCCTCGTTGGTGAGAGAAAACGAGTCATGTCATCAAGGTAGATGACGATAATCTTATTGAGCAGCTCTCGGAAGGCCGGGTCCATGGCCCTTTGGAACGTGGCACCAGCATTAGATAAGCCAAATGGCATGCGGCGATAGGCGAACGTCCCCCACTTGGTGGTAAACGCCGTCTTATGCTTGGTCCTCATCTTTGACCCAAATCCGGTTGTAGCCGGAAAATCCATCTAAAAGTGAAAATCTCCGGGCTCCGACAACGATATGTAGGATCTGGTCGATTTGGGGAACCGGATAGTGGTCCCGGAGGGAAGCCTGGTTTAGGTTTCTGAAGTCGACACAGAGACGAATGTCGCCATTCTTTTTCCTCACGGGCACCAAATTCGCGACCCAGGATTAATGTTTGATGGGGTAGATGATCTTGGCCTCCAGCATCTTCAAGAGCTCGGTCTTCATCATGGCCTCAATCTTTGGATTCACGGCCCTCTGTTTCTGTCGGAATGGCTTGGCGCCATCCTCTAGCTCAATAGTATGCTGGATGACAGTTCTGTCATACCCCCTCAAATCCTCGTAGCACCAGGCCACGATGTCGGGGAATTCCTGGCACAGTGATCTGATCTGCTCCAGTTCCGCCGACGTGCAGTCTGTTCCGACCTTGATGGTTTTACCAGGTTCAAGTTCTAGGTCAGCGTACTGCCTCGGGTCTACTTTGATCCTGTGGGATATTGCTCTGTCATTCCGATCAAAGAGACTTTCTAATGTAATCAGTCCTTTTGGGACGTGATTATTCCGTAACTGTATCAACCCCTCATATTGCTCGTCATCAGGGTCTCTACCTTCGATTACACACACTTCGTTAACCAGGAATGTGACGATCTCCTCGTCATAGCTGAACACCTGCCAGTGGGTGTCCTTATCGAGCATAGAAGGCTCAGTAGACGGTACTGAACCGGCTTCGGTTTCGGACAACGTCTTCGGCGGAACGTGCACTGGCTCCAACAGACGCCAGAATATCAGCGTGCTTGTTTTTCTCACGCGATATCGCTTTGACATTCAATGAGTCGAATGACTCCATCCAGTCCCACACCCGATTGCGGTACGCTCTAAGATAGTGCTGTTTGGATGCGCACTTCTCCGTAACTTGGTGACACACCGGCTCGAATCTCCGAAAATCTGTAGGTGCTTGATTCCGAGCCTCTCCGCCTTTCGCAAACCCAAGCACAGGGCTTCGTATTCCGCCGAGTTGTTAGTGCAGCTCCAGGCCAACCTGTAGGCATAGTCCTTTTGGATTCCGGTTGGAGAAACCAGAAGTACCCCTGCACCGGCGCCATTCTTGCATCTCGCGCCGTCAAAGAAGAGCTTCCACAACTCCTCGGGTGCAGGTCCTACTTCCTTCGCAGCTGACGTGTCAAGCCTCTCGGGCTGTACAATGGAGTAACAGCCCTGCTCTGTCCCGATTACGGCATTAAAGTCCCGCAACGAGAACTCATCTTCAAGCTGTAGCACTTCGAAGGCTTGCTCAGTCAGTTCCACTGTCACCAGCTCTTCCTCTGACAACTGGACCATACAGTCCATCTCTCCTCCGGGTATCTTGTCTACTAGGAAGGGGGAAGGCTTCTCGTTAAAAATTTTCATTCTCCTTCCCTTGAAGGGCACTTCCATGTGTGAGTAGTCTAGAGACAGGTACCCGCCCAACTTCGCAGTGAACTCCCAAGAGAGACACATGCCGAAGTAAGGCTCCAGGTCAACAATCACGACCTCTTGGATGACTACGATGTCGAGAGCTTTGTGCGATCGGATAGGGATGTCCTTTATGACACCAAGCTGTCTTGACGGGGGTGCCGTCTAATTGCGGCACGCCTTGGCTGCTCCGTGTGTATTCCATCCCGATCTCATCGCGGACGGCCTTCGGCATCACAGTCGAGGAAGCACCAGAGTCCACCATGCAGTTGTGAACTATGTGCCCTTGCATCCGTAAAGACAGATAAAAGGGTGGCGGTGTGTTCTTCCTAGTGGCGGAGACTGTCAAAGGTTGAACCAGGACAGCGGGCTGTATCTGTCTGCCGTTCTTCATGTTCTTCAGTGATTCTTGCAGCAGATCTACCTGACCTGGGAGCAGAAGAGCATCGTACATGCTGATTGTAGCAGGTGTTCTTTTCAACTGGTCTACAATGCTGTAGCCCGAGGTACTAGCTCCTTCTGCTTGTTTTGCCGGCTCATACTTTGTCCGGTACTGCTGGGTGGCCTCAACTCGCTGCCTCTTGGTCAGAGACGGGTACTTCAGCTTCTCCTGGGCTTGTTCTTTGGTTTCAGCTGGAGGCTGAAGTACCGGAGTCTTAGCCGGAGTTGGGGAGTTTGCTGGAGGTTTGGCTGGAACAGGGGCAGCCTTTGCCGGAGAAGGCTTGGCTGGAGCTTTATCTTTGGATGCCTTCTCCTGGGCTGTGTAGGGCCACAGCCGCTTGTACGGTGGCAGCCCGCCGGGCTGCGGTTTTTCTCTTCTCGCGTAGACTTGCAAAGGCTTGGCCGCGTCTACGGCTTTCTTTTCTTCCCTGGCGGGTGGCGCTAGATTTTCTTCCGGGAGGGCAAAGTTGGCTTCGCTATCCAAGATCATGTACAGTTCATCGTCTTCTATAGCGCTGCCGGCCAATGTCTGAATGTAGTGCTGGTGCAAAGTGCAGTCTTCCTCCGAATGCGGGTCATTGCACGTAGTGCACCAGTTAACCTGGTCGGGAGGACCAGGCGGGTCTTCTATAGCAGCATTTCTCGGAGGCGGACGCCTCTGCGGCTGGTTTTCTGGCGCTTTGTCTTTTGTTAGCGCCGGGGGCGCATATGGCCTCCTAGGAGCGAGGTCCATCTGGGCCTGCTTCTTCTTCATAGCGGTCATGTCATTGGACATGGCGTGGTATCCGGAGGCCAAAGCCCGCACTTCTTGTAGAATCGTGTTCTGGATGCTGCTGTCAGGTGGCGGCATTTGTGCCGGTGGAGGCAATGCGGCCAATGGAGGAGGGTTAGAATAAGATGCGTACTGTGGAGGAGCGGGAAGTGCTGGAAAATGCGGAGCGGGAGGCGGCGGGTGAGGATAATGCAACTGAGGCGGGCCGTAAGGAGTTACGACCGGCGCCGGATTCCACTGCTGTTGGGGTTGCTGCCCTGATGTGGACGGCGCACCACCAGAAGCAGAAGGATACTGTGATCTGGGGAAGTCGGGATGGATGGGCTCCTGCACTCTGGACGGGAGTCTGCCGATGGAGATAATGTCAGCTTCAGCTTGCTGGGCAGCTTCGTACAACGCAGGGAACTCGTCAATTCTGGCGATCTTCAGCAGCAGGCATATGTCTGAGTTGAAGGATCTCAGATAGTAGTGAGCAGCCATGCCGGCTGAAGGCCGAAGTTCGCGAGGTACCCGTTTCCAGGATCTCGCAAACCTAATGTTAAAATCAGACACCTCCTCTTGAGGATGTCTCTGGATAGCTTGGAACTGATGCAGTAGAGAAGTGGGGTCAGCAGACTCGTTGCATCCTTTTACGAGGCCTCCGGCAAGCCGGGGCCACCACTGTGATGGATCCCTCTGGCAGCGATCTCCACCAGTAGAGAAGCTTTCCCCTCGGGGAAAGGGCCAGCAGACGGGTCTTCACACTTTCATCGGTGATAGTATGCAATGCGGCCAGGGCAAGGATGTCCTGGATGTGTTCGTACGCCGTCTTACCGTAGCCGTCGTATGTGGGAATAGACTTTAAAGCAGCAGGGGGCACGGCTTGCTGTCCGACCAGGGCCAAGGGCCCCGTAGAGTCCACAGCCGGGAAGAGATCATCATCATTCGGCTGTTGGGCAGCCATTTCTTCTTCTTCTTCTTCTCCGCCGTCGGTTGTGTACTCAGTGTCGGTACTTTCCGAGGATGCAGGATCTTCTTCTTCCTCGGCCCCTTCTATTTCGTACTCGGCTCCTCCGACTTCGGCTTCGGCCTCGTCTTGTATCTCAGCCTCGGCTTCGTCGAAACGAGCTTGCGGATCAGCCAGCCTTGGGATCTCGCCTCGAGCGTTGATGTCCAGTTCGTAGAACTCAGGCGGGCTTCTCGGATCCCTTGCTTGCCACCTTCTCGTGTGCATGAAGGTGCTGGGACCGGTCTTCTAGACTCAGAGGATTTGTTCGTGCAGAGTTGCCAGGTGTTCAGATTTGGAACAGCAATGAAGCGAACACCGGTGCTTCGATTCTGTCGGGGGTGAGAAACTTCCTTGTCTCACCAGGTGCTCAGGAACTGTCAGCGCCAGGTGGAGACTGATCAGAAAATCTCTCTTGAAACGTGGGACCAGGGTCCCACCGGGCGTGCCAGAGAAACTGTTGGTTACGAATCTGCCATGAGGAAAGGATTTTGGGTTGATGCGCCCAGATTTGCCCACCAGCATGAAAGGCCGGAAGGAAGAGATGCCTTCCGAGCCAATCTCCGGAGAAGGCCGGCTCCTTTTTGGGGGGTTTATGTTCAAGCTAAGAGTACAGGAAAGAAATAAATGAACAGAAAGGAATTTACAAATATATTCAAAGGTTGGTGGGGGGAACTAACAGTACGGGAACACACCAATTACCGCTACTTACTGCATTATAAACACAAAACATAACTAGGGACTGCAAAAACTGTGTACTTCCGATACTCAAGCAGCGTATGCACAGCTTCAATGATCCCCTAACAGACATTCCCTACAAGGAACTAACAGTACGGCAATGCACCAATCACCAGATACGTACGCTGACATGAGTAGAAAGCAAACTTAGAGATATCAGAGCCAGGTATATGTGTTTATGTAGAGAATTTAACCGCACAGCTTCAATGGCTCCCTAACAGACATTCCCTACAAGGAACTAACAGTACGGCAGCGCACCAATCACCAGATACGGACCAGCAACAAAACACACAACTGATGGAACTGCTACTACATCTATTCTATGTATCCTTTTAATTCATGAAGTACAGAGGGTGCTTTAAACAAGCAATGCTAGAGGCACTTGATCATCAAATGCTGAAATGAATCAACGAGCCATGACACAAAGTTAGCCTAAGGCATGAATATAAAGAAAGGCAGCATAAAAAACGAAGCGACGAGAACAGAACCAGGCATACTGATTATATTTATAAGCAGAAGCACGGTTACAATGGGCACAGTGGTTCCCTAACAGACATTCCCCTTCCACCCTTTACAATGAATTCATGGTGGGCTTTTATAGCCCGAGTCCCTCCCGTTACATTAATGGGCACTGTTGGTTACGAATCTGCCATGAGGAAAGGATTTTTGGTTAATGCGCCCAGATTCGCCCTCCAGCATGAAAGGCCGGAAGGAAGGGATGCCTTCCGGGCCGATCTCCGGAGAAGGCCGGCTCCTTTTGGGGGGCTTGATTTAAGCTAAAGGGAACAGGAAAGAAATAAATGAACTGAAAGAAACAAATGTACAGAAAGAGATACAAATATGTCCAAAGGTTGGTGGGGGGGAACTAACGATGCGGGAACACACCAATCACCGCTACTTACCGCATACAAACACGAGCATGACAAGGAACTGCAAAACCTAGACGTACTTCCGATACACCAGCAGCGTATGCACGGCTTCAATAGCTCCCTAGCAAACATTCCCTACAAGGAACTAACGGCGAGGATCGTATCAATCACCAGATACGTACACTGACGGGGGTAGAAAGTGAACCTAGAGATGTCAGAGCCAGGTACATGTGTTAGGTAGAGAGTTTAACCGCACAGCTTCAATGGCTCCCTAGCAAACATTCCCTACAAGGAACTAACAGCAGGGGATCGCATCAATCACCAGATACGGGCCAGCAACGTCACACATAACTTATGGAACTGCTACCAAATTTATTATGAATGCTTTAAATAATGAAGTACAGAGGGTGCTTTAAACAAGCAATGCTAGAGGAACCTGATCGCCAAATGCCAAAGTGAATCAACGAGCAGCGACACAGGTGGGCCTAAGGCATATAATGAAAGACAGCATAAAAGAATAAAGACAGTAGAACGGAACCGGGCATACGGATTGTATTCATAAGCGGAAGCACGGTTACGATAAGCACGATAGTTCCCTAACAAACATTCCCCTTCCACACTTTACAATGAATTTCGGATGGGCTTTTATAGCCCGAGTCCCACCCGTTACATTAATGGGCACAGAGTCCCAGTCAAACATGAGCTGACAGAAGCGGCGAAAGAACTGCAAATGCTGACCTTTTGTCGGATCGGGATGCACACTGCGAGCATGGTCTTCCCGGAAGGCCGGACAGCTACGTGGCGGAGTGCTTGGGTAATTCTTCAAGTCGGCGAGCTTGCTAGTAGTTGGAGCAGGTGAAACCTCGGATCAGCTTTGAATGAGGCTATTAACGCGAGCGGTGCGGGCAGCCCATGCTTATCCCTTTTGGTCGGCGGTCTTGGTTCAAATCCCGAAGTCGGACACTTGTCCGATGATGGGTTATGCTTGTGTGACACATGCACGCCTTAGAGGGCAGTCTATCCATCTTTGCTTGGGATCGGGGCTCCTTGGGATGCGTGCAAAAATCAGTGCAGTCGGGGAAGGCCTTCAAGCCTTGGTCAAATTCCGGGTTTGTTCCCCTACTGTACACCTGTCAAGGGCGCATTCCGGCTTTGCTAAAAAGTCGGGCTGCGCACGAGTGAACTACCGGTGTCCGTCGTCTGTACGGACTCGCTCCGGCGATTATCATTCTTCTTTGTCGACCGCCGACCTACCGAGTTACAAGGTGCGCCCAGAAAGAGGGGCTAAGTCGGACTTCGCACCAAAACTGGGCGAAGTACGCACTTCGCACCAAAACTGGGCGAAGTACGCACTTCGCACCAAAACTGGGCGAAGTGCGAACTTCGCACCCAGACTTAGCCAATTTCGAATAGACCTGCTGGAAAGCTGGAAAATCAAGCTGGGAACTCCAAGGAAAAAAAGGGGGGAGAGAAAGAGAATGGGAAAGAAAAGGAAAGGGAGAGAAGGAAGAAAAACGGAAGGAGGAAAAGAAGAGCAGCACTGTTACAAAACAATATTGAAGACATTGCACCCCGTGCAAAATGTGACAACAGGCACAAGGTCCCAGTCAAACATAAGCTGACAAAAGCGGCGAAAGAGCTGCAAATGCTGACCTTTTGTAGGACCGGACTGTACCCGCAGCATGGTCTTCCTGGAAGCTGGACAGCTACATGGCGGTGTGTTGCGCAGAATCTCCCTCTGGCAGTGATGCGGGTAGCTGGAGCAGGTAAAACCTCAGATCAGCTTTAAATGAGGCTACGGCACAGGCAATGCAGCCCATGCTTGTCCTTTTGCTCGGCACGTTTCGGCTCTAATCCCGAAGCTGGACACTTGTCAGATGATGGATGATGATGTGTGACACGTGTCTGCCTTGGAAGGCGGTTCGTCCAACTTCGCTTGGGATCAGAGCGTCTCGGGTTGCGCGGGCGAGAAACGATGCGGTCGGGAAGGCCTTCATGCCTTGGTCAAATTCGGGTTTGTTCCCCTCGCGCATCTGTCAAGGGCGCACTCCGACTTTCTTGCGAAGTCGGGCTGCGCACGGGTGGAAACTGGTGTCTGCCGCCGTACGGACTCTGCTCCGGCCTTTTATCATCTTCTGTCAGCCTGCTAGCCTGTCAATCTGCCAGTTGCAAGGTGCGCCCAGAAAGTGGGGCGAAGTGCGAACTTCGCACCAAAACTGGGCGAAGTGCGCACTTCGCACCAAAACTGGGCGAAGTGCGCACTTCGCACCAACACTTAGCCATTTTTCAGGTAACTTGCTGGAAAGTTGAAAAATCAACTGGGGACTCCAAGAAAGGGGGGAAAGAAAGAGAATGCGGGAAGGAAAAGGAAAGGGAGAGGAGAAGGAAGGAAAATAGGGGAAGAGGGAAAAAGAAGAGCAGCACAGTTACAACACTGAAGACATTGCACCCCGTGCAAAATGTGACAACAATTACCTTAGAGAGTCTATTTGATCAAAATGACAGAGCCATATCTCATCGGATCAAAGTAGACCCGAAGCAGTATGCCGACCTAGAGCTGGAACCTGGTAAAACAATCAAGGTCGGGACCGACTGCACCACAGAGGAACTCGAGCAGATCAGATCATTATGTCAAGAGTTCCCTGACATAGTAGCCTGGAGCTACCAAGACTTGAAGGGGTATGACAGAGAAATAATTCAGCATACCATCGAGCTAGAAGATGGCGCCAAGCCATTCAGGAAAAAAAAGAGGGCCGTCAATCAAAAAATCGAGGCCATGATGAAAGCCGAGCTTTTGAAGATGCTCGAGGCTAAGATCATCTACCCCATCAAGCATTCATCCTGGGTTGCGAACCTGGTTCCTGTGAGGAAGAAGAACGGAGACATTCGTCTCTGCGTGGATTTCAAAAATCTAAATCAAGCCTCCCTCAAGGACCATTACCCGCTTCCTCAGATCGATCAGATCCTCCATATAGTTGCTAGAGCCCAAAGATTTTCCCTCCTAGACGGCTTTTCCGGCTACAACCAAATATGGGTCAAGGATGAGGACCAGCACAAGACGGCGTTCACCACCAAATGGGGGACGTTCGCCTATCAGAGCATGCCATTCGGCTTATCCAATGCTGGCGCCACATTCCAAAGAGCCATGGACCTGGCCTTTCGAGAGCTGCTTAACAAAGTGATCGTCATCTACTTGGATGACATGACTGTTTTCTCTCACAAGCGAGAAGATCATGTTCCCCACCTGCGGCAAATATTCGAAAGATGTCGCGAATTCGGCATCTCTATAAACCCGAAGAAATCTGTCTTCGCGGTAAAAGAAGGAAAGCTGCTGGGGCATGTCATCTCCGAGAAAGGCCTGGCTATAGATCCTGACAGAGCAGAAGCTCCTCCGCTTGCCCGTCCTAATCGACAAGAAAGGGCTACAGTCCTTCTTCGGTCAAATCAACTTTGTGCGGAAGTTCATACCGGACTTCGCACAGGTAATCAAGCCTATGTCCGAGTTGCTGAAGAAGAACACAGATTTTCTGTGGACTGAAGAAAGGGAACAAGCCTTCGAAGAAATCAAAGCTTGCATTGCACAAGCACCGGTGTTGATAAACCCGAACTACTCCAAGGATTCATCCTGTACGCGGTGGGAGAACCAGAGAGTTACGCCGCAGTCCTGACTCAAAAGGGAGAAGATGGCGAGGAGCGCCCCATAGCGTTCCTGAGCCAAGTGATCCAGCTGCACTAAGAAAAGTACAACTTTATAGAGCGGCAGGTACATGCTGTCATGAAATCTCTCCGTAAGTTTAGGCACTTTGTCTCCCAAAGCAAGATCACCGTCTTCGTGATCCACCCGGACGTTCGAAGCTTTATCATACAAGGAGAACCGGGTCACAAGAGGGCAGGATGGATTGCCAAAATCCAGGAGTTCGACATCGAAGTGCGGCCAACCAAGCTAATCAGAGCCCGAGCCTTGTGCCAGGAGCTAGCCCGAAGTGCGGCAGCCGAGATATCCGCCTGCGAGTGGGAGGATGCAGCAACACGCATCAACCTAGCCAACTCTTTACCCGAGGAGTGCGACTGGACAGATGAACTGGTGAGGTATTTCTACACCGGGAGATGTCCAGACCACATGAGTGCCTCACAAAGGAGGTTTCGGCTAGGTGCTTTGAAGTACACTCTTTGCCCCGAGGGGCTTTACTTTAAAAACATCGACAACATCCTATTGCGGTGCGTCAGAAAAGCAGACCAATCCAGGGTCCTCGGAGAGTTTCATTCCGGGATGCCTGGAGGTCACCATTCGGCAAGGCCCACGGCCTTGAAAATAATCAGAGCTGGGTACTACTGGCCCACTCGTTTCTGAGCACGCTCATGCGATCTGTAGCAAATGTGATCAATGTCAGAGATTTGCTGGCAGGAACAGAAAAGCACCCCTGCCCCTTCAACCAATCCAAGCCGAGGCTCCGTTTCAACAATGGGGTCTGGACTTCATCGGGGTGATTTCTCCGAACTCTGCAACGGGCCACAAATTTATCTTAACCGCCACCGATTATTTCACACGGTGGGCAGAGGCGATCCCTACAAAGAATGCCGACCAAGATACGGTCATCAGGTTCCTCGAAAGCTTGATCACCCGTTTCGGGGTCCCGGAATCAATAGTAACGGACAATGGTCCGGGGTTCGCAGGCGCAGTACTCACGGAGTACACCAGCAAATTTGGCATCTATCACAAGATGTCTTCCAACTACTACCCGCAAGGGAACGGTCTCGCCGAGTCCACCAACAAGAACCTACTGAAGATCATCCGAAGGACGGTGGAGAAAAATAAGAGGACTTGGCACCTACTCCTGAACCGGGCGCTATGCGCGGACAGAATTTCATTCAAGAAGTCCATCAAAACGTCCCCCTACGCGCTCATGTATGGCAAAGAAGCTGTCTTGCCATCGCACATTGAGATGCCCGCTCTTTGGATGATCGATGAGGAAAGAAGCGGCGGGGATCCGGTAGAAGACAGACTTTGCCAGCTGCTGCAGTTGGAGGAAGACAGAGAGAAAGCGTACCAAGCCTTCACAAAACACGCCGAATCAACCCAAGGCTGGTTCGCAAAAGGTACCACAGCCCGAGTTTTCAAAGTCGGGGACCTGGTGCTGAAGTGGGACTCGTTCAAAGCCAAACCCGACAACCATGGAATGTTTGACGCCCTCTGGGAGGGCCCCTATCAGATTGCCCGGGTTAATCAATTCAACGCATATGTACTCCGGGACATGGAGGGACATCCTCTCCCCATTCCCGTCAACGGGTTTCACCTCAAATTGTACCACCACTGAAGGCGCCCGGAGGGGCCCTTCTTTGTACAGATTTCCCTCTTTTGCATTTTAAAGTTTTTAGCATGTAAATATTTCAAGTTTTTCAGTTTTCCAAGTAGCCCAAGCAAGTCTGAGGCAAACGCCTGACTTCGCAGCGAAGTCAGGCAGCGCTCATCAAGTGGGGCGAAGAAGGGAAGAAGGCAGTTAAAAGGAGCTGAAAATGCCTAAGTTTGGCTGCCCAACCCGACTTCGCAGCGAAGTCGGGCTGCGCCCTCTCCAAACAGCGCAGTCGGGTAGCAGGCTACAAGAAAATGTCGAAGTCGGACTGCGCCCCAGTTGCCGGGCGAAGTCGGACTGCGCCCTAATTTCGGGCGAAGTCCGAGTGCACACTCATTCTTAGGCGCACCCTGAGTAGTCCGATGAAGGCTGAAAGCACCAAGTCCGAAATCCAAGTTCGCCCATGTTGGTGGGCGAAGTCGGACTGCGCCCCTTTTTCGGGCGAAGTCCGCACTGCGCCCGTTTTTCGGGCGAACCTCGGACTGCGCCCACTCTTGGGGCTAACCGCGAACTGCGCCCTTTTTTTTGGAGAAGTTTGCGCCGCGCCCGTTTTTTGGCCGAAGTTCGGGTTGCGCCCAAAAAACGGACGAAGTCCGACTTGCGCCCCTTTTTCGGGCGAAGCCTGACCGCGCCCTGGATTCCGAGTGAAGCACGAACGTCTCATCACGTACCGCCACGCAAGGGTCCGTTGCAAAAGCTCGACACGTGGCAAGGTGTGATTAATTAATTACAAAGCTTTTTGAAAAGTGTGCCCATTGGTGGCAGCAACGTCAGCAACGGCACGACGTCCAAGGGAGGGCTTTAAATGATTGCACGGTAACCAAGGATAATACATGTAAAAGATAACCTTGCGCAATAACCAAGGGTGACGCATTTAAAAGGTAAGGTGCGCCCTGGGCCAACAAGGAACGTTTTTCAAGAAACGGGCCCCTGCGCAGCCGCCAAGATCATAACGTCGCCACCAACCCAAAGTTAACTGCTTCAACTTCCTCCTTCGCACCATTAATGAGCAGTCACTGTCTACAAGAAGGCCCTGGCGCAGCCAGAAAATCGATAATGTTCCAGCTGGCTCCCGGATTGCAGAGAATAAACCTGACAAGCTCTGAAGCTTTTGTCCCGGTCTCTGATTGTTTCGACGAAAATGGACAAGGGGAAAGCGCCCGTACAGGCGCAAGCGAATGAAGACCTGAGCGATGCTGACAAGTCTCCCGAGTCCAGCGAACATGAAAGCACAGCGCCTCGGAAGGGCAGGAAAACAAAATCCAGAACAAAGAGGCACGTAGCTGGTCAGACTCCGCCGCCACCAATCAATCATCTGTCCGGGTATAAAGATGGCGCATTCTCCATCAGTATCACGAAGCTGCGTCTGACCATTGCAAAGTGGGTGGGTAAGGTTCCACCTTCTCACCACCTCGGAGCTGCATACAATTCAAATCTTTATTATTTCTTGTGCCCTCCGACTCATTGGTGCCCGGAGCTGGTTGAAGCAATTACTGAATATTACAAACCAGCTGCGCGGCAAGTTTGCGATAACAAAGGAAGGGTGTTGTTCACTCTCTTCCGAGAGAGCGTCCAGCCGGCGTTCGCCCCAGGGCTCCAATACAGCCCAGACGCAATTGTCAGAAGGGTGAGCATCGAAGAGCAGACCGGCAGATTTTCGCAAAGCGGATGAGAGAGTTCCTTAACTCAGAATTGAAGACTCCACTAAATCCTGGACAGTGGCCGACCGACCCCATACCGCTAGACCGATTTGAGAACAGATATATTTATATCATTCTAGCATGGGTCCTTGGCTGCGATTCAGACAAAGTGGTGCGGCCGTTTCAGCTGGCAATGGCCGAGTGCATCCTGCACGGGGAGTTTTACGACTCCACGGCGCAGAAGAGCGGGAAACGCCCAATCTTCTACGATTGGGCGGACTGGTTGGCCTACGCGATTCACGCGAGCCTGGTAAGACTACAGCAAAGGCAGTCGACGGACTTACGGTTTTGCTCATTCCTCACATGGCTATGCCTGTACCATATGCATTACCGGATGAACGTCCCTAACCTGAGAAAAGCGAACGAGCAAGGAAAACCCCTCCCAGTGTATGAATGGACTGAGGCCCTGTACCGGAAAGGCTCTTTCTATGAGTTTAATGTTGGTTTTCTGGGCCAGGCAATGGGACTGTTCAGCCGTGGCGCAACTCGCCCACCAGCGGCTATGACAAAGCATCTGACAGACAACAAGCTCGGTGATACCTTTCGGCTGACTCAGGGCATTGTCGTCCGAATCTACGGATTCAAGGGGAAACCATGTCTGCTGCCCTACTTCTGCACAGACCATCAGTTTGGAATGGAGGTGGCGCGGCAAATGGACTACGTCGAAGAAGAATTTGGCCAGGGGAAGAAGAGGGGTCACTTATTCAAATATCCTATGACCTGGGCCAATATTCAGGTTTTCGAAATCGGGCAGCACATTTACCTTGAGCAGGAGCTGCTAGAGATGGGCCTGATAATGCTGCCCCAACGCTGGAAGTACGACCCAATCGGGGTCCGGGGAAAGTTTACGCACATCTGTCCAAGACCGGAGATCATGCAAGAAAGAAGAAACTTGACAGGTGCAGATCTCTACTGGCGCATTCATTTGATGCAGTCATGGCCACCGTGGCATGAATTTTATTGTGAGGTCGCCTACGATCCTGAATGGAACCCGGACCACCAAATGGAGTCAGTGGGATTCAAGAAATTCCTCGTTAAGGTGGCGCCGTTTAACTGGCATAAGGACAAAATCCTCGAATTCTGGAAAATGAGGTGTCGCACGCAACATGACAAGTCAAGCCGAAGGAATCTTGCCGTTGATGATTTTTCGACATTATATGATCAACACGTCGACACGTGGCAGCCCTTCGAATTTCGCGTTTGCGTCCCCCGAGGCGCGAACATTAGGTATAAAAGGAGGGCTACCCCCCAGTCATCATCGACCCCAGCAACTTCCAGCGCGACTCCATCCGGCAGTCAAGTGGGCCCAACTCCTTCCAGCAGTCAAGTAGGCCCAATGCAGCCTGTTGCTTCCGTGGCAGCGCCCGAAGTGGCGCAAGGTTCAGAGCGGTCAACTCCTGAGCTGGCCCCTCCATCAACAGAAAAGACGCTTACACCGCCAGCCAGTGGACCAAGTGCGGCGGGTATTTTACCCACGCGACCCAGGTACAAATTTACCGTGGGCACATCAGCGCTTCCCGCCCCTCTATTGCCGCTCCCTTCTGAACCAGCCACGGCGTCAGGAGAAAAGAAAAAGAAAAGGGTCGAAAGGACCAAGCGACCGTTGGAGCCACTGCAGCAGCCACCTGCAGAGCAGCCACAAGCCGCGGCGCCGGAGGTTGTCTCTTTAGACAGCCCCGAACCTACAGCAGACAACCAGGCTGCAGCCATTCCTCCAGCATCGGCTCAGGCGGAGCCCGCAGGTACGTCCTCTGTGCCATTTGCCCAAGTCCATGTCGGCCCTGCAAAAACCCCAACTCCCACTTCATCAGGGCAAGCCGTAGCCGCATCCTCCGCCTCGCAAGCCACCCCACCGTCCAGCGACTCACTCTTTTGATCAGTTTGCCCAGGACCCCAATGCTTTCCAGTCCCTGGGACAAACCCAAGAGCCTTCACTCGCGGTTAGTGCTAACGCCGCTCCTTCATCTCCACATCTTTCGCCCCAGCCAACTGAAACCCTACCAGCGCCGTCTGGCCAATCCCCTGTCACTCCTAGGACCCGGTCGCCCTCGAAAGATACTACCCCCGCTGGTATTCCACCTACTTCATTGTTCGCGGGAAAAATGCCACAGCAGGCCCAAGAGCTGGAAGACCTTGATTTCATGAGCATCACTGAAGACCAGCCTCTGGCAGTAAGAGTCGTAGGGGGATCTGCCTCCTTTCTTCAAGGAGTTAAGCGCAGAAGGGCCGAAGGGATAGCTGCCCCGGTCAAACGCACAAAGTTTGACCTAAATCGGAGAGTGCTTACGACAGAAAAACTGATTCCTAAGGTGAAAAAGCCTCTCCGTGAAATGACCGAGGCAGACTACGAGCTTCAGACAAAGGAGAACTTTGACGACATCAACGAAGAATATGAGATCCGCAGTATTCGCCGCAGAACAGACAACCTCCTTGTCAAGCATCTCGAAACCCAGGAGGCGCTTTTCCAGCTGCAGAATACAACCAGGCAGCTCGAAGAAGACTTGGCGAGGGCTACAGCGCAGCTAGGGTCAGCACAGCAAGAAGTTGAAAACCTCAAGGCCCAGCTGGCTGCCGCTCAGCAGACAGCCGAACAAGAGAGGAAAGAAGCGCTGGAGCAGATTTCGCAACTGCAGGGTTCACTGAAACAGGCGCAGTCGCAATTGGTAGAGCAAGCATTACAAGCGGCGGCCTTTTCAAAGAGCAAGGCGAAGGAGATGCGCGCAAGTCTGCTACAAGGTTGCAAGCCCAACCTTGTCAAGTCCTTCACAGTTATGGATTTCTTATCCAGAATCGAAGAAATATCTGCCCAGGGCAAGCCTGTGGTAGAGGAAGCCGAACACCAGGCGAGGCAACTGCTAGACCTGGCTATGAAACTTGAAAAGATAGAGCACGATGGCTTCCGAATCTCACCTACGTCCTGTCTTGCCTCAGAGTGGGCAAATGCAAGGGTAACCTTGCACACTTACTTTGCCCGGACGGAAAGGATCAGAACAGCCAGGCAGGCGCTGGACGCCTTAGAACAGGAAAGACAAATTCTCCTGGCTCCTTTTCGCATTTTGTCCGAGCATGGGTGTCCGAGCTATGTCAAAGATGACGAGCTCCTCACCCTTGAACAGGTAAAAGAGAACTGGCTGTCCTTTGAGGCAGATACAGTAGAAATCGACAGCTGGACAGAGCCAGTTCAAGAAGCGCAGGTCACTCGAATGGTGGCTAAGTACTGCAAAATCAACTCTTCTCTTGAGGAGTTGGGCAAAAGATTCCACACCATTGACCTGCACTCGGTCGCTGCATTCCATGCAGTACTTAGAGAAATCAGCGACCCCTCTCCTTTCCAGGCCGCAGTCTGGGACCAAGCTAAGACTGTGGTCGAACGCATCAGCAAGCGAGAGGCCGAAAGCGGAGAGCCTTCTGATTCAGAAGGCGAAACTGAGGAGGCGACTGGTGAAAGTGAAAACGAAGAAGAACAGTTGCCCCAAGGGAGGCGACCAGAGCAGCAGAAGACAGGGGAAGGAAGTTCCTCTGCACCCAAAGGATAAAGGCATGGTTCTTTGCGTCGAGGCGAGCTCGACACCCCGCGAGCCGCCAGGAATGTTGCCACATTTTGCACAGGGGTGCCATGTTTTTGGTTTCTGCATGTAGGCTGCTCCTCTTTTCCTTCCCTTCTCCTCATTTTCCCTTTCTTCTTCTCTCCCTTTCTTCCTCTCCCTCACAGCTTCATTCCCTCTTCTTCTTTCCCCCTTTCCTCCCCCAACAAACTTCAGCAGGTGTACCTTGAAAAGTTTTCTAAGTGTCTGCGAAGTCGGAGTGCGCCCCTCAGTTGGAGCGCAGTAGGTAACCCGTGCGCTACAAGACAGGAAGTGACTGAAAATCTGACTAAGTGTCAGGGGAGCAACTCGACTTCGCAGCGAATTCGGAGTGCGCCCTTCTTCCTGGGCGCACTAGGGGAACGACCAATCAGGAAATAGCTGAGTTGGGGCGTAACCCGACTTCGCAGCGAAGTCGGACTGCGCCCTTGTTCCAGTGCGCAGTCTGTACAGCGAATGGAGACAGCCAAGCACCGGTGCGCAACCCGACTTCGCAGCGAAGTCGGAGTGCGCCCTTGACAGTGCACGATTCGGTAAAGACAACTCTGAAGATGCCAAGGCAATGAGGCCTCCCAACTGCGTTGTCTTCCTCCTGCGCAACCCGATGGCGCTCGAATTCCTGGCGAAGTTGGATAAACTGCCCTTCAAGGCAGACACGTGTCACGCTTCAGCATCCGACAAGTATCCATCTTCGGGATTTGAGCCAAGACTTACCCGCACAAGGACAGAGTATGGGCTTCACCACTGGCGCCAGTTGTCAACATTTAAAGCCGATGTGAAGTACCACCTGCCGCACCTACCCGCATTCCTGCTGACCAAAGACTTGACCCAACACGCTGCCACGTAGCTGTACCGCCTTCAGGGACACCATGCTTGCAAGGACGGTCCGGCCCGACGAAGTCGGCATCGGCGGCTCCTCGGCCCGCTCGTGTCGATTGCTGTCTTGTCTGGGACTTTGTTCCCATGAATGTAATCGGGGGGAGTTTTGGGCTATAAATACCCACCACATTTTAAATGTAAGTGGTGGAAGGGGAATATATTGCTAGGGGACAATTGTAGTTGTGCGTTTGCCTCAAATACAGACATATACTTGGCTCTGCTTACTGTCTTTTATCTTGTATGCTGCCTCTCCTTGTCATTTCTGCCTCATGTTTCTTGTGTCATTGCTTGTTGTTGTACTGAACTCTGGACTCCAGCATTTGATGGCCAGGTATTCTTGGAATGCATAGATAGAGGATACATGGGATCGCTGATAGCTGCAGTTTCGATGTATGTTTGTAGATGAATGTTGTTAGTAGTGGTGATTGATTCGTCGTCGTCGTGCTGCTTATTTCCCCCACCCGACTCCAATCACATTTGGAATTTCTTTCTGCACTTTTATCTCTTTCTGTACCCTTTTATCTCTTTCTGTACCTTTTTATCTCTTTCCTGCACTCTTATCTTAACACACCCCCCTATAGGAGCCGGCCTTCTCCGGAGATTGGCACGGAAGGCATCCCTTCCTTCCGGCCTTTCAATCTGGTGGGCGAATCTGGGCGCATTAACAACAAATCCTTTCCTCATGGCAGATTCGTAACCAACAGGTCCTCGATGGCAGCATTTCTCGGAGGGGGGCGCCTTTGCAGTTGCTGCTCCGGGGCTCGGTCTTTTGTCAGTGTCGAGGGCGGATATGGCCTCCTTGGAACAATGTCCATCTGGGCCTGTTTCTTCTTTAGAATGGTCATGTCGTTGGACATGGTGTGATATCCAAAGGCCAAAGCCCGTACCTCCTGCAGGATTTTATTCTGAATATCATTGTCAGGAGGCGGCAACTGAGCTGGGGGAGGTAATGCAGCCAATGGAGGAGGTGTAGAATATTGTGCATACTGCGGGGGAGCAGGGAGTGCTGGATAATGCGGAGGAGGAGGAGGAGGGTTAGGATAATGTATCTGCGGCGGGCCGTAAGGACTCATGACCGGCGCTGGATTCCATTGCTGCTGGGGTTGCTGTCCTGAAGTGGACGGCATCACGCCAAAGGCTGATGGGTACTGAGATTGAGGAATGTCGGGGTAAATGGGCGGCTGTACCCTGTGCAGGAGTCTGCCTATGGAAATGATATCCATTTCAGCTTGCTGGGCAGCCTCATACAGGGCGGGGAATGAGTCTATTCTGGCTATCTTCAGCAGCAGGCAAATGTATGATTTGAAGGACCTCAGGTAGTAGTGTGCAGCCTGACCTGCTAAAGGTCGGAGTTCGCGAGATACTCGTTTCCAAGACCTCGCAAACCTGATGTTGAAGTCCGACATCTCCTCTTGGGGGTGTCGTATACTTTGAAATTGATGCAGCAAAGAAGAGGGATCAGCAGACTCGTTGCATCCTTTCACGAGCCTGCCGGCCAGCTGACGCCACCTTGTGATAGATCCCTCTGGCAGTGATCTCCACCAGTAGAGAAGCTTTCCCCTTAGGGAAAGGGCCAGCAGACGGGTCTTCACACTTTCGTCTGTAATGGAATGCAGTGCAGCCAGGGCCAGAATGTCCTGGATGTGTTCGTACGCCGTCTTGCCGTAGCCATCATATGTAGGGATGGATTTTAAGGCAGCGGGGGGCACAGCTTGCTGTCCGGCTAGGGCCAAGGGCTCCGTAGAGTCTACCACCGGGAAGAGATCATCATCATTCTGCTAGGCAGCCATGTCTTCTTCTCCTCTGGTGTACTCGGTGTCGGAACCGTCCGAGGATGTAGATTGCTCTTCAGCCTCAACCTCTTCGATTTCAGCTCAAGTTCTACGTGAGCTTGGTGATCAGCCAGCCTGACGCGCTCGCCTGGAGCGTCAATGTCAATTTCGTAAAAGTCAGGCGGGTTTCCCGGATTCCTTGCTCGCCACCTTCTTGTTTGCATGAAGGCGTTAGGACCGGTCTTTACGAACTCAGAGAATATTCAGGTACGTGCAGAGTCGCCAGGTGCTCTGATTTTTAACAGCAATGAAGCAAACACCTGTGCTTCGATTCTGTTTGGGGGTGGGAAACTACCATGTCCCATCGGGCATGCCAGAGAAACTGTTGGTTACGAATCTGCCATGAGGAAAGGATCAGGTATAATGCGCCCCAGATTTGCCCACCAGATTGAAAGGCCGGAAGGAAGGAATGCCTTACGTTCCGATCTCCGGAGAAGGTCGGCTTCCTGTGGGTTTTTAGTGTTTTAAGCTAAGAGTGCAGGGAAAGAGATACACATGCGGAAAGAGAATCCAAATGTGATTTGAGTTGGGCGGGGGGAATAAGCAGCACGGCAACGATCAATCACCACTACTAACAACATTCCTATACAAAACACATATTGAAACTACAACTATCATTCATCCTATGTATCCTCTATCTATGCATTCCAGGAATACTTAATCACCAAATACTGGAGTCTAGAGTTCAGTACAACAGTAAGCAATGAAATAAGAAACATGAGGCAGAAATGACAAGGAGAGGCAGCATACAAAATGAAGACAGTAAGCAGAGCCAAGTATGTATCTTGTATTTAGAAGCAAACACACAGCTACAATGGTTCCCTAGCAGTATATTCCCCTTCCACCCTTACAATGAAAATGTGGTGGCTATTTATAGCCCCAGTTCCCCCCGATTACAATCATGGGCACAAAGTCCCAGACTGGACATTAGCTGACAAAAGCGGCAGAGGAGCTGCTGATGCTGACTTTTGTCGGCGAGGACTGTACCTGCAGCATGGTCTCCCTGAAAGTTGTACAGCTACGTGGCGGCGCGTTGGGTGGAACTTCAAATCAGCGGGAATGCGGGTAGTTGTGGCAGATGGCACTTCACATCAGCTTTAATGGTGACAGTTGGCGTAGATAGTGCGGTCCATGCTTATCCTTTTCCCGGTCATGTCTTGGCTCGAATCCCGAGGTTGGACACTTGTCGGATCCTGATGAGTGACACATGGCTGCCTTGAAAGGCAGTTTATCCCACTTCGCCCAGGATCGGAGCGCTGTCGGGTTGCGCAGGTGGAAAACAGCGCGATTGGGGAGGCCTCCGTGCCTTAGTCAATTTCTGGGTTTACTTGCCCAACTGCGCACCGGTTAGAGGGCGCAGCCCGACTTCGCTGCGAGGTCGGGTTGCGCACCTGTACTTTGCTGTCTTGACCGCTATTCGGACTGCGCACTGGAAAGAGAGCGCACCCCGACTTCGCTGCGAAGTCGGGTTGCGCTCCAGTACTTAGCTTATTTTCTGCCACACTGCCTCCCAAGTGCGCACAGGAAGAAGAGCGCACCCCGACTTCGCTGCGAAGTCGGGTTGCGCTCTGACACTTAGTCAAATTTCGCTCATCTCCTGTCTGTTGTCGCACTTCGCATTCCCTACTGCGCTCCAACTTGAGGGCGCACCCCGACTTCGCTGCGAAGTCGGGTTGCGCCCTGACACTTAGAAACTTTCAGGGAACATCTCTGTTCTGGAAACTTTACTGGGGGAAGTTCAAGGGGAAGAGGGAGGAATGAAACTGCAAGGAAGAGGGAGAAAGGGAGAAATGAAGAAAGGGAAAAAAAAGGAGGGGGGAAGGAAAAGAGCAGGTCACTTACAAAAACCGAAAACATGGCACCCCGTGCAAAATGTGGCAACGGTTCTCCTATGTACATACTTTCTTTTCTGCAGTTTAAATTTGTTTTTCTGAATGTAAATATGCTTTTCAGTAAAGGTAGTTTCCTGCTTTTAACCCAGGCGACCGGCCTCCAGGTCGGAAATTTTTGTTTCAAGAAGTGAAGAGCCAAATTTCACAATCAGAAGATGGTCTTTGTTAGCAGAGCAGCAAAGCGAGGTTCCAGTTCCTTAGGCGGAAATCATCAAGGGGGTCGAAGAAATCTGAAAATTTCACTAAGTACCCATGTGATAAAGTCTGCTGAGGTTCGCCCAATTTGGGCAGCGACGATAGTTATCACTCAGGTTTTGAGCGATCCCCAGATGCTCACCCAATCGAAAGAAGGCATAAAAAATTGTCTAACTGCCTTAAGCGCCCACGGTCGCCCAATCTTTCAGCGACTCCGGGAGTCGCCCGCAATTTTCAGCGATTCCGGGAATCGCCAGGTCCACGAACGGGCCGCTTCAGAGCTCCAATAGCAGGAAAAATACTAAGGCAAAAGGCCCGTGACGAGGGTCACTCCACTCCAAAGCGATTCTTGGAATCGCTCATAGTTTTCGGCAAACCGTGAAGAAACGCCAAGATTGGGCCGAGGGTAAAAAGGGCAGCGAGTCGCTCAAATCCATCACCAAGCTGAAGGTCGCTCATGCTTGCAAGCGATTCTGGGAATCGCGCAGGTGCAACGTGAACTGAGGAGCCAGGGAAGGGCAAGAAAAAAGCTGGAAAAATTTCTAAGTGTCAATACGCCCATGGTCGCTCATTTCCTTAGCGAACCCGAGAGTCGCTCATACTTTTCAGCAATTCCGGGAATCACTTCTTTGTTGTGAGCACTCTCCGGTCTAGGTCAAACTTGGTGCGTTTTACCGGGGCGGCTATCTCCTCGGCCCTTCTGCGCTTCACGCCCTGGAGAAAAGAGGCAGAACCCCCCACGGCTCTTACTGCCAGAGGCTGGTCCTCGGTGATACTCATGAAGTCGAGGTCCTCCAGCGTCTGGTCTTGCTGCGGCATTTTCCCTGCAAACAGCGAAGTAGGAGGGATTCCAGAGGGGGTGGTAGCCTTTAAGGGCGACCGGGTCCTAGGGGAAGCAAGAATCTGAGTGGATGGCGCCGGTAGGGTTTCGGACGGCTGGGGCGAGGAGCGCGGTGAAGAAGGCCCAACTTCAGCACTGGCTGCGGGTGAGGGCTCTAGGGTTTGGCTCAGTGACTGGAAGGCGTTGGGATCCTGAGCAAACTGGTCAAAGGAGTGTGGGCCGCTAGATGGCTGGGTAGCTTGGGAAGCGGAAGACGCGGCTACGGCTTGCCCTGATGAGATGGAAGATGGAGGTTTAGCAGGGCTGACTCGGACTTGGGGAAGAGAAACAGCGGACGTACCTGCGGGCTCCGCCTGAGCCGCTGTCGAAGGAACGCTCGCAGCCCTAATGTCTGCGTCTGGTTCGGGGCTGTCTAAAGAGACAACTTCCGATGCTGCTGCACTAGTTTGTACCGCGGCTGTCTGCTGCACTGGCTCCTTAGGCCGCTTGGCCCTTTCAACTTTCTTCTTCCTCTTTTCTTCTGGCGCTGCGGCTGGTCCAGAGGAAAGAGATAATGTCGGGGCGGCAGGTGCTGAAGTCCCCACGGTAAACTTGTACCTGGGTCAGGCCGGAAGGATGCCTGCTGTGCTCGGTCTGCTAGCTGGCAGCGCAGACGCTTTTTCTGCTGGAGGGGCCACCTCAGGGGTTGACCTCTCTAAACCTTGCGCCCTTTCGGGCACTACCTCAGGAGCTACAGGCTGCATCGGGCCCACTTGGCTACTTGCCGGAGTCGTGCTGGAAGTCGCAGGAGTTGACGATTATTGGGGGGTGGGCCCCTTTTTATATCTTATCTTCGCGCCTCTAGGAATGCAATTGCGGAATTCGAAGGGGCGCCACGTGTCGACGTGCTGGTCATATAGGGCCGAAAATTCATCATCAATGGCCAAGTTCCTCCGGTTGGATTTATCGTGCTGCGTGCGACACCTCATCTTCTAGCATTCAACGATTTTGTCTTTATGTCAGTTAAAGGGCGCCACCTTAGCGAGGAATTTTTTGAAGCCCGCCAACTCCATCCGGTGGTCCGGATTTTGCTCTGGATCGTACGTCACCTCTTCGCAGTAAAATTCATGCCATGGTGGCCATGATTGCATCAAGTCAATGCGCCAGTGGAGGTCTGCACCTGTCCTATTTCTTCTTTCCTGCATGATCTCAGCTCGGGGACAGATGTGGGTGAATTTTCCCCGGACCCCAATTGGGTCGTACTTCCAGCGCTGCGGCAGCATTATCAGACCCATATCAATGAGTTCCCGCTCGAGGTAGACGTGCTACCCGATTTCGAACACTTTGGTATTCGCCCAGGTCATAGGATACTGAAATATATGACCTTTCTTTTTGCCCTGGCCGAATTCCTCTTCAACGTAGTCCATCTGCCGCGCAATTTCCATTCCAAACTGGTGGTCAGTGCAGAAGTAGGGGAGCAAGAACGGCTTCCCCTTGAATCCGTAGATTCTGACTATTATGCCTTGAGTCAACCGAAAGGTGTCCCCGTACTCATTCTTCCACAGGTATTTTGTCATGACTTCCGGTGGGCGACACGCGCTCCGGTTGAACAACCCCATGACCTGGCACAGAAATTTGATGTTAAACTCATAGAATGAGCCCTTTCTGTACAGAATTTTTGTCCATTTATACACGGGGAGTGGCTCTCCTTTTTCATTCACCTTCCTCAAGTCTGGAACATTCATCCGGTAATGCATGTGATATAGGCACAACCATGCGAGGAAGGAGCAAAACCGGAAATCCGTTGATTGCTTCTGCTGCAGTCTAACCAGGCTTGAATGTATCGCGTACGCCAGCCAGTCCGCCCAATCGAAAAATATAGGGCGCTTTCCACTCTTCTGCGCTGTAGAGTCGTAAAATTCTCCGTGCAGGAGACATTCTGCCAGCGCCAACTGGTACGGCTGTACTATTTTGTCAGAGTTGCAGCCGAGGACCCACGCCAGGATGATGTAGATATACTTATTTTCAAATTTGTCCAGCGGTATGGGGCCAGTCGGCCACTGTCCGGCTGCCAGCAGAGTCTTCAGCTCTGAATCAAGAAACTCTCTCATCCGCTTGGTCTGGGTAAATCTGCCAGTCTGCTCATCCAGATTCACTCTTCTGACAATTGCGCCTGGCTTGTACTGAAACCCTGGGGCGAACGCTGGCTGGACGCTTTCCTGGAAAAGGGTGAACAGCACCTTTCCCTTGTTGTCGCAGACTTGCCGGGCAGCTGGTTTGTAATATTCTACAATTGCTTCAACCAGCTTCGGGCACTAGTGAGTCGGAGGGCACAAGAACCAGTATAGGTTCGACTTGTACGCAGCTCCGAGGTGGTGAGAAGGCGAGACCTTGTCCACCCATTTCGCAATGTTCAGCCGCAGTTTAGTGAGGCTGATGGAGAAAGAGCCATCCTTGTACCCGGCCAGGCGATTAATTGGTGGCGGCGGAGTTTGCCCAGCTACGCGCCTCTTCGTCCGGGATTTTCTTTTCTGGTCCTTCTGAGGCGCTTCGCTCTCATGAGCGCTTGACTCTGGAGACTCCTCAGCTTCGCGCCGTTCTTCGCTGGATTGCGCCTGTACGGGCGCTTTACCCTTGTCCATCTTTCTGAAACAGCAGAGTCGGGAATTACAGGGAATTTCAGCTTCTGAATTGTCAACTTGCGTTTTGCAGTCTCGGAAGCAGTTCGATACTCTGAATTCTCTGAGTATGTCAGGGCCTTTTTCTAGGCAAGGATTGCGTCATTAATGGCGTGAGGGAGGGAGTTAGGGCGGTTAACTCGAAGTTGGTGGAGGTGTTATGATTTTTTGGCGGTTGTGCATGGGTTTATTTTTGAAAAGCGCACCCCAGTAGCCGTTGGTCCAAAACGCACCTTGCTTTTTTAATGCATCATTCTTGAAAGCTGTGCAATCATTAAACCTCCTTGGTTGTTGTGTTGTTGCTGACGTCATCGTCGCCGTCTAGGCACACTTTTCAAGGTAGAATTTTTGGGCCCATTGATCCAACTTCGCGTTGTGCCGAATTGCGCCCTGGGCCCACACTTAGAATTTTTTCGTGTTTTCCATGTGGGCTATCCGGGCTGCGCCCAAAAGTCAGGGCACACTCGGACTTCGCCCAAAAAATGGGCGCACTCCGACTTCGCCCAGTTTTGACTGCGCAGTCAGAGTTCGCTCCCAAAAGTTGCGCAATCTGACACTTAGCCGTTTTCTTGCTGTGGGTTTCCCAACTGCGCCCTTCGGATGGTGCGCAGCCCGACTTCGTTGCGAAGTCGGGTCGCACACCCAGACTTAGTCAATTCTGCCCCCTTTTCAGCTGCTTTCTTTCGAACTTCGCACCGTTTAAGGGGCGACACCCGACTTCGCTGCGAAGTCGGGTTTTGCCTTAGCTTGACTTGGGCTCTTTGAAAAATTAAAAAAAACTGAAAAAATGAAAGCTGAAATATATACATTCTGGAAACTAAAAATGCAAAAGGGAAATCTGTACAAGGAAGGACCCATCTGGGTGCCTTCAGTGGCGTTAAATTTTTAAGTGGAACCCGTTGACGGGAATGGGGAGAAGCTGTCCCTCCATATCCCGGAGCACGAATGCGTTAAACTGATTTACCCGGGCAATCTGATAGGGGCCCTCCCATAGGGCGTCAAACTTGCCGTGGTTGCCCGGCTTCGCCTTTAGCGAGTCCCACTTCAGCACCAGGTCCCCGATTTTGAAAACTCAGGCTATGGCGCCTTTTGCAAACCAGCCTTGGGTTGCTTCAGCATGTTTGGTGAAGGCCTGGTATGCTTTCTCTCTGTCTTCCTCCAACTGCAGCATCTGGCACAGTCTGTCGTCTATTGGATCCCCACTGCCTCTCTATTCATCGAGCATCCAGAGAGCGGGAATTTCTATGTGGGTCGGCAGGACTGCTTCCTTGCCGTATACGAGCGCATAGGGGGATGTCTTAATGGATTTCTTAAAGGATATTCTGTCCGCCCATAGCGCCCGATCCAGGAGTAGATGCCAAGTCCTCTTGTTTTTCTCTACTGTCCTTCGGATGATCTTCAGCAGATTTTTATTGGTGGACTCGGCAAGACCGTTTCCCTGCGGGTAGTAGTTGGAAGACATTTTGTGATAAATGCCGTATTTGCTGGTGTACTCTGTGAGTACAGCGCCTGCGAACCCCGGACCATTGTCCATCACTATCGACTCAGGGACCCCGAAGCGGGTGATGAGGCTCTCAAGGAACCTGATGACCGTCTCCTGGTCCGCGTTCTTGGTAGGGATCGCCTTTGCCCACCGTGTGAAGTAATCGGTGGCGGTAAGAATGAACTTGTGCCTCGCTGTAGAGTTTGGCGTAATAACCCCAATGAAGTCCAGACCCCATTGTTGAAACGGAGTCTCGGCTTGGATCGGTTGAAGGGGCAGGGGTGCTTTTCTATTTCTACCAGCAAATCTTTGGCATCGATCACATTTGGTACAGACCGCATGCGCGTCTGTGAAGAGAGTGTGCCAGTAGTACCCAGCTCTGATTATTTTCAAGGTCGTAGGCCTTGCAGCATGGTGACCCCCAGGCATCACGAAGTGAAATTCTCCGAGGACCTTGGGTTGGTCTAGTTTCTTGACGCACCAATACAGGATGCCGTCAATGTTTTTGAAGTACAGCCCCTCGGGGCGAAGAGTGTATTTCAGTGCACCTAGCCAAAACCTCCTTCTTTGTGAGGCGTTCAGGTGGTCTGGACATCTCCCGGTGCAGAAGTACTTCACTAGGTCATCTATCCAGTCACTCTCTTCGGGTAAGGAGTTGGCTAGGTTTGTGGTTGTTGCTGGATCCTCCCACTTACAGGCAAATATCTGGGCCGCTGCGCTTCGGGCCAGCTCCTGGCACAAGGCTCGGCCTCTGATAAGCTTGGTTGGCCGCACCTCGATGTCAAACTCCTAGATTTTAGCAATCCATCCTGCTCTCTTGTGGCCCGGCTCTCCTTGTATGATGAAGCTTCGGACGTCCGGGTGTATCACAAAGACAGTTGTTCTGCTCTGGGAGACGAAGTGTCTAAACTTTCGGAGAGACTTCATGACCGCGTGAACCTGCCGCTCTATAAAGTTGTACTTTTCTTCGTGCGGCTGGATCACTTGGCTCAGGAATGCTATGGGGTGCTCCTAGCCATCGTCTCCCTTTTGGGTCAGGACTGCGGCGTAACTCTCGGGTTCTCCCACCGCGTACAGGATGAAGTCCTTGGAGTAGTCCGGGTTTATCAACACCGGAGCTTGCGCAATTCGGGCCTTGATTTCCTCGAAGGCCTGGCTCCTCTCATCAGTCCATAAGAAATCAGAATTCTTTTTCAACAGTTCGTCCATGGGCTTGATTACCTGTGCAAAGTCCGGTTTGAACTTCCGCACGAAGTTGATTTGGCCGAAGAAAGACTGCAGCCCCTTTTTGTCGACTGGAGCGGGCAAACGGAGGAGGGCTTCTGCTCTATTAGGGTCTATGGCTAGGCCTTTCTCGGAGATGACATGCCCCAGCAGCTTACCTTCTTTTACCGCGAAGACAGATTTCTTCGGGTTTATGGAGATGCCGAATTCACGACACCGCTCAAATATTTGCCGCAAGTGGGGAACATGATCTTCTCTTCTGTGAGAGAACACAGTCATGTCATCCAAGTAGATGACAATGATCTTGTTGAGAAGCTCTCGGAAGGCCAGGTCCATGGCTCTCTAGAAAGTGGCACCAGCATTAGATAAGCCGAAAGGCATGCGCTGATAGGCGAACGTTCCCCATTTGGTGGTGAACGCCATCTTATGCTGGTCCTCATCTTTGACCCAGATCTGGTTGTACCCAGAAAAGCCGTCTAGGAGGGAGAATCTTTGTGCTCCAGCAACTATGTGGAGGATCTGATCGATTTGGGGAAGCGGATAATGGTCCTTGAGGGAGGCCTGATTCAGATTTCTGAAGTCCACACAGAGACGAATGTCTCCGTTCTTTTTCCTCACGGGAACCAAGCTCGCAACCCAGGATGAATGCTTGATGGGGTAGATGATCTTAGCTTCCAGCATCTTCAGGAGCTCGGCTTTCATCATGGCTTCGATTTTCGGATTTATAGCCCTCTGCTTCTGTCGGAATGGCTTAGCGCCATCTTCTAGCTTAATGGTATGCTGGATTATATCTCTGTCATACCCTTTCAAGTCCTGGTAGCACCAGGCTACTATGTCAGGGAACTCTCGGCACAATGCTCTGATCTGCTCAAGTTCCTCTGTGGTGCAGTCTGTCCCGACCTTAATTGTTTTTCCAGGTTCCAGTTCCAGGTCGGCATACTGCTTCGGTTCTACTTTGATCCGGTGAGATGTTGCTCTGTCATTCTGATCAAATAGACTCTCAAGTGTAATCAGTCCTTTTGGGACATGATTATTTTTCAGTTGTATCAACCCCTCATATTGCTCGTCATCAGGGTCTCTACCTTCGATTGAACACGCTTTGTTAACCAAAAATGTGACGATCTCCTCGTCACAGTCAAACACCTGCCAGTGGGTGTCCTTATCAGGCACAAAAGGCCTGTAAATGGTACGAACCGGCTTCGGCTTCTGGACAGTGTCATCAGCCGGAACATACCTGGCTCCAACAGACGCCAGAATGTCAGCATGCTTGTTTTTCTCACGTGATATAGCCTTGACATTCAATGAGTCAAACGACTCCATCAGATCCCAGACCCGATTACGGTACGCCTTGAGATAGTGCTTCTTGGAGGCGCACTTGTTCATGATCTGATGGCACACCAGCTCTGAATCGCCAAAGATCTGCAGATGCTTAATCCCCAGCCTCTCCGCCTTTCGCAAACCCAAGCACAGGGCTTCATACTCCGCCGCGTTGTTGGTATAGCTCCAGGCCAGCCTGTAGGTGTAGTCCTTCTGGATCCCGGTTGGGGAAACCAAAAGTACACCAGCACCGGCGCCATTTTTGCATCGTGCGCCGTCAAAGAAAAGCTTCCACAGCTTTTCGGGTGCAGGTCCTACTTCTCTCTTGGCTGATTTATCAAGCCTCTCAGGCTGCACAACAGTGTAGCAGCCTTGCTCAGTTTCAATCACGGCATTGAAGTCCCGCAAGGAGAATTCATCTTCTACTTGCAGCAGCTCAAGAGCTTGCTCTGTCATGTCTACCACCACCAGTTCTTCCTCCGTCAGCTGAACCATGCAGTCCTCCGACTCTTCTCTAGGTATCTTCTCTACTAGGAAAGTGGAAGGCTTCTCATTGTAGATCTTCAGTCTCCTTCCTTTGAAGGGCACTTCCATGTGTGAGTAGTCCAGAGATAGATACCCACCCAACTTCGCAGTGAACTCCCTGGAGAGACACATGCCGAAGTAGGGTTCCAAGTCGACAACCACGACCTCTTGGATGACCACGATGTCGATATCTTTGTGCAGCCGAATAGGGATGTCTTTAATGACACCGACTGTTTTGACAAGGGTGTCGTCCTGTTGCAGCACGCCTTGGCTGCTCCTTGTGTACTCCATCCCGATCTCATCGTAGACGGCTCTTGGCATTACGGTTGTGGAAGCTCCAGAATCCACCATACAGTTGTGCACTATGTACCCTTGCATCCGTAATGACAGATAGAAGGGAGGTGGTCTGTTCTTCCCAGTAGCTGAGACTGTCAGAGGTTGAACCAGGACGGCAGGCTGTATCTGCTTGCCATTCTTCATGATTTTCAGAGATTCCTGCAGCAGATCAACCTGGCCTGGTAGCAGAAGAGCATCATACATGCTGATTCTTGCGAAGGTCCTCTTAAGTTCGTCTACTATGCTGTAGCCCGAAGTGCTAGCTCCTTCCGCTTCTTTTGCCGGTTCATACTTCGTCCGGTACTGTTGAGTGGCCTCAACTCTCTGCCTCTTGGTCAGAGACGGATATCTCAGCTTCTCCTGAGCTTGTTCTTTAGTTTCAGCTGGAAGCTGAGCAGCGGGAGCTTTAGCTACAAGAGGCTTGACTGCGGGAGTCTTTGCTGGAGGAGTTTTCTCTTTGGCTGTGTAGGGCCACAACCTCTTGTAAGGTGGTAGCCCAGCAGGTTGCGCCTTATCTCTCCTGGCGTATACCTTCAAGGGCTTTGTAGCGGCTTCATCAGATTTTATGTTTTCCTTGGTGGGAGGCGGCAATGGATCTTCCTCTGGAACGGCGAAGTTGCTTTCGTCTCCCAGGATCATGTAGAGTTCTTCGTCCTCTATGGCGCTGTCGAACAAGGTCTGGAGGTAGTGTCGGTGCAGTGTACAGTCATCCTCCGAATGCGGGTCGTTGCACGTAGTGCACCAGTTGACCTGGTCAGAAGTACCAGGTTGGTCCTCGATGGCAGCATTTCTCGGAGGGGGACGCCTCTGATCTCGCCATTCTGGGCTTGATCTCTTGTTAGTGCCGGGGGCAGGTATGGCCTCCTTGGAGCAAGGTCCATCTGGGCCTGTTTCTTTTTTAGAACAGTGATGTCGTTGGACATGGTGTGATATCCAGAGGCCAAAGCTCGTACCTCCTGAAGGATTTTATTCTGAATATCATTGTCAGGGGGTGAAAAATGAGCTGGAGGCAGTAATGCAGCCAATGGAGGTGTACAATATTGTGCAAACTGCGGGGGAGAGGGAGTGCTGGAAAATGTGGAGGAGCAGGCGGATAATGAATTTGCGGCGGGCCATAAGGGTTTACGACCGGCGCCGGATTCCATTGTTGCTGGGGTTGCTGTCCTGAAGTAGACGGCACTGGACCAAAAGCTGATGGATACTGAGATCGGGGAAAATCGGGGTAAATGGGCGGCTGTACCCTATGCGGGAGTCTGCCAATGGAAATGATATCCATCTCAGCTTGCTGGGCAGCCTCGTACAGAGCAGGGAACGAGTCGATTCTCGCTATCTTCAGCAGCAGGCAAATGTCTGAGTTGAAGGACCTCAGGTAATAGTGGGCAGCCTGACCTGCTGACGGTCGGAGTTCGTGAGGTACTCATTTCCAAGACCTCGCAAACCTAATGTTGAAGTCTGACACCTCCTCTTGGGGGTGTCGTTGTATACTTTGAAATTGATGCAGCAAAGAAGAGGGATCAGCAGACTCGTTGCATCCTTTCACGAGTTTGTCGGCTAACTGTCGCCTCCCTGTGATGGATCCCTCTGGCAGTGATCTCCACCAGTAGAGTAGCTTTCCCCTTAGAGAAAGGGCCAGCAGACGAGTCTTCACACCTTCATCAGTGATGGAATGTAGCGCGGCCAGGGCCAGAATGTCCTGGATGTGTTCGTACGCCGTCTTGCCGTAGCCGTCATATGTAGGGATGGATTTTAAGGCAACAGGGGGCACAGCTTGCTGTCTGACTAGGGCCAAGGGCCCCGTAGAGTCCACCGCCGGGAAGAGGTCATCATCGTTCTGCTGAGCAACCATGTCTTCTTCTGACCCGGTAGTGTACTCGGTATCGGTACTGTCCGAAGATGTAGATTCTTCTTCGGCCTCTTCAATTTCAGCTTCGGCTTCTTCGATTTCAGCCTCGGCTTCTTCTACGCGAGCTTGTTGATCAGCCAGCCTGACGCGCTCGCCTGGAGCGTCAAGATCTATTTCGTAAAAGTCAGGCGGGTTCCACGGATTCCTTGCTCGCCACCTTCTCGTTTGCATGAAGGCGTCAGGACCGGTCTTTACGGACTCAGAAAGTATTCAGGTTCGTGCAGAGTCGCCAGGTGCTCTGATTTTTAACAGCAATGAAGCGAGCACTCGTACTTCGATTCTGTTTGGGGGTGGGAAACTACCATGTCCCACCGGGCGTGCCAGAGAAACTGTTCGTTACGAATCTGCCATGAGGAAAGGATTTGTTGTTATTGCGCCCAGATTCGCCCACCAGATTGAAAGGCCGGAAGGAAGGGATGCCTTCCGTGCCAATCTCCGGAGAAGGCCGGCTTCCTGTGGGGGTTTTTGTGTTTTAGGTTAAGAGTGCAGGGAAAGAGATAAAAGTGCAGAAAGAGAATCCAAATATGATTGGAGTTGGGTGGGGGGAATAAGCAGCACGGCAACGATCAATCACCACTACTAACAACATTCCTTTACAAAACATACATTGAAACTACAGCTATCATTCATCCTATGTATCCTCTATCTATGCATTCCAGGAATACTTGATCACCAAATACCAGAGTCCAGAGTTCAGTACAACAGTAAGCAATGATATAAGAAACATGAGGCAGAAATGACGAGAGGCAGCATACAAGATAAAAGACAGTGAGCAGAGCCAAGTATATGCTTGTATTAGAGGCAAACGCACAGCTACAATGGTTCCCTAGCAGTATATTCCCCTTCCACCACTTTTACAATGAATTGCATGGCTATTTATAGCCTCAAGTTTCCCCCGATTACATTCATGGGCACGAAGTCCCAGGCTAGACAATAGCTGACACGAGCGGCTGATGAGCCGCTGATGCTGACTTCTGTCGGCGAGGACTGTACTTGCGGCATGGTTTCCCTGAAGGTTGTATAGCTACGTGGCAGCGGGTCGGGTCAAATCTTTGGTCAGCAGGAATGCGGGTAGGTGCGGCAGATGGCACTTCACATCGGCTTAAATGGTGGTAGTTGGCGTAGATAGTGCAGCCCATGCTTTGTCCTTTTCCCGGTCAAGTCTCGGCTCGGATCTTGAGGTTGGACACTTGTCAAATACTGATGAGTGACACACGGCTGCCTTGAAAGGCAGTTTATCCAACTTCGCCCGAGATCTGAGCGCTGTCGGGTTGCGCAGGTAGAAAACAGCGCAGTTGGGAGGGTCTTCTTGCCTTAGTCATTTTTCTGGGCCTGCTTCCCCAACTGCGCACCGGTCAGAGGGCGCACCCCGACTTCGCTGCGAAGTCGGGTTGCGCACCGGCACTTGCTGCCTTCTTTGCTGTTCGGACTGCGCACCAAGAGGGGGGCGCACTCCGACTTCGCTGCGAAGTCGGGTAGCGCCCCAACACTTAGTTGATTTTCTGCCATACTGCTTTCCAAGTGCGCCCGGGAAGAAGGGCGCACCCCGACTTCGCTGCGAAGTCGGGTTGCGCCCCAGCAGTTAGTCAAATTTTGCTCTTCTCCCGCTCTGCTGTCACACTTCGCCTTCCCTACTGCGCTCCATCTTGAGGGCGCACCCCGACTTCGCTGCGAAGTCGGGTTGCGCCCTGACACTTAGAAACTTTCAGGGAACACTTCTGTTCTGGAAACTTTATTTGGGGGAAGAAAGGGGGGAATGAAACTGGAAGGAAGAGGGAGAAAGGGAGAGATGAAGAAAGGGAAAAGGAGGAGGAGGGAAGGAACGGAGCAGGTCACTTACAGGAACTGAAAACATGGCACCCCGTGCCAAATGTGGCAACAAGCACAAGAACCAATACAGGTTCGACTTGTATGCAGCCCCGACATGGTGTGAGGGTGAAACCCTGTCCGCCCACTTGGCAATGTTCAGCCGCAGTTTGGAGAGACTGATGGAGAAAGAGCCGTCCTTGTACCCGGCCAGGTGATTAACTGGTGGCAGCGGAATTCGCCCAGCTACGCGCCTCTTTGTCTAGGTCTTTCTTTTCTGGTCTTGCGGCGCTTCGCTCTCATGAGCGCTTGACTCTGGTGATTCCTCAGCTTCGCGCCGCTCTTCGCTGGATTGCGCCTGTACGGGTGCTTTCCCCTTGTCCATCCTTTCTGAAACAGCAAGGACGGGAATTACGGATTCTGAGTTGTCAGCTCTGCTCTTTGCAGTCAGGGAGTCAGCTTGAATGATTTGAATTTCCTGGGTGCGCCAGGGCCATTTTTCTAGACAACGACTGCAACATTAATGGCACGAGGGAGGGAGTTAGGGCGGTTAACTTGGAGTTGGTGGAGGCGTTATGATTTTTTGGCAGCTGTGCATGGGTTTATTTTTGAAAAGCGCACCCCAGTAGCCGTTGGTCCAAACGCACCTTGCTTTTTTAATGCATCATTCTTGAAAGCTATGCAATCATTAAACCTCCTTGGATGTCGTGACATCGCTGACGTCATTGCCTCCGTCTGGGCACACTTTACAAGGGAGAATTTCTGGCCCACGAAGTCCAACTTCGCACCGTGCCGTACTGCGCCCTGGGCCCACACTTAGAATTTTTTACGTTTTTCGTGGTGGGTTATTCGGGCTGCGCCCAAAATTCAGGGCGCACTCGGACTTCGCCCGAAAAATGGGCGCAATCCGACTTCGCCCAGATTTGCTTGCGCAGTCTGACACTTAGCCGTTTTCAGCTTCCCGTGACGGATTACCCAGGGTGCGCCCGAGAATGGGAGCGCACTCGAAAAGTGGGCGCAATCCGACTTCGCCCAGATTTACTTGCGCAGTCTGATTTTGCACTCAGCCGTTTTTTGCTGCCTGTTTCCCAACTGCGCTCTCCAGATGGTGCGCAGCCCGACTTCGCTGCGAAGTCGGGTTGCGCACCCAAACTTAGTCATTTTTGCTCCCTTTTTCAGCTACCTTCTTCCGAACTTCGCGCTGTTCAAGGAACGCTACCCGACTTCGCTGCGAAGTCGGGTTGCGCACCCAGACTTAGTCATTTTTGCTCTCTTTTTCAGCTGCCTTCTTCCGAACTTCGCGCTGTTCAAGGAGCGCTACCCGACTTCGCTGCGAAGTCGGGGTTTGCCTTAAGTCTTACTTGGGCTCTTTGAAAAAAAATAAAAAACTGAATGCTGAAATATATACATTCTGAAAATTAAAAATGCAGAAGGGAAATCTGTACAAGGACCCATCTGGGTACCTTCAGTGGCGGTAAATTTTTAGGTAGACCCATTGACGGGAATGGGGAGAAGCTGTCCCTCCATATCCCGGAGTACGAATGCATTAAACTGATTTATCCGGGCAATCTGATAGGGGCCCTCCCAGAGGGCATCAAACTTGTCGTGGTTGCCCGGCTTTGCCTTCAGCGAGTCCCACTTCAGCACCAGGTCCCGATTTTGAAAACTCGGGCGGTGGCGCCTTTTGCAAACCAGCCTTGGGTTGCTTCAGCATGTTTGGTGAAGGCCTGGTATGCTTTCTCTCTGTCTTCCTCTAACCGCAACAGCTGGCACAGTCTGGCGTCCACTGGATCCCCACTGCCTCTCTCTTCATCCATCATCCAGAGAGCGGGAATTTCAATGTGGGTTGGTAGGACTGCCTCTTTGCCATATACGAGCGCGTAGGGGGATGTTTTGATGGACTTTTTGAATAATATCCTATCCGCCCACAGCGCCCGATCCAGGAGTAGGTGCCAAGTCCTCTTGTTCTTTTCTACTGTCTTTCTGATGATCTTCAGTAGGTTCTTGTTGGTGGACTTGGCAAGACCGTTCCCCTGCGGGTAGTAATTGGAAGACATTTTGTGATAAATGCCGTATTTGCCGGTGTACTCCGTGAGTACCGCGCCTGTGAACCCCGGACCATTGTCCGTCACTATTGACTCGGGGACCCCGAAGCGAGTGATCAGGCTCTCAAGGAACCTAATGACCGTCTCCTGGCCCGCATTCTTTGTGGGGATCGCCTCTGCCCACCGGGTGAAGTAGTCGGTGGCGGTAAGAATGAACTTGTGCCCTGCTGCAGAGTTCGGCGTAATAACCCCAATGAAGTCCAGACCCCATTGCTGAAACGGAGTCTCGGCTTGGATCGGTTGAAGGGGCAAGGGTGCTTTTCTATTTCTGCCAGCAAATCTCTGGCATTGATCACATTTTGTATAGACTGCATGCGCGTCTGTAAAGAGAGTGGGCCAGTAGTACCCAGCTCTGATTATTTTCAAGGCCGTAGGCCTTGCAGAATGGTGAACCCCAGGCATCACGGAGTGGAATTCTTCGAGGACCCTGGGCTGGTCGGTTTTCTTGACGCACCGCAACAGGATGCCGTCAATGTTTTTGAAGTAAAGCCCCTCGGGGCGAAGAGTGTATTTCAGAGCACCTAGCCGAAACCTCCTTCTTTGTGAGGCATTCAGGTGGTCTGGACATCTCCCGGTGCAGAAATACTTCACCAGGTCATTTGTCCAGTCACTCTCCTCGGGTAAGGAGTTGGCTAGGTTGGTGGTTGTCGGATCCTCCCACTCACAGGCAGAAATCTCGACTGCTGCGCTTCGGGCCAGCTCCTGGCATAAGGCTCGGCCTCTGATAAGCTTGGTTGGCCGCACTTCGATGTCGAACTCCTGGATTTTAGCAATCCATCCTGCTCTCTTGTGACCCGGCTCTCCTTGTATGATGAAGCTTCGGACGTCCGGGTGTATCACAAAGACAGTTGTCCGGCTCTGGGAGACGAAGTGCCTGAACTTTCGAAGAGACTTCATGACCGCGTGAACCTGCCGCTCTATAAAGTTGTACTTTTCTTCGTGAGGCTGAATCACTTGGCTCAAGAACGCTATGGGGCGCTCTTCGCCATCGTCTCCCTTCTGGGTCAGGACTGCGGCGTAACTCTCGGGTTCTCCCACCGCGTATAGGATGAAGTCCTTAGAGTAGTCCGGGTTTATCAACACCGGAGCCTGTGCAATGCGGGCCTTGATTTCCTCGAAGGCTTGCCTTCTCTCATCAGTCCATAAGAATTCTGCATTCTTTTTCAAAAGTTCGGCCATGGGCTTGATTACCTGTGCGAAGTCTGGTATGAACTTCCGCACGAAGTTGATTTGGCCGAAGAAGGACTGTAGCCCCTTCTTGTCAACTGGAGCGGGCAAACGGAGGAGGGCTTCTGCTCTATCAGGGTCCACGGCTAGGCCTTTCTCGGAGATGACATGCCCCAACAGCTTACCTTCTTTTACCGCGAAGACAGATTTCTTCGGGTTTATGGAAATGCCGAATTCACGACATCTCTCAAATATTTGCCGCAAGTGGGGAACATGGTCCTCTCTCTTGTGAGAGAATACAATCATGTCATCCAAGTAGATGACAATGATCTTGTTGAGCAGCTCTCGGAAGGCCAAGTCCATGGCTCTCTGGAATGTGGCGCCAGCATTGGATAGGCCGAAAGGCATGCGCTGATAGGCGAACGTTCCCCATTTGGTGGTGAACGCCGTCTTATGCTGGTCCTCGTCCTTAACCCAGATCTGGTTGTACCCAGAAAAGCCATCTAGGAGGGAGAATCTTTGTGCTCCAACAACTATGTGGAGGATCTGGTCAATCTGGGGAAGCGGATAATGGTCCTTGAGGGAGGCCTGATTCAGATTTCTGAAGTCTACACAGAGACGAATGTCTCCGTTCTTCTTCCTCACGGGAACCAAGTTCGCAACCCAGGATGAATGCTTGATGGGGTAGATGATCTTGGCTTCCAGCATCTTCAGGAGCTCGGCTTTCATCATGGCTTCGATCTTCGGATTTACAACCCTCTGCTTCTGCCGGAATGGCTTGGCACCATCTTCTAGCTCAATGGTATGCTGGATTATATTTCTGTCATACCCCTTCAAGTCCTGGTAGCACCAGGCTACTATGTCGTGGAACTCTCGGCACAATGTTCTGATTTGCTCAAGTTCCTTTGTGGTGCAGTCTGTCCCGACCTTAATGGTTTTTCCAGGTTCAAGCTCCAGTGTCGGCGTATCGCTTCGGGTCTACTTTGATCCGGTGAGATATTGCTTGTCATTCTGATCAAATAGACTCTCAAGTGTAATCAGTCCTTTTGGGACATGATTATTTTTTAGCTGTATCAACCCCTCATATTGCTCGTCATCAGGGTCTCTACCTTCGATTGAACATGCTTTGTTAACCAAAAATGTGACGATTTCCTCGTCACAGTCAAACACCTGCCAATGGGTGTCTTTATCAGGCACAAAAGGCCTGTAAATGGTACGAACCGGCTTCGGCTTCTGGACAGTGTCATCACCCGGAACGTACCTGGCTCCAACAGACGCCAGAATGTCAGCATGCTTGTTTTTCTCACGCGATATAGCCTTGACATTCAATGAGTCGAACGACTCCATCAGGTCCCAGACCCGATTACGGTACGCCTTGAGGTAGTGCTTCTTGGAGGCGCACTTGTTCGTAATCTGGTTGCACACCAGCTCCGAATCGCCAAAGATCTACAGGTGCTTAATCCCCAGCCTTTCTACTTTTCGCAAACCCAAGCACAGGGCTTCGTACTCCGCCGCGTTGTTGGTACAGCTCCAAGCCAGCCTGTAGGTGTAGTCCTTCTGGATCCCGGTCGGGGAAACCAAAAGTACACCTGCACCGACGCCATTTTTGCATCGTGCGCCGTCAAAGAAAAGCTTCCACAGCTTTTCTGGTGCAGGTCCCACTTCTCTTTTGGCCGACTTGTCAAGCCTCTCAGGCTGGATGACAGTGTAGCAGCCTTGCTCTGTCTCGATCACGGCGTTGAAGTCCCGCAAGGAGAATTCATCTTCCACTTGCAGCAGCTCGAGAGCTTGCTCCGTCATATCCACCACCACCAGTTCTTCCTCCGTCAGCTGGACCATGCAGTCTTGCGACTCTTCCCCGGGTATCTTCTCTACTAGGAAAGTGGAAGGCTTCTCGTTGTAGATTTTCAGTCTCCTTCCTTTGAAGGGCACTTCCATGTGTGAGTAGTCTAGAGACAGATACCCTCCCAGCTTCGCAGTGAACTCCCCGGAGAGACACATGCCGAAGTAGGGTTCCAAGTCGACAACCACGACCTCTTGAATGACCACGATGTCGAGAGCTTTGTGCAGCCGAATAGGGATGTCTTTAATGACACCGACCGTCTTGACAGGGGTGTCGTCCAGCTTGCAACACGCCTTGGCTGCTCCTTGTATACTCCATCCCGATCTCGTCGCAGACGGCTCTCGGCATAACAGTCGTGGAAGCTCCAGAGTCCACCATACAGTTGTGCACTATGTACCCTTGCATCCGTAATGACAGATAGAAGGGAGGTGGTCTGTTCTTCCCAATGGCTGAGACTGTCAGAGGTTGAACCAGGACAGCAGGTTGTATCTGCTTGCCATTCTTCATGTTTTTCAGAGATTCCTGCAGCAGATCAACTTGGCCTGGGAGCAGAAGAGCATCATACATGCTGATTCTTGTGGGGGTCCTCTTTAGCTCGTCTACTATGCTGTAGCCCGAGGTGCTAGCTCCTTCCGCTTCTTTTGCCGGTTCATACTTCGTCCGGTATCGCCGAGTGGCCTCAACTCTCTCGTCTCTTGGTCGAGACGGATATCTCAGCTTCTCCTGAGCTTGTTCTTTGGTTTCAGCTGGAGGCTGAGCAGCGGGAGCTTTAGCCGGGGGAGCTTTTGCTACGGGAGGCTTGACTGCGGGAGTCTTCTCTTTGGCTGTGTAAGGCCACAGCCTTTTGTCAGGTGGTAGCCCAGCAGGTTGCGCCTTATCTCTTCGAGCGTATACCTTCAAGGGCTTTGCAGCGGCTTCCGCAGACTTTCTGTCTTCCTTGGCAGGAGGCGGCAACAGATCTTCCTCTGGGACGGCAAAGTTGCCTTCGTCGTCCAGGATCATGTAGAGTTCTTCGTCTTCTATGGCGCTGCCGCCCAAGGTCTGGAGGTAGTGTTGGTGCAAAGGTGCGCTCATCCTCCGAATGCGGGTCATTGCACGTAGTGCACCGCTTGACCCGGTCGAAGTACCAGGTTGGTCCTCGATGGCAGCATTTCTCAGAGGGGGGCGCCTTTGATCTCGCAATTCTAGGGCTTGATCTTTTGTCAGTGTCGGGGGTGGGTATGGCCTCCTTGGAACAAGGTCCATCTGGGCCTCGTTTCTTCTTTAAAATGGTCATGTCGTTGGACATGGTGTGATATCAAGAGGCCAGAGCCCGTACCTCTTGGAGGATTTTATTCTGAATATCATTGTCAGGAGGCGGCAACTGAGCTGGGGGAGGTAATGCAGCCAATGGAGGAGGTGTAGAATATTGTGCATACTGCGGGGGAGCTGGGAGTGCTGGATAATGCGGAGGAGGAGGCGGATAGTGAATTTGTGGTGGGCCGTAAGGGTTTACGACCGGCGTCGGGTTCCATTGCTGCTGGGGTTGCTGTCCTGAAGTGGACGGCATTGTACCAGAAGCTGATGGGTACTGGGACTGTGGAAAGTCTGGGTAAATGGGCGGTTGTACCCTGTGCGGGAGTCTGCCTATGGAAATGATATCCATTTCAGCTTGTTGGGCAGCCTCGCAGGGAACGAGTCTATTCTGGCTATCTTCAGGAGCAGGCAAATGTCTGAGTTGAAGGATCTCAGGTAGTAGTGTGCAGCCAGACCTGCTGAAGGTCGGAGTTCGCGAGGCACTCGTTTCCAAGACCTCGCAAACCTGATGTTGAAGTCAGACACCTCCTCTTGGGGGTGCCTCTGGATGCTTTGAAATTGATGCAACAAAGAAGAGGGATCAGCAGACTCGTTGCATCCTTTCACGAGCCTACCAGCCAATTGTCGCCACCCCGTGATAGATCCCTCTGGCAGTGATCTCCACCAGTAGAGAAGCTTTCCCCTTAGGGAAAGGGCCAGCAGACGGGTCTTCACACCTTCGTCAGTGATGGAATGTAGCGCAGCCAGGGCCAGAATGTCCTGGATGTGTTCATACGCCGTCTTGTCGTAGCCGTCATACGTAGGGATAGACTTTAAGGCAGCGGGGGGCACAACTTGCTGTCCGACTAGGGCCAAGGGCCCCGTAGAGTCCACCGCCGGGAAGAGGTCATCATCATTCTGCTGGGCAGCCATGTCTTCTTCTCCTCCGGTAGTGTACTCGGTATCGGAACTATCCGAGGATGTAGATTGCTCTTCAGCCTCGGCCTCTTCAATTTCAGTTTCAGGCTCTTCTTCGCGAGCTTGGTGATCAGCCACCTCGACGCGCTCGCCTCGGAGCGTCAATGTCGATTTCGTAGAAGTCAGGCGGGTTTCCCGGATTCCTTGCTCGCCACCTTCTTGTTTGCATGAAGGCGTTAGGACCGGTCTTTACGGACTCAAAGAATATTCAGGTACGTGCAGAGTCGCCAGGTGCTCTGATTTTTAACAAGCAATGAAGCGAACACCCGTGCTTCGATTCTCGTTTGGGGGTGGGAAACTACCATGTCCCACCGGGCGTGCCATAGAAACCGTTGGTTACGAATCTGCCATGAGGAAAGGATTTGGTAAAATGCGCCCCGGAAGGAAGGAATGCCTTCCGTGCCAATCTCCGGAGAAGGCCGGCTTCCTGTGGGTTTTAGTGTTTAAGATAAGAGTGCAGGGAAAGAGATAAAAATGCGGAAAGAGAATCCAAATGTGATTGGAGTTGGGTGGGGGGAATAAGCAAAGCACGACAATGATCAATCACCACTACTAACAACATTCCTATACAAAACACACATTGAAACTACAGCTATCATGCATTCTATGTATCCTCTATCTATGCATTCCAGGAATAATTAATTATCAAATACTGGAGTCCGTAGTTCAAGACAACAAGAAGCAATGAAATAAGAAACATGAGGCAGAAATGACAAGGAGAGGCAAGATACAAAATGAAGACAGTAAGCAGAGCCAAGTATGTATCTTGTATTAGAGGCAAACGCACAGCCACAATGGTTCCCTAGCAGTATATTCCCCTTCCACCCTTTTACAATGAAATTGCATGGCTATTTATAGCCCCAGTTCCCCCCGATTACAATCACGGGCACAAAGTCCCAGACTAGACATTAGCTGACAAAAGCGGCAGAGGAGCTGCCGATGCTGACTTCTGTCGGCGAGGACTGTACTCGCAAGCATGGTCTCCCTGAAAGCCGTACAGCTACGTGGCGGTGTGTTGGGTGGAACTTCAAATCAGCGGATATGCGAGTAGTTGCGGCAGATGGCACTTCACATCAACTTTAATGGTGGCAGTTGGCGTAGATAGTGCGGTCCATGCTTGTCCTTTTCCCGGTCATGTCTTGGCTCGAATCCCGAGGTTGGACACTTGTCGGATGTTGATGAGTGACACATGGCTGCCTTGAAAGGCAGTTTATCCAACTTCGCCCAGGATCAGAGCGCTGTCGGGTTGCGCAGTGAAAAACAACGCAGCTTGGGGAGGCCTCCGTGCCTTAGTCAATTTTCGAGCTTGCTTGCCCAACCGCGCACCGGTCAGAGGGCGCAGCCCGACTTCGCTGCGAAGTCGGGTTGCGCACCGGCACTTTGCTGTCTTCTCTGCTGTTCGGACTGCGCACCAGGAAGGGGGCACACCCCGACTTCGCCGCGAAGTCGGGTTGCGCCCGAACACTTAGCTGATTTTAGCCATACTGCTTCCCAAGTGCGCCCAGAAAAGGGCGCACCCCGACTTCGCCCCGAAGTCGGGTTGCGCCCTGACACTTAGTCAGATTTCGCTCATTTCCTGTTCGCTGCGCACTTCGCATTCCCTACTGCGCTCCAACTGGAGGGCGCACCCCGACTTCGGGGCGAAGTCGGGTTGCGCCCTGACACTTAGTCATTTTCAGGGAACACTTGCCGGAAACTTTACTCGGGGGAAGTTCAAGGGGAAGAGGGAGGAATGAAACTGCAAGGAAGAGGGAGAAAGGGAGAAATGGAGAAGGGGGAAAAGAGGAGGAGGAGGGAAGGGAAAGAGCAGTTCACTTACAGAAACTGAAAACATGGCACCCCGTGCAAAATGTGGCAACAGGAGCATCATTAGATCCTAAGTTGGCCTTTCTGGGATGGTCGGTGATGACAACAATTGTGCTTCTACTTTATATCCCACTATAGACTAGTGTTGGCACTTGGATTCACTAGAGCTCTCTTCCATCTCTTATTTATCATGACTGTTGTCTCTCTCTTCATCATTACATTTAGCATGTTAGGGTTTATCCATTTGGGGTCCAACCCTTAAGGCTGCAATTTAATGTCATGCAATTGTTCCACTTTAGTGTAGCGTACCCTACTTTGTTCACTCTAGATTAGCTTCTTTTTGTAGTACTTTTTTGTGTAACATCTCTTTTCGTCCAGTCCCATTGGCCTACATTAGTCATCAATGCACATTAATAGAATTATCTTATCTTATCACAAACAATTTTAAATCTTTGTTGTTGTTGATGCTTGTAGATCATCTTATGGAACACTCGCATTAGTTGCTTGAGGAACATCTGTGAATTGTCCGTGTGTGGTGAAGCACATAAATTGTCACACGATGATAAGTATATTTGGATCCCTTCTGTACATAGGTAAGCTGTCCTGAGGTGGATGGTATATTCTGAATAGTGTGTTAGGATTTAGATCCCACTGTTGACATTTGTTAAATTGTCACTGTTGTGTTGATGCTTCTCAATTGTTTTTTGGAAATACTAGCATTAATTGCTTGAGTGACATTTGTAACTTTCCCTCCTGTAGACATTTGTAAATTGTCAAATGATGATAATGGTACTTGAATTCATCATATACACTGGTAAGTTGTCTCTGCAGTTCTTGACATTTGTAGTTAGTTTGTTTAAATATAGTTTAATCAATTGACTCAATGATGTATATAAGCCATTCCCATGGTGACTGATGCCTGTCAGTCATCATATGAGAGACCTGCCCTAAGAAGACACTTGTAAATCGTTCCCTTGGGCCAGATGTGTAAAAGTTGTCTCTAAAGAACAAGTGTGATTAAAAAATTAGCTTAGATAACTATATTGTTTGTGACCAGTGCATTAATCTATAATGTTTTGGGCCAGATGGTGAAGAGGAGTTGGCTAGATTTTTAGACTAGTCATCCATTCACAGAGATGAATGTCATGTGACACCCATCTTTGAATGATGTTTTGGTGATAGTCTTCATCCTTCCTAGACCTCCTGGGTTTTGGCTACTAATGTTGTGCAGTTTGTGTGCAGGTGTTATCTTTATCAGCAGTTTTTCTCTGTATTCTGCGCTTCTGTCCACATATATAGCCAGAACGCTCCATAACAAGAAAAATCACTTAATAAAGAGAATGGGATCATTTGACTGAAATAAATGCTTGTTATATTAACCTCAATGCCTAGGAAGGTATCGAATGTGTAATGCTAAGAATTTGTCCTTGTTAAACTTGAAAATTTCTTTAACGGAGATCCCAAAGGTACTCTTTGCTAAGTCAAAACTTTGAATTATGAACTTAAGTATCATGTGCATTAATTGAGGTTACAAGAAGAACCTTCTGTAACTTTTTGAGGGTACAGTGTAAAGGGTTCCACAAAAACAATCCTACTGTCAATGCTTCCAAAAAAATGAAAAGCTCATAAATTATATATATATCCTTCTAAATTGAATTTTCACAAAAAAAATTAAAACCAAAAATGATAATAAACAAAAGAAGGATACCTACTTTTTTGGATCATTGTCACGCACAAACTTTACACCTCCATTGCACAAATTGCATATACCTGATTAAAAGAAAAGTTTTGTTACAAATGAAACCAATAAATGTGCATTTCCAGATTCAAGTAGTAATGAATTGTCACTCTTGCTCAGTAGCACATACAAATATGTGAGTCTTGCGCCTATAATTTCAATTATAAAACACATATATTATGATTGTGCAAAAGAAATATAGAAGATCAGATAAAAAGAAGAAAAGCAAAGTAATCCCCCTCTTCTTTCTTCTATTTGGTTATTTGATACTCTTAAAACAGGAGAATGTTAAACATGTTTCTAAATTTTTTTCATAGGTAAGAACATAAGAGGTTCCTTACAAAAGAAAAAAGAACGTCACTTTCATATAGCTAATGGTTTATATGTTATATCTAGTGCTAATGGGCAACTCAATTCCCATCTCCATATGTTTTTTTTCATTTGTGAAGATTAATAAAATTTCTTTCTATCTCACAATTGATAAAATTTGTGTCACGGAATGGGACATCTTTTCATTTCAAGCTCAAGAGTACTATTATTTCTTTGATAATTTTTGTTTCAAAAGTTATGAACAATACAAGATTTACAACTTGTAAATTATTCAGCATGCTAAAAACTGAAAGAAAATTAACATTGATGTGAATACCAATTATCTTTGAAATGATCATTTTTGCCCAATGACAAATAGCAAATACCAAACAGAGAATAATGAATCACCATCGACAAAACATTATTGGTAGTGTTGTTCAAACTTCAAAGAACAACGGACTTGTAGAGTTCCTGTACATGTTGGTCACGAATCCGCCACGAGGAAAGGATTTTGTCGTTATTGCGCCCTGGACCCGCGAACCAACATTGAAAGGCCGGAAGGAAGGGATGCCTTCCGGGCCAATCTCCGGAGAAGGCCGGCTCCTTTTGGGGGTTAGTAAGATGAGAGTGCAGGAAAGAGATAAAAATGCGGAAAGAATTTACAAATGAGAGTGGAGTTGGGTGGGGGGAACTAACAGTACGGGAACACACCAATTACCGCTACTTACTGCATTATAAACACAAAGCATGACTAAGAACTGCAAAATCTATGTGTACTTCCGATACCTAAGCAGTGTATGCACAGCTTCAATGATCCCCTAGCAAACATTCCCTACAAGGAACTAACAGCACGGCAATGCATCAATCACCAGATACATATACTAACATAGGTAGAAAGCAAACCTAGAGATATCAAAGCCAGGTATATGTGTGACGTAGAGAATTTAACCGCACAGCTTCAATGGCTCCCTAACAGACATTCCCTACAAGGAACTAACAGTACGGGAGCGCATCAATCACCAGATACGGACCAGCAACGTAACACATAACTGATGGAACTGCTACCACATCTATTCTATGTATCCTTTAAACTATTAAGTACAGAAAATGCTCAGACAAGCGATGCTAAAGGCACCTGATCACCAAATGCTGAAATGAATCAACGAGCCGTGACACAGGTTAGCCTTAGGCATGAATATAAAGAAAGGCAGCATAAAAAATAGAGACAGCAGAACAGAACCAGGCATACAGATTGTATTTATAAGCAGAAGCACGGTTACAATAGGCACAGTGGTTCCCTAACAGACATTCCCCTTCCACCACTTTACAATGAAAACGTGGTGGGTACTTATAGCCCAGAGTCCCCCCCGTTACATTAATGGGCACAAAGTCCCAGTCAAACATTAGCTGACAAAAGCAGCCGCGGAACTGCCGATGCTGACCTCTGTCAGGCTGGACTGTACCCTCGGCATGGTCTCCCTGAAGGTTGAACAACCACGTGGCAGCGCGTTGGGTAGAACTTTATATTGACAGGAATGCGGGTAGCTGAGGTATGTGGAAACTCTCATCAGCATTAAATGAGGCGGCTGGCATAAGTAGTGCGGCCCATGCTTGTCCTTTTCTCGGCATGTATTGGCTCAGATCCCAAAGCTGGACACTTGTCGGATGATGCTGCTTGACACATGTCTGCCTTAAGAGGTAGTCTATCCAACTTCGCCCGGGATTAGAGCGCAATCGGGTAGCACAGGTGAAAAACACCGCAGTCGGGTTGACCTATTTCCCTACTGCGCACCGGTCAAAGGGCGCAGTCCGACTTCGCTGCGAAGTCGGGTTGCGCACCGACACTTGCTGATTCTCACTGCTGTTCGGACTTCGCCTTGGAAAGGGGGAGCAGTCCGACTTCGCTGCGAAGTCGGACTTTGCCCCAACACTTAGTCATTTTCTGCCCGCCACTGCCGATTACAAGGTGCGCCCAGAAAGAGGGGCGAAGTCGGACTTCGCACCAAAACTGGGCGAAGTGCACACTTCGCACCAAAACTGGGCGAAGTACGCACTTCGCACCAAAACTGGGCGAAGTCGGACCGACTTCGCACAAAAAACTGGGTTTCCTGGTTCAGCTTCCCGGGGCCATAACTTTTGATCCGCTGACCCGATCGCCTATTATAATATATCGTTGGAAATCTTGCGAGAAGATCTGCAATAATAAAATATCCAGGGCTCATTTTGTCCATTTTATCGCCCTTGTTTATGGCCCGCAAAATCCCGAACACCTCAGCATGCCCTGACACTTAGCCATTTTTCAGGGCAACTGCTGTCAATTTTGAGAAGAATGAGAATGTAGGGAAGAGAGAGAAAGGGGGAGAAGGAAGAGCAGCTCTCTTACAAAAATTGAAAACATTGCACCCCGTGCAAAATGTGACAACAAGTACATATCTCATATCACTACATGGAAAGAGAGCAGTATGCCTAAACTGAAGAATTCATTAGCCATAGGTCTGAGGTGTAGACCAATTGGTGCGGCGAAACCCCGTAAGGGGGATGGACGCCCAAGGTTCAAATCTCGGGCCTCGCCGGACTGAACGCTTGTCCCTTTCCTTGTGCTTTCAGTGGCGTAAAAGGTTTAAAATGAATGCGGCATGGTGGTTATAGGGGCGGACTGCGCGGAGTACTGTGTGGCGGCTTCCGGGGCAGACAGCGCAGAGTACCGTGGCAGCTTCCGGGGCAAACAGCAAGCCCAGATCATCGTGGCGGCTACCAATTCCACCATGTAAATTTAAAAAAAAATTCATAAGCCATCAAAGACCAAAAGAAACCAAACTGTTTTGAGACAGATTATTTGCAGCTTAAAAAACACACTTTCTTCAAAAATTGGCTCGATGTTACAAATTGGCTTCTCATATTCAGGCTTGATTGAACTCTTTTATCGGGACACAACATAATACCAAGATTCATAGACCTTACATAGAGATTCACCTGGAGAAATAAAAAAGGATATGTTGCTTTTTATAACTGAGAAAGAGTAGCAACTGACAGACAAAGGATGGCGAACATACAAATGAAACCTGGAAGAATAAAAAAGGGTATGTGGCTTTTAACAATTAAGAAAGAGTGGCAATTGACAGACAAAGGATGGCGAACATAAAAATGAAATGTGGTAGGATAGAACACAATAGGCATATTATGATTACAGGATAACCTCTTTTTTGTTCTTTTCAAATCAGAAACAAGATTACATGATGTTTCTTAGAGACAGTCACAGAATAAACAGAAACAAATATGAACACAAAAAAGATAACAAATATTTTTTTAAACAAAGAATAAAACAAAAATAATGAAAAAAGACTAGCAGAAAGCATATACAAATTTTTAAGGGGGAAAAAGCATAAGAATAGAAATATATAAGACAGTGAAAAACACTTGGTCTAATTAATTATAAATACTCTGTGTGACAGCTATAAAGCCTCCTTTTTGTCTGCTAAACAAACTGTATATCACATTAAAGCTGGCTTTGCGTTGCAGATAGCTTCAAACAAACTAGAGGGCCCTACGACAGAAAACTGCAATTAGCCAAACTGATAGCACTGACAAGCTGTAAGAATACTCTGTTTTTCCTCCTTTAAACCCAGAAAATGCACAGATACTAGCAAAAGCAGAACAACAAAAATTTCTACACACAGAACAACTGATGGTTTTTCCTGTCAGAAACCAACTTTTTGTGGTTACTTTTTCTTTGCAGTAATACAAAAAATATATAATGAGACAAAATTGAGGACTTTTTTATTTTTTCTGTGGCTACCACTCTCTACAATGAAATGTAGAGGCTTCTGCACCTGCATCTGTGAGTTGAATAGGCATTCTTTCTCCTCAGCACATACTTATGCTGTGGCAACTATGGCACTACAGTTAGCATCCACTAGTTACGTCTCTTCCTCTGGTGTCAATACTGATGCTGTTGCCTGCATCTCAGCCAACATTGCTTGGATAACATAATACTCACCTTGTAAATGTTTGTCAGTTTTGTGATAGTTGCACCTATTGCCTGTGTTGTTCTTTTATTTCTTACTTCCACAAAAGGTTAAGGTGCCGTTAAAATCTTTGGCCAGCATTGCAATTGTTTGCCATTAGTTTTATGTAGAAGAAAGGATGTAAGCCAACATTTCAAGAAGACAACACACCACTTACCTGTTGGTTACGAATTTGCCATGAGGAAAGGATTTTGGGTTAATGCGCCCAGATTCGCCCACCAGCATGAAAGGCCGGAAGGAAGAGATGCCTTCCGTGCCAATCTCCGGAGAAGGCCAGCTCCTTTTGGGGGGTTTAAGCTAAGAGTGCAGGAAAGAAATAAAGGAATGGAAAGAATTTACAAATGATTGGAGTTTGGTAGGGGGGAACTAACAGTACGGCAACACATCAATCACCATTGCTTACTGCATCATAAATACAAAGCATGACCAGGAACTGCAAAATCTAAGTATACTTTCTGTATTAAGCTATGTACGCACAGCTACAATGGTCCCCTAGCAAACATTCTCCCTACAAGGAGAACTAACAGCACGGCAATGCATCAATCACCACTACGTACAATCACATAAACAGAAAGCAACCAAGAAATATCAGAGCCGTGTATATGTGTTATGCAAGAGAATTTATACGCACAGCTACAATGGTCCCCTAGCAAACATTCTCCCTACAAGGAGAACTAACAGCACGGCAACGCATCAATCACCACTACGGACAGCAACGTAACACACAACTGATGGAACTGCTACTACATCTATTATATGGAGTTCAAAAGTGCTTGACCACCAAATGCTGAAATGAATCAACAAGCCATGGCACAAACAATGCTAAAGGCGCCTGATCACCAAATGCTGAAACGAATCAACGAGCCGTGACACAGGGAAGCGTAAAGCATAAGCATAAAGAAATAAAAGCAGCAGAACAGAACCAGGCATACAAATTATATTTATAAGCAGAAGCACGGTTACAATGGTTCCCTAACAGACATTCCCCTTCCCCCCTTTACAATGAAATCATGGTGGGTTTTTATAGCCCGAGTTCCTCCGTTACATTAATGGGCACAAGGTCCCAGTCAAACACAAGCTGACAAAAGCGGCGAAAGAGCTGCAAATGCTGACCTTTGTCGGACCGGACTGTACCCGCAGCATGGTCTTCCTGGAAGCTGGACAGCTACGTGGCAGTGTGCTGGGCAGAACTTCTTCTCGGCAGGAATGCGGGTAGCTGGAGCTGGTAGAACCTCCAAGCAGCTTTAAATGACGTCACTGCCATAGGTAGTGCAACCCATGCTCGTCCTTTTGCTCGGCACGTCTTGGCTCAAATCCCGAAGCTGGACACTTGTCAGATGATGGATGATGTTGTTTGACACGTGTCTGCCTTGAAAGGCAGTTTATCCAACTTCGCCTGGGATCAGAGCGCCATCGGGTTGCGCAGGCAGAAAACAGCGCAGTCGGGAAGGCCTTCATGCCTTGGGTGCATTTCCGAGTTTGTTTCCCACTGCGCACCTGTCAAGGGCGCACTTCGACTTCGCTGCGAAGTCGGACTGCGCACAGGTGAAAGCTGGTTTCTGCCGCCGTACGGACTTCACTCCAGCACTTGTCATTATTCTGTCAGCCTGCCAGCCTGCTTCAAGGTGCACCCAAAAACTGGGCGAAGTGCGTACTTCGCACCAAAACTGGGCGAAGTGCGAACTTCGCACCAAAACTGGGCGAAGTGCGAACTTCGCACCAACACTTAGCCATTTTCCAGGGCAACTGCTGTCAACTCTGAAATCCAACTGAGGGGCTCCAAGAAAGGGGGGGAAAAAGAGAATGTAGGAAAGAGAGAGAAAAGGAGAGAGGAAGAAAGGGAAAGAGAGGAAGAGGGGAAAGAAAGAGCAGCACTGCTACAAAACTGAAAACATTGCACCCCGTGCAAAATGTGGCAACATTACCCTTCGGGATGAGAAACTTTTTGAACAAGACTTGTTCAACTTTTAAACAAGAAGTGATTCAGAAAAAATATTCATTCTTTTTTCATTGTCCTCAAGCCTAGGTGATTTCATTGCCTTTCAGAGGGAGATAAGATAATTCTATTAATGTCCATAGATGGCCAAAGTAGGCCAATGGGACTCATTGAAAAGAGCTGTTACAAATTACAATGCACTGTAGTAACCAAAAAGTACTACGAAAATAAGCTAAACTAGAGTAAAGAATCTAGTGTAAACTACTCTAAAGTGGAACAACTGTATGGCATAAAATTACAGCCTCGAGGGTTACCCAAAATGGATAAACCCTAACATGCTAAAAGTAATGATTAAGAGAGAGCTAGAAGTCGAGGTACAACAGAGATAGAAAGGAGCTCCAATGGATCCAAGCGCCAACATTAATCTATAGTGGGATGTAAAGTAGAAGCACAGTTGTCGTCATCACCAACTATCCCAAAAGGGCCAACACAAGATCTAATGATGCTCCTAGGAGAATGGCCAGGACTAAGAGGGCCTGGTTGGATAATCCTGGGAGGACATGGAGTTCGACCCCTCAAGACTCTTCTAGCATCCATGGTTGTGGAACCAATAGAAGAGGACAAGAAACTGGTAAGTTGTGTCTGTCTACAACTCCTCGGTATGTGAGGGGTGGCCGAAACCCGACGCCGAAGAACTGCAGTCCTGTCCTGTCGCAAGCAAGAAGAAAGAACTGAAGCCCTAGTAGCCACTCTTGTATGCAGACAAGGGCGCACAGATCTGTCATTAACATTTTGGATAGTTGTAGCTTCAAATGAGCGCTTATTACTCTCGACTGCAGAGATAGAGTGAAAGAATGAGGTGATTAGTCGAGTAGTAGTCTGTCTCCCCTATAATAACTGACGTCGAAGAGTGATAGCTTCCCTGAGGTAAAGAGCCAAGCATCTTTGGTCAGGATAGCTGAAAAAAGTGGCAAGCGATCCACTTGAGTCTCTATACAAGCAATAGTACCTCCCTTGAATCTCATAATAAACAGGACACCTGAAGATGAAATGTTCTTTAGTCTCCACCTCCCAAATAGAGCAAAGACAACATATCCTATCCTCTCGAGGAATATGGTGGTCTGTCTCCACCCGCAACTGATGTGAGCATACTTTGAGCTGACCAAGAGGAATCCTAAGGCTATGTGTCCAATGTCACTTGACATAATTAGGATGAGTAATAATGCCATTCTCAATCCTCATGAAATGTTTAGTGTAGAAGGCCAACTTAGGACTAAGAGGTTGAGATGGAGCGACCCAAGTGATCTGAATATATTGTTGATAAACATCATCTTTGACTGCTTGATTAATTACCCTCTTATCAGGAAGAAGGCGGGGAGGAGCATTTAAAGAGTATTTGAATGGAGGTAATTGATCTATGGAGATGCCAATTGACTGAAGAAGAGAAATAACTTTTGAGTACCATCCACGATGACGACCAAAAGAGCCCCTAGAGGTAATGCATTATGAGGAGCAAAGCGCCAAATATGGGTATCTCTCTCAGCCTAAGGTGCAGTCACCCATGGATCTAAGGCGATGAAGCTGAAAAATAATTCTAAAGATGCTCTCAAGGCGAAGAGGATGAGTGCCAAACTCAGCCTGAACAATACATTGGGGAATTGTTCTTTTACATCGGATAAATCGTTGAAGCAAAATAGTCTGGACCCTCTCAATGCGAGCCCAATCAACACACCCTAGACTTGGACCCCAAATCTCAGATCCATAAAGGACTGTGGGTTTGATGATGCAATCAAAGAGGTGCATCTTTGTAGGTATGTCTTGGAAGTGTTGCTGGAAGCATTGGCGTTCCAAGACTGAGAGAGATGTGTATCCCTTGCAAAGACGTGACTGTGAAGTTGGCCGAAGATTAAGGGAAGGACCTGTAAACTGAACCCCCAAGTAGGTGTAAGCAGTGGTGATCTCAATGGACTCGCCCTTATAGAAGAACTGAAACTTAGATAGGGTACTCTTTGATGTGTTGAAGATCATCACCTTAGTCTTGCTAAGATTGACTGCCAGCTGTTTTAAGTCACAAAAGCGAGCAAGAGCATCCAACTGTCTTTGCAGGCCCTCAGGAGTATGAGCAAGAAGAACAACATCATCTGCAAAAAGCAATATAGCTATCAAGACATGATGTAGAAGGCAACCATCGTCAACATGTGTGTTTTGACGAATAAATTCTTCAAGCTCATCAATGTAGATCCCAAAGAGTGAAGGAGAAAGAGGACAGCCTTGTTTGACGCCAATGGTGCTTTGGACATCCTCTGAGAAACCAAAAGCTGTCTGAAAACGGCCAACAACTACCTCATATAGTCTCTTGATGGCAGTGATAAAGAGCTCCGAGATGTCGATGTCATGTAGTCTTTGAAATAAAAGATGCCTGGGAACAGTGTCAAAGGCCTTTCTAAAGTCCACAAAACAACAAAATACTTTAGAAGACCATTGGCGAGCCTCCTCAATAATAGCCCTAAGAGTGAAAACATGATCAATAGTCTGATGATCCCTTCTAAAACCAGCCTGCCCTCTCGCTCTAAGCTTGCCCTGATCCAACAATTCTGAGAGTTTCATATTCAAAATTGTTGCATAAAGCTTAGCAAATGTGTGCCCAATCATGATAGTTCTGTAGTTATTCGGATCTGAATAGTCCCCAGATTTGTGGATGGGGTGGATAATATGTTGTGACCAGGAGGCAGGGAACCCAGAACAAACAACCTCATTGAATAATTCTGCAATGGGATAGCCAAGAGCTTCAGCACCATACTTCAAGAACTCAGCCTGAAATCCCTCAAAATCAACAGCCTTGCTAGTGCTTAATTTATGTATAGCTCTTTTGATGTCCCTTGAAGAGAAGAGGTGACATGATGTTGGGGGGAAGAGATATGAATGGTGGGCTGCCCTGGGATATCATATAAGGAATTAGCATGGGAGACCCAGGACTTGTCATTGATGCACATGGGATGGGGCTTCCTAGGAAGAAGAGTGCACCAAAAGGCTTTGGGAGAGTGATGAAGAGCATCTAGAAGCTCACAATGCATAGTGACAAGAAACTCTCACTTCTTACGTCGAATGAGGCATTTATATTCCCTTCGAGTGGAAGATATAAATGTAGGAGAAATGAAATGAAATATTATTAATGTCCGCGGTGGGCCAAAATAAGACCCAAGGGACTGTAAGAAGGACAATAATGACTGCCAACTAGCAGGCTAAAAAGCCCAACAAAGAAAAGAACAAAGATAAATACAAGATGAAACCCGACAAATGGGCCAAAGAGAAAGGGAAAAGAAAATAAAAGGGAGAGCAGAGGGGGGGAGGGATGAAATCCAACAGAGAGGAGGGCACGCCAAGAAGAACGGAGAGAGAGGAGGGGGGAGGGAGCAGCCCAAGGGGAGCAATCTCCAAGAACCCGCCTGAAACTAATCTCTCTTAACAGTCGAGGCCGAAGTACCGGAGTTGAAGAAGTCCATGATATGTCTCTGCCCATTGCTAGTTTGGAACCCTGACAAACTGTTGGTGTGTTGTCTAGTGACCCTACTTCTGTCCGAACTAGATGATATGGGGCATTTCCAATTGAAGTCACCTGGTCCATCGGAGTTGGTGAAGTATGTTGTGATGAGCCGATGTTGAGGAGGGTGAGATCCATTTAAAGAACTTTTATGTTGTCAAATCTGAGTTATCTCCCTAAGAAAGAGTGCGAGAAAACGCTGGTCCAGGTATCTGAAGAAGGTAGAAACAGATCAAGAGTTGTCCCTGAAAAGGCAATGGAACCTACCTCGGATCTCATAATAAATGGGACAACAAAAAATAAAGTGGGAAGGGTTTCAACTTCACCCAAGGAGAAAAACAAGCAAATCCACTCCTCCGTCGGAAGATGGTGATCTAACTCAATCCGGAGTTGGTGAGAACACAACTTGAGTTGCCCAATAGTGATTCGAAGACTATGCATTGTGTGCTGCTGAAGGTATTGTGGAGGAACTATTTGTTCCTCCTGAATCTGTAAGAAGTGCTCATGGTAGAAAGACAGCTTGGGGGAAATAGGGGCAACAGGAGAGATCCATGTGCATCTGGTGTACTGGAGACTAACATCCTTCCGAATCTCGTGGAGTATCTTCTCCTTACTAAGCCGAAAGAGGGGGAGAACCCCAAAAGAATAAGGCGGGAGCCTGTCTATCCATATTTGAATGCTAGCCAGGAGAGCAGAAACCTGAAAATACCAGCTCCTCTGGCCTCCCCGAGAACTCGGAGAGAGTTCCATCCAGGAGCGAAGGGCGAGGTAAGGGTACCGCCTGCAACCCTCAGGGGTATTCCCGAAAGTACAGATCCTGTGAAGATAACCGATAATCAAGAAGATAATCTCAAGCTGGAGAGGAGAAGCCCCAAACTCGCCGAATAATAGAGCGGGGGACTCGTGCCCTTGCGACGAATGAATCGTCGAAGAAAGAGTGTCTGGACTCGTTCAACCCGTGACCACTCAGCCGGGCCAAGGCTAGGACCCCAAACCACTAACCCATAAGTAATAGTTGGCTTGACCAAGGCATTAAAAATCCTCATCTTCACAAGTATATCCTGAAAATGTGCTTTGAAGCAATTCCTCTCTAGCAAAGACAGAGCTGCATATCCCTTACACACCCGGGCCTAGGCGGCAGGTTTCATACTAAAAGCCCTTGAGGGGAGCGAAACCGACCTTTCACAGTCTCATATAACCGTGTAACCACTGTCAAAAGTTGCCCAGAGATGCCAACTGACCGTAGTCTCTCAAGAAGTAAATGTCGAGGCACCGTGTCAGGCTTTCCTGAAGTCAACAAAGCAACAATAAACCTTCGAGGACCTGGAATGCGCCTCCTCAATAATAGCTTAGAGGACTAGAATGTGATCTGTGGTCTGGAGATCTTGCCGAAAACTAGCTTGGCCAAGAGCCCTGAAACCCCCCTCCTCCAACCTTCGAGAGAGAAGCACATCCAATGTTGTGGCATAGAGCTTGGCAAAGATATGCCCAATCATGATAGTCCTGTAGTTATTGGGTTCATGGGGATCACCTGCCTTATGAATGGGGTGAATGATATGCTAAGTCCAGGAATCAGGAAACCCAGAACAAACAGAGATTGAAGAGATCAGTGAGGGGCCCAACAAGACGGTCAATACCATGCTTCAAAAATTCTGCCTGTAACCCATCCAAATCTGTTGCTTTGCTCATACAGAGTTTCCAGATAGCCTGCTTGACAAGACCAGTAGAAAAGAGGTGGCACAAAGAAGGGGGGGAGGGAACGATAATAGGAGGCTGATTTGGGATGGTATAGAGGGAAGAGGCATGAATGGTCCAAGAGGAAAGATCGATCCCATGAGTAATCCGATCACGGGGGAGGATAAGGCGCTAGAAGGATTTAGGAGACTGCTGAAGGGAGTGGATAAGATCAAGTCGATGCCGAGAGAGGAAGAGACGCTTCTTCTTTCGAAGAAGCATCCTGTAGTCTTTGTGAGAAATGGTATAGAGTTGGGAAGGATTCTGAATGGCATATTTCAACCTTCGGTGGGTAGACTTACATTCCTCATCATACCAGATGTTCATGGGGCAATGACCAGGGGGACGAGGACGAGAGGGAGGACGAATAGTGTGGGGGACAAGTCCAAAGCAACCTTCCAAATAGTTTGGACCAAGCAAGCAGAACGATTAGAAACTGTTGGTTACGAATCTGCCATGAGGAAAGGATTTTTGGTTAATGCGCCCAGATTCGCCCACCAACATGAAAGGCCGGAAGGAAGAGATGCCTTCCGAGCCAATCTCCGGAGAAGGCCGGCTCCTTTTGGGGGGGCTTGATTTAAGCTAAAGGGAACAGAAAGAAATAAAGGAACGGAAAGAGACAAATGTACGGAAAGAGATACAAATATGTCCAAAGGTTGGTGGGGGGAACTAACAGTACGGGAACACACCAATCACCGCTACTTACTGCATACAAACACAGAGCATGACAAGGAACTGCAAAACCTAGGCGTACTTCCGATACACCAGCAACGTATGCACAGCTTCAATAGCTCCCTAGCAAACATTCCCTACAAGGAACTAACAATAGGGATCGTATCAATCACCGTATACGTACACCGACAGGGGTAGAAAGTAAACCTAGAGATGTCGGAGCTGTATATGTGTTAGGTAGAGAGTTTAACCGCACAGCTTCAATGGCTCCCTAGCAAACATTCCCTACAAGGAACTAAAAGCAGGGGATCGCATCAATCACCAGATACGGGCCAGCAACGTCACACATAACTGATGGAACTGCTACCAAATTTATAATGAATGCTTTAAATAATGAAGTACGGAAGGTGCTTTAAGCAAGCAATGCTAGAGGAACCCGATCGCCAAATGCCAAAGTGAATTAACGAGCAACGACACACTGTGGGCCTAAGGCATATAATGAAAGACAAGATAAAAGAATAAAGACAAGAGAATGTAACTGTGCATACAGCATTGTATTCATAAGCTGTAAGCACGGTTACAATAAGCACAATAGTTCCCTAACAAACATTCCCCTTCCACCCTTTACAATGAATTTCAGATGGGCTTTTATAGCCCGAGTCCCACCCGTTACATTAATGGGCACAGTAGTCCCGCCAAACATGAGCCGACGTAAGCGGCGAAAGAGCCGCAAATGCCGACCTTTTGTCGGATCGGGCAGTACCCGCAAGCATGGTCTTCCCGGAAGCTGGACAGCTACGTGGCGGAGCGCTGGGCAGATCTTCAAGTCGGCAGGGGTGCTGGTAGCTGGAGTAGGTGAAACCTCAGATCAGCTTTGAATGAGGCTACTGGCACAGGCGGTGCAGCCCATGCTTATCCCTTTTGGTCGGCATCCTTGGTTCAAATCCCGAGCCGGACACTTGTCTGATGATGGGTTATGTCGAGGACACATGCCCGCCTTAGAGGGCAGCCTATCCATCTTTGCTTGGGATCGGGGCTCCTTGGGATGCGTGCAGAAATCGGTGCAGTCGGGGAAGGCCTTCAAGCCTTGGTCAAATTCCGGGTTTGTTCCCCTACCGTACACCCGTCAAGGGCGCATTCCCGCTCCGTTGAGAAGTCGAATCGCGCACAGCGAACACCGGTGTCCGCCGCCATATGGACTCGCTCCGGCATTTTACCTTTTTCTCGCATTGACCTCGCCTGCAAGGTGCGCCTAGTGGGGTGGCGTCGCACTTCGCACCAAAACCGGGCGAGTGCGCACTTCGCACCAAAATCGGGGCGAAGTGCGAACTTCGCACCCGCACTTAGCCAATTTCGTATAGACCCGCCGGAAAGCCGGAAAATCAACTCGGGGAACTCCAAGGAAAAAGGGGGGAGAGAAAGAGAATGGGAAAGAAAAGGAAAGGGAGAGAAGGGAGAAAAACGGAAGGAGGAAAAGAAGAGCAAAGACTGTTACAAAACAACATTGAAGACATTGCACCCCGTGCAAAATGTGACAACATTTCTGGCGGCTCGCGGGGTGTCGAGCTCGCCTCGGCGCAAAGAATCCATGCCTTCATCCTTTGGGTGCAGAGGAACTTGCCTCCCCTGCCTTTTGCTCGCTCTAATCGTTCTCCTTGCGGCAACCGTTCTTCGTATTCATCTTTGTCGCCGCCTCATCGCATCTCCTTCCGAAAGGTCTCCATTTCCTCGCTTCGCCTCGCACATGCGAGTGTACGCCTCTTGGGCCGAGCGCCGTGCTTCCGCTTCGAATGGCTTGCGGTCGGCTATGTCTTCTAATGCTCCGTGAAAAGCAGCGACCGCGTGCAGTTCGATGGTGAGGTATCTTTTCTCTAACTCCCGAAAATAGGAGCGGATCCCGGAATATCCGGACACCATCCGAGTGACTCGACCGTCTTGAATTGGCTCAGCCCAGCCTATCAATTTCAGTCAGTATCCGCTTCAAAGGACTCGCCAATTCTTCTTTACCCGATCTAGGGTGAGGAGCTCGCCATTCTCAACAAAACCTCGGACACCCAAGTTCTCGAAAGAGCGTGAAAGGGGGCCGCACAGATATCTTTTTCATGTCCGAATGCGTCAAGCATCCGTCCGGCCACTCTCACCTCTTCAACTTTTCTAAAATATTTGTGCAAGGTCACCCTTGCACCTGCCCATTCTCGCAGCCGAATGAGGACACGGGGGAAAAAGGACGCCGCCGCGCTCGCGCTCCCCGAAGGTTTATCGCTGTGTCCAGCCCATTGCTTTGCCTCGGGCGCTCGGCCTCCTCTACCACAAGCTTTCCCCGGGCAGAAACTTCTTGAATCCCGGATGCGAAGTCCAGGACCGCCATCGCCTTAAAGGTATGGGGCTTGCATTCCCTCAACAAACCAGCCCTCATTTCCTTAACTTTTGTCTTTGAAAAGACAGCCGCTTGAGATGTTTTTTCCGCAAGCCGCGACCGTGCCTCGCTTCAAAGACTCCCGGAGCCGAGAAATCTGCTCCGAGGCCGCTTTCTTTCGGTTGCGGCCTCGTTGCCGAGAAGCGGCTAGCCGGGCTTTGAATTCATCTCGCTTCTCGCCGCGCCGTCTCCAGCCGCTCGTTGGACCTAGATAGGTCCTCTTCAAGTTGCCTTACTTTGTCCCGCAACGCGAAAAGTTCTTCCCCGCTTCCTCCGTACTCTTGACAAAGAGATTGTCGCCTTTGCGCATGATCGTCCGAATCTCATACTGTTTATCAATGTCGTCAAAGCTTTTCTCCTTTGTCTGGAGCACGTAGTCCGCCTTAGTCATTTCTCGGAGAGGCTTCTTCACTATTGGGATTATTTTCTCCGTTGTAATCACTCTCCTTCCGAAATCATACTTTGCGCGTTTTGCCGGGGCGGCTATCTCTTCATGTCTCCTCCGCTTCAGGTCTTGGCGGAAAGAGACAGAATACTCTACGGCTCTTGTTGCCAGGGGCAAGTCATCTGAGTTCTGGAGGTCGTCCATAAAATCTGGTTCCCCCAGCCTAGGGATCTGCTGAGACGTCTCTCCTGCGGGGATGGGATCAGGAGGAACCGGACAGACCTTGGAAGAATCGGTCGCTTGTGGGGGCGACCGGGAAATGGAAATGGGAGAGGCTGACACTGTGAGGGTTTGAAGCGGCTGAGGCGGAGGATGTGATGGTGAACGGACAGCCTCAGGCATTAACCTCGGGCGAGGGGTTTGGAGTTGTGCTCAGAGAAAGAGAGACGTTAGGGTTCTGAGCAAACTGGTCGAAAGAGTGGGGGCCGTTAGAAGGACGCGGGAGACGGGGAGGAGGATGTGGTCATGGCTCGCCCGGATTGAGCGGGGGACCGAGTGGAAGTAGAACTGGGTGAGACTAGAGAGACAGGGACAAGGAAACGTACTCGCGGGCTCCGCCCGAGCCGATGCCGGGTGAATGTCTTCGCTTATTGTCTCTGCGGCCGGCTTGGGACTCGCCCAAAGGAATTGCCTCTCGCGGCGGCAGGACGCGGGCCGCGGCTCGCGACCGGTCGCCGCACCTATCGTGCTAGGGTCGCCCGATTTTCTCAACTCTCCTCCGCTTCTTCTCTTCCGGGAACAACCGTCGGATCGGGGGAAGGAGACGAGCTGTGCAGCAGGCGCCGATGCTCCCACGGTAAACTTGTACCGGGTTTGACTTGCGTAAGGTCCGCCGCGACCGGTCCGTTTCCGGCGGTGCCGGCGCTTTTCTTGCTCGAGGAAGTGCCTCGGCGCCGCCTCGGCTAACTTTTTCGCCTTTTCGTGCGCCGCCTTAGGAGCCACGAATCGCATTGGATCGGCTCGGGTACTTGTCGGGCCGGCGCCGGCGCTGCCGAAGTGTACAATCGTTTGGGAGGAGACCCACTTTTATAATCCTCAAAGGGGCCTCGGGAAACGTAACCTTGATATGCGAACGGCCGCCACCGTCATGATGCCGGTCATAGAGAACCGAGAAGTCGTCATCTACGGCCAGGTTTCTCCTTGTGGATTTATCGTGTCGCGTGCGGCATCTCATTTTCCAAAGATTCAATAATCTTTTCTTTAGACCAGCTTAAGGCCTCGCAATCTTGGACAGAAATTTTTTGAACCCCGGAGATGAGAAGTGATGGTCCCGGTTTCTCTTGGGGTCATATGTCACCTCCTCGCAAGAGAAATCCCGCCAAGGGGGAGAAGCTTCCATTAATTCAATCTCCCGACCAAGGTCCACATGGACCACGTCGCATCTATCTTCGGTTATGTCCCGGGGCACAGATGTGCAAACTTTCCCCTTATCCCATGAGGGTCATACTTCCAACGCTGCGGCAGCAAAACCAGGCCAATCCGGGACAGCGCTTGCTCTAGGTAGACATGTTGTCCTACCTCGATAATCTCAACATTGGCCCAGGAAAGAGGGTATTGAAAAATCTGTCCTCTTTTCTTCCCTAGGCCAAACTCTTCTTCCACATAGTCCATCTGTCGGGCAACCTCCATCCCGAACGTATGCTCTGAGCACCAATAGGGCAGCAAATAGGGTTTGCCCTTGAATCCGTAGATTCTGATCACAATCCCCTGCGTCAGCTCGAAAACGTCCCCGAGCTTCTGATTTATCAAAGCACTCGTCATTTCTCTCTGGGACGGGGATTTCACTTTCGGTGAAGACTGACATGACGAATCCCAGAAAGTTGAAGTTGAACTTGTAGTAGGACCCTTTCCGGTATAAGTCATCCGTCCAGCTATAGACGGGTTGGGGTTCTCCCTTCTCGTTAACCTTCTTCAGGTTGAGGATCGGCATTTGGGGGTGCAGATGGTACAAACAAAGCCGCACTGTAACGGAACCGAAACGAAAATTGGTTGATCGGCGCTTCGGATTTTCAGCAGATCGGAATGAATGGCGAAGCCACCGACTCGCCCGACCGAAAGAGATGGGGCGTTTCCGCTCCGCCGCGCCGCCGGTTCGTAAGATTCTCCACACAGAGGCATTCTCGCGCCGCCACCGGTACGGGTGCACCACCATCGGAGTCGTAGCCGAGGATCCATGCCAAGATGGTATATAGATACTTGCTCTGAAATTTTACCAAAGGCATGGGGCCAGCCAGCCATTGTCCGGCTGGAAGCGGGGCGCTCAACTCTGAATTGAGGAAATCCCTCATTCGCTTGGTGTGCGTGGAAACGTCCCGCTTGTTCGCCCAAATTGATTTTTTCGAGGATGGTGCCGGAGTCATACTCCAGCCTCGGGGCGAAAGCCGGCCGCACAGCCTCCTCGCGCAAAGGCGAACAAGGGTTTGCCGCCGGAACCGCAGATTTGCCGGAAGCCGGTTTATAGTGTCCGACAATTAAGTCTATCACCTCCGGCATTGGTGGACAGGAGGGCACATGAATCAAGAGGTTTGATTTGTACGCCGCTCCAAAATGATGGGAGGGCGAAACCTTGTCGCCCCAGCCTCTCCACATTCGCTCTCACCTGAGTTAGGCTCATGGAAAACGAGCCGTCCACATATCCTCGCTGTGTAATTCACCGGAGGTGGTGGGGATTGCCCACGCCGTACCTTCTTCGTCCGGGCCTTTGACTTTTTCTCCGGCGGAGGATCGCCTTTGAAAACTCCCCGGCCGCGGCAAATCCCCTCGGTTCGTCGCTTCCGCTGGATCGCGCCGACACGGCATTTTTCCCTTGTCCATCTCTCCGAGTCAGCAATAATGACAGTTCAGCCGTCTCGCAACAAATTTCGCTATCGAGGAATAATTAGCACCGTCCGAGGAATAATTCTCGCAATCTGGAATGTTGGCATGATTCTCACCCCCTTTTCTAGATAAAAACAGCGCCATTAATGCAACGCAGAGGGGTAGGTCGGCTGAGTTAAAACCCTTGGTGGCCGCAGCAGAGAACGTTTAGGAAAAGACGCGCCCGGCAGCCGTGCCTTGCTTTTTTAGTTGCGTTTCGCTTGAAAACGCGCAATCATTAACTCAGCCGTTGGGGACCGCACCATGGCCGACGTTGCCGCCACCACTTGGGCACACCGATCAAGACAAAACCTTCGGTGCAGAAACCCACATTAAAACAAGTGCAAACGCGCCTTGGGCCCAGCTTGGGGTTTTCGAATTTTTTTTTATTATTCTTTAAACCGTGTCCCAATACTGGCCCGGAAAACTAGGGCGCAGCCCGGCTTCGCCCGAGTTGGGCACGGCCCGACCTCGCCGGGCGAAGTCGGACTTCGCCCGACTTCGGCGGTACGAACTTTCGAACTTCAGCGCGAAGCGCGTGCTTGAACCGTTCTACCTCTCGTTTAGCCGCGCCCAAGGTTTGGGCGCGATCCGGGTCTTTGCCGCCTTTCATCTTTAGATGGACTTCGCACGGCGCCGGCCGCTTTGTTCTGACTTCGGCCGAAGCTTGATGCGAAGTGCGAACTTCGCGCGAAGTTCGCACTTCGCCTCAAGCGCTGAGCGCAGCGCGCACTTCGCACGGCGCTTGGCCGAGTCGGACTTCGGTGCGAAGTTCGCACTTCGCACAAACTTTGCGCGCAATGCGTACTTCGCACGAAGGGTTGCGCAGATGCGGACTTTAGTCTCGCTTCAGCTTTTCTCGGACAAACTTCGCACTTCGGCCGGGCCGAGTCAGCTCGCCGCGAAGTCGGACTTCGGTCAACACTTAGTCGATTTTTTGCTCTTTTTCTCCTTTCTTTCTCTCGCATAGCCGAACTTCGCCCTCCTCGCGGGCAAACGACGTACTTCGTTGCGAAGTCCTGTCTTTCTCTCCCATGCCGCATTTAAGCTCAAAGAAGGAAAAATAAACCGAATGCTAAAACTGGAAACTATACATGCGGGGAAAAATAAAAACACAAGGCAAAATTTTTACAGGGAAGGGCCACTCAGGCACCTTCAACAACGATAAAGCTTCAAGTGGAACCCGTTGACGGGGATGGGGAGGAGCTGACCCTCCATATCCGAAAGTATGTAGGCATTGAACTGATTCACCCGGGCAATCTGATAAGGGCCCTCCCGCAGAGCGTCAAATTTTCCGTGATTACCCGGTTTTGCCTTGTATGAGTCCCACTTCAGCACTGTGTCCCCGACTTCGAAAACTCGGCAATGGTGCCTTTGGCAAACCAGCCTTTAGTGGCCGCAATGTGATCGGCGAAGGCCCGGTATGCACTTTCTCTCGTCTTCTTCCAACCGGCAGGAGTTGGCACAACCCGTCGTCTACCGGGTCTCCGCTGCTCCCGTCTTCGTCAATCATCCACAGTGCGGGGATTTCAATGTGTGATGGCATAACAGCCTTGCTTGCCATAGACGAGCGCATAGGGGGACGTCTTGAGGGATTTCTTGAACGCAACTCGGTCCGCCCATAGCGCCCGGTTAAGGAGCAAGTGCCAAGTCCGCTTATTTTTTTCAATGGTCCTCCGGAGAATTTTCAGGGAGGTTCTTGTTAGTAGACTCGGCAAGGCCATTCCCCCGCGGGTAGTAATTAGAAGACATCTTGTGATAGATGCCAAGGCCGCCGGTGTACTCCGTGAGTACAGCCGCCTACAAATCCCGGACCGTTGTCCGTCACAATCGACTCGAACCCCGAAGCGGGTAATCGTGCTCTCAATGAACCCGATGACCGTTTCTTGGTCGGCGTTCTTGGTCGGGATCGCCTCCGTCCACCGTGTGAAATAGTCGGTAGCTGCGAGAATAAACTTGTGGCCGGCGGAGGAGTTAGGAGAAATCACCCCAATGAAGTCCAGACTCCCATTGCCGGAACGGAGCTTCGGCTTGAATCGGTTGAAGGGGCAGGGGTGCTTTTCTCGTTTCGGCCAAAGATACCTCGCATTGATCACACTTGGCGCAGACCGCATACGCGTCTGCGAACGTAGTGGGCCAATAGTATCCAGCCCTTATTATTTTTAAGGCCGTTGGCCTTGAAGAATGGTGACCCCCAGGCATCCCGGAATGAAAATCTCCGAGGATCCTAGGCTGGTCGGATTTTATGACGCACCGCAACAGATGCCGTCAATATTTTTGAAGTAAAGCCCCTCGGGGCGAAGAGTGTACCTTAATGCACCTAACCGAAATCTCCTTCGTTGTGAGGCGTTCAGTGATCGGGACATCTTCCGGTGCGTAAGTATCTCACCAGCTCATCCGTCCAATCACTCCCCTCCGATAAGGAGTTGGCTAGGTAGACGCGTGTCGCCGTGTCCTCCCACTTACAAAGCGGAGATGCCGGCTACGCGCTTCGGGCCAATTCCCGACACAAGGCTCGGCCTCCGATAAGCTTGGTGGGCCGTACTTCGATGTCAAACTCCCGGATCTTGGCAATCCATCCCGCTCTCTTGTGACCCGGTTCCCCTTGCAAGATGAAACTGCGAACATCGGGGTGAATCACAAAGACAAGTGGTCTTACTCCGGGAGACAAAGTGCCCGAGCTTTCGAAGGGACTTCATGACCGCATGGACTCGCCGCTCTATAAAATTGTACTTCTCTTCGTGTGGCGTAATCACTTGGCTTAGGAACGCAATGGGGCGCTCCTCACCGTCGTCTCCCTTCTGAGTCGGACCGCAGCGTAACTTTCGGGTTCTCCCACTGCATACAGGATGAAGTCCTTGGAGTAGTCCGGGTTTGTCAACACCGGAGCTTGCGCACTTCGAGCCTTGATTTCCTCGAAAGCTTGCTCTCTCTCATCACCCATTCGTAAGGTGTATCTTTCTTCAACAGCTCGGCCATAGGCTTGATCACCCGTGCGAATCCGGAATGAACTTCCGCACGAAGTTAATCCGACCGAAGAAGGACCGCAGCACCTTTTTATCGCATGGGGCTGGCAAGCGAACGAGGGCTTCCGCTCCGTCGTGGTCAATGGCGAGGCCTTCCTCGGAGATGACATGTCCCAAGCAGCCTTTCCTTCCTTTACCGCGAAGACGTACTTCTTCGGGTTTATAGAGATGCCGAATTCTCGACAACTTTCAAATATCCGCCGCAGTGCGAAACATGATCTTCTCGTCGGTGAGAGAAAATACCATGTCATCAAGATAGATGACAATAATCTTGTTGAGCAGCTTCTCTAAGGCCAGGTCCATGGCCCTTTGGAACGTGGCACCAGCATTGGATAAGCCAAACGGCATGCGCCGATAGGCGAACGTCCCCACTTCGTGGTAAACGCCGTCTTATGCCGGTCTTCGTCTTTGACCCAAATCTGGTTGTAGCCGGAAAATCCATCTAAAAGTGAAAATCTCTCGGGCTCCAAGGAACGATATGCAAAATTTGGTCGATTTGGGGAAGCGGATAGTGGTCCCTGAGGGAAGCCTCGATTTAGGTTTCGAAGTCGACACGTAGACGTATGTCGCCATTCTTTTTCCTCACGGCACCGCATTCGCGACCCAGATGAATGTTTGATGGGGTAGATGATCTTGGCCTCCAAAGATCTTCAAGAGCTCGGTCTTCATCATGGCCTCAACCTTTGGATTTACGGCCCTTTGCTTTTGTCGGAACGGCTTGGCGCCATCCTCTAGCTCGATGGTATGCCGGATGACAGATCCGTCATACCCTCAAATCTTCGTAGCACCAGTGCCACGATGTCGGGGAACTCCCGGCACAGCTGATCTAATCCGCACCGCCTCCTCCGACGTGCACCTGCTCCGACCTTGATGGTTTTACTCAGTTCGAGCTCCAGTGTCAGGATACCGCCTCGGGTCTACTTTGATCCCGTGGGATATTGCTCGTCATTTCGATCAAAGAGACTTTCTAATGTAATCACTTTTGGGACGTGATTATTCCGTAACTGTATCAACCCCTCATATTGCTCGTCATCAGGGTCTCTACCTTCGATTACACACACTTCGTTAACCAGGAATGTGACGATCTCCTCGTCACAGCTGAATACCCGCTGTAAGGTATCCCTATCGTGCACGTAAGGCCCGTAAATGGTGCGGACCGGCTTCGCTTCGGACGACGTCTTCACCGAACGCACTGGCTCCAACAGACGCCGAATATCCGCGTGCTTGTTTCTCTCACGCGATATTGCCTTAACGTTCAATGAGTCAAACGATTCCATCGAGTCCCGGACCCGATTGCGGTACGCTCTAAGATAGTGATGCTTAGACGCGCATTTATTCGTAACTTGATGACACACTAACTCGAATCTCCGAAAATTTGGAGATGCTTGATTCCTAGCCTTTCCGCCTTTCGCACCCAAGCACTGTGGCTTCGTATTCCGCCGAATTGTTAGTACAGCTCCAGGCCAGCCTGTAGGCATAGTCCCTCTGGACTCCGGCTGGAGAAACCAGGAGGACCCCTGCACCGGCGCCATTCTTGCAACGGGCGCCGTCAAAGAAAAGCTTCCACAGCTCTTCGGGTGCAGGTCCTACTTCCTTCGCAACGGACACGTCAAGCTCCTTGGGCTGCTTAATGGAATAACACCTCGTCTCGTCCCGATTACGGCATTAAAATCCCGCAACGAGAACTCGTCTTCTAGCCGTAGCACTTCGAGAGCTTGCTCGGCCGGCTCTACCGTCACCGCTTCTTCTTCCGACAACCGGACCATGCACCCATCTCTCCGCCGGGTATCTTGTCTACTAGAAAAGGGGAAGGCTTCTCATTGAAAATTTTCAGCCTCCTTCCTTTGAAGGGCACTTCCATGTGCGAGTAGTCTAGAGACAGTACCCGCCCAACTTCGGCAGTTGAACTCCCGAGAGAGACACATGCCGAAGTAAGGCTCCGGGTCAACAATCACGACCTCTTGGATGACCACAATGTCGAGAGCTTTGTGCAGCCGGATAGGGATGTCCTTTATGACACCAACCGTCTTGACAGGGGTGCCGTCTAATTGCAAGACACCTTGGCTGCTCCGTGTGTATTCCATCCCGATCTCATCGCACGGCCTTCGGCATCACGACCGAGGAAGCACCGTAATCCACCATGCAGCTAGGAACTATGTGCCCTTGCATCCGCAAAGACAGATAAAAGGGTGGCGGTCCTGTTCTTCCCAAATGGGAGATCGTGCAAAGGTTGAACCAGACAGCAGCCGCATCTGCTTGCCGTTCTTCATGTTTTTCAGTGATTCTTGCAGCAGATCTACCTGGCCTGGAAGCAGAAGGGCATCGTACATGCTGATTCTGGCAGGAGTCTTCTTTAACTCGTCTACAATGCTGTAGCCCGAGGTACTAGCTCCTTCTGCTGGTTTAGCCGGTTCATACTTGGTCCGGCATCGTTGGGTGGCCTCAACTCGCCGTCTCTTGGTCAGAGACGGGTACTTCAGCTTCTCCTGGGCTTGTTCTTTGGTTTCGGCTGGGGGCTGAAGTACAGGAAGCTTAGCGGGAGTTGGGGCCTTTGCTGGAGGCTTAGCTGGAACAGCAGCGGTCTTTGCTAGAGAAGGTTTAGCGGGAGCTTTATCTTTGGATGCCTTCTCCTGGGCTGTGTAAGGCCACGCCCGCTAGGACGGTGGCAGCCCATTGGGCCGCGGTCTTTCTCTTCTCGCATATACCCGCAAAGGTTTAGCCGCGTCCGCAGCCTTTCTTTTCTTCCTTGGCGGGCGCCACCGGGTTCTCTTCTCGGGAGTGGCAAAATTGGCCTCGCCGTCCAAGATCATGTACATCTCATCATCTTCTATAGTGCTGCCGGCCAAGGTCTGGATGTAGTGCCGGTGCAAAGTGCAATCTTCCTCCGAATGCGGGTCATTGCACGTAGTGCACCAGTTGACCTGGTCAGGAGGACCAGGTGGGTCATCTATAGCAAGATTTCTCGGAGGCGGACGCCTCGCGGTTGGTTTTCTCGGGGCTTTATCTTTTGTCAGCCGGCGGCGCATACGGCCTTCTAGGAGCAAAGTCCATTTGGGCCTCGTTTTTTTCATAGCTGTCATGTCATTGGACATGGCATGATATCCGGAGGCCAAAGCCCGCACTTCTTGTAGAATCGTGTTCGGATGCCGTCAGCTGGGAGGCGGCAACTGTGCCGGTGGAGGCAAAGCGGCCAATGGAGGAGGGTTAGAATAAGACGCATACTGCGGGGGAGCAGGAAGCGCCGGAAAATGCGGAGCGGGAGGAGGCGGATGAGGGTAATGCAACTGAGGCGGGCCGTATTGAGTTACGACCGGCGCCGGATTCCACCGCGGGCCGGGGCCGCTGCCCCGAAGTAGACGGCACACCACCGTGGCGGAAGGATACCGCGATCTTGGAAAGTCGGGATGAATCGGCTCCTCGCACTCGGACGGAAGCCCGCCGATGGAGATAATGTCGCCTTCGCCTTGTCGGGCAGCTTCGTACAGTGAGTGGAACTCGTCAATTCGGGCGATCTTCAGCAGGAGCATATGTCCGAGTTGAAAGACCTCGGATAGTAGTGAGCAGCCATGCCGGCCGAAGGCCGAAGTTCGCGAGGTACCCGTTTCCAGGATCTCGCAAACCTAATGTTAAAATCGGACACCTCCTCTTGAGGATGCCTCCTCGGATTGCTTGGAACCGATGCAAGAGAGAGGTAGGATCAGCAGACTCGTTGCATCCTTTTACGAGCCTCCCGGCAAGCCGGGCCACCCAAGTGATGGATCCCTCCGGCGCCGATCTCCACCAAGAGAGAAGCTTTCCCCTCGTGGAAAGGGCCAGCAGACGGGTCTTCACACTTTCACCGTGATGGTATGCGGTGCAGGCCGTGGCAAGGATGTCCTGGATGTGCTCGTACGCCGTCTTACCGTAGCCGTCGTATGTGGGAATAGACTTTAAAGCAGCAGGGGGCACAGCTTGCTGACCGATCAGGGCCAAAGGCCCTGTAGAGTCCACCGCCGGGAAGAGATCATCGTCATTCGGCTGTTGATCAGCCATTTCTTCTTCTTCTCCGCCGTCGGTTGTGTACTCGGTGTCGGTACTTTCCGAGGATACAGGATTTTCCTCTTCCTCGGCCTCTTCTACTTCGTACTCGGCTCTTCCGACCTCAGCTTCGGCCTCTTCTTGATCTCACCTCGGCTTCGTCGAAACGAGCTCGCGGATCAGCCACCCTGGGTATCTCGCCTCGAGCGTGGATGTCTAGTTCGTAGAACTCGGGCGGGCTTCTCGGATTTCTTGTTCGCCACCTTCTCGTGTGCATGAAGGTGACCGGACCGGTCTTCTAGACTCAGAGGATTTGTTCGTGCAGAGTCGCCAGGTGTTCAGATTTGGAACAAGCAATGAAGCGAACACCGGTGCTTCGATTCCGTCGGGGGTGAGAAACTTCCTTGTCTCACCAAGAGCTCGAGAACCGTCGCCGCCGGTGGAGACCGATCGGAAAATCTCTCGTCGATGTAGGACCCGTGTTCCGCCGAGCGGGTCGGAAGAACTGTTGCGCTAGGTGGAAACTAGATGGGTACTCTTTCTTTAAATCGTGGGACAAGCGTCCCACCGGCGTGCCGAGAAACCGTTGGTTACGAATCCGCCATGAGGAAAGGATTTTTGGTTAATGCGCCCGTATTCGCCCACCAAAGATGAAAGGCCGGAAGGAAGAGATGCCTTCCGAGCCAATCTCCGGAGAAGGCCGGCTCCTTTTGGGGAGCTTGATTTAAGCTAAAGGGAACAGAAAGAAATAAAGGAACGGAAAGAGACAAATGTACATAAAGAGATACAAATATGTCCAAAGGTTGGTGGGGGGAACTAACAGTACGGGAACACACCAATCACCGCTACTTACTGCATACAAACACAGAGCATGACAAGGAACTGCAAAACCTAGGCGTACTTCCGATACACCAAGCAGCGTATGCACAGCCTTCAATAGCTCCCTAGCAAACATTCCCTACAAGGAACTAACAGCTAGGGATCGTATCAATCACCGGATACGTACACCGACAGGGGTAGAAAGTAAACCTAGAGATGTCGGAGCCTGTATATGTGTTAGGTAGAGAGTTTAACCGCACAGCCTCAATGGCTCCCTAGCAAACATTCCCTACAAGGAACTAACAAGCAGGGATCGCATCAATCACCGTGATACGGGCCAGCAACGTCACACACAACCGATGGAACCGCTACCAAATTTATAATGAATGCTTTAAATAATGAAGTACGGAAGGTGCTTTAAGCAAGCAATGCTAGAGGAACCCGATCGCCAAATGCCAAAGTGAATTAACGAGCAACGACACAGGTGGGCCTAAGGCATATAATGAAAGACAAAGATAAAAGAATAAAGACAATAGAACAGAACCAGGCATACAGATTGTATTCATAAGCAGAAGCACGGTTACAGTAAGCACAGTAGTTCCCTAACAAACATTCCCCTTCCACCCTTTACAATGAATTTCAGATGGGCTTTTATAGCCCGAGTCCCACCCGTTACATTAATGGGCACAGAGTCCCAGTCAAACATGAGCTGACAGAAGCGGCGAAAGAGCTGCAAATGCCGACCTTTTGTCGGATCGGTCGTACCCGCAAGATGGTCTTCCCGGAAGCCGGACAGCCTACGTGGCGGAGTGCCGGGTAATTCTTCAAGTCGGCAGGCTTGCTAGTAGCCGGAGCAGGTGAAACCTCGGATCAGCTTTGAATGAGGCTATTAACGCAGCGGTGCAGCAGCCCATGCTTATCCCTTTTGGTCGGCAAGCCTTGGTTCAAATCCCGAGCCGGACACTTGTCCCGATGATGGGTTATGTCAGGACACATGCCTGCCTTAGAGGGCAGTCTATCCATCTTTGCTTGGGATCGGGGCTCCTTGGGATGCGTGCAGAAATCAGTGCAGTCGGGGAAGGCCTTCAAGCCTTGGTCAAATTCCGGGTTTGTTCCCCTACTGTACACCTGTCAAGGGCGCATTCCCGCTCCGTTGAGAAGTCGAACTGCGCACAGGCGAACACTGGTGTCTGCCGCCATATGGACCTGCTCCGGCATTTTACCTTTTTTCTCGCATTGACCCGCCAGCAGTGCAAGGTGCGCCCATAAAGTGGGGCGGAGTCGGACTTCGCACCGGGCGAGTACGCACTTCGCCCAAATCGGCGAAGTGCGCACTTCGCACCAAAACCGGGCGAAGTGCGAACTTCGCACCCGCACTTAGCCAATTTCGTATAGACCCGCCGGAAAGCCGGAAAATCAACCGGGGAACTCCAAGGAAAAAAGGGGGGAGAGAAAGAGAATGGGAAAGAAAAGGAAAGGGAGAGAAGGGAGAAAAACGGAAGGAGGAAAAGAAGAGCAGCACTGTTACAAAACAATATTGAAGACATTGCACCCCGTGCAAAATGTGACAACAGAAACATTGGGAAGAGAAGACACCTTGGGGAGAACCTGACGCAACCGGTCCATGTAGGTAAAGGAATAATAATAGTCAAAGTCTATAATGACTCGAGGGGCTGAAGGGGAGGGAGGAAGGGGAGGAGTTACAGGAAGGGAAACAGTGGATAATGTAAGAGAAAGAACTGAATGATCAGTAAGGGGGGGAGGGTGATCAGAGACATTGAATCGGGAAATGAATGAAATGAGGGTGGTAGAGGAAATAGCATAGTCGATGACACTGGCTCCACCACTATGAGGAAAGCAAGTAAACCCACCGGAATCCGGAAAACAAGATATACCATTGAGAAGAACTAGCCTGTTGGATTCACCCAACTCAATAAGATGCTTACCGTAAGCAGTCACCTGTGTGTCGCTGGAGGTTCGAGCAAAACCAAGGTCCTCAAGATCCAATTCCCGAGTCTGCATCTCATCGGTTGTGAGGTCATGAAGAGAAACCTGCATAGGTCCGGTCCGAGCATTGAAATCTCCCAGCAGAAGTATCTCCCCTGAAGCCGAGTATCTAGTAATGTCCTCATAGAGATCTTGGAAAGGGTCCACGTCCGTGTGAATAGCAAAATTGGACGTGGTGGGGGGAAAGTAACAGGTGGCAATGTAGATATCCCAAAGAGGTGGGTGACGATGGATTTTAATCCATAAAAACCTGGAGTGGAGGTCAGTTGAAACCAGGGATACCAAACGCTAGAGCCTATCCCTGATAAGAGCAGCAACACCTCCTGCTCCTCGAACCCCTCCAAAGCATCGAATGAGTTGCCGACAACTAGACCACCAAAAGTAACCAGAGATAACTGGAAGGGCCCGCTCAGGACTCTCGTGTGTCTCATAGATAAGAATGATGTCATGTCTACCAATCACATCAAGAATGGACCCTGGGGCAGACCACATCATACCATTGCAATTCCAGCAAGCTATAGCTAGCTTATCTGCCACCCCTCTTCCATGTCGATGGAGTCATTTGTTAGGCAAGGGTTTGGACCACCCATGTGGGGGAGAGTCCTAATCACTGCACGCAAATTACGAATAACTGCCCATTTGTTGGCTTTCCTGGCTACGACTACTTGTTCCCTGACTTTCTTCAATTCTTCAACCTGGAGTCGTGTAAGGTCCTCATCAAGGTAGATCTTGTCCTGAAGAGTAAATAATTTCCATTTGGCCCTCAATGCCTTCATACACTCTTCCGCATTTTTGAAGTGTATGATTAATGTGGAGTTGGGAGAGAACCATGCTCTCTCAAGAGTAACGTCTGTTAACTCAAGAGTGTTGTGAATGAAGGCATTTCCAGCTTGAAGCGGATTAGTAGGTTTGGGCACCCCACGAACCTTGAGATTGAGCGCTTTCGCATTATGGATCCTTTCTTCTTCAAATTTAGCTTGGACAGCCAACTCAACTATGGGGAGGGGGGTTCTTTCTGGCTACAACCTGAACCCAAGATTGTTGGTCGGCTAATTTTTGGCTTTGTGAAATTGACACTTCCTTGAGACGTTCCTGCTCAGCAAGAAGAACAGTCTGTTCATCTCGAATTTTTTAAATTTCAGAGTGTAAATTCACAAAATTCTGAGGAAGTTGTTCTGTATGTGCAGTCTGCAATTGAGTAATGATGGCTTGCTGATCTTGAAGTTTAATTTGGAGATCCGTGATAATGCGGTTGTCGTCTTTCACTTGGTCTTGCAAGGAGAGTATAATACTAGCTTGCGTGTCTAGCTGTTTTTGGAGAGAATTAATCTGTTTAGACAAACGCTGATATGAAACTGTTGTGTGAAGGCATTGGACAGATTTAAGAGGAGAAGCCCGCGTCTCCTCCATTCCTCCTCCTTCAAGTATCCCCATAACACCAAGAACACCGGGCTGCTAAACGATTCACAATGAGGACAACTGGGACATGCTAGGGCACGGTCGGGGCTGCGCTAGGGCACACACAGAAATACACCTTGAGCGCAGCAGAAATCCACCTCGAGCGCAGCAAAAATCCACCCGGAGCGCAGCAAAAATCCACCTCAGCGCAGCAGAAATCCACCCCCAACGCAGCAAAAATCCACCTCCCGAGTGCAGCAGAAATCCCCCTCAACGCAACATAAATCCCCCTTGAGCGCAGCAGAAATCCCCCTTAGCGTAGCAGAAATCCACCTCCCAAGCACAGCAGAAATTCCCCTCTGGAGCGCAGCAGAAATCCCTCAAGCTCAGCAGAAAACCACCTCAGCGCAGCAAAAAACCACCTCCCGAACGCAGTAGAAATACCCTCCCGAGCGCAGCAGAAAAACACCTCAGCGCAGTAGAAAACCACCTCCCGAGCGCAGCAGAAATCCACCTCTCAAGCGCAGCAGAAAACCACCTCAACGCAGCAGAAATCCCCTCCCAAACGCAATCCCCTCCTGAATGCAGCAAAATCCCCTCCCGAGCGCAATAGAAATCCCCTCCCGAGCGAATTTCCTTACGATGTTGGTGTTTAGATTTTGCACCATTCATATTTTTAGCTACACAATATTAGACCTTTCTTTAAAAAGAGAAAGAAAATGCAGATGGAACAAACTTAACACACCTCTCTATACGGTTGCTTATCCCTTGAATCCAAAATGGTATGATGTTTTAGTGACCAAGAAGAGAGGGCCCAGCCATGATAGAGAGAGAATGAAGGGATTCTTTATTGTTGGGAGCGGGAAATAGAATTATAGCACCGGAGAGGAGGCATCACTTATTAAGAGCCAGTTTGCCCAACTTTGACATGGATGTGAGAAGTATGTTAAAGTGGAAGCCCTATACAATAGACATTCTCAAAAGGGCACAATAGCTTGGCGAAATCTTCATGAACAGGATGCATATGGATTGCAAACATTTGTTAGACAGTTATTCTCTCAAGTAACTGTTGCCACATTTTGCACGAGGTGCCATGTTTTCAAAATTTGTAAGTATGCTGCTCTTCCTTCCCTCCATCTCCTTTTCCCCTTCTCCACTGTTCCCTTTCTCCCCTTGTATCAGTTGCATTCCTCCCTTTTCCCCCGGTTCTTTCTTCGGCTAAAACAGAGCAAGCACTCCCTGAAAAATTCTAAGTGTCAGGGCGCAACCCAACTTCGCAGCGAAGTCGGGGTGCGCCCTCAAGTTGGAGCACACTAGGGAATGCGAAGTGCGGAAACAGGCTGAAAAGGAGCAGAATTTGGCTAAGTGTCAGAGCGCAACCCGACTTCGCAGCGAAGTCGGGATGCGCTCTTCTTCCTGTGCGCACTTGGGAAACAGTGTTTGCAAAATTCAGCTAAGTGCCGGAGCGCAACCCGACTTCGCAGCGAAGTCGGGGTGCGCTCCCCCTTTTGTGCGCAGTCCGAACAGCGGCCGAAACAACCAAGTGCTGAAGTGCGCAACCCGACTTCGCAGCGAAGTCGGGCTGCGCCCTCTAACCGGTGCGCAGTTGGGCAAGATCCATCAAGCAGCCCAGAAATTGGCTAAGGCACGGAGGCCTCCCCAACTGCGCTGTTCCCCACCTGCGCTACCCGATGGCGCTCTGATCCCAGGCGAAGTTGGACAAACTGCCTTTCAAGGCAGACATGTGTCACTCATCAGAATTCGACAAGTGTCCAGCCTCGGGATTCGAGCCGAGATGTGACGGGAAAAAGGACAAGCATGGGCCGAACTACCTACGCCAGCTGCCTCCATTTAAGCTGATGCAAAGTTCCATCTACCATAGCTACCCGCATTCCTGCTGACTAGAAGTTTCACCCGACGCACTGCCACGTAGCTGTACAACTTTCAGGGAGACCTTGCTGCAAGTACAGTCCTCGCCGACAGAGTCGACATCGGCGACTCTTCTACCGCTTTTGTCAGCTATTGTCCGGTCTGGGACTTTGTGCCCGTAATTGTAATCGGGGGGAACTTGGGCTATAAATAGCCACACCATTTCATTGTAAAAGGGGTGGAAGGGGGATATCCTGCTAGGGAACCATTGTAGCTATACGTTTGCCTCTGAATGCAAGACACACACTTGGCTCTATTTTGTTGTTGTCATTCTTTTATATTGCCTGTACTTGTCATTTCTGCCTCATGTTTCTTATTTCATTGCTCACTGTTATTCTGAATTATGGATTCCGGTATTTGGTGATTAAGTATTCCTGGAATGCATAGATAGAGGATACATAGGATATATGACAGCGGTAGTTTCTATTGTGTGTTCTGTTTTGGATTGTTGTTAGTAGTGGTGATTGATCGTTGTCGTGCTGCTCATCCCCCCCACCCAACACCAATCCTATTTCAATCTCTTTTCGCATTTTTATCTCTTTCCTGTACTCTTAACTTAAACACTGAAAAAACCCATAGGAAGCCGGCCTTCTCCGGAGATTGGCACGAAAGCCATTCCTTCCTTCCGGCCTTTCAATCTGGTGGGCGAATCTGGGGCGCATTTAACCAAATCCTTTCCTCATGGCAGATTCGTAACCAACAGTTTCTACGCACGCCCGGTGGGACATGGAAGTTTCCCACACCAAAACAGAATCGAAGCACTGGTGTTTGCTTCATTGTTGTTAGAATCAGAACACCTGGCGACTCTGCAAGTACCTGAATATTCTCTGAGTCCGTGAAGACCGGTCCGAGTGCCTTCATGCATACAAGAAGGTGGAGAGCAAGGAATCCGGGAAACCAGCCTGACCTTTACGAAATCGACATTGCCGCTCCAGGAGAGCGCGTCAGGCTGGCTGATCACCAAGCTTGCATAGACGAATCTGAGCCCGAAATCGAAGAGGCCGAGGCTAAAGAGCAATCTACATCCTCGGACGGTACCGATACAGAGTACACTACCGGAGGAGAGGAAGAAATGGCTGCTCAGCAGAATGATGAGGATCTCTTCCCGGCGGTAGACTCCACAGGGCCCTTGGCCCTAGTCGGACAACAAGCTATGCCCCCCGCTGCCCTAAAGTCCATCCCTACTTACGATGGCTACGGCAAGACGACGTATGAACACATCTAGGACATTCTGGCCTTGGCTGCACTACACTCTATTACAGATGAAAGCGTCAAGACCCGTCTGCTGGCACTTTCCCTAAGAGGGAAGCTTCTCTACTGGTGGAGATCTCTGCCAGAGGGATCTATCACGGGGTGGCGCCAGCTGGCTGGCAGGCTTGTAAAAGGATGCAACGAGTCTGCTGATCCCTCTTCGCTGTTGCATCAGTTCCAAAGCATCCAGCGACACCCCAAAGAGGAGGTGTCGGACTTCAACATAAGGTTTGCGAGGTCTTGGAAACGAGTACCTCGCGAACTGCGACCTTCAGCTGAAGATAGCCCGAGTCGATTCATTCCCTGCCCTGTACGAAGCTGCCCAGCAAGCCGAAATGGATATAATCTCCATAGGCAGGCTCCCGCATAGAGTACAGCCACCCATTTACCCTGACTTTCCTCAGTCCCAGTACCCATCGGCCTCTGGTGTGATGCCGTCATCTTCAAGTCAGCACCCCCAGCAGCCATGGAATCCGGCGCCAGTCGTAAACCCTTATGGTCCGCCACAAATTCATTATCCTAACCCGCCGCCTCCTCCTCCGCAGTATCCTGCACTCCCAGCTCCCCCTCAGTATGCGCAGTATTCTGCACCTCCGCCATTGGCTGCATTACCTCCGCCAGCTCAGTTGCCACCTGCAGACAATGACATTCAGAACAAAATCCTCCACGAGGTGTGAGCTCTGGCATCTGGATACCATACCATGTGAAATGACATGACTATACTGAAAAAGAAGCAGGCCCAGATGGAGTTTGTTCCAAGGAGGCCATATCCTCCTCCGGCACTGACAAAAGATCAAGCCGCGGAATGGCAAGTTCAAAGGCACCCCCCTGCAAGAATTGCGGCCATTGAGGAGCAACCTGGCACTTCTGACCAGGTTAACTGGTGCTCCACGTGCAACGACCTGCATTCAGAAGAAGATTGCACGCTGCATCAGCATTACCTCCAGACCCTGGCGGGCAGCGCCATAGAGGACGAAGAATTATACATGATCCTGGGCGATGAAGACAACTTTGCCGTCCAAAAGGATGATCCCGTGCTGCCCCTGCCCAAGGAAGACAGAAAGCCTGTTGAAGCTGTTGCTGCCCAAGCAAAGCCATTGAAGGTATACGCCAGAAGAGAAAAGGCGCAACCTGCTGGGCTACCTCCGGACAAAAGGCTATGGCATCCTGCAGCCAAAGAAAAATTTCTTGCACTCAAGCCTCCCGCAGCGAAAGCTCCCGCAGCTCCGTCTCCAGCTGAAACGAAAGAACAAGCTCAGGAGAAGCTGAGATATCCGTCTCTGACAAAGAGACAGAGAGTCGAAGCCACGCAGCAATACCGAACCAAGTATGAACCTGCGAGGGAAACGGAGGGAGCTAGCACTTCAGGCTACAACATAGTGGATGAGCTAAAGAGGACTCCCGCAAGGATAAGTATGTATGATGCTCTTCTGCTCCCAAGTCAAGTTGATCTGCTGCAGGAATCTTTGAAGAGCATAAAACATGGCAAGCAGACGCAGCCTGCTGTTTTGGTTCAACCTCTGACAGTCTCCGCCACTGGAAAGAACAGACCACCTCCCTTCTATCTGTCATTGCGGATGCAAGGGTACATAGTACACAACTGTATGGTGGATTCTGGTGCCTCCACGACTGTGATGCCGAGAGCCGTCTACGACGAGATCAGAATGGAGTATACAAGAAGCAGCCAAGGTGTGCTGCAGCTAGACGGCACCCCTGTCAAGACAGTTGGTGTCATCAAAGATATTCCGATCCGGCTGCACAAAGCTCTTGACATAGTGGTCATACAAGAGGTTGTGGTTGTCGACTTGGAACCTTACTTCGGCATGTGTCTCTCCAAGGAGTTCACTGCGAAGCTGGGTGGGTATCTGTCTCTGGATTACTCACATATGGAAGTGCCCTTCAAAGGAAGGAGACTGAAGATCTACAACGAAAAGCCTTCCACATTTCTAGTAGAGAAGATACCCGGAGAAGAGTCACAAAACTGCATGGTTCAGCTGACAGCGGAAGAACTGGTGGTGGTAGACATGACAGAGCAAGCTCTCGAGCTGTTGCAAGTAGAAGATGAGTTCTCCTTGCTGGACTTCAATGCCATGATCGAAACTGAGCAAGGCTGCTACACCGTCACTCAGCCTGAGAGAATTGACCAGTCAGCCAAGAAAGAGGTAGGACCTGCACCAGAAAAGCTATGGAAGCTTTTCTTTGATGGCACCTGATGCAAAAATGTGCCGGTGCAGGTGTACTCTTGGTTTCCCCGTCCGGGATCCAGAAGGACTACACCTACAGGCTGGCTTGGAGTTGTACTAACAACGCGGCGGAGTACGAAGCCCTATGCTTGGGTTTGAGAAAAGCGGAGAGGCTGGGGATAAAGCATTTGCAGATCTTTGGCGACTCAGAGCTGGTGTGCAATCAGATTACAAACAAGTGCGCCTCCAAGAAGCATTACCTCAAGGCGTACCGTAATCGTGTCTGGGACCTGATGGAGTCTTTCGACTCGTTGAACGTCAAAGCCATATCACGTGAAAAGAACAAGCACGCTGACATTCTGGCGTCTGTTGGAGCCAGGTATGTTCCGGCTGATGACACTGTCCAGAAGCCGAAGCCGGTTCGTACCATCTACAGGCCTTTTGTGCCTGATAAAGACACCCACTGGCAGGTGTTTGACTATGACAAGGAAATCGTCACTTTTTTGGTTACCGAAGCATGTACAATCGAAGGTAGAGACCCTGATGACGAGCAATATGAGGGGTTGATACAATTGAAGAATAATCATGTCCCAAAAGGACTGATTACATTAGAGAGTCTCTTTGATCAAAATGACAGAGCAATATCTCACAGGATCAAAGTAGACCCCAAGCAGTACATCGACCTGGAGCTTGAACCTGGAAAAACAATCAAGGTCGGGACAGACTGCACTGAAGAGGAACTCGGGCAGATCAGATCATTATGCAGAGAGTTCCCCGATATTGTAGCCTGGTGCTACCAGGACTTGAAGGGGTATGACAGACAGATGATCCAAGATACCATAGAGCTAGAAGATGGTGCGAAACCTTTCCGGCAGAAGCAGAGGGCTGTAAACCCGAAGATTGAAGCCATGATGAAAGCCGAGCTCTTGAAAATGCTGGAAGCCAAGATCATCTACCCCATCAAGCATTCATCTTGGGTTGCAAATCTGGTTCCTGTGAGGAAGAAGAACGGAGACATCAGTCTCTGTGTGGATTTCAGAAATCTAAATCAGGCCTCACTGAAGGACCATTACCCGCTGCCCCAGATCGATCAGATCCTCCACATAGCTGGAGCACAGAGATTCTCCTTCTTAGACGGATTCTCTGGGTACAACCAGATATGGGTGAAAGACAAAGACCAGCATAAGATAGCGTTCACCACCAAATGGGGAACGTTCGCTTATCAGCGCATGCCCTTCGGCTTGTCCAATGTCGGCGCTACATTCCAGAGAGCCATGGACCTGGCCTTCCGAGAGCTGCTTAACAAGATCATTGTCATCTACTTGGATGACATGACTGTATTCTCTCACAGGAGAGAGGACCATGCTTCCCACCTACGGCAAATATTTGAGAGATGTCGTGAATTCGGCATCTCCATTAACCTGAAGAAATCTGTCTTCTGGATTATGGGGTTATGTATGCCCATGCATGGCCACATGTCTTGTCTAAAAACAAGACCACTGATTGTCCAAAGGGTTAGACTAGCATGACCATTTCTTCCATAATTGGTTAAATTATTTTGCTCAAAGTGAGGTAATGAATTCTAAATCAGAATAGTAAGGATAGGGTTAAACTCCCATCTCGGTTAGGTTGGGAGTCTGATTCCCCAAAGTTCTGATTTCACATTCACTTGCACATGGGTTCAAGATAGTAGGGACTCATAACCAACTTTGGGATATAATAAAGCAATTCATTGGTGGATCCTAAGAGGGTTTGGCAATCTTGAATGTTTGTGCATGATACTAGAAAGTTTAGGCCTTTACAAGAGCAAAACCTATTAGCATAGTTATCAGGTTACACAAATCATTCACAATCTCACATATGCATCCATGTAAAACTGACAACGGAATGTTGATCAATTTCAAACGATAGGGAATGAAATTCATTGCACACACCGAGCTAATACTTGATGATTCTGATGATTCATGTAATTTGATCTTTGGGCATTTGTTTATATTGCTTATGTGCTAACACATGTTTTCAAGTTTGTATACTTCCAGGTTGGGTTCTCACAAAATGCTCAGGAGCATTTGACAGCAAAGTCGCCATTTGTTGTGGGTGATCCACAACACACCCCAAAATTGGGGACCCACCTTTTTTGCATGCTTTCAAAGAAAATCTCGGTGACCCAAATGCTAAAAATCAAGAAAAAGGGGCAAAATTGCACAAGGATAAAAAGTGTCGCGATATCGCGATATCGCGACATGTCGCGCCATCGCTGCCGAAAAATGAAAATTGTCGCGATTTCGCGACGTGTTGCGCTGTCGCGGCCGAAGCAGAAAAGTGTCGCGAAATCGTGACATGTTACTCCGTCGCGGCCAAAAGCAGAAAGGCGTAGCGAAATCGCGACATGTCGCAAAATCGCGGGTCAAGCCAGTCAAACAGGGCAAAGCAGAAAAAACGTCGCGATATCGCGACATGTCGCGTTTTCGCGGTGAAGCAAAGGAGCAAAGCTGCATGCATAATAATGTCGCGATTTACATGGGGCCGTTACAGAATGTGCAGAAAGCGCGAAACACGTGGCATACAGGTGTCGGGGTTACAGAAGCGTTACAAGAAAACAGAAAATATCGAACGTTTCAGCATCGAGCATGAATTCAAAGCAACGAAAAGGCGGGAATACGAAACGATGCATTCTGGGAGGTGAAACGAAGCGACGCAGGGTGCAACAGAGAGCCGCGCCAGACAGTATAAAATCAGAAGCGCAGATTGATACGAGGGTTGGAAATTGCTGCTAGCAGAGTTGCAGAGACAAGGGTTGCATGCCATTCTGGGCCTGCACTTGGAGCAATTTCCTTCACTTGTTCTGGATTTGTTAAACCTGGAACATTCTGTCAATGTAACTGATATATCATTTTAATACAGAAATACAGAGAGCTGATATCTCATTGATAAGAAAGGAGTCATTTTTGCATGCAAGATTTAATGTTTTATCTTCCCTTTCAGATTTCTAGGCTTCTAGGTGAAGTTTAATGCAAATGTTTTTGGTTGCTTCATGCGAATGCCTAAAATCTGAAATTACAGTAAAAACCCTAGAAACCCGCACCTAGCTTATCTGGATTGTGCGAATTTGTAGGTTCAATAGGTTAGGTTGCATGTAGAAACCTCATTATCTTCGGTTTTGTCAATCAGGATGGTCGCACTCTGGACGTAGTTTAGTTTCATTTTCATTTGCATTTCTTTTATTTTCAATCCCTTATTTTATTTTCTGCATTTTAATTATTGTCATTCAAATAAATTATTGAAAATCCATCAAAGCTCAAGATCGAAATAGATTCAGTTCTTAGATTTATTCACTTTGAGTCCATTGTAAATTCAAATTAAAATAAACCATAGTGCCCCTTGTTAACATCCACTTGCAACCCTAAGGTATTCCCAGCATTTAAATTGAACAACATCTTTGGTAAACAAAAAGCTAGCATAACAAGAACCTTGGAGAAATTATTCTGTTATAATTTCTTTGCAAGCAGAGGATTTTGGGACTCAGATCCTAACGGAGAGTGTGCTTTCACAATTGGGTGAAAACAGCACTCAACATATTGTAATGAGAAAAGGGGGGGGAACTTTTGCTAGAAAGCTGCTGTGACTTGATTTCTGCAATCGATATTAAAGACTTTGGGCTTCATTTTTTCCTTGTATGCTGCCTTTCGTGATTATTTCTGCTATTCTATCTTCATTTGTATACTGCAATTCTGAATCCTGAGTTTAGGTGTGTAATTGGGGACAAAACCCTGGAATTCTCCTGAAGGATACATAGGGGAGACAATATTGCGTTAAACTCCTTTTATGCTGCCTGTGGTAAGTGGTTTCTGTTACATTCACATATTTTCCTAATTGCTATAATTCTGAAATCTAGATTTAGTCGTGGGAGAATAGTTGAATCCTGGAACTCTTCCAGAGGATACATAGGGAACTTTGCGTGGTATTTATTTATGCATTATTCTTGGTATTTATTGCTGCTACTTCAAGCTTCCAGTTAGTGATCGTGTTGATGGTTCTTTCCCACCACAATACCCAGCTATTTAATTTATTTCCTGCACCCTTACTATTTTTATCTCTTTCCAGCACCTTTACTCTTTTTTATCTCTTTCCTACACCCTTTTTTTTTTTATCTCTTTCCTGCACTCTTAACTTAAAACCCTAAATAGTTTAGTACAGGAGCCAGCCTTCTCCAGAGATTGGCACGGAGGGCATCTCTTCCCTCCGGCCTTTCAATGTTGGTCCAGGTCTCGGGCGCGTACACGTACAAAATCCTTTCTTGTGGCAGATTTGTGACCAACAGTAACCAGCTGTTCAGCTTAAGCAAGGAACTAAAGTAGCTGTAGTTCTATTTATTTATTCAAAAGGAATCAACTGTGGTCAACACAGCACTTCAATTTATCTTGTATAAATCTAAAGTACATGTTGGTTCCAAATCTGCCACTAGGATAGGATTTAATGTAATGCGCCCTAGATTCGTCCAGCAGATTGAAAGGCCGGAAGGAAGGAATGCCTTCCATGCCAATCTCCGGAGGAGGCCAGCTTCCTATGTTTTCTCAATTGGTTTTAAGCTCAGAGTGCAGGAAAGAAATTAGAAATGCAGAAAGAAATATAAATGTGATTGTTATGGGTGGGGAGGATAAGCAACACAACAACCGCCAATCACCACTACTAACGACAATTAAACACAAGATATGTTGCAGAAACTACCAATGTCATTCATCCTATGTATTCTCTACCTTTGCATTCCAGGAATACTTAACTATTAAATACCGATATCCAGAAAGCATAATAACAGTAAGCAATAACATAAGCAACATGAGGCAGAAATGTTAAGTAAAGGCAGCATACAAGATAAGAACAGTCAATAGAGCCAAGTATATTCTGTATTTAGAAGCAAACGCACAGCTACAGTGGTTCCCTAGCAATATATCCCCCTTCCACCACCTTTTACAATGTTATTGCCGAGCTATTTATAGCGTAAATTTCCCCCATTACATTGTTGGGCACAGGATCCCAAACCTGACAATAACTGAAAAAGCTGACAAAGCTGACAAAAGCAACAAAAAGCGGCTGATGTTGACCTCTGCCGGCATGGAACGTGCTTGCAGCAAGGTCCACCTGAAAAATCAGCAGCTACGTAGCAATGCAGGGATGATGCTCCGAGTCAGCTTGACTGAGGGTAGCTTAAGTACAATAAGTCGGTTCACGCTCGCACACCTCCCGTCACATCTCCGACTCGAATCTCGAGGCTGGACACCTGTCAGAATCTGATAAGGGGAAAAATCTGCCTTAGGAGCTCGTATTTCCTTTCTTGCCCGACTTCGCCCAAAATTGGAGCGCAACCAGGCAGCGCAAGGGGGAAGTAGCGCAGTTGGGGAGGCCTCCATGCCTTAGAAAATTTCTGGGCTGGCTTCAACATTCTTTGCCCGAGTGCGCGCAGGTAAGTGAGCGAACCCCGACTTCGCTGCGAAGTCGGGTTGCGCACCCAACACTTAGCCGTTTCTTCGAGTGAGTCGCCCAACTGCGCATGAATTTGAGGGCGCAGCCCGACTTCGCTGCGAAGTCGGGTTGCGCACATAACACTTAGACAAATTTTCGGGGGTGTCCTCCAATGATAGTGCCCCAGTGCACACAGGACTGAGAGCGCAACCCGACTTCACTGCGAAGTCGGGGTTCGCTCAATACTTAGAAAAATTTCTGGTTCAGCTCTCCGCACGTCGACTCCCCAAGTGCGCTCAAAATTAAGGGCGCAGCCCGACTTCGCTGCGAATTCGGGTTGCGGCAACACCAACACTTAGAAAATTTAGGGCCTTTTGCCCTCTTGGAGAAACAGTCAGAAGGAGGGGGAGGAATGAAGAGAATGAAACTGATGACAGGGAAGAAAGGGGATAGCGGAGAAAGAGAGAGAAGGAAGAGGGAAGGGAAAGCAACATCCTTACAAAAAAAACAAAGACATGGCACCCCGTGCAAAATGTGGGAACATTCCTGGCAGCTCGCGGGGTGTCGAGCTTGCCTCGATGCAACGAACCAGGCCTTTATCCTTTGGGCGAAATGTTCAAAGGAATGGGGACTGCGCAAGGACTGGGAGATAGGTGACAGGGATGATGCGACTAAGGCTTGCCCTGATACGGAGGGGGAAGGTGTTATGGCAGGGCCAACTGGGATTTGTGTAACCGGGGAAGAGGACGTACCTGCGTGCTCCGCCCGAGCCGGTGCTTGGAGGACGTCTGCTACCCAGACCTCTGCTTATTTCCCTAGACTATCCATAGAGATGATTTCTGGCGCGACTGCTTCTGCTCGTGGGGCCGTTGCTATTTGCTGCGCAACCTCTTTTTTCGGCCGCTTTGTCTTGGTCTTCTCGCCCCTTTTTCTCTTCTTTTCTCCTGGAGCGGCAGTTTTCTCGGAGGAGGCGGAGGCGGTTGGTGCGGCGGGCAATGGCGCTACCACGGTAAATTTGTACTTGGGCTTTGACGGAGGGACGCCCACTGCCGCTGGCCCACCGATTGACCCTTCTGGCGCCTTTTCTTTTTGAGGCACTGTTTCACCGGTTGACCTTTCTGGCTCCTGTTCCTTTTGTGGCGACGTTTCGGGAGCTAGAGACAACATTGGGCCCACCTGACTGCTTGTTGGCGCCTTGCTGGGAGGTTTTTGAATGGACAAATGCTGTGGTGGGGGTTTCCTTTTATACCTCTTCCTGGCGCCTAGGGGGACGCAATCTCGAAACGCGAACGGCCCCATTTGTCGGCGTATTTATCATATAAGGCCGAAAACTCATCATCTATGGCCAATGTCTTCTTGTTAGATTTATCGTGTTGCGTGCGACACCTCATCTTCCAGCATTCAATGATTTTGTCCTTTTCCCAGCTGAGGGGCGTCACCTTCGTGAGGAATTTTCTGAAACCCGCCGAGTCTAACCTGTGATCTGGATTGCGCTCCGGATCATACTCCACCTCCACACAGTAGAAGTCCTACCATGGTGGCCATGATTGCATCCGTTTGATGTGCCATTCCAGGTCCGCGCCTGTTTTGTTGCACCTCTCCTCCATGATTTCTGCTCGGGGGCAAATATGTACAAACTTTCCCCTGACCCCGATCGGGTCGTATTTCCAGCGCTGTGGTAACTGTATCAAGCCCATGTTGAGGAGTTCCTGTTCTAAGTAGATGTGCTGCCCAATTTCGTGGACTTGAATGTTCGCCCAGGTAATAGGATATTTAAAAATATGGCCTCTCTTCTTTCCCTGGCCAAATTCCTCTTCGACATAGTCCATTTGCCGCACTGTCTCCATGCCGAACTGATGCTCAATGCAAAAATAGGGCAGCAAGAACGACTTCCCTTTGAATCCGTAGATTCTGATAACAACGCCCTGGGTCAACCGAAAAGTATCCCCGCATTTGTATTTCCTCAGGTAGTTCGTCATGGCCAGGGGAGGGCGAGATGCCTTGCCGTTGAACAGCGCCAGGGTCATACCTAAAAATTTAAAATTGAAGTCGTAGTAAGACCCTCTTCTGTACAGGGCTTCCGTCCACTCGTACACCGGCAGCGGCGCTCCCTTCTCATTTACCTTCTTAAGATCAGGCACTTTGATTCGGTAGTGTGTGTGATAAAGGCACAACCATGTGAGGAATGAGCAGTGCCGGAACTCGGTTGTCTGCTTCTGCTGTATCCTGACCAGGTTCGAATGTATGGCATACGCCACCCAATCTGCCCAGTCAAATAAATTTGGGCGCCTTCCGCTTCTTTGCGCAGTGGAGTCATAAAACTCTCCATGTAAAATACACTCTGCGAGTGCCAGCTGATACGGGTGTACCATTTTGTCCGTGCCGCAGCAAAGGACCCATGCAAGGATAATATAAATGTACTTGTTTTCGAACCTCTCCAGGGGTATGGGACCTGATGGCCATTGTCCGGCTGGCAGTGGGGACTTCAGCTCTGAATCGAGAAACTCTCTCATCCTTCTGCTCTGACTGAATCTGCCCGCCTGCTCATCCAAGTTAATTCTTCTGACAATGGCATCGGGGTCGTACTGGAGCCCTAGGGCGAAGGCTAGCTGGACGCTTTCTTTGAAGAGGGTGAACAACACCCTTCCTTGGTAATCGCAGACTTGTCGAGTAGCTGGTTTGTAATATGTCACAATTGGCTCAACCAACTCCAGGCAGTGGTGGACGGGAGGGCACAAGAACCAGTATAGGTTCGACTTATATGCAGCTCCGACATGGTGCGAGGGCGAGACTTTGCCTGCCCACTTTGTGATATTGGGCCGCAGCTTGGTGAGGCTAATGGAGTACTCGCCATCTTTATACTCGGCCAGGCGATTGACGGGCGACGGCGGAGGACCTTGCCCTTTGCTTCGCCTCGACCTGGATTTCCTTGTCTACTCTTGTGGCGCTTCGCTCTCATGAGCGCTGGACTCCGTGCGTTCCTCAGCCTCCTGCTTTGTATCGCTGGACTGCGGCTGCATTGGCGCTTTTCCCTTGTCCGTTTTATGTTCTTCGCTCATGGTGCAGAGATAGGAATTTCAGTCGCCGCAGACCTTAATTCTGCACTTTCCTTCCTCTTTACCGGACAGCTCTGATTTACACTGATAATTCAGGTGTTCTGAGTACGCCGAGGCCCTTTTCTAGGAATGGAAACACAACATTAATGGCGCAAGGAGGGATTTAAAGTGATTTGCCCGAAGTAGGTAGAAAGCGCCGTTATTCCTTGACGGCCGCACGTGGGATTTTTCATTGGAAGGCGCACCTCGCACACGGTTGGCCCCAATGCACTCACTTCTTAATGACATCTGCTTCGAAATCTGCGCAATCATTCCTTAAAAATTTTGAACCTCGTGCTTCCAATGACGTCACCGCCGCCGCTTGGGCACACACTTCGAGGGAGACTCTAGCCAAGGGCCCAAGAAGGAACGCGGTCTAACTTCGTGCTATGCACAGTGCGCCCTCGAGGACCCACACTTAGAATAATTTTTTTCATGCCCCTTGTTCTCCCTGACGGGTCGTTACTGAGAGCGCAACAGGGCTTGCTCAAAAAATGTGCGCAGTCCGACTTCGCCCGGAAAATGTTGCGCAGTAGGGATTCGACACAGGCGATTTTTGTTTTCCTTGCTGCCCGACTGCGCTCCCAAGATGGTGCGCAGCCCGACTTCGCTGCGAAGTCGGGTTGCGCACCCAGCACTTAGAAAAATTTGGGGTTCCTTTGTTTGCTTTTTCTCTCCCAAACTCCCGACATCGCACAATTCAAAGAGCGACGCCCGACTTCGTTGCGAAGTCGGGCGATTTTCTGCCTTGGTCAGACTTTTAGCAGCGCAAAATTTTGCTTCTTTTCTCACACTTAGCCCATTTCGGATTCAAAGACTAAAACTGAATAACTGAAAGAAATATTTACATTCTGAAATAAACTAAACTGCAGGAAATAAATAAGAAAAGTATGTACAAGGAAGGACCTCTCGGCAACCTTCAGTGGTGATAGGCCTTCAGGTGGAAGCCATTAACAGGGATCGAGAGAAGTTGTCCCTCCATGTCCCTGAGCACGAACGCGTTGAATTGGTTTACCCGAGTGATCTGATAGGGGCCTTCCTAGAAGGCATCAAATTTTTCATGGTTGCCCGGCTTCGCTTTGAGTGAATCCCACTTGAGCACTAAGTCCCCGATTTTGAAAACTCGGGTGGTGGTCCCTTTTGCAAACCAGCTCTGAGTTGCCTCGGCATGTTTGGTAAAGGCCTAATATGCCTTCTCCCTTTCCTCTTCTAGCTGCAACGATTGACAAAGTCTGACATCCACCGGATCCCCGTCGCCTTTCTCTTCATCTAACAACCAGAGTGCGGGCATTTCTATGTGGGTAGGCAGAACTGCCTCCTTGCCGTATACAAGCGCGTAGGGAGACGTCTTGATGGATTTTTTGAAAGATATGCAATCCGCCCATAACGCCCGGTCCAGAAGTAAGTGCCACGACCTCTTATTCTTCTCCACAGTTTTCTTTATGATTTTCAAGAGGTTTTTATTGGTGGATTCGGCCAGGCCATTTCCCTGCGGATAGTAATTTGAAGACATCTTGTGGTAGATGCCATATCTGCCAGTAAACTCAGTGAGTACCGCGCCTGCAAATCCTAGACCGTTGTCCGTGACAATTGCCTCTGGGACCCCGAAACGGGTAATGAGGCTCTCAAGGAACCCAATGACCGTTTCTTGGTCAGCATGCTTTGTAGGCAAAGCCTCAACCCATCGGGTAAAGTAATTTGTGGCGGTTAGGATAAACTTGTGTCCCGCCGAAGAGTTGGGCGTTATGGTCCCGACGAAGTCCAGACCCCACTCCTGAAACGAGGTCTCGGCTAAAATTGGCTGGAGGGGCAAGGGTGCCTTCCTATTTCTGCCGGCGAACCTCTAACATTTTTCACATTTTACACAGACTGCATGTGCGTCTGTGAAGAGGGTGGGCCAATAATAGTCGGCTCTGATAATCTTCAAGGCCGTAGGCCTTCCCTGAATGATGTCCTCCGGGCATCCCAGAGTGGAACTCTCCGAGAACCTTTGGTTTGTCTGATTCCTTGACGCACCGCAACAGGATGCCGTCAATATTTTTAAAATACAGCCCCTCGAGGCGCAGTACATATTTCAAGGCATTCAACTTAAACCTCCTTCTTTGTGATGCGTTGAGATGATCTGGACATCTCCCTGTGCTAAAATACCACACCAGGTCATTCGTCCAGTCACTCTCCTCTGATAAGGATTTGGCAAGGTTAATTTCCGTCATTGGGTCTTCCCACTGGCAGGCAGAGATTTCAGCTGCAGCACTTCGGGCCAACTCTTGGCATAGAGCCCGACCTCGGATTAGCTTCGTTGGTCGTACCTCTATGTCAAACTCTTGTATTTTAGCTATCCATCCTGCCCTCTTGTGACCTGGCTCCCCTTGGATAATGAAATTTCTTACATCCGGATGTATTACAAAGATAGTTATCTGGCTCTGGGAGACAAAGTGCTTGAACTTTCTGAGAGATCTCATGACTACGTGCACTTGCCGCTCAATAAAATTGTATCTTTCTTCCTGCGGCTGAATCACCTTAGGAACGCTATGGGGCGCTCCTCGCCATCATCTCCCTTCTGAGTCAGGACTGCGGCGTAGCTCTCGGGCTCTCCCACCGCGTACAGGATGAAATCCTTGGAGTAATCTGGATTTATTAACACTGGAGCTTGCGCGATTCCGGCCTTGATTTCTTCGAAGGCTTGCTTTCTTTCGTCAGTCCACAAGAATTCAGCATTCTTTTTTAGGAGCTCGGCCATGGGCTTGATCACTTGTGCGAAGTCTGGGACAAACTTACTCACAAAATTGATTTGGCCAAAAAACGATTGTAGCCCCTTCTTGTCAACTGAGATGGATAAGCGAAGAAGGGCTTCTGCTCTGTCAGGATCAACTGCAAGGCCTTTCTCAGAAATAACGTGTCCCAGCAGCTTGCCTTCCTTCACCGCGAAGACTGACTTCTTCGGGTTGATGGAAATGCCGAACTCATGACATCTCTCAAATATTTGCCGCAAGTGGGAGGCATGGTCCTCTCTCTTATGTGAAAACACAGTCATGTCATCCAAATAGATGACAATGACCTTGTTGAGCAGCTCCCGGAACGCCAAGTCCATAGCCCTTTGAAATGTAGCACCGGCATTAGAAAGGCCGAAGGGCATGCGCTGATATGCAAACGTTCCCCATTTGGTGGTGAACGTTGTCTTGTGCTGATCTTCGTCCTTCACCCATATTTGGTTATAGCCAGAGAACCCGTCCAAGAGCGAGAATCTCTGAGCTCCAGCAACTACGTGGAGGATTTGATCAATTTGGGGAAGCGGATAATGATCCTTCAGTAAAGCCTGATTGAGGTTTCTGAAATCCACGCAGAGGCGGATGTCTCCATTCTTTTTTCTCACAGGGACCAGATTTGCGACCCAAGTGAGTGCTTGATGGGGTAGATAATATTGGCCTCCAACATCTTCAAGAGTTCCGCCTTGATCATGGCTTCAATTTTCGGGTTCACCACCCTTTGCTTCTGCCGGAAAGGCTTTGCATTATCTTCCAGTTCTATAGTATGCTGGATCATCTCTCTGTCGTACCCCTTCAAGTCTTGGTAGCACCAGGCCACAATATCTGGGAACTCTTCGCATAAAGATCTGATCTGCTCTAGCTCCTTTTCAGTACAATCTGCCCCGACCTTGATCACTTTTCCAGGTTCCAGTTCCAAGTCCATGTACTGCTTGGGGTCCACTTTGATCTTGTGGGATATGGCTCTATCGTTCTGATCAAAGAGACTCTCCAGAGTAATCAGTCCTTTCGAGACATGATTATTTTTTAACTGTATCAACCCCTCGTATTGCTCGTCATCAGGGTCTCTACCTTCGATTGTACTCACTTCGTTTATCAAAAAGGTGACGATATCCTCCTCACAGTCGAACACCTGCCAGTAGGTGTCTTTATCAGGCACAGAAGGCTTGTAGATGGTACGAACCGGCTTCGGCTTCTGGACAGTGTCATCAGCCGAGACGTACCTGGCTCCAACAAATGCCAGAATGTCAGCATGTTTATTCTTCTCACGAGATATGGCCTTGACATTCAAAGAGTCGAATGACTCCATCAGATCCCATACACGGTTGCGGTACGCCTTGAGGTAATGGTTCTTGGAGGCGCACTTATTCGTAATCTGGTTGCACACCAGCTCTGAGTCGCCAAAGATCTGCAAATGCTTTATCCCCAGTCTCTCCGCCTTTCTCAAACCCAAACACAAAGCCTCATACTCCGTCACGTTGTTAGTGCAACTGCAAGCCAGCCTGTAAGTGTAGTCTTTTTGGATCCCGAATGGGGAAACCAGAAGTACACCTGCACCGGCGCCATTCTTGCATCGGACACCATCAAAGTACAACTTCCATAGCTTTTCTGGGGTAGGTCCAACATCTTTCTTTGCCGACTGGTCAAGTCTTTCAGGCTGGGTGACGCAGTAACAGCCTTGCTCGGTCTCAATCATGGCATTGAATTCTAGCAAGGAGAACTCATCCTCCACTTGTAACAGCTCGAGGGCTTCTTCTGCCAAATCCACCTCTACCAATTCTTCAGTTGTCAGATGAACCATGTCGCTCTACTGCTCTTCCCCAAGTATCTTCTCCACCAGAAATGTGGAAGGCTTTTCATTCTTCAATCTCCTTCCTTTGAAGGGCACTTCCATATGTGAATAATCCAGCGACAGATATCCACCCAGCTTCGCAGTGAACTCCCTAGAGAGACACATGTCGAAGTAGGGTTCCAAGTCGACCACCACAACCTCTTGGATGAACACTATGTCGAGGGCTTTATGCAGTCGGATCGGGATATCTTTGATGACACCAACTGTCTTGATAGGAGTGTCATCTAGCTGCAGCACACCTTGACTGCTCCTTGTGTATTCCATACCAATCTCTTCGCGAGATAGCCCTCGGCATGACAGTAGTGGAAGCACCAAAATCCACCATGCAATTGTGTACTATATAGCCCTCCATTCACAAAGATAGATAGAAAGGTGGCGGCCTGTTTTTCCCAGTAGCAGATACTGTCAAGGGCTGAGCTAACACAGCAGGTTGCGTCGATTTTCCATCTTTCACGCTTTTCAAGGATTCCTGCAACAGGTCTACTTGCCCTAGGAGCAGAAGAGCCTCATACATATCTTCGTCGGGGTCTTTTTGAGCTCATCAACTATATTGTAGGTTGAAGTGTCGGCTCCCTCTATCTCTTTCGTCGGCTCATACCTGGTTCGGTATTGCTGCGTGGCTTCGACTCTCTGTCTCTTCGTCAGCGATGGATACCTCAGCTTCTCTTGAGCTTGTTCTTTTGTTTCGGCTAGAGGTTGGGCTGCGGGAGCCTTCATCGTGGGAGCCTTGAGCATCGGGAACCTCTCTTTTGTTGTAGGAGGTAAAGGTGACTTGTCAGGTGAAAGCCCTGCAAGCTGCGCCCTTTCCCTTCTGGCGTATACTTTCAACGGCTTCGTTTAGGCTGTGGCAGCCTCAATGGGCCTTTTGCCTTCCTTGGTCAAGAGTGACACAGGTTCTTCTTCTGGGACCGCAAAGTTACCTTCATCGTCCAGGATCATGTATGCTTCGTCCTCCATGGCGCTGCCCGCAAGGTTCTGAAGATGATGTTGATGCAGCATGCAACCCTCCTCTCCATGTGGATCGTTCCATGTGGAGCACCAGTTAACCTGGTCAGAAGTGCCTGGTTGGACCTCATTGGCAGCATTCCTCGCCGGGGGCCTTTGCGCTTGCGCAGCTTGATCTTTTGTTAGCGCAGGGGGAGGATATGGTCTCCTCGGAAGAAACTCCATCTGGGCTTGCTTCTTCTTCATTATTGTCATATCATTGGAAATAGTATGATAACCAGAGGCCAAAGCCCGTACCTCCTGAAGGATTTTATTCTGAATATCATTATTAGCAGGTGCCGGTCGGGCCAGCAGAGGTATTGTAGCTAATGGTGGAGGTGCAGAATACGCCGCGTAATGAGGGGGAGTTGGGAGTGCGGGATACTGCGGAGGTGGAGGTGGCGGATTAGGATAATGGATCTGAGGCTAACCATAGGGGTTTATAACCGGCGCTGGATTCCATGGCTGTTGGGGGTACTGATTTGACGAGGATGGCATTACACCAGACGCCGATGGGTATTGTGACTGAGGGAAATCAGGGTAAATGGGAGGCTGCATTCTATGTGGAAGTCTGCCTATAGAGATTATGTCTAATTCTGCTTGCTGGGCAGCTTCATATAGGGTAGGGAAAGTGTTGACCCGCGCTATCTTGAGAAGTAGGCAAATATCCGAATTGAAAGACCTCAGGTAATAGTGCGTAGCTTGTCCCGCCGGAGGTCGCTTTTAGCGAGGTACTCTCTTCTAGGGCCTCGCAAACCTCACGTTGAAGTCCGATATCTCCTCTTGCGGATGGCGTTGAATACTCTGAAACTGATGCAGCAATGAAGAGGGATCAGTAGACTCGTTGCATCCCTTCACTAGCCTGCCTACTAACTGGTGCCATCCCGTGATAGCTCCTTCTAGCAAAGATCTCCACCAGTAGAGAAGCTTCGCTCTCAGAGAAAGGGCTACTAGACGGGTCTTAACACTCTCACTCGTGATAGAGTGCAGTGCAGCCAAGGCCAGAATGTCTTGGATGTGCTCGTATGCTGTTTTCCCAGACCCATCATAAGTAGGAATGGATTTCAAGGCAACGGGGGGCACAGCCTCTTGTCCAACTAGAGCCAAGGGCCCTGTGGATTCAACTGCTAGGAAGAGGTCGTCATTATTTTGTTGTGCAGCCATGTCTTCTTCCTCTTCGGTCGTATACTCGGTATCACTGTTGTCCAAAGTTGTAGGTTGTTCTTCAATTTCGGCCTCTCCGACTTCAGCTTCTTCGATCTCGGCTTCTTCAATCTCAGCTTTGAGTTCGTTTTGGTGATCTTGGTAGTCATCTAGCCTTACGCGCTCTCCGAGAGCGTTGATGTCGATTTCGTAGAGATCAGGCTGGTGCCTCGGTTCCTTGCTCTCCACCTTCTTATATGCATGAAGGCGCTTGGACCGGTCTCACGGACTCAGAGAATATTCAAGTACTTGCAGAGTCGCCAGGTGTTCCGATTTGACAGCAATGAAGCAAACACCAATGCTTCGATTTTGTTTTGGGGTGGGAAACTCCCGTGTCCCACCGGGCGTGTTAGAGAAACTGTTGTGCAGCCATGTCTTCTTCCTCTTCAATCGTATACTTGGTATCAGTGTTGTCCGAAGTTGTAGGCTATTCTTCAATTTCGGCCTCTCCGACTTCAGCTTCTTCGATCTCAGCTTCTTCAATCTCAGCTTCGAGTTCGTTTTGGTGAGCTTGGTAGTCAACTTGCCTTACGCACTCTCCGAGAGCGTTGATGTCGATTTCGTAGAGATCAGGCTGGTGTCCTGGGTTCCTTGCTCTCCACCTTCTTGTATGCATGAAGGCGCTTGGACCTGTCTCACGGACTCAAAGAATATTCAGGTACTTGCAAAGTCGCCAGGTGTTCTGATTTGACAGCAATGAAGCGAACACCAATGCTTCGATTTTGTTTTGGGGTGGGAAACTCCCGTGTCCCACCGGGCGTGCCAGAGAAACTGTTGGTTACGAATCTGCCACTAGGATAGGATTTAGTGTAATGCACCCTAGATTCGCCCAATAGATTGAAAGGCCGGAAGGAAGGAATGCCTTCCGTGCCAATCTCCGGGGAGGCCGACTTCCTATGTTTTCTCAATTGGTTTTAAGCTCGGAGTGCGAGGAAAGAAATTAGAAATGCGAGAAAGAAATATAAATGTGATTGTTATGGGTAGGGAGGATAAGCAGCACAGCAACCACCAATCACCACTACTAACAGCAATTAAACACAAGATATGTTGCAGAAACTACCAATGTCATTCATCCTATGTATCCTCTACCTTTGCATTCCAGGAATACTTAACTATTAAATACCGATATCTAGAAAGCAGAATAACAGTAAGCAATAACATAAGCAACATGAGGCAAAAATGTTAAGTAAAGGCAGCATACAAGATAAGAACAGTCAATAGAGCCAAGTATATTCTGTATTTAGAAGCAAATGCACAGCTACAGTGGTTCCCTAGCAATATATCCCCCTTCCACCACCTTTTACAATGATATTGCCGAGCTATTTATAACGTAAATTTCCCCCCATTACATTGTTGGGCACAGGATCCCAGACCTGACAATAACTGAAAAAGCTGACAAAGCTGACAAAAGCGGCAAAAGCGGCTGATGTTGACCTCTGCCGGCATGGAACGTGCTTGCAGCAAGGTCCACCTGAAAAATCAGCAGCTACATGGCAGTGCGGGAATGATGCTCCGAGTCAGCTTGACTGAGGGCAACTTAAGTACAATAAGTCAGTTCACGCTCGCACACCTCCCGCAACATCTCTGACTCGAATCTCGAGGCTGGACACCTGTCAGAATCTGATAAGGGGAAAAATCTGCCTTAGGAGCTCGTATTTCCTTTCTTGCCCGACTTCGCCCAGAATTGGAGCGCAACCAAGCAGCGCAAGGGGGAAGTAGCGCAGTTGGGGAGGCCTCCGTACTTTAGAAAATTTCTAGGCTGGCTTCAACATTCTTTGCCCGAGTGCGCGCAGGTAAGTGAGCGAATCCCGACTTCGCTGCGAAGTCGGGTTGTGCACCCAACACTTAGCCGTTTCTTTGAGTGAGTCGCCCAACTGCGCATGAATTTGAGGGCGCAGCCCAACTTCGCTGCGAAGTCGGGTTGCGCACATAACACTTAGACAATTTTTCAGGGGTGTCCTCCAATGATAGTGCCCCGGTGCGCACAGAACTGAGTGCGCAACCCAACTTCGCTGGGAAGTCGAGGTTCGCTCAATACTTAGAAAAAATTCTGGTTCAGCTCTCCGCACGTCGGCTCCCCAAGTGCGCTCAAAATTAAGGGCGCAGCCCGACTTCGCTGCGAAGTCGGGTTGCGGCAACACCAAAACTTAGAAAATTTAGGGCCTTTTGCCCTCTTGGAGAAACAGTCAGAAGAAGGAGCGGGGGGAATGAAGAGAATGAAACTGATGACAGGGAAGAAAGGGGATAGCGGAGAAAGAGAGAGAAGGCAGAGGGAAGGGAAAGCAGCATCCTTACAAAAAAAAACGAAGACATTGCACCCGGTGCAAAATGTGGCAACAGTACATACATGGTCCTTGAATGGAACACATTCACAACTAATGTTGATGTCTTGCACATGGATGAGGATAAACAAGATAGCCAAAATGATATACCTTACAAGTGGCCTAGATCTTGAGAGCAATGTGTTCTTGAAAAGTATATTGACAAAGGACCTAGGTGACATAGATCCATCCAATAAGAGAGTCAAAACAAATTGTACAATAATTAATATTGCTTGTTGTAGGTGACATAGATCCAGCCAATAAGGGAGTCAAAACAAATTGTACAATAATTAATATTGTTTTTTGTATATCACTTTTAATTTTTGAATGCCAATTTCTTGGCATATCAGTATGTGTTTACAACTATGTATTCTCTTCTATATCAACTTACAGTCTCTATATTTTAGTTTTAGTTTTAATTTTAGTTAATATCTATAATGGTGTTTTAATTTTTTTTAACTGTTATTGTAATAATTTTAAGATTAGAAATTCACAATCTTAGTATTTGACATTTCCGCATCTGTACCCTGCTTTAATAAAAATGGTGTCCTATATTAATACCCATACCGTCATGCTAGAGAGTCAGAGACATACCCATGTCCTGCTAGGCCTGCTAATCACCTCTTTGGGATGAGAAATTTGGTAGGCAGTTTTAGACTCAGATTTAACAGATATTGCATGAATTCGCTTTTTTTCTCATTCTTTTTATTTTTTCTTTCTCTCTTTTCAGACTTATTTGTTCAAAAGTAATTATTTTTTTATAGTACTTGCCTCTTTAAGAAAACAGCTTAATGATTTTGGTGTGTCCAACTTATTGCCTTATGTTTCCTTTGGAACAGAGGATTGAGAGTTAATCTTAAAGCTTCCACAAAAGAGATTAGTAAAATTGGCATCAATAAATTCTTGGATGACTTAGCAATTCAGATTTGTGCTACACTCCTCTTCTCAAGAAGTGAGATCTATCCTCAAATATAAGAACACCATAGTTCAAGAAACCAATCAAGCGCCAGTAACTTGCCCATGGTTAACTAAGCCCAGTCGCCAGTGAGTACTTGGCATTTATTTGCCAGTTTCTCCAGCAAGCACCAACACAACTCGCACTTGGACTTGGCTGCCACAAAAAAATAACCCTGCCAGCAGCATAAAGCCTAAACACAAAAAAGAAAAAGAACTCAAAAATTTCCACTTTTCTGCTCCTTGTTGCCTGCTGAACAGTAACTGAGGAAGATTCAACCATGTTTGGCATGGAGTTCATCGGATCTGATTATTTTTAAGGTGGATTTCATTGTTTGGAGTTTAATTTCCAAAGGTTGGGTTTAAGTATTTTCAAGTAAAGGGAAGGGTTTTTTAGTTTTCTTTTTGTTTTCTTATCTTTTCCCCTCTTTATTTTCTTTGAATCTTTGCTAGTGTGGAATGGCATCTGTGGAGGGAGGCGCAGGTAAGGAAGGCCAGGGCAATATGCCAAGAAAGGACTCTACTTGGAAGCATGGCACACTGGCTCCAATAAGGAAACAGTCATGTGCAATTACTATGGCCATAAGATGAGAGGAGGCATCATTCACTCACATACCAACTTGTCCAATGCCCTGCCAAGTTGTTAGGAAGTTGTGGAGGATGAAGTGATGCAGGAGATTAAAGCCCTTCTTGCTAGCTTCAAGGAGAGGAAGATAGTAAGAAAGAAGACAATGGTAGCAGTTATAGTAGTCACAAATGACTATGATGATCCCCCACCCTCCCCCCTGAATCATACAATTGTGCTGTTGGCCCACAGATCCGGCATTTTTCCACTGAAGATAATGAAACAAGCCTATATCCTCAATTTAATAATTTTAATTCAGTCAATTTTTCAATTTCCTCATGCAAGGCTTACAAGCCTATATCCCAAATGACTCCAATGCAGGTTTTGTGGATATTTGAAACCCAAAAAAATTACGTAACTATAATGTCTCTTATCATTTGACCTTACTTTTGGCCATTTTAGGTTAAGTTCAGGTGAAAAGCACCAAAGACATTCTGCAACTACTACTGGATTCTTTTCCGAGCAGTAACACAGATTCGAAGATAACAATTATTCCTAAGCAATTGTTGCCATTATTTTTTTCTTCAGACAACGCCCCTTACAAGATGCGTGTACATTTTCCCTGCGAATAACATGTTCTAATCAGATCGTTCACTGAATTGTAGACCTTTGGAAAACAGCATGAAATGCAAGGATGGGATCTGTAATTAGGGTATATACACCATCAACCCACTATCTTGAGTCTTGACAATGAAGCACTCATCCTGATATAGTAACATAATAAGAAACCTTTGTGAAATGTTGCATAACACAGAACCAGGCCATGCTTAGGGGCACCAGACAGAAAAGAATATAAATTGTTTGAAAAAAGAAAAGCAAATATTATTTTCTGAGAGGTGAAGTAACCCAAGAACCACTTCAATAAATCATTTTATAACATCTAAAATACATGTCAATATCCATGAATGATTAGACTAGTACAGTGGTTCAAGAATGCAACAAGTTGCAATAGCTAATAAGGTGTGCTACAAAGGAACTCTTGCAATTAAAACCAAAAGTAGAGTATTTAAAACTAAATCTAGGAAGCGATGAAACCAAACAAAGGGTGAGCTCACCAAGACGGGTATGCCTTAGACAAGCCAGTTTCTCAAAGCCATAAAATACAAAACAATACTGTGAAAAGAAGGCCAATTGAGAAAAAGGCTCTACCCTATACAGCAGCTCGTACTGCAAAATAAAACCCTTAAGTCGGATGACAACAAATACAACCAATTTAAACAATTTTTTGTGTCTCCTATTCAGCAATGATGCTATCAACCTTAGAAAGGCGTAATCACAAATTCAAAATCGATGGAGATTTTTGCAGCAAGTCTTAAACTAGTTGTTAGTACCTCCTAATCAGCTTGAGATAATCTTCTATAATTTATTTATTTTTTTTTTTTTAAATGTTGGTTTATCTTTCATTAAGCTCATTATCACATCAAGGGGGTGGATAAACACACCACCATTAGGGTCCCTAGTAAACTATTACATAGCATATCGGCAAACATGTGAGATGGAGAGATTTGAACCTGGCCTCTGGAGAGTTTCAACTACCCACTCCTCTCCAACTCCCCCACATGGAGGAATAATCTTCTATAATTTCAAATCATAACATTCAATTATATGTTTTTTTATTTGTTTGTTAGCATAATTTATTAAGTTAAATTATTTATTCATAATATTATAAATAAATAATAGTTTTGTCCTAGTGTTTGTCAGTTATAAGTCTGAGATTATTCTTTTAAAAATAAAATATTATAAATAAATAAACCTTTATTTAAATGTTGATTGGAAAATCAAATTTATCTTTAATTTTAAAATTAGAAAAAAAAACCGGACCTTCCCTTTCATCTGTGGCGTGAAGACGTTCTAAAACTCATTGCCCAGTCGGTTGGAGACTTGGTGGCCTTTGATCTCGCGACCAAAGATGGCTCTCGCATGGTGCATGCCAGGTTCTGTGCCAACGCCAATCTCGAAACTGAGCTCCCTTCCTCGGTTACCATCTCTTCTGGGTCCTTCTTCTGGCGTCAAACCCTAATCTACGAAAACAAACCTGCTTTCTGTACCTCCTGCAGCTCTCAAGGCCACCTCCCTCACCAATGCCCAGCATCCAGGAAGGCTGAAGGCCCTAATCCCAAACCCCCGCGCAGTTCTGGCCGGGCCCTGTGGATCCCCCTCGTCCCGACCCTAGCTCTTCCCACAAGGAGGTTTCCCCTTCGGGCCCTCAGGCCCCCCTTGTCGAGCCTAGTTCGGAGGGCGACCTTTCGCAGATTCCTATCAGCGACCCCTCCGGGGACCCGATCCCAGATCCCCCCCCGCCTCTCGTTCTGGCTCCTTCCCCTCAAGCCCCGGCTGCTACCGGGACCCGATCCTCCCCCCCAACCTTTTTTGGCCCCGGCCCCCCAGGCATCCTTCCCGAAACCTACCCCCTTGATGTGTGGGTCGGAGTGATCTGATGACGAGACCGAAAGCAGCTTCCCGTCCGAGCCCGACGAAGTCAGCCCCAAAATGACCCGGAGCAGGTCCTTTCCCACAGATTTTGGCAGCAAATTTAAACGAGGGCGGCCCACCCGGTGTGAACAACGGTCAAGGATCACGGAGGACGACATTCCTAATGGCTCCCAGACTACGCTCTCCGACGTTGGCATGAGCTTTCGCAAGGCGGACGACGCCCAATCCAAACCCCCCGCTCAGGCAGGAAAGGGGGGCAGGCGACCCCACAAGGGTGCCAAATGAAGCTCATCTCCTGGAACATCAGGGGACTCAATGGGGTCCCCAAGAAAAGGATCCTCGGTCAACTCCGCAGGGACCACCACCCGTCCTTCATCCTCCTCCAGGAGACCAAGATAGATGACGCCGCTGCCCGGAGAATAGCCCTTGCTACCTGGCGCAACTGCAAGTTCCTCTCCACCCCCGCGGCTGGCTCAACCGGGGGCCTTATGTGCATGTGGGACCCTCGGTCTTACGAGGGAAGGCTCATTTCTTCGTCGCCCAGGATTATGAACATTCTGGTCCACCGCCTCAACTCAAAGCGATCGTGGATCCTGTCCAACGTTTACGCTCCCAACAGTCCCGTTGAGAAAGCAAGGCTTTGGCAGGAAATCAGTTCGATGAGAGAAGCTTTTGCTCCCCTGCCCTGGATCCTGTCCGGGGACTTCAACGCCCCCTGTTTTCCTTTGACAAGTGCGGGGGCTCGGAGGTCAGAACCAAAAGCATGGATGACTTTGGGGCCTTTACCGCCCACAACGAGCTCATGGATGTCAGCTTGAAGGGAGCCCGGTTCACGTGGTCCAACAAGAGAGCGGGACCCAGTCACATTCAGGTCAGATTGGATAGAGTTTTCTTGTCTAAGGAAGCCCTCCCCATTTTTGTTGACGCCTCCCTGTTGGCCCTCCCCAAAATCGGGTCTGACCACAGCCCCCTCCTCCTCGAGACTAATCATCGCCCCCCCAGGAGACCCTTCCGGTTTGAGTCCATGTGGCTGCACCACCCCAACCTCCGGGCCCAGGTCGGATGCTGGTGGGCTCCCCCTGTCCCTGGTCGCCCCGCTGAGCAAGTCTTCCACAAGCTGAGACGCCTCAAAGAGCACCTCAAGGCATGGAACAAAGAAGTGTTCGGTAACATCTTCGAAAGCAAGGAGGCTATCAAACAAAAACTCGAAGAGATTGAGTCCAGATTCCAAGCAGGCTCTCACGAGCCGGGGCTCAGGGAAGAGGAACGCACTGCCCTCAGCGAGTACCACAATATCCTGGCCAGGGAAGAAACCTTTTGGAGGCAGAAGTCGCGCGCTCTGTGGATCCAAGATGGCGATGCAAACACCAAGTTCTTTCATGCATCGACCCTCCGAAACAGGGGTTCTAACAGAATTGTCGAGCTTGTTGACAGCAATGGCAGAACCATCAACAAGGAGGACATCCGTGCCGAGGCAGTCCACTTCTTTCAAGAGCTCCTAGGCGACGGACCTCCTATGTCCTCGGAGGCGGCCGATTCCCTTCTGGATCACATCCCGACGTCCGTCCCGGCCATGGCTAATGCAAAGCTGGTGCAGGCCCTGTCTGATTCCGAAATCCATGCTGCCACCTTTTCCATGAAGGCTGAGGCGGCCCCGGGCCCGGACGGGTTTCCTCCCCGCTTCTTCCGGTCTTTTCGGGACATCGTTGGCCATGATGTGTGCGCTGCCATCCGAGACCTGCAGTTTGCCAGATCCATCCCCAGAGGCATCAACACCACCTTCATAGCCCTGATCCCGAAGACTCAGGCAGCCAGATCCCTGTCAGACTACCGTCCCATCAGCTTGTGCAATGTCCTCTATAAAATCCTGACTAAAGCCATGACCACTCGCCTCAAAGACATCCTTCCCCTGATCATTTCCCCCTGTCAGGGAAGTTCAGTCAAAGGCAGGCTGATTACAGACGGGGTCATAATCATGCACGAGGCCATTCACTCAGCTGTCCTATCCAGAAAGGCCCATTTCCTGCTCAAGCTTGATATGAATAAGGCCTTTGACAGGGTCGATTGGAGCTTCCTGTCCAAGGTCCTCCTCAAATTTGGGTTCCACCCCTCCTGGGTCCAACTCATCAACAAGTGCGTGTCCTCCCCTCGGTTCTCAATCCTTGTCAATGGATCCCCGGCCGGGTTCTTCCCCAGTTCCAGAGGTCTCCGCCAAGGTGATCCCCTATCCCCGATTCTCTTCATTATCCTGGTCGAGGCCCTAGGACGAACCATTTCGAACGCTATGGCTCGCGGTCTCATCTCGGGCATCAGGCCGGCGCAGGGCCTCCCCCCCGTGTCCCATCAGCAGTTTGTGGACGACACCATTCTTGCTTCCTCGTCCTCGGTCCCTCAAGCTAGGCCCTCAAGAACATCCTTACCCTGTATGAGGAGGCGGCTGGACAGAAAATCAACCTTCGGAAAAGCAAGATTTACTTCATCAACACCCCCTTGGCTAGGCAAATCAGAATCGGGCGGATCCTGGGATGCTCCCCCGGCTCCCTCCCCTCTTCCTACCTCGGGCTTCCTCTGTTCACAGGGGCGTCTTCCAAGGCGCTATGGAATGGGGTGATTGAGCGGATCCAAAGGAAACTCGCCCCCTGGAAAGGCCACCTTCTCTCGCAGGACGGCAGAGCCACTCTCTTGGCGTCTGTCCTCCAAAGCATTCCGATATACTTCATGTCTGTCTTCAGAATTCCGGCCTCCATCGCTACTCTCATTGAGCAAATTCAGAAACGCTTTCTCTGGTCGGGCTGCGAAGACAAGAAAAGGATTCCCCTGGTCTCCTGGCCCCTGGTCTGCTGCCCCAAAGGAGAGGGAGGGATCGGGCTCAGACGGGTGGTTCCCATGAACAAGGCCCTACTGTCCAAACATGCCTGGAAGGTTCACACCAATACCTCCGATGAATGGGTTTGCATTGTGCGTAGGAAGTACCGCCACAACCACCCCTTCCTCGGGGACACCCATCCCCGTGACGGATCTGCCTTCTGGAAGGCCCTGCTTTCCACCCGAGATATTGTTCAGCAAGGGACCAGATGGATTCTTGGAGACGGTGCCAAGATTGACTTCTGGGAGGACAGATGGATTCTCGACGAGGCCCTGAGCTCGGACAGGGAGCTCCTTCTCCTCAAACCTGGGCTTGCGGACCAAGGACCCAGAGCATCTGACTACATGACCCAGCTCCAGGGGCGGACCATCTGGAATCCCATCCTGAACCCCAGGTTCTCGCTCCAAGCTGCCAGACTTTAGCGCATCCTCAGTGCGACGGTCATCCCTTCTTTTGGAGACAAGGACAGATGCGTGTGGCATGGCTCTCCCAGCGGCATTTTTTCAGTCAAGTCTGCTTACCATATTCAGAGAACCCCGGGAGCGACCACCTTCCCGACCCAGCAGGTCTGGGCCAAGAATTTAATCTCCAAAATCAGCCATTTCGTTTGGGTGGCAGTCCAAAACAGAATCCTTACGATCGAAAATTTGATCAAGAGAGGCTTCCAGATCCCCAACAGATGCTTCCTCTGTCGTGCCGCCTGGGAGTCAACCAACCACCTTTTCATAAACTGCTCTTTCTCCTCCGAAGTTCTGGGCCTCATCCTCTCCCATTTCTCCGTTCGGTGGGCGGCCCCCAATTCCATTTCTGATCTCCTGTCTCAGTGGCCCACCCCCTTTGCCCATCCCTTTCTCCGCTTCCTCTGGAAAGCCTGCCTTCCTCATATGCTCGGCAAATTTGGCTCGAGCGTAACAGGCGAGCCTTTTCCTCCCCGGCCTGCTCCCCCCAGTGGTTAGCGACCAAAGCAGTCTCCTTTGCCACCGAGAATTCCCGCTTCATTCCCCTTTCTGTGGACCCCCGGCGTTCGAGCGAAGCCTCCCTTCTCTCCTCCCTCGGCATTCAGCTCTCCCCCCTTGCTCCACCTCCCGCCCCCTCCCGGTGCTCCCTAACCAGGTGGACTCCCCCCGGTTGGCTTAAGCTCAATTTCGACGGCGCCTCCAAAGGCAACCCCGGGCCCTCTGGGGCTGGCGGGGTCATCAAAGACTGTTCCGGGAATCTGGTCACTGCCTTCGCGGTCCCGCTGGGCAGGCAAACCAACAATTTTGCCGAAGCTGCCGGCCTGCTCAGTGGTCTCTCGGCTCTCAGGGGCTCCCCCCCGAAAATCATCATCGAAGGCGATTCCCAAGTCGTAATCAGAGCCGCCAGCAAGCCTGAGTCCTGCTCCTGGCGATTCCATAATTCCATCCGGGAGGCCCTCTTCATTCTCCAGGGCTTCCCCGATCACACCTTTCAACACGTTTTCAGAGAAGGCAACAGGGCTGCTGATTTCATGGCTAATCTAGCCATTACCGCTGAAGAATTTACCACCTGGTCCTCGCACTTCCCTGCAGGCCTAGTCCAAATTGTGCTGCAGGATCATTCCGACCATGCTGTCAACACTGGTGTCTAGGCTTCTCCGTGGCAGGGCGGCTAAGTCCCCCCGGCGTGCGCTTCTGATGACCGGGGCTTCTCGCCCCCGTGTCGACCCGTCGGCTGGCCACCCTGTCCGCGAGGGGATCATCCCGATCCTCCTCGTGGCGGCTCGTGCCCCTTGCCTTGTCAGATGCCCGCGTCGGCCAGCTGTCAGCTCTGGCAGTCCCAACTCTCTTCGCATGCAGACCTCCCCGTCCTTCCCGCTTCGATCTCTGTGACTACGGAGTCCCGTGCCATGCCAACCCGATCGTGGTCCAGTCCGGTGCGGTTCTCTCCCGGCGTTCCCCTGCTCAGAGTTAGGCATCTGGCACTTTGGCAGTGGCCCTTTCCCTTCCTCGCGTGTCAGCAGTCTGGCGCGCCCCCTCAGCCCCTTCCCCGTCGTGTCGCTACCATCCGCGTGTGCCCCTTTCCAAAGCTGGCGGCGCTCCCCCTTCAAAGGCCCCCGCACGGCCTTTATATTCCCCTCGCTGTCCCATCCCGCTGTCGCGTTCTCCATCCCCTGCTCCCTCTCCCCTGGTCTGGCACTCTCTGCCCCCTCTGTCCCCACCTTGCCAGCTCGGCCCCCATGGCTGCCAAAACCGTCTTCCTGGAGCCTATTGCCCTTGAGTTGAGCGGTCCCGCCCGCTTATTCTCCGATGCTAAAAAATTCACCCCTTTTTTCAGTAAATTCGTAGGCCATGAGGACGAGATTACCCAGGGTTTCCTGGATACGTGGAACGATGGCGAAGTTACAGTCAAGGGCCTCCATTTCAAAGTCTCCAAGGATTTCCTCACGGAGGTCACCGGCCTCCACCATGAAGAGAAAGGCCGCGTTGTCAGGCGTGACAAGCACAACTGGGAAGAGGAGCTCTCCCGCTTCCCAGACCATCAGTGGGACAAAGCAAACCTACTCCGCTCTCACCTCCCGGCGCCTTTCGACGAAGCCATCGTCCCGGTAATGCAATACATTACCTGTGACGATCCAGAGCAGCGACTGTATAGCTTTCATTTAAGCTACTTTAATCATCTTCGAGGAGCAACCCTCATCAGCACTCCGCGTTTCCTCTTCTACTCCCTGGGTTTGACCATTGATCGTGCTCGCAGGAACCATTCCCGGCCCATGCACCAGGGGCTCATGGCTGTCCTCTATAGGCATGCCCTGGCCAACCAACCCCAGCTGCACAACATTCCCCCCTCTCTTCTGTCCCGCCCCCTGTAGAAGGCATTTCTCCTGCTGGATCCCCTGCCGCCAAGGGCTCCCCCACTCCCGACGATCCCTCTTCCCTGAAGCGTCGCAGGCCAACCCGCAATTGCAGGGCTTCGAGCAAAGGCCCAGGAGGGGCCCTGCCTCCTAGCTCTGGCCGCAAAAGGGCATCCCCCGGGCCCAGCTGGGCTGCGGGGAGCTCCAAGAATGTTAAATCAGAGATCCCGAAGCCCACTGTGATCAGCTCCGAGTCCGACGACAAATTGCAGAATCTGGCGCTCAGAGGCCTCCTGAAAACAGCGATCGGTTCCCTCAACACTACTGCCCAAGCTGCTTCTCATGCCGCCAAGGCTTTGTCCGAGTTCTGTCGCAAGCTGGAGGAATGCTCTGCCAAGGTTCAGCGGCAGTCCGAGCAGGCTGAGGACGGCCCAGGGCCAGTTAGCTAGGCCCACCTGGCCTTTGTCGTTCCAAAGTTTCTTGGTTTTTGTGGATGCTGGTTTCTATGAAGAATCTCGGTTTTGTTAAGGCTTTTTGTGGCTTTTTGTTTTCTGTTGTCCTCAGGGCCCCGGGGCTGGGCCGATCTTTCTGTTTTCTTTTTCAATGCTTCGGCTACTACTGTAATTAAGGTTTTGGGATCCTATTCAAAAAACCCGCTGTAAATAATCTGTTACCTATCAAAAAAAAAATTAGAAAAAAAAACAATAACTTAACAAACTTTTTAAGAACAATTTTTCATTTGGTAAGGCATTCAGTCATACATATATCTCTTTTATAGCGTTATATAAAAAAAAAATGACATGACAATTTTTTATCCACGGAGGCGATCATTCCAACATAAATCTCTCTTTCTACTTTAGAATTCATCTTTTTTATTTTTAATTGACCAAAATGATGGATTTCAACTTTTCGTTATTTTCATTTCTTTACAGCAAAACAACAGGACTAAACCCCTAAGCGGTTGTTATTTTAGTAGGGGGTTTGGGATTTGAACCCCATGTAAATTTCCTCAATTTAGTTTCTGCCATGCATTACTTTAGGCTTTTCATGCTTCTTCTTTTTTTCATTTTTAAGTGTATATAGAAAAAATCCCATACACGACTTAAGACTATAAGGAACATTGTTGAGTGTAAGGTACCTAATTTTTCACAGTAACGGCCTACACTCACCACTCTACGCTTAGACTCACTACTCTGCTAAGACCTTGTAGTCTTCATTTATATAATGAAAGCAAACGCTTACACTCACCACTCTGCTAAAACTGTGTGGTCGTCATATATATATATACAAGAATTAAAGTAGCTGAAAACAGGAGTATTACCGTCAAATAACATAATGGGTCTGGTGTCGTTGGCGAAAAAAGAGTGTGATTCTGCCTTTTCTTGCAATTGAGTAGACGTAGCCAAGCATCTGGTATTGACACTTTTGAGGCATATTCTGCTTCTGTTTTTACTGGGTTTCGTCAAAGATGGAAGAGGCATAGGCAATTGCGTAGCTCTCTTATTCTTTAAATTGATGAAATTGGTAACATAATTTGGATGAGGTATGATAGCCATAAGTGGAGAAATAGACTGAACCTGCGTACATCCTTCCATGACGACACCAACAATGGCGGAATCTCCCACCAGAATAAGATTTTGTTTTGTACTAAAACAAACAAATGAACAACGTATTAATGACTGGGTGGTGCAGCTTAAAACACCAATCTAATCGCCTCGTAAATAAGTGTGCGGCGGATTTTTATTTAAATCGAACAGGCAATTGGCTGCATGCTCTCTGGCGCAGAAAGACCTCAAAAGCACCTGACGTCACTTATGCAAAGGTTATAATTTGTTTCTTTTCCGTTTTAATGTTATTCATTTTAGGAAAGCTTCTTTAATCAATTAACATCTTATATCCTTTTCTTAATATCCCTCACTTTCATAGTACTTGTTATTATTGTCAAGAAAGAATTTTTCACAATTGAAAACATTATTCAAAGGATAAAAAAATTAGCAAAGCCCGTGACATAGACAAAGACAATCTTCGAGCAGAGCATATAAAATCGGGGTAGATATCCTGGCACCGCAGATCACAAAAATTTCCAATGAGGTCATACAAAATTGCTTCTTACTGAGTGGACAACTAGCTTGACCATTCTTTGTTTAAAAGTGAAGATGTAAATAATCCCTCAAACTATCGAACTATCATGATCAACCCTCTTTTTGCAAAGTTGTTTGGGACTACGATAGAGCATAGGATCAGCATATGGGCAGAAGAAAAGGGAAAGAGAGCAAATGGGCAAGCAGGTTTTAGGCCCAAGCACTCAACTATTGATCACTATATCACGCGCAGACACATAGTGGAAAAAATATGGGACAAAAAAGAGGAGGCTTTTGTTGTTTTGTAGACTTCAAAAGACATTTGACACAGTGCCAAGGAAAAAATTATGGAGCAGAATGGAAGAGAGAGATTTTATTTCACTACAGGGCAGCAGTTCACAGACTATATGAGCATGTAAAGGCTAGAATCAGAACACAAGAAGGGTTATCTGAATGTTTTGGTAGTGACATATGTGTCAAACAAGGTTACCCTCTATCTCCGACCTTATTTGGGTTGTATAGTGACAAGTTAGAAGAATGGATAAACAAATTTGGGGGAGAGGGTGTGCACTTAGCCAAATATGTGGCAAAACTCCTCATTTATGCAGATGATGTAATTCTTGTGGCCAAAACAGCCAAAGATCTAGAAGATCACCTTCAAGCTCTAGAACTCTTTTGTAAAGAAGTTGGGATGTAGGTGAACACGAGCAAAACAAAAATTATGATTTTTCAGCAAAAAAGAAGAAGCAACAACTTGAATTTCAGTTTGCAGGAGAACCGCTTGAGGTAGTAGTAGAATACAAATACTTGGGCATAGAATTTCATGACAAACTTAATTAGAATACATGTAGGATGAAAAGAACTCAAAGTGGTTGGAGAGCACTATATGCACTTCAAAACAGGTGTAGGAATGTCGAGTTGTGGGACTGGAAGACCACCAAGGTCTTATTTGACCTACTTGTTACACCGGTTTTGTTGTATGGTTGCGAGGTGTGGGCTAGTGACACAACAAATGCAAAATAGATGCAAATAGAAAGGATTCAAAAATATCTAATCATAAATTTTCTCAAAATTAAGACCACAACCCCTTATGAAATGATTCTAGCTGAAACTGGAATGTTCCCTTTAGAAGCAATTGCTATGACCAAACTATTATGTTACTTGAAAAAAACAGAAAACATGAAAGATGATAGATGGCCTAAGGCAACTAGGGACGAAGAGTTGCATAGGCGAAAGAATACATGGATGAAACAAAATCAGAAATGGATGAAACACTGGGAAATCAACATAAATGAATGCCCAAATGTCAACAAAGACATAAAAATTATGTGAATGAAAAGTTCAGAAGTGGAATGTGGAAAAATGCAAGTAGGAAAATACAATATTATATTGAAAATTTTAACCCAACATATAACCACAAGGAAAAAGTGTATATAGGCGCTGAAATCAAGTGGAAAGAAAAATTCCTCATTGCTCAGATAAGGACTAGCTCTCATTGGCTTAGATGTGAAACAGGGAGATGGACAACACCCAAAGAACAATGGGAAGAAAGGATATGTACTATATGCAACACGGGTAGTAGAGACAGAGGAACACTTCATCTATAAATGCCCGAGTTTTTCAGATATCCATGACAAATACAAAGAAACACTTGGGAACGAGTTTATGGTAGATTTATTTGAAGATAATAAAATAAAAAAAAGTTAGAGAATTGCTAACCCAAATCAGCAAGAGAAGGAAAAACCTTCTCAAAGATATTAAAGATCATATGATATGATTTGAGTAATTGTACTTCCATATTTGAGGTCCCATAGACCATATTTGGGTCTCGTGGACGTAATTAAAATCTTTCATTTCATTTACTTGGGACAAAGGTATTACTGAGTGTTTTAAGGCCGTGAACTGTAGGACCTCAGCCACCCTGTTGATGATTTGATCTCAAGGAGCAATATAAGTGTTTAAGAAGCTTAAACTTTTGATTTTTTTAATAAGTTATATAAGATTAAAATTGGTTTTACTTAGAGGATCTTTTTAACTATTTTTTTTATAATAATTCTTATACACATCCATCATAAGGATTGACCCCATCATCATCTTAAACTTTTGATTAAGAAGATGGACCTAGTAATTATGACATGCAAACAAGGAGGTGACGAAACTCAAGTAGGCCTCCTACCCTTCTTGTGATTTTTGTACTAAAAAGGAACTCTCACCTAATAATTGAAAAAATGAACAAACACATAATTAAGGTAGCTAGGAGGAGAGTAGGAGAGCATGGAGGCAATGTAAGGACTGTTGACCAATGTTTATCAATGTGTCACTAGTGGAATTGCTCCAAACAACCCCAAATACAATACTTTAGATTTTTTTTTACTTGTCATCAATAGAATATTTTTTGGGGGGCAATGTTGATGATTCCCAAGTGATTTCACATTTTTTTGTTATTTTATATAAATAAATAAAAATTTGAAAATTATGTCTATTTTGTTAAAATTTATAGAAAATTGATGTTTTACTAAAATTGAGAGAAATAAGTGAAATCAAAGGTTGAGAGTTGCTTTAATTGAACTTGTAGGATGATATAGATGTGATAGTGGATGAGGAATAATCAAGGTTAGGAAGCAGAGGATGAGATGAGCACTAGTGCTTTAGATGATAACCTATGGAGACAATGAGATTCATGTTGGTTTTGCATATGGGTAGATGAGCAATTGATAATGAATGATAGACCTACCTTGACACAAATAGGTTTAGGTTGAGTGGTGGACATGGTCTATGTGTATCCCAAATGAGACTTATTTTTTGAGACTATGCTTATGTGGGACACTCAATCCAACACTTTTATCTAAAGATCGACATATAAAGACACCATTAAGATGACTACCACACTTGAGGATGTTTACTTTTTTATTGAGATTCCTATTTTGAGACAAATACTAATTGTTATGGAGGATTGATCCACTCACTTGATGTTGGCAAACTAGGCAACTAGGGAGTCTCAACTTTACTTTTGAGGTATTTGAGAGGCATTCATGATATTCCTTTTGTTCATTGGTTTATAACAATGTTCTTATTCAACTTTGTGTGTTGCTATAAATGCATAAACAAGATCCCAACATCATTGTTATGGCCTTTATACTTTGCATTAGTGAGTGGCTCTGAGGGGCCAAAGCATGGATTTGCATGGGCTCATGTCATTCTAGCCACGCTTTATCATGACATGTATCACACATTTAGATAGATGAACAGAGTAAATTATAAGTATGGATAGATGATCACTTTGTTATGTACCAACTATTTGGACTTCCATTTGATATTGGGCCTAAAAATATTAAGACTCAATGGTGGGAGCATACTTGTGGGACATCGTGGTCCATAGTGACACCTTTACTAGGAATATGATTTTCTAAACCCCAATATATATTCACTTGATGTATGACACTAGTATTAGGGGGATATTATGACATTCCATACAATAGGTATGATGTTATAGAGACTTAATGGGTGGAGCACATAATAGGATAACTTAAAGATATGCATCCAAAGAATGCCCTATTCATACCATAGAATCATAAACAACATGTGAGGAAGAGGATGAAAAGACATGAGGGGACCACCACCATGATGACCCCATGCCCCATCAACATCGACGACAATCGAGAGAGGGCGACATAGATATCACAATGTTGAGGATGCTAGAGAGGCAAGGCCCATTATAGGGGTGGAAGAGATAATTTGACAAATATAGTGGGCATGTGGGGTAGGAAGAGTAGCAATACCTACCACTCCTCTAAGATTCCATCCATGGATGAGCTAATGGACACTTTTTGTAAGTCAGATAGCCCTCCTATTCCTACTATCTAGAAGACCAAAGAGAACTCTTGCTATGTTAAAGGTGGCACTGACGTGGAGAAGGGTGAAGAGATAGGAAATGTTGATGGTGATTGACATAGTGATTTTTGGTGTCAAATTCATCCAATAAGGATGTTAATATCATGGATATAGTTAAGGTGGGTGTAGATATAGTCAGCCTAGCACCACTTCACTAGTATGCCAAGATCTTTGAGTAGTAGAGACTAGTGTGGACACAATTGATCTTAGTGAGACTCAAAATAAGGTTGAGATTCAAGGACAAATAAATATTAGGGTGGACATTGGAGGTCTAGAATTGACTTGGTATGATGACAACATAGGTATACCCTATAGATAATGTCTTATTTGATTTAGAGCATTCTCATTCATTTTTGTAGAATAGATTTGACATATGTTAATTTGATGACGATGTTTTTGACATTTAATTTTGTTTAAAATTGCAAAGATACCTTATGGATGAAGAAATTTGATCAAGCAACTATTTTAGTTATCCATAGTCTTGATGACTGACTTGTCAACCATGGAGGTCCCATCCACTTTTGTGGTTGATCCATCTAAGATACTAATTGACTTATATAGCCAAGCCTAACATCTATGGACTATTTTATCATAGTTTCTCCAAGGAGATCGTGCTTACTATTAGGTAGAGGCACAAGTCAAAGAGAATCAACTTGAGTTGTAGTTAAGGAAGGAGATAAAGGATAGGGTGAGGGTAGTTGAGGACCGATCTCATACAAAAAAGTGAGAGACAAAGGACTAGGACCATGCTGGATAACATAAGTTAAGGAGATCTTGAGAGCTATAAAGCATCAAGATCACTCAAGAAAGTGGAGGCTAGAGCAACAACTAATGTAATCATGGATAGATCTAAGAGGATTATGTGGGTAGTTGGATGAATTGGTAAATTCATGGTGTTGCATCAGATGCATGTTGCATGATGGAGGTTCAAGATCTTTTAAGGTTTTTTGAGGTAAATAAGGATGATTATAAATATTTTTCTTAGGCCTCCATTTCTATTTCTATCACAAACAATTGACAACATAGTTGTCAAGACCATTTTAATACTTTTGTATATATGAGTGCATGGGCTTCATTCTCGGTGCTTCATTAATAAAAGATGTATACTTAATGGTATATTTAGTTTTACACTCAACAATAATTGTGGCTTTGGTGATCATGGTTAGGTTTATAAGTCTCTTCTAATCCCTTGGTTGTAAGTCTAAATCCCTTTTGGATTTAGGTGTGTACATATTTTGAGAGATAGACAATATAATGAATTGTTTTATTTTTCCACATAATGGTGAGATTTAAATGTGTGCAATGACAACTCAACTAGCTTTACTAGCTTAAGGCATTGTTGCTCAAGTGGTCATGGATTCAAACCTTTCTATTTTTTTATTGTTTGCTACCTGATATTTGTTATTCTTTTATCCTTGATGACTTGACTTGGTGGTCAATTTGGCATGAATATAGATTCATTATGCATAATTTTTTCACTTATCTATTCTCATGGGGAATCAAATGCCATAATTTTTCATGTTTTGGTTCATTCTAGCACCCAATTGGTAGATTCTTATTGATATAGGAGGAAAATAGGGATTTTCTATAGGATCATGTCAAGTGGAAGCATAAGGAAAATTGGAGAGAGTTGTTTTCTTTAATTTCTTCACTTCAAGTGACCTTGGGTCTATTTTGAAGGGTAAAGATTTATAAGTCATATCTCTTATACAAAAGCAAAATTTGATCATTTTGTATGTTTCAAAAAATTCCAACCTCCATGTGATGGTGTCAACATTATAGTCTCTTTTTAGCACCTTAAGGATAAATTTATAAAGGAGCATGTTAGGCCTAAATATGGTGTTTTCCTAATTTCATGGAATTATTTGTATCCTTTGGATGGATCAAATGGATACCCTTGTTGTTCATATACTCTATTGATTTGATAGAATCCCAAAGAGCATTTATTTGATACTGTACTTGCCAATTATTTTAGGGAGATGGGGAAATTATCCTCGATAGTTTTGATGTAGAAGCTTATTAAAGACAACTCAAATAAACTAGTCTATAAGTTTTTCAAGGAAGAATGGTGTAAAGTCTTATTTTTCCACATGTAATAGATAAATCAATGATATATCTGAGAATTCTAGGTTCAAATTTTTCCTTGAAACATGATAGGACAATAATACCTTACATAGTGCACATGTGGTCATTTACTCAACATATTGGTCTTCTTCATCTTCTCAAAAGTGGATTGTTGATTCTAGATCCATAAGGCATAAGACTAAGTATTTTTATGTTATTGGCTATAGAAAGTTATTATTGATGATGATTTATCCTTTTGGGTTTAAGGTTACGAAGATAAGACTATCAAATTCTCTAATCTTGGAGAAGTTCTTCATGTTCTAAGTGTCAACCCAAACTTTATCTATATTTATCACATTACTCATACTAATAAGAAGATGTGATTTTGGCCAAAAAAATAGGCAATTAAGAATAGGGACTTTAGAGTGATTGCTTTGGGATATTGTGATGAGACATATTATACGTACATATTTCATGAGTCACACTTCTTCCTCTTCCAATCAAAAAAATATTTTTTATAATGGTGAATAAGATTTATTGACATTAATGAGTGGTGGACCCAAAATTTAGGACATAGTAATTATGAATACTTGAGGCATATGAATCACCATGGTATAGTTTATGGACTTTTACCATGTGAGAGATGCAGTTAGGAAAAACATCATTATGAATCCTTTCCTAAAGGAAAAGATCATTGAGTCTATCCACCTTTAAAATTTGTCTATGGTGATATTTGTTAGCCTATGACATATCATTACCTATCAAGGAATAAGTACTATCACACTTGATGATTTCTCCATACACTTATGGAAATTGCACCACCAAATCCACTTAGATGAAGCCTTTGAAAATTTTAATAATTTCAAGGCATTAACAAAGAAAAAAAAAAGTGGGAGGAGGATCAAATTCCTAAGGGTTGATGGTGGTAAAGAGTTCATTAATCATGTCTTTGAGTATTTTCTTGCATCTCATGACATTATTTGGTAGTATATTGTTCATTACTCCTGAGTAAAATGGAGTACTCAAGTGCAAGAATTGGTCCATCTAGATATGATTCTTTATATGATGTACACTAAGCACATGGAGCTCAAATTTTGGACCAAAAATATTATCATAGGACATTGACTCATGAAATCAAGGGTATCACTTCCAATGAGTGTTGGATGGGGGAGATGCCTTATTTTTTGAATCTTTATTTCTTTATTTCTTTAGTTTAGTGGCACGGGCTCACATTCCCATGGATAAGCATAATAAAATACAATCAAAAAAATATTGATGTATTATTATGAGGTAAAATGATTAGTATAATGCTTATAGCCTTTATGATCTAGTTTCCCAAGTTTCCATCATTTATCATGATGTGGATTTTGAGGAAAACCCTTTTTTAGGTTCTCTTTCTCCTCTTACATATCTTCTTGCATATTCCTCTACACATTTATAGCTATCGTTAATAATTGCATTCAATTCACTTATGATCATGGTTTAGCTTCATCCTTAGATCTTGATAATTGTTCTTGTTGGTTCCTCTTACTCTTACGGTTGATCATCCCTTCTCAAGTCCATGTCTTGATGAATGTGATCCTTTCATCCATTGTGCTACAATGTTGGATGACTATCTAGATTATAATGATGTTCTATGTTCTTTAATTTATTATTTTATTTGTTATGGTTCCTTCTTATATCCTGAGACTCATATTTTTGTATATTTTCCATTACCAATTGGGTTCAAAATTTTCTCTAGGATTCAAAGCCAATTCTTTAGTAGGAGAATGATAAAAAATTACCTCCACCATGGCTTTGCTCACTTAGATAGATGATTTTAGAGATATTATCACTTGTTCTCAGTCCAAATGATGTCTCGAGCTGGAAGATGTGATGTAGGTAAAGTATTATTATCTCATGAAGAATTAGACTTGGAGTTTAGTACCCTTTACCAAGGAAAAAACTATTTTTGGCTATAAATGGGTCTACAAGATCAATTTTGGTGTTGACAGTTAGATAAATAAACACAATGCATTCCTTATTAGTAAGATATTTTATCAAGAGGAGGGAATTGACTACACAAATACTTACCCCATGACCCACATGAACTCCATTTAGATAATTTTTTCTATTGTTGCTTCAATTCAGTGGAATTTCATCAAATGGAGGTTAGAGTACTTTCCTCCATGGGCATCTTTAAAAGTATATATATCTAATATTCATGTTAATTTTTAGAGGATGGACCTACAATGGTATGAAGGATTAGGAAGTCCTTATATGAAATCAAGTAGGAACCTTATACCCGATTTAAGACAATTCATTTAATATTTTCTAAGTATGGTTTTCATTTGTGTTATATAGAGCACAATGTTTATATCAAATATCATGATGATTAGATTAGATTATCATTAAGTTTATGTTGATGCTATAGTTATCAATCGAAGCTTGACTTCTATGATTCAAGATATGCAACTACAACTTCAAGACTCTTTTGAGATGGCATATTTGTGCCTTCTTCATTAATTTTTGGATATTCCAATAATGTAGGCTTCCTTAAAGATTTAATTTTTATAACCAAAATATGCTTTAGATCTTATACAATATTTTTAGATGGAGTACTGTAAGACAACTCACAATATTTAGACTAACATAAATGATCAACTTTATCATTTGACGATATTGTCTATCAATCCTTAGTGATGGGGTCTTCTATAGCTCACTCATACTCAGTAATTCATAACATTTCCTATTAGCTATTGTTCTAAATATCTGAAATAACCTCATAAGAATCATTGGAAGCCAACCAAATATATTTTGTATTACATCAAAGATACTCATTAGATGATATTTCATGTTTTTATGGATCTCTTATTGTATTATAGGTATTTTATATTATAAATTGGGTCAACAATATTGATGAGCTCAAATCCACTACTAGTTTAATTTTTTTACTTGGTTTGGGAATCTTAGTTTTCCAAATGGTAGTCCACTATATATTTATCTTTAAAAAAATTAAAATATTATAGTGATGATGAGGTCACAAAACATATCCTAAGGATGTTGATTCTTGAGCAACTAGATCTTCCTCAAAAATATCTTATCACTCTATTTTATGATAATTAAAGTACTACTAAGTTAATTTACAATCTAATGCTACATGAATAAAATAAGCACATCAAGGTGTGGATGCACTACATCCATCAACTTCACTCATAAAGGGTGGTTTTTTTATGTGTATATACCTTTAGTTGATCAACCTATAGATATCCTAATCAAGGTCATGTCCAAGGTAAATTTTACTAGATTATGAGATCAACATGGTGTGGAAGAGCATCCCTTAAGTGGAAATGAATCATAAGGATCTCCCTTCAAGTATCAATGCAAATTAAGGGGCATGTTAAGATAATGCTAATCTTCACTTGAGACCCCAATTGACTTTGTATTATGATTTTTGCATTTACCCTAAGGGGACATGTTTAATTTGCACGCTGATTTTTTATATTATTTATTTATTATCCAATGGTTAGTCTTAATTACAAACATAAAGAAACTTGTTATGTGGTATGGTATTCATATGCCCACCTACTCAAAAAATATTTCATCGATCGCACATAATTATGTATTTAGTAGTGAGAGGTTATTAACATCTAAAAAATCCTTTCCGTATTCATGTTCCTCTTTTTTTATAAGTGTTATTTTTTCTTTGTTTATTAGGCAAGGAAATTGATTCAATTTGTTCCTAAATATTTTACATAATTCATGACTAGTTAAATGGAAAATGACAAATCAAATACTAAGAATATGGTGATGAAAAGAAAATAATGGATTTGGGCAATAAAATTTCATGAATGAAAAGGGAGGGAAGTGCAAGAAACACAATGATGATGAGTATAACATAAACACAAGCATGAAAAGAAGGATTGAAAACAATATGCCAAATATAGTGATAAAAAAGTTATTAGTAAAAAATAGAGGAAAAGTTGTAAAAGGTGGTGTAGATAAGTGCACCACCTATGTTAATAAAAAAAAGCAAGGAATCCATAGAGACCTTGGGCATGTTTAAGAAATACTAGCCACTATTCACATGAACTATATTGATCACCTTCATAATGAGGATCCATGATGCAAGTAATAACCAATGAAGCATCAATGCTCTAGACCAAGGACTTAGGTAAGAAAATAATATGATCCTATGCATGCATAAGATGGTCAACTATTGCATAATATGTGATGTAATTATTTTCTCTATAAAATATTTGTGTTTGTATCTTTGAAATAGAAAATTTCTAGTCTTACTTTAGAAAATAATAATAGTTTTAGGTTGTCAACTTATAGTTATAGTTTCTTTTGTATATGGCTATGTATGTTGAGGTTCAATCCAATTTATGGTTGTTAGCAATAAATTGTTCTTCCAATATCTCACAAAATATTAAGACATAAAAACATTCATTCAATCAAATAATTGAACAATAAATCACTAAAATATTTTATTGAAATATCTACTATAAGCAATGCATAAATGCAATGCTTTCTTTGATTACATATTATAGAGCTTTGTCTTCCATATATACATACATGAGACTCTGAATATGCACACGACTCTTGACATTTACACTTACATAAAATCTTCATCTCCTCATACTCACGGGAGATCCAATTCTTCACATTTCTCTCTTACATAATAATAAATATCACATATTACATAAATTCAAAGTTTCTCATGTTTTCACATAACTCCTAAACATGACACTTCACTCACATAACTCACACTTAGTAACATGACAATTCACACACATAACTCCACTCTAATTTACATGACACATAACTCTCACTTAGTAACATGACATATACTATAGACACAAATATTAAACATACTCTAATCTAAATTATTTACAAGGTACCAAATAGTGTAATACCTCCAACACCCCCCATATTACATTATTTGGTATGAAGTCCTTTTGCCTTCATGTACTCCCAATATTTATTTCTTGTCATGGTTTTTTAGCTCTTGCTTTACTATTGCTTTAGGTTTTGGCATTGTATCTGTCCCATTAAGTTATCACTTGTATCTTTTTTTTTTCTGCACATCTTGAATATAAGTCTATGCTTGTCAAACTTATTTTCTTCTTGTAAATTATTTTAACATTTCCATAATTCTGTTCCATTATATTTTATTTATCCATCCATAATGTACTTCATTTTTATTTCGTTGACAAGTCTTTAGTTTATTATTTTTATAAATTTTGCAATTCTAAAGCATCCACTGTCTCTACTTTGGTTCATGCTTTTTATTCTTTTTATTTGTTTATTTTTCAACAACTCTTGTTTTGTTATCAATACTATTAGTGCCATTACTAATGAGAATTTCTAAATGGCTTGTATTATTATCTTTATCACATTGTTTCTCAATTTGATTCATACCTTCATTTTTTGTACCTATATTGTCAAGGATGGAGAAATCTATAATTCTTTCCATGAGGGCTCTATGAATTGTTTCATTTTCTCTCTCATTTATATTTTATATTTCTTGTACTTCTTGGACCAAGTTTCCTTTTTTATTTTCCTATTTTGGATATTGTTGTTGTGTTGATGGGTATTGAGACTGATATTGTCTTTGTTGATATCTTTGGAAAGGTCTATTCATTTGATTCCATTGATTTAGAGAATTGTATCTACAATAACTAGTGTTATGACCTTTCTTGTTTTTTTTAATAGGTTATATGTGGCTTATATTAGGGTCCAATCCCATCAAAATACCAAAATATTACATTTGTTGTAGCATATATTTTTATCACAATATTTTCATTTCTTTTTCTCTTAAATATATTCTTCAACTTCCTCGAAGTGCTATGTTTCCACAATTAGCTCCTTGATATCATTTTGATTAAGACATAAAATTTCACTTGGCTAGTTGCCTTCTATTATTTGAATTTCATCGAGATGAATATCAACACCATAATTCGCTAATTTATCTGCTAATTGATTTTCTTCTCTATAAATATGCTTACATTGCCAAGAGATTACCTCTAATAAAGATGATGAACATCAACAATAACATTATTTTTTATCCAGTCTCCACATCCATTTTTGTTAATAACATCGATGATAATTTGTGAGTCCCTCTCAATTAAAATATATTTCCATCCTTTTTTTGCTACAATTATAATCCCTGTAAGAAATGCCCTAGCCTTTGCATAGTTGTTAATTGAAGTTCCATATGATTCTAAATAGGTGAGGAGAATTTTGCCTTCGTTATTTCTAAAAGTACCACCTCCATAAGCTTTTCCTGGATTTCATTTAGAAGCACCATCAAAATTAATTTTGATAAACCCAATTTCTAGATATTTCCATTTTACTATAGATCGAAGTAGATCCTTTATTTTAATTTCGTTTTCGCAAGCGACTCTTCCATGTATGTTCAATTCTTGTATCCAAGTTATTAACACCTATTTTTATACAATTGATACTTCCCATGATGAGCACCATATTTGTAGATATTTTGCAAGAGAGGCACTAATACAGATCCAAACTTAGGCATGATTTTGATATTTATTTTTAAAAATTCTATTATTCCTTTCAAGCCAAAAATTTCAACAAATAATGGCAGGGCCAATCCTCTAAATAATATATAATTCTTCAACTTTAAATAATTTATCCAAGATTTTATCAACTCTTTCAATGTTTATGGAGCTACCTAATATAATTTCATTTTTTTTTTTAAATAACCCTAAATGGTGCGAGCAAACAAATAATGAAGAAGTAAATGGTCTGGCGTTTCTAAATCCTTCTCACACAAGACACATTTGAAGGGTCCATAATATCCTCTTCTTTGTAGACTCTCTCCCATAATAATCTTACTTTGAATTGCTAACCAAAGAAATATTGAGGCCTTAGGGAGAGCCTCTAATGACCAAACATTCTTCCAAGGAAAATTTTTGGGAGAAGGAAATTTTGATTGTTCTAAATCCTCATATCCCAACTTGACAAAGTATCCACCATCCTTTTAAAATTCCAAATAGGGTTACGCATAAGGGGTTGGACTTGAAATGTACTTGTAAAAAAATGGTGAATCCTAATCGAAATCAAGGCAAATCTTAAGCAAATCAAATCAATCATATTCACACAAAAATTTGGGGCATTTGAAGCCCTAAAAATTAAGGTTATATTTGGGGTAAATTTTGACCTATTAAATCATCTTATAACTTCATAAAACCACCACCATTAGATTAGGCTCAAAAATATCTTTCAAATGAGTACAAATATGCCTATGTTTGGATATATATTGTTGCGAATTGACCTTAAGAAAAATTTGGTCCTAAGAATTTGAGGTGAATGGACTGACGTCGAGGGTCCTCATATTCACCAATTTTCAATTTTGGAATATTTACCCAATTTGTGAATATTCGCCACTATGCATAACCTTGAAATTTCTAAACCAACTCATCCTTTCATGTAAAAATTGGTAAATAAAACTCTTGAAGCATATTTTGAAGTTTATCTATAATTTGTTTGAGTTCCTCTCCTTCAACCAGGTTACTAAAAGAAATCCATGATCTAGAGTTTTTGCTCATAATAATATAATATTTTATATTTGGACCTTTACATGCCATGTATGCTTGAGCCAATGGTTTCCATTTTGAGTCGGAGATAAGAGGATAAGGCTTCAACCAATCATCGAACCAAAAATTTGCATAACTCCCCTCATTGACTGACCATCTAATATGTTTCTTTATCAATTGCAAACTCTCGGATATGAAGTTCCATGTTGACGATCCTTTGGGTAGAGTTCTTTTTCCTAAACAATTTCATTGCATCAAGAGAACCTATATATTTTGGAAGTAATAATTTTACCTAATTTTGTCCTTGATCTTTGAATAATCTCCACTTTACTCCTAATGCCAAATTCATAAGTTTACAATTTCGCAAGTCTGCTCCTCCAATATTCTTTCCTTTACAAACCCTATCCCACTTAAAAAAAGAACACCTAAATTTTTCCTCAAAACCTTTCCATAGAAATTCTCTTTGGATTTTATCAAATTTTGATGCTATACCCGTTGGAAGTCTTGAAAGTGACATCATATAAATAGGAATGCATTGCAAAGTAGTCTATATGAGTTGTAGCCTTCCTGCCATGGTTAAGAACTTACCTTTCTAACCTGTCAAGCAAGCTTTCATTCTATGCAAAAAAGAGATCCAAAGTTCCTTTTTATTTCCTTTATCATACAAAGGAATACCCAAGTAGGTTGATGAAATTTTTTCAATTTTAAACCATACAATATTCACAATAATTTGTTGTAAATCTAGGGTAGTGTTAATGAAAAAATCCTAGATTTTGAAGTATTTACAAAATTTCCAGTAGCCTTATCATAGCATGATAATATTGATTTAAACTCCATGGCCTCACTGAGGAATGGCCCAAAAGAAAACTATCATCAACAAATTAGATATGAGATTCAAAGGAATCATTTTTTGCAACTTGAATACCCTTGTTTTTTCCTTCCATTTTTACCATTGAAATACTCTCCCTAATACTTTTGCCAAAATACTAAATAGATAGAGAGAAAGAGGATCACCTTGATGAAGTCCACAAGATGACTTGAAGTACCCAGCAGGAGAACCATTGATCAAAATAGAAAATTTTGTATTGCTATAACAACATTTAATCCACTCACACCAACTATAATCAAAGTCAAACCTTTTGAGAATAGTATGTAGAAAATTCTAGGAAACCCTATCATATGTTTTTTTCATATCTAATCTCAAAAGCATACTTGGCTTTTTCATGGAATGAAGAGAATGTATAGCCTCTTGTGCAATAATTATACCATCAAAAAATTTGTTTATCATGAACAAATCCATCTTGTTCCTCTGAGATAAGACATCCTAGAATGCCCTTCAATATGTTTGCCATAATTTTTAAATGATATTATAAATCATATTACAAAGGCTTATTGGACAAAAATTATCAAAATATTTTGTGTTGCCTTTCTTGGGAACCAAGGTAATAAAAGTAACATTGATCTCACTTATTATAGCCTTCATTTTTTGGGCATCTTCAACCACATCTAACATATCACTCTTAAATAAATCTCAATTTTTTTGAAAGAAAATTGTAGGAAATCCATCGAGGCCAAGTGCCTTGTTAGGATGGAAAGAGAAAATTGCTTCATGGAGCTCCTCCATTGGTATCTTCTTCATCAAAATTTCATTTTGTCCCTAAGTGATAATTGCTAGAATATTTTCAAAAGTTTTTCTTATGTCTCCTTATCTTGCCTACAATCTGACAAAATATTTTTGAAATAATTAATTGCTTCCTTCCTTATATTTTCTTCTTCCTCAATATTTATTCCATCTAGAGTTATAATATTTTTAATATGACAAACATAAAATTTTGTTTTTGCTATAGCATGATTTTTTTTGTATTTCTATCTCCTTACTTGAGCCATTTCTCTCTAGATTTTTGAAACCAATATGACTCCTCCTTTTTCAATGCATTATGATAATCAATTATGACCTTCCTTGTTACATATGTGATAATATTGTTTCTCCATTCAGGTTGATACTATGAAGATGAAGCAATATTATTTGATACTTTTTTCTTTGACATAAGAGCATTGTTTGTCATTTCATCTCTTGCTTGATTTTCTATTTCATATTCTTGGAGTATGTTGACCAATTCATCAAAGGATATGGTTATGTTTAGAACTTGGAGAGAAGTGACTAATATTTTAAATGTTTTTGGAAGTGCTCTTAGTGTAACTTGAATAAGAAACTTTTCTTCCACTTTCTCTCCCATAGTTTGTAGTTTAGATTTTAAATAGCTATCCTTCCAAGAATTTTTTCTATACTCTCTCCATCATGAAATTTTAGAGAATATAACTGTGATTGCAAATGTAAAATGGTCACTCCATTTTTTCCTTCAAATATTGTGCATAATTTTTCCTAGGCCCTTTTTGAAGTTTCCACCTCACTTATGTGTGCCTAAATTTCATCTGATATACCAAATATGATTAACATAAAATATTTTGCATCATATTTAAATTTTTGTATTCCAATTGTATCTTTTGGAATGTCTTTTTCTCCATTTACCACATCCCAAAGTTTCTCAACATTGAGTATTGATCTTATCTTGTTTTTCCATCGAGTAAAATTAGGTCTTTTTAGAAGTTGATATTTATAAAGGAAAACCTTTGCATTTGCCATAATAGAAGTTCCCCAATAATTTCCTTTCTTTAATTTTCAATTTCAAATTTGATATTCTTCTTCAAACCATTCTTTTGAAAAAATTTAACTCCAATATTTTCTTCTTCTTCAATTAATTTATTTCTTCAAATATTTTTCTTCTTCTATTCTTCAATTTCAATTTTCAATTCTTCTTATTCAAATATTTATTCTTCTTCAATATTCTTCTTTTCTTCAATTAATTCAATTTTCTTTCTTAAATTCAATTTTTCAATCTTCAATTTCAAAATTCTCTTTTCAATATTTCACTCTTTAATCTTCCTTCCTTTTCTATTCAAACTTCAATTATCTTTTTCTTTAATTTACTTCACTTTTCAATTTTATATTCTTTCTTCAAATTTTAAAATTTCCTTTTCAATATTTAATTTCTTTATCCTTTAATTTTCCTTCTTCAATTAATTTCTTTCTCAATAATCTTCCTCTTCAAATTTTCATTCTTTAATCAATCATCTTCTTATATCTCCCTCAATCATTAGATATTCTTTTCTCCAAATAAAAAACTTAATAAATACCTCTTAATGTTTTAAATATTTCCTTCAATACTATACACCTTTACTCAAATAAATATTTAAATGTAAATTAATACCTTAGGCAATGACACTCCTATTTAATTCAAATTAGGGCACATGAAATGATTGCATGCTCTCCAACAAAAGTTTCACCTTTCAAATATATCTTTGCTTGCGTATTACAAGTGTTACCTACATTATACCTATGTCAACTTATTACCTTCACTTCTTGCTTGAGATGCTTGTTGCTTTAATCCAAGCCTCAACTCATCTTCAACATGCAATTTTCTAGATAATCTTCTATGTTTCGATGTCTAACTTGCTCTATAATTTTGCTTTTTTTATGTCTAGCTTGCTCTAGACTTTTGTATTTTTTACACCTATGTTTTAGTGTTAACCTAGCTCCAAGTGTTCCATATTTCGAGTCTTCTTCTTTTGCATCTTGAGTGTTCACATTCTCAGCGTTGCCTCTCAACGTAGTCAATGTTATATGTTCATCCATATTACACAAAATAGCTTTGTCCAAAATCTCCTTTGACGTGTTCTTTATTTTCGTGCTTTTACCTCTACCTTTTGTTGTCTTGATATCCTTCTCTTCTCACAACTCGTGCTTCAAGAAAACACACTCCTCCGTATTCCATGATGTTTTGAAAAGCATACCTAGAGTGGATTTGATACCACCGTTAGCAATAGAGTGCTCTTCCAGTATCTCACAAAATATCAAGACATAAAAACATGCCTTCTCTCAAATAATTGAACAATAACTCACTAGTTTTTTTTATTGAAACATCCACTATAAGCAATGCATAAATGCAATGCTTTCTTCGATTACATATTATAGAGCTTTTTCTTCCATATATACATACATGAGATTCTTCATATGCACATAACTCTTGACATTTACACTTACATAAAATCTTCATAACCTCATATTCACGGGAGATCCAACTCTTCATATTTCTCTCTTACATAATAATAAATCTCACATATTACATAAAGATAAAGTCTCTCATGATTGCACATAACTCCTCACTTCTAAACATGACACTTCACTCACATAACTCACACTTACTAACATGACACCTCACACACATAACTCCACACTTATTTACATGACACAACTCTCACTTAATAATATGACACATACTATAGACACAAATATTAAACACACCTAATCTAAACTATTTACAAGTTATCAAATAATGTAATACCTTCAATAATGGTGGATATTTTTGTCTCTTGTGGTCAAGATTAAACTAGGTATATATAGGTTTATGAGAGTTTTATATTCATAATGCATTAGACCTCCTAAAATATAGAATGATATTTTATGATATCAATAATCTTTCATTGAAATAAGAGTTTACTTAATTTTTCATTTTAGGTTTGTTCTTAGAACAAAATGGTGATATTTTCAATTAATTTTATTTGAAGTTTTAGTATTAATATTGTAAAGTATTTTATACATAATATAGTGAATGGTTTTATAATAAGCTTAAAGTTCTCAAAAGTATCTACATTTTAGCACCATTTTTATTGAATTGTCTTTGAATTTCCATAAAAAATATTAGAGATAAAAATAATATATTATATAAAAAATAACCTTCAAATTCCAAAAAATTGGTAACAATATTAAGAATTGAATTTTGATATAGTTAAAAATTGACATGAATTATTATTGTTTTGATGGTTATATAGGATTAAAGGGTTCCTCATACTTTATATAATCATAGAACATAATAATCTACTCATTAATAAATCATGGGAAAAGAAAAAATATATAATATTTAATGTGAATTGATATCAAAATCGTCATATTATATTTTTTCTAAACTAGATGAACTTAGTATTTATGTTCATAGATTATGAAAATAGGGTATCTATGTGTTAGTAGTAAAATGTTTACATATACATCTTTTTCTTTAATTTACTTCACTTTTTAATTTTATATTCTTTCTTCAAATTTTAAATTTTCCTTTTCAATATTTAATTTCTTAATCCTTTAATTTTCCTTCTTCACTTAATTTCTTTCTCATTAATATTCCCATTCAATTTTTCATTCTTTAATCAATCATCTTCTTATCATGTTAGGATCCTTAGTCCTAACATTATTAGTTAGTATTAGTTAGTATTATTAATCATTTAATTATTATATTATTAACTTATAAAGTGAACCATCACAACCCTTCATAACGTGAACCATCACGTCTCTTCATACGTGAACCATCATGTCTCTTCACCAACGTAGCTTTAGGGTAGATATATATATTATGTTGGTCATCCATATCAAATCATCCAAGAAGAAGAATAATAAGCATAGATTCTAAGGAGGGAGCCCCCTATAGTGGCAAAGCGATTACAAGGGAGCCCCCTTTGAGTGGCCTGCGATTACATTTATATTAAATTATTTATTAATTTTGTAGTAAGACCTTGGGGTCTTACCATTTGGTATCAGAGCCATGTGGGACCCAGTCATGTGGGAATTGCTCAAAGATCTTCATCAAATCACTTCTGTGCGTGAGTATCAAACTCGATTTGAGGATATCACCAAACACAACATAATATTAGATGAATCAATTCTCATCAATGGCTTCATTAGGGGATTAAAAGAGGAAATTATAATGGAGGTGACAAGGTTCAATCCCTATACCATGATGCAGACCTATGGATTGGCAAAATTAGCTGAAGCTAAAATCAATGCACAAAAACGATTAGGGAAACCACTTATGGAAAAATCATCAACCACTTACATCGCTCCTAAACCTATGCATAATGTAAGGGCACAAAGCACTTACACAACCCCCAAATCTAACCAAACTTTACGAATTAAACATCTTAGCTTTGAGGAGATGAAGTAACGATGAGCAAAAGGACTCTGTAATAATTGTGATGAACAATTTGGACCCCACCATAAATGTGCTACACTAACATTGTATTTATTGAAGGAAGTTGATCCTTATCTCTCCATAGAGCAAGTAGATGAGGTAGTTGTGTTTGAAGAGACCAGTGCATCTACTCAATGCAATGAAGACAATGAGGTCGATGTGCAAGAAGTGATTGATGTACCAAGCAAGATGAGGTAGACATACCCAAAGTGATCAATGCTAGCCAAACATGCACTCTACAAGACCTACACATACCTTCCTCACCAATAGTGAGTTCTTGCCATATGACCAAACCTATTCGAAATCAATGTAGAGTGACTACACACTCCTTTGTTGGCTCTACCAAGGAACCAAAAAAGGATATGAAATCATTACCATCACTTTTGATGCATCATTCTGAAGTATTTGAGGAACACCAAGGGTTGCCCTCCCATCCTAATCATGATTTTCCTAAGGAAGATTCTACTATTGTTCTTGGCAACCCCCCCCTAATGCTTCATCCTTCTCGATATCCCTGCCTACGAAAGGATGCCATTAAAAGAGTCCAAGAACTTACACAAATCCTTCTTGGAAAACAAAGGACAAAACTTCTCACTTTGAGCTTTGAGGACAAAGCTCTTTTTAAGGAGGGTGCATGTTAGGATCCTCAATCCTAACATTATTAGTTAGTATTATTAATCATTTAATTATTATATTATTAACTTATAAAGTGAACCATCACAACCCTTCATAACATGAACCATCACGTCTCTTCATACGTGAACCATCATGTCTCTTCACCAACGTAGCTTTAGGGTAGATATATATATTAGGTTGGCCATCCATATCAAATCATCCAAGAAGAGAATAATAAGCATAGATTCTAAGGAGGGAGCCCCCTATAGTGGCAAAGCGATTACAAGGGAGCCCCTTTGAGTGGCCTGCGATTATATTTACATTAATTTATTAATAATTTTATAGTAAGACCTTGGGGTCTTACCAATCTCCCTCAATCATTAGATATTCTTTTCTCCAAATAAAAAACTCAATAAATACCTCTTAACATCTTAAATATTTCCTTCAATACTATACGCCTTTACTCAAATAAATATTTAGATGTAAATTTGTACCTTAGGCAATGACACTCCTATTTAATTCAAATGAGGGCACCTGAAATGATTGCATGCTCTCCAACAAAAGTTTCACCTTCCAAATATATCTTGCTTGCGTATTACAAGTGTTATCTACATTATACCTACATCAACTTATTACCTTCACTTCTTTCTTGAGATGCTTGTTGATTTAATCCAGGCCTCAACTCATCTTCAACATGCAATTTTCTAGATAATCTTCTATGTTTCGATGTCTAACTTGCTCTATACTTTTGTTTTTTTATGTCTAGCTTACTCTAGACTTTTGTATTTTTTACACCTAAGTTTTAGTGTTAACCTAGCTCCAAGTTTTCCATATTTCGAGTCTTCTTATTTTGCATCTTGAGTGTTCACATTCTCAACGTTGCCACTCAACGTAGTCAATGCTATATGTTCATCCATATTACACAAAATAGCTTTGTCCAAAATCTCTTTTGACATGTTCTTTCTTTCATGCTTTCACTTCTACCTTTTTTGTCTTGATATCCTTCTCTTCTCACAACTCGTGCTTCAAGGAAAAACACTCCTCCGTATACCATGATTTTTTGACAAGCACACCTAGAGTGGATTTGATACCACTGTTAGCAATATAGTGCTCTTCCAATATCTCACAAAATATAGAGACATAAAAACATGCCTTCACTCAAATAATTTAACAATAACTCACTAATTTTTTTATTGAAATATCCACTATAAGCAATGCATAAATGCAATGCTTTCTTCGATTACATATTATAGAGCTTTATCTTCCATATATACATACATGAGGTTCTTCATATGCACATAACTCTTGACATTTACACTTACATAAACTCTTCATAACCTCATATTCACGGGAGATCCAACTCTTCACATTTCTCTCATACATAATAATAAATCTCACATATTACATAAAGTTAAAGTCTCTCATGATTGCACATAACTCCTTACTTCTAAACATGACATTTCACTCACATAACTCACACTTACTAACATGACACCTCACACACATAACTCCACACTTATTTACATGACACAACTCTCATTTAATAATATGACACATACTATAGACACAAATATTAAACACACCTAATATAAAATATTTACAAGGTACCAAATAATGTAATACCTCCAATAATGGTGGATATTTTTGTCTCTTGTGGTCAAGATTAAACTAGGTATATATAGGTTTATGAGAGTTTTATCTTGATAATGCATTAGACCTCTTAAAATATAGAATGATATTTTATGATATCAAAAATCTTTCATTGAAATAAAAGTTTACTTAATTTTTCATTTTAGGTTTGTTCTTAGAACAAAATGGTGATATTTTCAATTCATTTTATTTGAAGTTTTAGTATTAATATTGTAAAGTATTTTATACATAATATGGTGAATGGTTTTATAATAAGCTTAAAGTTATCAAAAGTATCTAAATTTTAGCACCATTTTTATTGAATTGTCTTTGTATTTCCATAAAAAATATTAGAGATAAAAACAATATATTATATAAAAAATAACCTTCAAATTCCAAAACAATGGTAACAATATTAAGAATTAAATTTTGATATAGTAGAAAATTGACATGAATTATTATTGTTTTGATGGATATATAGGATTAAAGGGTTCCTCATACTTTATATAATCATAGAACATAATAATATACTCATTAATGAATCATGGGAAGAGAAAAAATATAATATTTAATGTGAATTGATATCAAAATCGTCATATTATATTTTTTCTAAACTAGATAAACTTACTATTCATGTTCATAGATTATGAAAATAGGGCATCTATGTGTTAGTAGTAAAATGTTTACATATCCATGTATTAGGGGATATGGGACAAATAAAAATTTAATTGATATCAAAATCGTCATATTATATATTTTCTAAACTAGATGAACTTAGTATTCATGTTCATAGATTATGAAAATAGGGCATCTATGTGTTAGTAGTAAAATGTTTACATATACATATTTTTATTTAATTTACTTCACTTTTCAATTTTATATTCTTTCTTCAAATTTTAAATTTTCCTTTTCAATATTTAATTTCTTTATCCTTTAATTTTCATTCTTCAATTAATTTCTTTCTCAATAGTTTTCCTCTTCAAATTTTCATTCTTTAATCAAGCGTCTTCTTATATCTCCCTCAATCATTAGATATTCTTTTCTCCAAATAAAAAAATCAATAAATACCTCTTAATGTTTTAAATATTTCCTTCAATACTATACGCCTTTACTCAAATAAATATTTAGATGTAAATTAATACCTTAGGCAATGACACTCCTATTTAATTCAAATTAGGGAACCTGAAATAATTGAATGCTCTCCAAAAAAAGTTTCACCTTCCAAATATATCTTTGCTTGCATATTACAAGTGTTATCTACATTATACCTACGTCAACTTATTACCTTCACATCTTGCTTGAGATGCTTGTTGCTTTAATCCAGGTCTCAAATCATCTTCAACATGCAATTTTCTAGATAATCTTCTATGTTTCGATGTCTAACTTGCTCTATACTTTTGCTTTTTTTATGTCTAACTTGCTCTATACTTTTGCTTTTTTTATGTCTAACTTGCTCTATACTTTTGCTTTTTTTATGTCTAGCTTGCTCTAGACTTTTGTATTTTTTACACCTATGTTTTAGTGTTAACCTAGCTCCAAGTGTTCCATATTTCGAGTCTTCTTCTTTTGCATCTTGAGTGTTCACATTCTCAACATTACCTCTCAACGTAGTCAATGCTATATGTTCATATATATTACACAAAATAGCTTTGTCCAACATCTCCTTTGATGTGTTCTTTCTTTTCGTGCTTTCACCTCTACCTTTTGTTGTCTTTATATCCTTCTCTTCTCACAACTGGTGCTTCAAGGAAACACACTCCTCCGTATGCCATGATGTTTTGACAAGCATACCTAGAGTGGATTTGATACCACTGTTAGAAATAGAGTGCTCTTCCAATATCTCACAACATATCAAGACATAAAAACATGCCTTCACTCAAATAATTGAACAATAACTCACTAATTTTTTTATTGAAACATACACTATAAGCAATGCATAAATGCAATGCTTTCTTCGATTACATATTATAGAGCTTTGTCTTCAATATATACATACATGAGACTCTTCATATGCACATAACTCTTGACCTTTACACTTACATAAACTCTTCATATCCTCATATTCATAGGAGATCCAATTGTTCACATTTCTCTCTTACATAATAATAAATCTCACATATTACATAAATATAAAGTCTTTCATGATTGCACATAACTCCTCACTTCTAAACATGACATTTCACTCACATAACTCACAATTACTAACATGACACCTCACACACACAACTCCACTCTTATTTACATGACACAATTCTCACTTAATAATATGACACATATTATAGACACAAATATTATACACACCTAATCTAAACTATTTACAAGGTACCAAATAATGTAATACCTCCAATAATGGTGGATATTTTTGTCTCTTGTGGTCAAGATTAAACTAGGTTTATATAGGTTTATGAGAGTTTTATCTTGATAATGCATTAGACCTAAAATATAGAATGATATTTTATGACATCAATAGTCTTTCATTGAAATAAGAGTTTACTTAATTTTTCATTTTAAGTTTGTTCTCTTAACATAATGATGATATTTTCATTTAATTTTATTTGAAGTTTTAGTATTAATATTGTAAAGTATTTTACACATAATATAGTGAATGGTTTTATAATAAGCTTAAAGTTCTGAAAAGTATCTAAATTTTAGCACAATTTTTATTGAATTGTCTTTGAATTTCCATAAAAAATATTAGAGATAAAAACAATAAATTATATAAAAAATAACCTTCAAATTCCAAAAAATTGGTAACAATATTAAGAGCTGAATTTTGATATAGTAGAAAATTGACATGAATTATTATTGTTTTGATGGTTATATAGGATTAAAGGGTTCCTCATACTTTATATAATCATAGAACATAATAATCTACTTATTAATGAATCATGGGAAGAGAAAAAATATATAATACTTAATGTGAATTGATATCAAAATCATCATATTATATTTTTTCTAAACTAGATGAACTTAGTATTCATGTTCATAGATTATGAAAATAGGGCATCTATGTGTTAGTAGTAAAATGTTTACATATCCATGTATTGGGGGATATGGGACAAATAAAACTTTAATTGATATCAAAATCATCATATTATATTTTTTCTAAACTAGATGAACTTAGTATTCATGTTCATAGATTATGAAAATAGGGCATCTATCTGTTAGTAGTAAAATGTTTACATATACATATTTTTATTTAATTTACTTCACTTTTCAATTTTATATTATTTATTCAAATTTTAAATTTTCCTTTTCAATATTTAATTTATTTATCCTTTAATTTTCCTTCTTCAATTATTTTCTTTCTCAATAATCTTTCCCTTCAAATTTTCATTATTTAATCAATCATATTCTTATATCTCCCTCAATCATTAGATATTCTTTTCTCCAAATAAAAAACTCAATAAATACCTCTGAATGTTTTAAATATTTCCTTCAATACTATACACCTTTACTCAAATAAATATTTAGATGTAAATTAATACCTTAGGCAATGACACTCCTATTTAATTCAAATTAGGGCACTGTTGGTCACGAATCTGCCACAGGAAAGGATTTTCTAAAACTATGCACCCTAGACCCGGCCAACATTGAAAGGCTGGGAGAAAGAGATGTCTCCCAGACCAATCTCCAGAGAGGGCTGGTTCCCTTACTACTTCTAAGCTTGATTTTAGATTAAAGTTGTAGGAAAGAGATGTAAAATACGCAGAAAGAAACAAGAAATTATGAAAAGAGATGGGAAATATAGCCGTAGGCCGAATTTGTTAGATCGGGGAAAAGAAACTCAACAAGATGGACCTTCAAGTGTATGAACAACATATAATAATAGAAAACAACATAATTCATCTATGACCTTGCGCAAACTACCTCCAAAATTGCATTCCAGAACTTACTTTCTTACAAGCAGTATTTAAATTCAAATGCAGAATTTAAATCTAACAGCAGATCAGAAAGACAAGCATAACTTAGAAATACATGGAATAGAAGGAAATTACACAGAAAGACGTTTTAAAATCAGTGGCCAAATCTCTTTCATTCATGCAAGACAACTTGAAAGCTTTCACGCAATCTGTCTCTCAAACTCCCGACCCTTTTTCTGAGATCTACATTGCTTTATATAGAGGTCTTGCCTCTTTGCAGCATTAAAAATATGAAACGGACCTCCTCGAGATCTACAAATTATGCAACGAAAACAAGGAAATGATATCCTTAAACAGCCTTGGAGAAACCAGAAATTAAATGCCATAAGGAGGAGTCGGTCATCTTCATTAAATTGTTGTTCTTGAAAATATGCTTGAAACCATTGGAAAAATCATGAACAACAGCTTCGAATAATGGAAATATTCAATTCTAGCAGCTTGGGCACGTTCTTCTACCTTGACCGCATCGGAAAGCAGCAACACATTTAATTTTGGAGCACTTTTAATCATCGAAACTCGCAAAACTGCATCGGACCGTTCGAACTGCTTGCTGGCGCGAAACTGTAACAAGTCGCGAAAATGCGACATGTCGCGAAATCGCGACATCTTCTACTCTGTACGCTTATCTTACTTTCGATCACGAAAATCAACCATGTCATGAAATCGTGACGTATTCGGCTTCCATATCTCCTTCGCAACCTTGAACCGCGAAAACGCGACGCTGCGCGATTTCGCGACGTCCGTACAATTATGCTCTTTCTCTGCTTTGTTTTCGTGAAAATGTGACAATGCACGATTTCGCTACATCTTCTCTTCCTTTCATCGTTTTAACCTTTTCGTAAACACCATTTCTTTCGTTCTCTCTTCTAACTCGCGAAAATGCGACACTCTGGCCTCTGCGTTTCTTCAACTTCCATCATGTCGCGATTTTGCTACAAGTTCTGTTTCCTTGGACTTTGCTATTCGTTAATCGTGAAAATGGAACACTGCGCGATTTCACTACAATTCTCTGCACTTAGTCTTTCTTCAACAATGTGTCACGAAATCGCTACCATTTCGTTGTTGCTAGCCTTTATCTCCATGAATGTCGCGAAATCGCGACGCCAACTTCTTTCTTGCCTTTAGCCTCAACAATGTCACGAAATCGTGACAAGTTCTGTCTTGCTCAGCTCCATCTTGCAAATGTCGCGAAATCACTCACGTTTGCTTGCATTCTCCATTGTTCCCACTTCCTGTCACGATTTCATGATGTCTGCTTCTTGCTTGGACTCATTCTCAAAAGTGTCACGAAATCGCGACGCCATTCGTGCCTTAGACTCTTTTATCCACCTGAACCGCGACCAAACAACACGTAGCGATTTCGCTACATCCTTTGCTTTGCTTGGCTTCATCCTACAAATGTCGTGAAATCGCTACCATTTTATGTCTTAAGCCTTTCTGTCCACCCACGCCACGAAAACGTGATGCGTCGTAATTTCGCGACATCTTTTGCTTTTCGCGTTGTGTGCCATATTGTGTCGCGATTTCGCTACACTCTCGAGTCTCATCGCCTGTCGCTCAGTTATGTCGCGATTTCATGATAATTTCTAACCTTATGCTTCCTGGCCATCACAAGTCACGAAAACGTGACATGTCACGATTTCGCTACAACTTTGTCGCTTTGCCCTCCGTTGACCATTTTGACCGCAAAAATCCAACGCGTCGCGATATCGCGACGGTTTTACCCCCTACTGTCGTTGACTGCGCTGACCGCAATTTTTCGACACGTCGCAAAATCGCTACGACTTTGCATTTGTTTTCTCTCTCCTCATCCGACCCGCGATAACGCGACATGTCACGATATCGTGACGATTTTTAACTTTGGCTCTCCATGCTATTTTTTGTCACGATTTCGTGACAGTCTTTGGACTTAGGTGTTTTTTGCATCAAAACCTGTAGAGGAGTTAGAATTTCAACAGCTTATGCATGAATAAACAACAATCAAATAAATGTGGCAAAAATGCCAACATTCTTGGCGGCTCGTAGGGTATACAGTTCGCTGTATGCAAGAATCCTAGGCCTGAATCCATTGGGCAATAGAGTCAAGAAAAATTGAAAACAGAGAGCTGGCTGATGGGATACATCTCGGCAGACTGCTGCAACAACTCTTGCTGAATGACTAAAACTTCAAGGAATTCTGTATTTGGCTGAACTGATCATGGAATGGAAATGATGAATGATGGAATAATGGAATGGGGGAAGAATGATGCGGTAGACAGTAACAGAGTGCTTCTGTGCTACCAACTGCTATGAAAGGGAAATGGAAGTGAATGGAATAAATAGAATGATGATCAATGAATGTGTAGGCTGTGGAATGAGAGTGGAATGGAAAAGAAGAACCACTGCAGTACAACAAGCAAGTGGCTTTTTTACTGCAGAAGAAAAAGGAGTAGGAGAAGAAGGGAAGAAAGAAGGGAAGAGAAGAAAAAGGAAGGGGAAGGAAGAAATTGATAGGAAGCCACTAACTACTGGGAAAGAAGAAGAAAAAAGAAAGAAACACGTACCTACGGGCTCGCATGCAAAAAGAGCCGAAGTGGACAAATGAAAACAATACTTTTTTTTTTTTTTGCTATATACAAGGTGATACTGGACTGACAGTTCATGAAGTGTAGGCTTTCAGATGAAAGCCATTCACTGAAATAGGAAGTGGGCTGCCATCCAAATCTTCCAGATGAAACGAATTTGTTGCACCAACACTGACAATGCGGAAGGGACCCTCCCACAGAGCATCAAACTTCTTGTGATTCCCAGGCTTGGCTTTGTTTTCATTCCATTTCAGGACCAAATCACCCACCTTGAATGGACGATCTACATAATTTTTATGGAACCACTTTGAAATAACCTGTGTGTGCTTAGCAAACTCCTCATAGGCCAAAGAACGTTGCTCTTCCAACTGTAACAACTGAGCCAACCGCATATCCATGGAATCTACAGCTGTTTCATCATCCTAAAATTCCTGCAACTACTGCAATACTGGAAACTCTAGATGAACAGGCAACCTTGCCTCTTTTCCATAAACCAGGGCATATGGTGAAGTCTTGATAGACTTCTTGATTGAAATCCTATCTGCCCATAAATCTTGATTCAATAGAAGGTGCCATGATCTCTTGTTATCCCCCAAAGACCTCTTTAAAATTCGGAGCAAATTTTTATTTGTGGACTCTGCCAAGCCATTTCCCTGAGGATAATAGTTAGAGGATGTCTTCAAAAAAACACCATATTTATTTGCAAACTCAGCTAGCTCAGCTCCAATGAACGGAGTTCCATTGTTTGTAATAATAGCATCAGGAATGCCAAAACGTGTAATCAGCCCTTCAATGAAAGAAATCACCACACTCTGATTTGCAACCTTGGTTGGAATAGCTTCAGACCACCTCGTAAAATAATCTGTAGCTGTCAAAATATACCTGTGTCCAGCTGAAGAATTTGGATCAATAATCCCAATAAAGTCCAATCCCCACTGCTGAAAAGGTGCTTCAACCTGAATTGGATGCAGGGGCAATGATGCATTTCTAACCCTTCCTGTATACCTCAACATTTGTCACATGCTTGGGCAATCCTGAAAGCATCTCGTGAACAAGGTTGGCCAATAATACCTAGCCCGAATGATTTTTAAAGCCATGGGTCTACCTGCATAGTGTCCTCCTGATATGCCAAAATGAAACTCCTCCAGGAGTCTAGCCTTCTCTGATTCCTTGACACATCTCAAAAGAACGCCATCAATGTTCTTAAAAAACAATCCTTCAGGCAGCAATACATACCTGAGAGCTTGCAGACGAAACCTTCTCCGTTGTGAGGCATTTAACTGTGAAGGGCATTTACCAGTTGTGAAGTAATCAATGAGGTCATCTGCCCAATCCTGTTCCTGTACTAAAAGGTTCATCAGACTGTTATCTCTAGCAGAATCATCTGCTTGATAATCAACTATTTTAGATGTTGCAGTCTTTGCTAAATGCTGGCATAAGGCTTTACCCCGCACTAGCTTAGCCGGATGAATCTCAACATCAAATTCTTGAATCTTGGTGACCCAACCAACGCGTTTATCACCCATCTCACCTTGAATGATGAAATTTCTTACATCTGGATGAATAACATATATGACTGTCCTACTCTGAGATATGAAATGCTTGAATTTTTTAAGAGACTTCATGACAGCATACACCTATTTTTCAATGAAATTATACTTTGCCTCATGAGGTAAAATAACCTGACTAAGGAAAGCAATGGGTCTTTCATTCCCATCATCCCCTTTCTGTGTGAGCACTGCGGCATAGCTTTCATCTTCACCAACTGCATACAGAATGAAATCTTTTGAATAATCTGGATTAACTAATACAGGAGCCTATGCTATTCTGTCCTTGATTTCCTAGAATGCCTCCTTCCTCTGAGTCGTCCATTTAAATTCTGCATCCTTCTTTAACAACTCAGTCATGGGCTTGACAACTTGGGCAAAATCAGAAATGAACTTCCTGATAAAATTAATCTATCCAAAGAAAGACTGTAGCTCTTTCTTGTTGGCAGGGAGTGAAAGTTTCTTCAATGCTTCGAATCGAGATGGATCAATTGCCAAACCATCTTCTGAAATCACATGCCCCAAGAGTTTACCTTCCTTCACTGCAAACACTGACTTCTTTGGATTAATGGAAATACCAAATTCTCTGCATTTTCCAAAAATTTGCCTCAGATGCGAACCGTGATCTTCCCGTCTATGTGAAAATACAGTCATATCATCAAGATAAATAACAATAATCTTGTTCAAGAGTTCCTCGAATGCAATGTCCATGGCTCTCTGGAACGTAGCCCCAGCATTTGATAATCCAAAAGGCATTCGTTGATAAGCAAAAGTGCCCCACTTAGTTGTGAATGTTGTCTTGTACTGGTCCTCATCCCTAACCCAAATCTGGTTATATCCTGAGAATCCATCCAGCAATGAGAAACGTTGAGCCCCAACCACCACATGCAGTATCTAATCTATACGAGGCAAGGGATAATGATCTTTCAGAGATGCACGGTTCAAATTTTGAAAATCTACACACAGTTGTATGTCTCCATTCTTCTTTCAAACCGGGACCAGATTAGCAACCCAAGTCGAGTGCTTAATCGGGTATATAATCTTGGCCTACAGCATTTTCACAAGTTCGGCCCTCATTAGAGTCTCAATTTTTGGATTTACTGGTCGTTGTTTTTGCCTGAAGGGTCTGACACCTTCTTCCAACTCAATAGTATGCTGAACAATCTGTTTATTATATCCCTTCAGATCTTCATAACTCCAGGCCACAATATCAAAAAATTCTTGACACAGTTGCCTGATTTCTTGCAGTTCATCAGGAGTAGAATCAGTCCCAATCTTAATAACCTTATTGGGTTCTAATTGCATCTCCATGTACTCTTTCTTGTCAATCTCAATCCGATGTTTTTTGGATCGATCATGCTGATCAAACAAACTTTCTAGAGTGATAAGACCCTTTGGAATATGATTATTCTGTAACTGAATTAGACCTTCAGCTTCTTCGTGCTCCAAGGTTCTTCCTTCGATGGTGGCAGCTTCTTGAATCAAAAAGTTAACAATTTGCTCATCACTCTCGAAGACCTACCAGAAAGTATCTTTATCCGGGACACTAGGCCTGTACACCATCCTTACTATCTTTGGTTTCTTGACTACCTGCTCAATGGGAGAAAAATTTGCTCCAAGGGATGCTAAGAGATCTGCATGCTTATTCAGCTCTCGAGAAATGGCCTGAATATTTAGAGTTGTGAAAAACTCAAACAGGTCCCAAACTTGGTTGCGGTATGCTTTGAGATAATGTCGCTTGGAAATACACCTGTTTGTTACCTGGTTTACAATCAACTCGTAATCACCAAAAATCAGAATCGTTCGATTCCCAACTTCCTTGCCTTTTTCAAGCCTAAGCATAATGCTTCGTACTCGATAGCATTGTTAGTACAATTCCAAGTAAGACGGTATGAATATGTTCTTTGTAAACCGGAAGGAGAAATCAAAACAATACCTGCTCCTGCACCATTTTTGCATCTAGCCCCATCAAAATATAACTTCCATAGTTGATCCGTGACAGAACTCTGATCATCTTGGTTAGAAAATACCTGCCTTGTGCCACCCTCTGGTTTTTGGATAGAATAACAGCCGATTTCGGTCTCCAACATGGCATTGAAATCAAGCATGGAAAACTGATCGTCCAACTGGAGCTCATCTAAAACCTCATGCATCAAATCAGAACCCTCTAACTCTTCGGTTAGCATGTTAACAGACTGCATGTTTTTTCCTGCTTCTTCCAGCTTCTCTATATGAAAAGAGGAAGGTTTTTCATTCTGGATCCTGAGTCTTTTACCTTTGAAAGGGATCTCCAAGTGGGAATAATCCAAGTGCAGGGTAACCTCCCAACTTTGCAATAAACTCTCTGGATAAGCACATACTAAAATAGGGTTCTAAATCTACCACAACAATCTCTTGAATGACTGTAATCTGAGGCATAGTATGCAAAACAATCGGGACATCCTTGATTACACCCATCATTTTCACAGGAGTGCCATCTAACTGCAAGACTCCAGGGCTACTTCGTGTGTATTCCATACCCATAACTTCGCAAACTGCCTTTGGCATGACAGTTGTAGCGGCTCTAGAGTCGATCATGCAATTATGCACGATCCAACCCTCTATTTGTAATGATAGATAAAATGGGGGTGGTCTATTTTTACCAGTGATAGAAGTGGTTAAGGCTTGAGCATAAATTGTCTAGGTAGGACCTTTCTCACTATCCTTCACAGATTTTAAAGATTCTTGTAATAAATCTACCTGCCTGAGCAATTGCAATGCATCATAAAGACTAACCTTAGCTGGGGTCTTCTTCAGTTCTTCGACAATGTTGTATGCAACCGCAGAAGATTCCTTATTTTCAACAGGATGTTCATATCTGCTTCGATACTGTTGAGTAGCTTCCACTCTCAGCCTCTTGGTCAATGAAGGATACTTCAACTTTTCTCTAGCTTGCTCTTCTACTTCTGATCTTGTCTGTGCAGGTGCAGCCTTTTCTTGAACTCTGTGGGAAACAAGATCTTTCGACAAAATAGGCACATCAGGCTTTGAAACTGGCATAGGAGCTTTCACTGGCTTCTTCAAATCAGCTGGCACTTTTAACGGTTCTAACTCAGTAGGATCTACTATAATAGGCTTCTTTCTAGTCCTTGTGAGAACCGAAACTTGCTCTTCCAGTGGAGTCATTAAGCTATGGCCTGCCTCAGAGATCATATTGACTTGCCCTCCCGAAGAACTAGCAGCCAATGTCTGCACATAATTCAAATGAACCATGCAGGTGTCTTCTCCATGGGGATCATTGCATGTCAAACACCAATATGTTCTTTCAGCAAGGACTGCATCTTCATTTGCCAAAACAGTCAGGTTCTTCTCGGGTGCTTTGCTTGTTGAAGCAGCTTGTTCTCTAGTAATAGGCGGGGGTTGAAATCTCCTAGGCTGGAAATCTCACTCAGCTTGCTTCCTTTCAATAAGCGTGATCTTATTACCCATTGCTCTTATTGCAAAATTGGCAGATTTTACCTCTTGCAGGAGTGTTGTATAAGGATCGGGATTTACAAGTGCAGGAGGTGCTGGTAAGGGCAAAGGTGCTGGTGGTGCCGGTAATGCTGGGAATGAAGTGGAAGCAGGGAATGGCAGAATGTTGGGTGCAGGCAACTGGAGATTTGTTGAAGTAGACAACTGAGGAACTGGGATGGGTGCAATTTGAGGAGCACTAGAATTCCATGATGGGACAAGGTACATAGAAGACATAGATTGCAAAAAAGAACTAGGATATAAATGCTGTGGAATATCAGGAAGAATGGGCATTGCTACCTTTGGGGGAAGCCTCACCGATTGCAATCAAGTCTGCCTCCGCCTTTTGTGCTTGCTCGAATAGTTTCGGGAAAGTCATCACATTGGACTGCCTGATCGCCAAGCCAATATCTGTATTGAACGCTCAGAGGTAGTAAAACGTAGCTTGCTCAGGGGTAGGGCGAAGTCCTTCAGGCACTCGCTACCAGCTCCTGGTGAAACGAACATTAAAATCTGCTATTGCCTCCTACGGGTGCCTCTGGATTGCATTAAACTGGTGCAACAATGAAAATGGGTCAGCCTGTTCATGAAAATTCTTAACTAACAATTCTCCTAGCTGATCCCAGGATGCAATGGTGCCTGGTTGCAGAGATCTATACCAATACAACAATTTTCCTCTCAAGGATAACACTAGTAACTTCACCATTACATCTTCATCTGTTATATCATGAATGGCTACCAGAGAAGCTACATCATGAATATGTTCGTATGCAGTATTTCCTATACCATCATAAGTTGGCAATGCTTTCAAAGCTGCTTGGGGAACTGGATTTTGAGCCTGCAAATTCAAGGCACCTGAGCTGTTCCATGCTGAAAACTACCGGGGTGGAGGATACTGGGCCATTGGAACTAGCGTATGTAACTGAGAAGATGGAAAACTAGTAACAATACCAGGGATTTGTGTGGATATGGCAGATGATGCAAGCGATGGGGAAACCAACCTAGAATGCTCACCACTTCTTGTGCTGTCAAGTTCAAAAAACTCAACAAGATCTCCAACTTTTTTAGACTATGATCTCGTGATCATGAAGTACAGCTTTCACTGCATCCACGTTCAGAGATTTTTGAGTACTGCAGAGTCACCAAATGCTCTAACTTTACGGCATGAAGGCAAACATTAAACCTTCAACACTATGGGATCTTTCTGAGACAGAAGAAGTCTGTCCCACCGAGCGTGCCAAAAACTGTTGGTCACGAATCTGCCACAGGAAAGGATTTTCTAAAACTATGCACCCTAGACCCGACCAACATTGAAAGGCTGGGAGAAAGAGATGTCTCCCAGACCAATCTCTAGAGAGGGCTGGTTCCCTTACTACTTCTAAGCTTGATTTTAGATTAAAGTTGTAGGAAAGAGATGTAAAATACGCAGAAAGAAACAAGAAATTACGAAAAGAGATGGGAAATATGGCCGTAGGCCTGAATTTGTTAGATCGGGGAAAAGAAACTCAGCAAGATGGACCTTCAAGTGTATGAACAACATGTAATAACAGAAAACAACATAATTCATCTACGACCTTGCGCAAACTACCTCCAGAATTGCATTCCAGAACTTACTTTCTTACAAGCAGTATTTAAATTCAAATGCAGAATTTAAATCTAACAGTAGATCAGAAAGACAAGCATAACTTAGAAATACATGGAATAGAAGGAAATTACATAGAAAGACATTTTAAAATCAGTGGCCAAATCTCTTTCATTCATGCAAGACAACTTGAAAGCTTTCACGCAATCTGTCTCTCAAACTCCCGACCCTTTTTTTGAGATCTACATTGCTTTATATAGAGGTCTTGCCTCTTTGCAACATTAAAAATATGAAACGGACCTCCTCGAGATCTACAAATTATGCAACAGAAACAAGGAAATGATATCCTTAAACAACCTCGGAGAAACCAGAAATTAAATGCCATAAGGAGTCGGTCATCTTCATTAAATTGTTGTTCTTGAAAATATGCTTGAAACCGTTGGAAAAATCATGAACAACAGACTTTCGAATAATGGAAATCTTCAATTCTGGGAGCTTGGGCACGTTCTTCTACCTTGACCACATCGGAAAGCAACAACACATTTAATTCTCGGAGCGCTTTTAATCATCGAAAATCACAAAACTGCATCGGGCCGTTTGAACCGCTTTCTGGCACGAAACTGTAACAGGTCGCGAAAATGCGACATGTCACGAAATCATGACGTCTTTCTGCTCCGTACGCTTCTCTTACTTTCGACCGCAAAAATCAACCATGTCACGAAATCATGACGTATTCGGCTTCCATATCTCCTTCGCAACCTTGAACCGCGAAAAGGTGACGCTGCGTGATTTCGCGACATCCGTACAATTATGCTCTTTCTCTGCTTTGTTTTCGCGAAAATGCGACAATGCACGATTTTGCTACATCTTTCCGTTGGCACTTTCATCATTATCTCCATGTCGCGAAAATGCGACAATGCACGAAATCGCTACACTATCTTCCCACTGCTTAGTCTTGGCTTTTACATCGCGAAAATCCGACATGTCGCGATTTCGCTACGGTTTTTACCATTCTGTACGGTCCTGCTTCTAACTCGCGAAAATGCGACACTCTTGCCTCTGTGTTTCTTCAACTTCCACCATGTCGTGATTTCACTACAAGTTTTGTTTCCTTGGACTTTGTTGTTCGTTAACCGCAAAAATGGAACACTACGCGATTTCGCTACAATTCTCTGCACTTAGTCTTTCTTCAACAATGTGTCACGAAATCACTACCATTTCTTGCTGCTAGCCGTTATCTTCATGAATGTCGCGAAATCGCGATGCCAACTTCTTTCTTGCCTTTAGCCTCAACAATGTCACGAAATCGTGACAAGTTTTGTCTTGATCAGCTCCATCTTGCAAACGTCGCAAAATTGCTACGTTTGCCTGCATTCTCCATTGTTCCCACTTCATGTCATGATTTCGTGACATCTGCTTCTTGCTTGGACTCATTCTCAAAAGGTGTCATGAAATCGCGATGCCATTCGTGCCTTAGACTCTTTTATCCACCTGAACCGCGACCAAACAACACATAGCGATTTCGCTACATCCTTTGCTTTGCTTGGCTTCATCCTACAAATGTCGCGAAATTGCTACCATTTTATGTCTTAAGCCTTTCTGTCCACCCATGCCATGAAAATGCGACGCGTCGCGATTTTGCGATGTCTTTTGCTTTTCGCGCTGTGTGCCATATTGTGTCGTGATTTCGCTACACTCTTGAGTCTCATCGCCTGTCGCTCAGTTATGTCACGATTTCGTGACAATTTATAACCTTATGCTTCTTGGCCATCATGAGTCGCGAAAACGCGACATGTCGTGATTTCGCTACAACTTTGTCGCTCTACCCTCCGTTGACCGTTTTGACCGCAAAAATCCAACGCGTCGTGATATCGCGACGGTTTTACCCCCTGCTGTCGTTGACTGCGCTGATCGCGATTTTCTGACACGTCCCAAAATAGCTACGACTTTGCATTTGTTTTCTCTCTCCTCATCCGACCCACGATAACGCGACATGTCGCGATATCGCGACGGTTTTTAACTTTGGCTCTCATTGCTATTTTTTGTCATGATTTCATGACAGTCTTCGGACTTAGGCATTTTTTGCATCAAAACCTGTAGAGGAGTTAGAATTTCAACAACTTATGCATGAATAAATAGTAATCAAATAAATGTGGCAAAAATGCCAACAGGCACCTAAACTGATTGCATGCTCTCAAACAAAAGTTTCACCTTGCAAATATATCTTTGCCTGCGTATTACAAGTGTTATCTACATTATAACTATGTCAACTTATTACCTTCACTTCTTGCTTTAGATGCTTGTTGCTTTAATCCAGGCCTCAACTCATCTTCAACATGCAAGTTTCTAGATAATCTTCTATGTTTCGATGTCTGACTTGCTCTATAATTTTGCTTTTTTTATGTCTAGCTTGCTCTAGACTTTTGTATTTTTTACACCTATGTTTTAGTGTTAACCTAGCTTGAATTTTACCATATTTCGAGTCTTCTTCTTTTGCATCTTGAGTGTTCACATTCTTAGCGTTGTGTTAGGATCCTATCCTAACATTAATTAATAATAATAATAATACATGTTATCCTATGGTTATATTAATAAATAATATAATAATTAATTATATTAATTATTATATTATTATAAGATTAGGGTTAGGGTTAGGAAGCATGGTGACTCTTCACTCATAACCCTAAAGGGGTATAAGACACTATGTGATTCTATCATTTAATATATCGATGAATATAAAATATAATATAATTTATTGAAGGGACTTCCCGACAATATCAAAAGGCGATTCTTTTAGATTTAGGTTATTTATTATTTATTTAACATTTTATGTGCTAGGAACCCTAGGTTCCTACCATGTTGCCTCTCAACGTAGTCAATGCTATATGTTCATCCATATTACACAAAATAGTTTTGTCCAACATCTCCTTTGACGTGTCTTTCTTTCCATGCTTTCACCCCTACATTTTGTTGTCTTGATATCCTTATCTTCTCACAACTTGTACTTCAAGGAAACACACTCCTCCATATGCCATGATGTTTTCACAAGCATACCTAGAGTGGATTTGATACCATTGTTAGTAATAGAGTGCTCTTCCAATATCTCACAAAATATCAAGACATAAAAACATGCCTTCACTCAAATAATTGAACAATAATTCACTAGTTGTTTTATTGAAACATCCACTATAAGCAATGCATAAATGCAATGCTTTCTTTGATTACATATTATAGAGCTTTGTCTTCAATATATACATACATGAGATTCTTCATATGCACATGACTCTTGACCTTTACACTTACATAAACTCTTTATAACCTCATATTCAAAGGAGATCCAACTCTTCATATTTCTCTCTTACATAATAATAAATCTCACATATTACATAAAGATAAAGTCTCTCATGATTGCACATAAATCCTCACTTCTAAACATGACACTTCACTCACATAACTCATACTTACTAACATGACACCTCACACACATAACTCCACACTTATTTACATGACACAACTCTCACTTAATAATATGACACATACTATAGACACAAGTATTATATACACCTAATCTAAACTATTTACAAGGTACCAAACAATGTAATACCTCCAATAATGGTGGATATTTTTATCTCTTGTGGTCAAGATTAAACTAGGTATATATAGGTTTATGAGAGTTTTATCTTGATAATGCATTAGACCTAAAATATAGAATGATATTTTATGATATCAATAATATTTCATTGAAATAAGAGTTTACTTAATTTTTCATTTTAGGTTTGTTTCAGAACAAAATGGTGATATTTTCAATTAATTTTATTTGAAGTTTTAGTATTAATAATGTAAAGTATTTTATACATAATATAGTGAATGGTTTTATAATAAGCTTAAAGTTCTCAAAAGTATCTAAATTTTAGCACCATTTTTATTGAATTTCCATAAAAAAAATTAGAGATAAAAACAATATATTATATAAAAAATAACCTTCAAATTCAAAGTTCCTCATACTTTATATAATCATAGAACATAATAATCTACTCATTAATGAATCATGGGAAGAGAAAAAATGTATAATATTTAATGTGAATTGATATCAAAATCGTCATATTATATATTTTTTAAACTAGATGAACTTAGTATTCATGTTCATAGATTATGAAAATAGGGCATCTATGTGTTAGTAGTAAAATGTTTACATATCCATGTATTGGGGGATATGGGACAAATAAAACTTTAATTGACATCAAAACCGTCATATTATATTTTTACTAAACTAGATGAACTTAGTATTCATGTTCATAGATTATGAAAATAGGGCATCTATGTGTTAATAGTAAAATGTTTACATATACATATTTTTTCTTTAATTTACTTCACTTTTCAATTTTATATTCTTTCTTCAAATTTTAAATTTTCCTTTTCAATATTTAATTTCTTTATCCTTTAATTTTCCTTCTTCAATTAATTTCTTTCTCAATAATATTCTTCTTCAAATTTTCATTCTTTAATCAATCATCTTCTTATATCTCCCTCAATAATTAGATATTCTTTTCTCCAAATAAAAAACTCAATAAATACCTCTTAATGTTTTAAAAATTTCCTTCAATACTATACGCCTTTACTCAAATAAATATTTAGATGTAAATTAATACCTTAGGCAATGACACTCCTATTTAATTCAAATTAGGGCACCTGAAATGATTGCATGCTCTCCAACAAAAGTTTCACCTTCCAAATATATCTTTGCTTGCATATTACAAGTGTTATCTACATTATACCTACATCAACTTATTACATTCACTTCTTGCTTGAGATGCCTGTTGCTTTAATCTAGGCCTCAAATCATCTTCAACATGCAATTTTCTAGATAATATTCTATATTTCGATGTCTAACTTGCTCTATACTTTTGATTTTTTTATGTCTAGCTTGCTGTAGACTTTTGTATTTTTTACACCTATGTTTTAGTGTTAACCTAGCTCCAACTTTTCCATATTTTGAGTCTTCTTCTTTTGCATATTGAGTGTTCACATTCTCAACATTGCCTCTCAATGTAGTCAATGCTATATGTTCATCCATATTACACAAAATAGCTTTGTCCAACATCTCCTTTGACGTGTTCTTTCTTTCCATGCTTTCACCTCTACCTTTTGTTGTCTTGATATCCTTATCTTCTCATAACTCGTGCTTGAAGGAAACACACTCCTCCGTATGACATGATATTATGACAAGCATACCTAGAGTGGATTTGATACCATTGTTAGAAATAGAGTGCTCTTCCAATATCTCACAAAATACCAAGACATAAAAACATGCCTTCACTCAAATAATTTAACAATAACTCACTAATTTTTTTATTGAAACATCTACTATAAGCAATGCATAAATGCAATGATTTATTTGATTACATATTATAGAGCTTTGTCTTCAATATATACATACATGAGACTCTTCATATGCACATGACTCTTGACCTTTACACTTACATAAACTCTTCATAATCTCATACTCACGGGAGATCCAACTCTTCACATTTCTCTCTTACATAATAATAAATCTCACATATTACATAAAGATAAAGTCTCTCATGATTGCATATAACTCCTCACTTCTAAACATGACACTTCACTCACATAACTCACACTTACTAACATGACACCTCACACATATAACTCCACTCTTATTTACATGACACAACTCTCACTTAATAATATGACACATACTATAGACACAAATATTATACACACCTAATCTAAACTATTTACAAAGTACCAAATAATGTAATACCTCCAATAATGGTGGATATTTTTGTCTCTTGTGGTCAATATTAAAATAGGTATATATAGGTTTATGAGAGTTTTATCTTGATAAAGCATTGAACCTCCTAAAACATAGAATGATGTTTTATGATATCAAAAATCTTTCATTAAAATGAAAGTTTACTTAATTTTTCATTTTAGGTTTGTTCTTAGAACAAAATGGTGACATTTTCAATTAATTTTATTTGAAGTTTTAGTATTAATATTGTAAAGTATTTTATACATAATATAGTGAATGGTTTTATAATAAGCTTAAAGTTCTCAAAAACATCTAAATTTTAGCACCATTTTTATTGAATTGTCTTTGAATTTCCATAAAAAATATTAGAGATAAAAACAATATATTACATAAAAAAATAACCTTCAAATTTCAAAAAATTGGTAACAATATTAAGAATTGAATTTTGATATAGTAGAAAATTGACATGAGTTATTATTGTTTTGATGGTTATATAGGATTAAAGGGTTCCTCATACTTCATATAATCATAAACATAATAATCTACTCATTAATGAATCATGGGAAGAGAAAAAATATATAATATTTAATGTGAATTGATATCAAAATCGTCATATTATATTTTTTCTAAACTAGATGAACTTAGTATTCATGTTCATAGATTATGAAAATAGGGCATCTATGTGTTAGTAGTAAAATGTTTACATATCCATGTATTGGGGGATATGGGACAAATAAAACTTTAATTGATATCAAAATCATCATATTATATTTTTTCTAAACTAGATGAACTTAGTATTCATGTTCATAGATTATGAAAATAGGGCATCTATGTGTTAGTAGTAAAATGTTTACATATACATATTTTTATTTAATTTACTTCACTTTTCAATTTTATATTCTTTATTCAAATTTTAAATTTTCCTTTTCAATATTTAATTTCTTTATCCTTTAATTTTCCTTCTTCAATTAATTTCTTTCTCAATAATCTTCCTCTTCAAATTTTCATTCTTTAATCAATCGTCTTCTTATATCTCCCTCAATCATTAGATATTCTTTTCTCCAAAAAAAAAACTCAATAAATACCTCTTAATGTTTTAAATATTTCCTTCAATACTATACGCCTTTACTCAAATAAATATTTAGATGTAAATTAATACCTTAGGCAATGACACTCCTATTTAATTCAAATTAGGGCACCTGAAATGATTGCTTGCTCTCCAAAAAAAGTTTCACCTTCCAAATATATCGTTGATTGCATATTACAAGTGTTATCTACATTATAACTATGTCAACTTATTACCTTCACTTCTTGCTTGAGATGATTGTTGCTTTAATCCAAGCCTCAACTTATCTTCAACATGCAATTTTCTAGATAATCTTCTATGTTTCGATGTCTAACTTGCTCTATACTTTTTCTTTTTTTATGTCTAGCTTGCTCTAGAATTTTGTATTTTTTACACCTATGTTTTAGTGTTAACCTAGCTCCAAGTTTTCCATATTTCAAGTCTTCTTCTTTTGCATATTTAGTGTTCACATTCTCAATGTTGCCTCTCAACGTAGTCAATCCTATATGTTCATCCATATTACACAAAATAGCTTTGTCCAACATCTCCTTTGACGTGTTCTTTCTTTCCATGCTTTCACTTCTACCTTTTGTTGTCTTGATATCCTTCTCTTCTCACAACTCGTGCTTCAATGAAACACACTCCTCCGTATGCCATGATGTTTTGAAAAGCATACCTAGAGTGGATTTGATACCACTATTAGCAATAGAGTGCTCTTCCAATATCTCACAAAATATCAAGACATAAAAACATGTCTTCACTCAAATAATTGAACAATAACTCACTAATTGTTTTATTGAAACGTCCACTATAAGCAATGCATAAATGCAATGCTTTATTTGATTCCATATTATAGAGATTTGTCTTCCATATATACATACATGAGATTCTTCATATGCACATAACTCTTGACCTTTACACTTACATAAAATCTTTATAACCTCATATTCACAGGAGATCCAACTCTTCACATTTCTCTCTTACATAATAATAAATCTCACATATTACATAAAGATAAAGTCTCTCATGATTGCACATAAATCCTCACTTCTAAACATGACACTTCACTCACATAACTCACACTTACTAACATGACACCTCACACACATAACTCCACTCTTATTTACATGACACAACTCTCACTAAATAATATGACACATACTATAAACACAAATATTATACACACCTATTCTAAACTATTTACAAGGTACCAAATAATGTAATACCTCCAATAATGGTGGATATTTTTGTCTCTTGTGGTCAAGATTAAACTAGGTATATATAGGTTTATGAGTGTTTTATCTTGATAATGCATTAGACCTCCTAAAATATAGAATGATATTTTATGATATCAATAATCTTTCATTGAAATAAGAGTTTACTTAATTTTTCATTTTAGGTTTGTTCTCAGAAAAAAATGGCGATATTTTCAATTAATTTTATCTGAAGTTTTAGTATTAATATTGTAAAGTATTTTATACATAATATAGTGAATGGTTTTATAATAAGCTTAAAGTTCTCAAAATTATCTAAATTTTAGCACCATTTTTATTGAATTGTCTTTGAATTTCCATAAAAAATATTAGAGATAAAAACAATATATTATATAAAAAATAACCTTCAAATTCCAAAAAATTGGTAACAATATTAAGAATTGAATTTTGATATAGTAGAAAATTGACATGAATTATTATTGTTTTGATAGTTATATAGGATTAAAGGGTTCCTCATACTTTATATAATCATAGAACATAATAATATACTCATAATGAATCGTGGGAAGAGAAAAAATATATAATATTTAATGTGAATTGATATCAAAATCGTCATATTATATTTTTTCTAAACTAAATGAACTTAGTATTCATGTTCATAGATTATGAAAATAGGGCATCTATGTGTTAGTAGTAACATGTTTACATATCCATGTATTGGGGGATATGGGAAAAATAAAACTTTACACCTATCATTGATGTTATAGTATAAAAAACTATTTATTAAAACCAAATATAGATTTATATATGATCTTTCCAATCACCACTTATCATATTCAATAAGCATTATGATTTTAGCATCCATGTGGCTAACCATGAGAAGTCAATGTATACCTTTTGAGAGGATAAGGACCATGAGGACTATAACTCATCACATTATCTCTAGACTTGACCAAACTAGTACTCTATTTTTTCCACCACCATTAGGCTTCTATTAATGACACCAAGATCATAAATAACCTTTCATGACTACCATACATAATAATATTCAGTAATTTATGTAATCTTATATTTTATCATTGTTAATATATCTTATGATGATGTGTTGATATATAAATAATTTAATACCACAAGCTTTACCTCCTTAAGGTAATAACCCATTTCCATTTATCATTTATGCACTTTTTCTTCCATTCAATTCAATTTAATATTCAAGAGAAAATGTAATATAATGTTACATGTTGTTTATCCAAATCTTTCTTGTTTAGAGAAATTAACTTTTTTAACACTATACAACTTATAATGTAAAGTGATCTAGAAATTGATAAAAATAGTTCCTCACTTAGAATATATTTGGTCCTTCTTAAGGCATTTAGACAAATCAAGATTAATATTTATTTAAATTAAAATCATTAAATATTTTCTATATGCTACTTCTACTTCCTTAATATCCTAATGTTGATCCACAAAATCCTCTAATACTATGTATGTGCCAACGAGATCATAGTTCAACATAGAATGGGAATTAAGTAAATATCAAATCTCTAGGTTAAAGGGCTAGTTCCCAACTAAACTAATTAATTTAAAGTAATCTAACATATTATATAGGAAAATGTATACATGAAATAAACTAAAATACAAATTAACAACAAATACAATCTTTTAGCCATAGTTTAAGTCTTGATTCAATGGAAATATTCAAAAGTGATCAAATAAATATGATGTAATTAGATCCACACATAACCTAAAATAATAGAGTGATAGGAGTAATAGGATATGAGAAGGTAGAGCCACATGCATCATACATCCAATAATAAAGAGGACAAAGGACAAAGTTGATCCACATAATCCATGCACAATATCTTTATTAACTACATTTAAATCAATATTATAATATCTAATCACAAGAAGTAGCTCTATTATTTTAAAAATAGCCAAACGATCCTTACAAATAAGCTTTTAGCTCTATTTATAGTAAAATTTTATCTTAACTTTTTAACTAAGGTAAAATAATTCCACTCCTAGTAAATTCCAATTTGGTAGCATCTTTTTATTTTCAAAGTAGGGTTTGTACGCAAAGGGTTACCCTTTCACTTAGTACAATAGGTCAACTCAAATAGTTACATTGAGTTATATATCCCTTTTGGTGTCATTGGTATTTGAATCTTTGTGTGAGCTATGTCACCTATCTATCTCAACCATTGAACTTAAGCCTTATTGGCAATTTGGTAGCATATTTTAACCAAATTGACGCTTAGCCAATAAAAAATTCCTCTAAATTCATTTTCCATGACTTTAGTAGCTCCAATTCCTCCACTAACACCTCTTGAAATTAAAATATTGCTTTCTAGTTCAATATCTCAAATTTCATGTGATAAAACTCCCCTTTAACAAAAATCTTACCTTTAGGAGAGATTTTCTCTTTACAATGACAATGATTAACCCTAAGGTTTGTAAGCAAATTATTCCCTCTTAGAATTAAACAATTTTAAAATCAACAATGAATCACACTTTTAGGAACAAATGACACTTGTCATGCCTTAGTCAAAATTTGAACTTATGTCTCATTTTCCTTTTTGCTAAGGTTATCTTTTGGGCTCTATTTTGAGTGGAATCATTACAAATTTTGCCTCTACCTCTATCTACATTTGTTCTTATTACTGGAGTACAATGCTATTAGTTGGATTTCTACATTCTTGGTAACTCATGAGGAATCAAGCTAAATTGCCAAGAGATCCCAAATAGTGTCTTTATTCTTGGACAAGTAGTCTCTAAAATTGGAATTGGTTCATACCAAATGTTGTAAAATTATGGGATTGTTCTTTCAGTTATGTGGCAATAAAGTTAGAAATACTTTCTAGTCAACATGTAAAGGGAATTTCACAACATATAGCATTGTGACATCTGATACAAGGTCATTGTATTGATCCCTTGTAATATCTTCTCCTTGATATGCTACCTCCTTTATCTTATCTAATAACCCCTTCAATTTGGAGATCCTATGAGAAAAATCTAGTGTGACACCCTCAATTGGCATGCTTGTTATGACCTTTTTCTTCTTAATAAATTTGATCACTTATTCATATGTGAGAAGTTGCTTCTAGTCATAAAATAGGTTAGGTAGTCCTATTATATTTCCTTCTTCATCTATTATTTGCATCATTATAATTGTATTTTTTGGGCATGTTCTTCAATTGGATAATCATTGCCCTCTTGTCGTTTATGCCTAATTGTTTTACATATTTATTAGATTCATTTTATAGTTGTTATAACACTTCAACATATTTTTCCCTGTATGCCAATTCACTTTCCAATTATTTCATTTTTATGCGGCTTGGTGAATTAATGCTTCAAACGTCTTGAGGTACATGAGATACACTTTGGCATGCATCACCTTAATGTGTATTTAATACTACAGGGATTTGATCTAATCTAATATCAAGACCTTGACCTCCATATTTTTTATTTTCTTTTCTAACCCTTCATTAGCCTTTCTCAAGGAAGTTATCTCTTCATCCTTTTAGAAATTTTTGTCCTACATATTGGTCTTTATTGATCCTATTTAAGTTGGAGGTCTTGCTTTTCTTTCTCAAGTTGTTGCTTCAACTAGTATTTTTTATACTTAAGTTGTCCTCTAAGTTCATACTATTGTTCTCTTTGATTGTACCAAGGTTAGGATGATCGTGCCCCATGTAGAGCAACACAATAGGACCGGTCTTAAGAGCACAAGGTTCAACTCAATTGAGGGCCTTTGGTTATTTTTAGAAGGTCAACTCCTTGTTAATATGTGATATCCAATGCTTTTATTCCTACTCTATCCTAATATAACAACTTTAGGGGAAAAGGTTAGGCATGTAGAAATACAAAGATAGTGGAAAGGAAAAAATCTAAGCTAATAGAGGTGATGCACCAAAGATTACATAATATTCCTCCACACAAAAACTCTGACCATAATGTGCTAACGTGAACACTTCCTCTCCTCAACAAATATAAGTACAAAAAACACAAGCACACACACACACAAAGGATACAAGATAGGGGAAACCAATAAACTAGAGAAAATAGTTGTGTAGGCCTCTAAAATATATATGCAAGTGAAAAATATTACAAAATATTATGCCATAAGTGAGGGTTTGGGTTGCTTGCAAGACTGCCTAGAGATGTGCATACTTCTATATAGAAGGAAATGAAGGGAAATCTATATAGGAATTTGCACAACTTACCGATCCTCAACTATACTAAATAAACTACTATATATAAATTACAACCAGGGAGATTTTCCCTCAAAAAGTTATAGGATGAATTGACAACCTGAAATACTTTTCCCTAGAGATTCTAAAAACTGAATGGAAGCACCTTTCACCATTACTATGATCAGTTTTGGAATTGCTTTTGTTGTAAGAGCCATACCTTTGTCTTCAATAAACCACCTACTTCTCAGATTGCTGAACTAAAATGACCTCAGTAGGTGACTCCTTATTTTTTCTTATTGAAGGTGCATTAATCCTTCTATATACTCTTTCTAGGATCTTACATGCCATTACTGCTACCTTGAACCCCAATTTGATCTTTCTTTAGAGATGGCTAAAATCTTTAGATGGTTCTTTGTTTGGAGTTTTGATCTTTTTCTTGTGTCAAACCTTTGTAAAACCTTCAAAGCTGGACTTTTGTTAGGATTTTGGCTTCCATGGATGTCGAAGGTTCTTACTTTGGTGCATTTTTAAAACCTTTTGAAATTTTGACCTCTAGCCATTTTACCTTTTAGCACTCTTCTTGAGACTTTGTTGCTATCTTTCTTCCTTTGTATTATGAGATCATGCGGTCATCAATTTTTTTTATTTTTGTTCTCCCATTCAAAATTTTTTAAGACTCCTTCCCTTTAAAAAACCTTCCACCACTTAATGCCTCTTAGATCTTTAGAGTGTAAAAGTTATTAGAGTTTTTTCTCTTATAATTTTTGGCAGGTAGTGCCAGTGTTGGTCCATTACTTTTGCATTCTAAAGCTCCAAAATTTGCTCCTCTAAATTCTCCCTCTTCTTCCACGACTGCTCTATTCCTTGGTGTTTTTTGTTGGTGCAAATATTATATACATGTCAAGGAATAAAAACTAATTGGGTATTGACTACAAAACCAATCCGATATGGAAGATAACAAACCTCATAGGCTCTTTTTTTTTAGGGAGAAGAAGAGTCTACCACCTTCGTTTGGGTAAAAATATGGCTATAGGTGGATCCTTTTTAGCCATTATCAGGAGGGATTGGGGACTCCTACCAATGGCTAGGGCTTGTTTAGATACCACTAAAAAGGTTGTAGTTAATCATTTGCTAGGTGTGTATGGTCAACATATCCTCATGGTATGGGAAGTTGGAGATTTGATTTTGGCATATGACTAGGAATTTTTTGAATGACCTTTTATTAATGGGTGTATGATAGACTGAAGGGGCTTCTAATCCTTTCATATTTTTGCTTTCAACCCTTTTTCTTTCCATTTTGGTAGGATTTTCTTGGTGTAGTGAATTTTCACTACAACGTTGGCGTCTCATGGGAATCCTTTGTCTATAGGGGGTAAGAAACCCAAAGGTAAGTGCTTTATCTATTGGGTGTAAAGTCACTCAAGGTATTTCCAAAAATTACAGGGTGACCAACTTAACTATTTGATCCAAAAGAGGATGTGTGGTAGTATTTTTATAATGCTTTTTTGAGGTAGAGGCACCAACTCATTAAATTCTAAGCATGTTAGTTGATGCCCTTATTTACTTTCCATGTGTTGTCAGACTTCTAGTGATCTTATTTCTGTCAAGGTGATACAAGAAAGTCTATGTTTCCCTTTTCAATATTTGGTTTATGTGATGTGAAGGTGTTGTCTATTTGTGTATATGTCCTTTATCACCTTTTGCATTAACTTCATGATTTTTTCATTGTAGATGATTTGAATATTATAGTTGTTTGGATAATTGTTGTTCCATTTTTTTTTGGTAGATAAGATACTATAGCATTAATACCGGGTTTTACAGTTTGACCCAAAACATTTTACAAAAATCAACCTAGGGCTGTTGATGAACATGTCCTTACTAAGGATCCTATATATGTAAAATATTGGATCTACATCATCTTGGATATAATTGTTGTTCCATGAATCAACCTACATCATCTTGGATCATTGCATGGCTATTGGATTTTTTCATAAAATCATCTTCTATTATGAGCAACTATTTTTTCAAAATTATCCTACAAAACCAAAACTTGTTAGGGCAATATTTTTTGGTATATACATGACTCTATGAGGGTAAAAAATTTGTGTTTGAGTGGGTTTTTTACCCATTATCATAGATACATATGTTTTAAAGGGATATGAATCCAATAATTTAGTTTCCCATTGATCCATTTGGTCATTTGAGATACAAGAATACATTTCATCAATCGAGGATTTGAACCATTCCTCTTTCAACATCATAATTTGATCAATATTTGGCCCAACATCATCAAGTGTTCCACATGGTGAAAGAAGAGTGGATATGGTCATATATCGAGTCCTTAAGACCATGATAGACCAATTTATACACAAATATCTCCCTAGCTTAGTGATGAAATCTCTGGATAGATATATGTCAAATGAAGCTAGAATATCAATTACCATAGTGGCTCATGTGATAGTCATGCTCAGATATGCATTCAGAGCAAGGAAAAGTTCCTTTACTTCCCCTAATTTGGACTATACTACCATTGAGCTATATCACCCTCTTGTTAGTAGGCTGGTATTTCAATCCCAATGTGTTCGCTACTCCCTTGTTCATAACAAATGTTTTTGCACCCGAGTTATCATACAATAATGGATCAATTTAGTTGGATACATGAAAGTTAGATAAAGAGAGGAGGCTTGATCCTAATTACCTTAGAGTATGAGATCTATGAAACTATAGATGATTTTTGTTTTCCTTATTCTCTTTCTTCTTCTTATTATAGGAATTTCCTTAGATGCTCCTTTTATCCAAGAATAGCCACGATATCCTAGACCAGTATTGATACTATGTACTTAGTCACATGGTCCACCATGTTGAATGATCCACGAGAGATGACCTTCTAAGTGATGCATGGTGGTAGAGGCCTCAACTTCTCTCTAGTTTATTGAGTGGCTCTAGTTGGTTCTAATTAGGGCCACTTGGTGGCTTTGTTTAATGCTAGCAAGAGGTACATGTGTGCTTGGATTTGGGAGTACCATGATGGGTGGTTTCCAAATTACTTTAGCTAATATATACTAATTACCATTGGGTGTTGGACTAATATTGTCCTACTCCTGTATTACCTACTTATTTGCCATTGTGATAAAGTTTTATCAGATTTGTGGCTAGTTGAACACTTAATTTTTTGCTCTATCAAATACTACATAAACCTCCTCCTCATCCCAAGTGACAAAAAATTATTCTTGAGGAGCATAATTTGACCCTAGGAGGGATGAAGTTAGGGTAGGCTGGTTTGCTATTTGAGTTTCCACTCTTGAGTAAGAAGTAGATTCTTGGGAAGGTATTTTATCATTTGACATAGTTGTGAGACATTGAGAAGCTGGGAGAAGTCTTCAAGATTAACTTGGGTGGGAGAAGTATTCTAGATTAACTTGGATGGGACAAGTATCTGGGGTTAGGCAATTCGAAGAAGAATAATACTCTCTATAATAATTTTGAATAGGATCAATATACCTTATAGGACCATAAGGTGCTTGTTGTAGAGGGGTAGGGACCAACATTAATTGCCAATTTTATCTTTGAGCTTGACCATTTTCCTGACTAGCTTGGAATTGAGGCTTTGGGTAGTCATTAGGTGGAGGTCTATTATATTGGCCCCCTTGTGGGTATTGAGGTCCTATATTATTCTAATATGGGTACCTCTGGGTATAGTGTTCCCTTCTCATGCTTAACACTTCATTAGAAACCAATTTGAGCAACTTTTCCATTGAGTTAAAATCTAGGCCATTTGGAATAGGGGGTTCCAAAGCAAGTGGTGGAGGAGTAAATACTGTAGGTGAGACTATAATTGGTTGTAATGTTGTTGGTTGATTAACTATGGAAGATAGATATGGGGACTAGATACTATAATACAAAGGCATAGGGGCCTTGGGAGCCAACCTTCCAATTTAAATCTAATCATTTTTGGCCTAGATGGTTATCCCATATGCATCTAGAAGAGAGTTTCCTCCCTTGGCCTTTATCATTATAGAAAATTTAAAAATCTAAGGCCTTCAAATAGTAAATATGAAATACTTGGGAGGGGACAAATATCCAAAGGAATTCTATGCCATACCTTATGAAATCTGATGTTGAGGTCATCCATTATCTCCATCGATGCCATCTTTATGGTTGATAATTGCTTTAGGAGGGACACTCCATCCACCATATACTTGAATTTTTAATAAATAGGGCTACAAGCTAATCCCAATTCATGATTGAGTGAGAGGGAATGAAGATATACCAATCTATAGCCTTTTTTATGAATGCAGTTGCTAGCAATATGAGGGTCACATTGTGTTCTATCATGGTGTAAGGCATAAAAGTTATCCATGTTATATAGGTGCTCCATGAGAGTGGTCAGATATTCACCAGTGAATTATGGGAGGGACTTTAATGTAAACTTAGGAATATCATCCCATACAATAAGTAAAATCAGAGGTCATAAAGGATCTTTGTCATTCCAAGCAGAGAATAATTTGAGTGATGAAGCAACCATGTTTTGGCCTCAAGCTATTCTTATTTGTTGAATGATGTTGATTGGAGGTACTAGAGCTTGTGGGTTAGCAACAACAAAGGATTTGGTGGTAGGTATTTTGTTCATGCACCTCTAGGTCCTTTGATTTAAGTGGATTTGTTAGGTGAATACAACTTGTGCTCTAAGAGAAAATATATTAAGGTATTCACCATTACCTCAATTTGGTGTCCTTCAAGTGCAACTTCTTTTAAATATTCATTTTGAGCAAAGTCATCAAGTGAGTTTGAAGTTATTCAACAAGCAAAAATAGGTAGAGACCCTCATTGGAGTCTAATCCTAACTTGTTCTTGATTGCAAGGCTAATGATAAATCAATGGTATCCCAATAGACATGCCATTAAATTATTGTCCTCTCTAATTATCCTAGGGTCAAGAAAATATCACCTCACATGACATAGTAGGGCTGGTCCTAAGAGCATAGGGTTTGGCTCAATTGGGGGCCTTTAAGAGATTTTACAAGGCTGAATCCTTGTTAAGATGTGATTTTCAATGCTCTTCTTCCTACTCTATCCTAATCTAGCAACTTTAGGGGAAAGGGTTAGGAGTGCAAAAAGACAAATATAGAGAAAAGGGAAAAACCTAAGCTAACAGAGGTGATGTTCCAAAGATAAAATAAGATCCCTCCATGCAACAACTCTAATCATAATGCACTAACATGAATATTTAATCTTCTTAACATATATAAGCACACACACACAAAGGATATGGGACAAGGGGAACCAATAAATTGGAACAAATAGTCACATAGGACTCCAAAAATTATATATGTAAGTGAAAAATATTATAAAATATTATGCCAAAAGTAAGGGTTTGGGTTACCTACAAGACCACCCAAAGATGTGCATACTACTATAGAGAAGAAAATGAAGGGAAAGTGATAAAGAAATTTACACAACTTACTAATCCTCAACTATGCTAAACAAACTACTATATATAGATTACAAATAGGGAAAGTTTCCCTCCAAAGATGAATTGACAACCTTAGCTAATATTCCCTTGGTATTCTAGAAATTTAATGGAAGCACCTTCCACTATTACTCCTATTAGTATTAGGATTGTTGTTGTTGAGAGAGCCATGCCTTTATCTTCAATAAACCACTTACTTCTCCTTGGATTGTTGAATTAAATTAACCTTAGTAGGTGATTCCTTAATATTTCTTATAAATGACACATTAATCCATCTATCTACTCTTTATAGGAGCTTTTTCACCATTATTGCTTCCTTGAACCCTAATTTGATCTTTCTTCAGAGACGGCTCAAATATTCAGATGGTCCTCTATCAAGATTTTTTTTCTTTTTCTTATATTGGACCTTTGTAAACCTTTGAAGTGAGGCTTTTGTCAAACTTTTAGCTTCCTTGGATGTCAAAGGTTCTTATTTTGGTGTGTTTTTGAAACCTTTTAAAAGTTTTAACCTATGGCCATTTCACCTTTTAGTACTCTTCTTGGGACTTTGTTGCCACCCTTCTTCCTTTAGATTCCAAGATCATGTTATCGTTGAAACCTTTATTTCCTTTCTCTCCTTCAAATATTTTTAAGAATCTTGCCCTTCGAAAAACCTTCTATCACTTAATGCCTCTTAGCTATTTATATTGTAGGGGCTATAAGATTTTTTTCTCTTCTACTTTTTGGTAGGTAGCACTAGTCTCGGTCCATTTCTTATGCACTAATTGAAGCTCTAAAATTTGCTCCTCTACATTCTCCCTCTTCTTCCATATTTGATTTATTCCTTGATGTTTTTTTTGGTGTAGTTATTATAGACACATTAAGGAATAACAACTAATTAGGTATTAAATATAAACTCAATCAGATGTGGAAGAAATCCAACCCTATAGGATCTTTTCTCCTGAGAGAAGAAGAGTCTGCCACCTTCATTTAGGTAAAAATTTGGCCATAGGTGGAGCTCTATTAGCTATTATTGAGAGAGCTCAAGGAATCCTGCCAATTATAGGGGCTTTTTTAGCTACCACTAGAAAGGTTGTAACTCATCATTTGCTAGGTGTGGATGGTCAACATATCCTCTTGGCATGGGGCTCTTGAGATTTGCTTTTGGCATATGAGGAAGAGTTTTTTGAACTAAATTTTATTAATGGTTGCCTGATAGATCGAAGGGGTTTCTGATCCTTTCATATTTTTGCTTTCAACTCTTTTTATTTACCTTTTGGTAGGATTTACCTGATGTAGTGAATTTTTAATACACATACAATAATACCATTTGTTTTTGGCTTGCTTCTTCTCTTGCTCTAACTATTTTTTAAAGTTGTCATTTTTATTTTTTGTTACCTCCAAAGCATATTGTAAATCATCATTTTCTAGGTGTGGATGGTCAACATATCCTCTTGGCATAGGGCTCTTGAGATTTTCTTTTGGCATATGACGAAGAGTTTTTTGAACTACCTTTTATTAATGGTTACCTGATAGATCGAAGGGGTTTATGATCCTTTCATATTTTTTCTTTCAACTTTTTTCTTTACCTTTTGGTAGGATTTACCTAATGTAGTGAATTTTTAATATACATACAATAATACCATTTGTTTTTGGCTTGCTTCTTCTCTTGCTCTAACTATTTTTTAAAGTTGTCATTTTTGTTTTTTGTTACCTGCAAATCATATTGTAACTAGGAGACCTAGCTCTTTTCTCTATAGCATGGGCTCGTATTTACCTTAGCACTTGGGTATTTTTTTGATATTTTTTATCTTGCTATTGTACATCTCATGGATTTAGATAACTTTATATATCCCCAATTGTGATTCAAACTTGTAATGCATTTCTATTTGACTTCTAACATGGGTTTATGCATATTATTCCAAAATCATCATCAAAATTTAACATTACCTCCCTTCAAAATATCATTTATCAAAATTCATAATTCCATATGTTAAATCATAATAATTAAATTAAATCTTTTACTCATGCTTCATCAACTAAATTTTAACTTATCAAAATATTATTGAATGAACACATTTGGTTGTATAAAAATACCAATAGATACCATCAATATAGATTTTTTTTCACAAATCATAAATCATAATTAACTACCTTTCATGAATATAAAATTTTAATTACAATATGTCAAAAATCATCATCAAGGAGTTTGAGTTTCTTTAGGGGTCAAAAAGAGAAGCATTACACATAGTTGAGAAATCAACGATAGGAGCAACTATGAAGTTATTGTAAGTAAATTTATTTTTTTCTATGTAAATTATTAACCTTATGCTTATTGTAAATACCAAAATTTGATTCAATTGAATTATATTAAAACATATTTGATCCTAAAATTATCCAAATTCCATTAAGCATCATTTCAAAACCCTAAACCAAACTATCAATGAATTAGCTTCATTGCCTCTCAACAAAAGCATTGTCTCAAAAAAACAAGCACAATAATGTTATAGTATTATGATTAGTGTAACCATTTTAATTTTAAACTTATTATTTTGATTCCATGCCAACTAATCAACCTATCAATTCAATCCCTTTTTATATTAGCATCGAGATGCTAAGACTACCATAGTTCTTTTGCTTGCTAGTGCTATGTTCAAAAAGAAAAGAAAAGAAAAAGTAGATAACCAACTAGCTTTTACTACCTACCAACAACTCATCCCAAATATTCCCTCTATCTGCTAATTTATCCCCATTTATGAATGCTTGTTTTATAGCCAACAAAGTTTTCAAATCTACCAACTTACCACTTTTTGCATATCAAGCAATCTCATAACAAGAAAAGTCTTTGATCCTTCATATAAAAAACTCCATCCCCTCTAATCCTCTCAAAAATTAATAATGCAAGCCTTCATACTTCGAATAAATAATAATTTATCACTAATGAAGTGTTTCTATAATTATTTTTTTTATAAATAAAGCACTTTTGAGATTTAAACATTATGCGATAATGAAGTTATATCAAATATTCTTAGCAACAAAGTGTTGTGGAGATTTCCTGCTTACCCTTTTTATCATATATCACGTCGCAGAGATATGTAAAGTCACAACTAGTTTGTAGACTCTAGTGGATATACCTCTTTGACCCAGGAATAGATTATCTAAGTGACTCTAGATAGACCAGGTCGGGTAAGGAAACCCCAAACAATGGGTTCGTATATTTACCATTATGATACAATCACCCATGTATTACCAGATTCGATGATATTATATTAGTTTTTTGTTATTTTTGACCAAACCAAGCAATATTAAAACCATCAAGACCAGACCGGTGCCATGTCCATTGGGTAGTCATAGCAGATTTATATTTCTCATGAACTAAGAAAGGAACAGGAAAGAAGAACTAGTTCGTCCACATTCATTCAAATGATGTAATCAATGAAAATGATTAAACTAGTGAGGGAAAGCATCATCCACACATTTAGATTACTATAATATGTAAATAAGCCAGACATAGACCAAGAAAACAAAAAATTATAGGAAGAGAGTTGGAGTTTGTATTCATATAAAAGGATTTACATATGAAAAGTTTGACAGAATTCTCGGGTCTTATATGATAATAGTTATAAAAGCACCCCCGTTTGAATATCGTAACAGGTGGTTGTTTCTCTCCATCCTAAATGTAGTGATGTGAGAGTATCAAACTATGGCACATCCGTAGGAAATGATCTCAGTGAATAATGCTTCCTGGATAGTCCTTGGAAAATGGCAGAAGAAAGGGCAAGGTAAGAAAGACAGGAAAAACACTCACAAAGGAAAATACGACTAACTTTAGACACATCTATACCTAGAGTCAAATTTTCTCTCTCTGGAGTTTGATGATCCCTCTCACTACTGCAATGGTATTCTAAATATAGGGCTAGATGCTCAAGCTAGGCCATAACTATTTTTCATCAACCCTCCACCTGGCCGGATCTTCTCTCTCATACAAAAATGTGGTAGGAGTAAAATTGGACATGTGGCCCATGCCTTCCCCCTATGGTTGTTGTGGTTGTTGCTGTGTGCCATATTTCCTGCCATAATGAGCAAGTAGATCTGTTAGGCTTTGATCTAGAGCTTCCTTTGACGTACTGGACCCCGCTCCATCTCCTTCAAGATTCTGTAGATTTTGATCAATATAAAGCCATGCCTCATATTGAAAGATCAAGGTGAATGCTAGCAAGTTGACATCATGCATGACTTTATTTACCCATTCCTTGGACCATTCCATGGTGTTCTCAGTGAAGACACATAGGCGATCCACCATTTCTACTAAAGAGGTGAACTGCTTTGTCAACTTTGTGTTTTGACCAAAGTCAAAGTCTTGTATTTTATTAAAAACAAAATCCTTAATATCAAGGGTTTGGATAAATTCATCCAATGTAAACCCACGGTCATTTAGCTCATTTTCTACTTCCTCTTTAGATTTGATGATCTCTTGGTCCCAACGAAGCCAATTTGGTTTATTCTATAGATAAATAAAGACCTTCGTATATTATTTTGCAAATAAACAAATGGAACCATCCCTCTAGGTAACTACCCCTGCGATAATATCCACATAATTTTCTTTGAATTTTTGGAACATAGGGTATATCAGATTCACTCTCTGATTAGCTTACTGCAATAGGTCCTTTAGAATACCGACAGTATGCCTGGTAGCATAGATATTATAAAAATATTGCTGAGAGATCATCCATTCTTTCCTGTATCTTATCCTTCATCTCCTGCTTGAACTCTTCAATGGACCCAAAGTGGTCGCTAGCTTGTGTGGTGACAGCTTGAGAGAGAGCTGACATTTTATTCAGTTGATATATTTCTACTTGCAATTGCTGTACCTTATGCTATAACTATTTTGCCTCTGCGGCCTTGGTTTATAAAATTACAACCTCCTTCTCCACTCCTTCCACCACATGCACTTGTGAGGCTACATGTGATTTCATCATATCTAGTGGGCTCGCTTCAACCATCATCACTCCCTTACCAAGGTCAATCATGGCTTCCTTTAGGCTTGGTGGTAGAGGGATGGTAAATGTGGTAGTGGACACATCACATGTTTCTTGTCTTGCTATCCCCCTAGTCTTGCTCACTCCTTTACTAGGAGATATTTGCTCCTCCATGTATTGTATATGATATTCTTCATCAACTGTGAACTGGAGTGAGTCCATCATTTTGAATAGCGTAAAGTTCTTTGTGTCTAAAGCATCCAACTCAGTCCTAATCCTTTTATTGGTGGGGGATTATGAGGGACTTCCTTCCTAAACTTCATGTTCTCTGAGTATGCTTGATAGTCCTCCTACTTCTTGTATCTTCTTCAGAGCTTTTGGAGGGATTGGATGTTCCTTTTGGTTGATTACTAGGGTGGTAGAGAACAACATGGATTGGTTGACTGCCAGATCAGTCTGGTCAGATGGAGATATTAATGCTTGGGCTGATGATGCAAAGATTTGCACTTGCTATGGGGAGAAAGTGACTAACTCCTTTCCTTTTGATGTGGTAATGGGAGAGCTAGAGTATGAGGGGAGTCTTACCTACTCTTGTTGCACTTTTTCTACTATATTCATCATGACTTCAAAGAAGTTTGTATTTTGGTGGAAAACCTAAAATGTGGGATCCTAGAATTCTTTTGGGGGTTCAACCAAGACCAAAGGGACCATCCTATCAACCAACAACCCTCTGTAAAGCCTCAAATCTAAGCTATAATATCCTACTGATTCTAATTTTCTATGTGGCCTATTGTCCATTTTATATACTAAATCTAATGATCATTTTTATCTGAGCGCATTTTGTATTTTATCCTCAAAATCATCCTCCTTGTGTGTGACCTATAAGAGGGAAAGATACAATGTGTCTATGATAACCATGAGGGTCATAGGGTCTCCAAGTTATTTCTTGAAAATAGTATGTGTCCATATTCTATATAGCTCGCAACAAGGAGAAGTGGCCCATATATGTGTAAGGGCCCATTATATAGGGTATCAGTAACCATGGAACCCCTCCATTTTTCATTATAGATCGTATTTTCACCTCTTCTGCTATCTTCTAGGATATCTCTAGAATGGCTATGGATGTCGGGCAGTGTACGCTTTTAGTTGAAACTTGGATCCATAGAGCTTGATATAAGAATAATCTTCTGTATACAAGAAATCACATGCTTTAGCTTCATGCAAGAACATCCTTACCCAGACCCCAAACCTGATAGGTTTTTCTCCCTAGAAAAGTATGAATCATTGGGAGGATGTTCTCGAAGAATGTTGCATAGCTTGAGGACCCCTCTTGCATACATAATAATTTATCCTGGACTATGGCAACACATACTCCCCCTATCTAAGCGATCAAGGACTGATCCAATTGGCCTATAACTAAGTGAATAAAAAATGAATAATAGGAGAAAGGGGGAGTTCTTCCCTATCTACTAGTATGGCTTCCTGTAATTTTGTCAGCTCTTTGTCCATGTTGTTTCTGATGACCTCTTCCCATAGATACATAGGCATATTATCTGTTTTGTTGCATTGAATTATTAGGAACAAGACTTCCTTTGTAATATGTTCCAAATATTTTGTGCCCAACACCAGGTTGATCATATCGACATAATCCTATACCAAGGGGTGGAGAATGAACTTGCGAATGGGGAAACTAGGAGGTATGCACTTATTTATTTTCAAGAGCATGCCTAGGAAGGAGGTATTTAGCATGAAATTGGATTGGAGAGCCAGTGTTTGGAAGTCCAAAATTTGTGAGGCTATGGAGAGCTCAAATATCCATCTAATTCTATCAGCTGTCAACCTGAATACCACTTGATTTACATGATATTTGATAGTCCAATTTTTTGGGTCATACGCTACCACCAACCATACTAGGAGGTCCAAGGAGTGGTAGACCCTAGGGAAAGTTAACTTGCTAAGGTTGGTATTCCAATTATTAAATATAGGGCTCAACTCACCACTGTCTCTCTACGCCCTCATGAATAGACCCCTCAACAGAGTAGGGTGCCACTAATTATCTTCTTCTGTCAGGTCAAAACTATATATTGTTGTGTTTTCCACCTCCTGCTGCTGACTTGGTGTGATATCTATGCTTGAATCAAGTAGGTCTGTCAACACCTTTGGGTCTTTGGCCCTTCTTGCCTTTTTATTTAACAACCAAGCCCCTATCAATTTTATGATTCAAGCCTTTACATCCATTACTCTCATTGTAGTTGTGCTCATGGAAGCCATTAGTGGACTGGTGATACCTTTGTGCCATGGTGCTCAGTTATTTCAATAGTTTAATTTAGCCCCATCGACTGATATCCACAATGCACTCTACATGCACATATTGAATCTTCTTGTGTCAATGCTGTGAGGGAATTCTGCCACCTTCTTTAAAGAGCCTGCATTAATTTCATTAGGTGGAGTGATGTTTCCTTATTGGTATAGAGAACCTTATTAGTTGTGCCATGAGTGTTGGGTGCACGAATTAATTCCCTGATGCATGCTGATTGAACACTTCCTAGGCTTGTTTGGTTGGATCTCCATTAGGTGGAATTAGGGCTGCCCACATGTCTGCTTCTTATTGGCTCTATTAGGGTGTGCTTTTGTGAGGTGCATCTATTAAGGAAGGGGTGCACAAAATTTGTCTACCTTTAATTCACTTGTGCGATTCATAAGTAGTCACGTGACGCAGAGTAGGATGTTTTAGAGTTCATATATCTTTTGAATTTTTGTGCACTTCAAAGGAAGTGGAGAATGCTAATAAAAGTGGGATGCATGAACTAGCATGCCCCTAGAAGATCTCGTACACTCCACTTGTATGTGGGGTGCACAACCCAAAGGTGGGGTGTGTGGACTAGCATACCCCTTGAAACCTTGTGCACTCCACTTGGAGGTGGGGCACATGACCCAAAGGTGGGGTGCGTGGACTAGCAAAACCCTTGAAAACCTCATGTTCTCCACTTGGAGGTGGGATGCACGACCCAAAGGTAGGGTGCACAGACTAGCACGCCCCTTGAAAAAATTGTGCACTCCACTTGGAGATGGGGTTAATGACCCAAAGGCGAGGTGCGCGGGCTAGTGCACCCCTTGAAAACCTTGTGTGCTCCACTTGCAGGTGGGGAGCATGACCCAAAGGTGGGGTATACGGACTAGCGTGCCCCTTTGAAAAATTTGTGCTTTCCAAAGGGGCGAGGTGCATGACTAAAAAAAATGTAGCACCCTAAAAATAAAAATTTGAAAACTAAAGAGAAGGGGAAGTTGTTTATTAAGACAACACAAATATCTACCAACACCATGACTTTGTATTCAATGCATATAATTTTTAGATTCAACACAACTCCCTTGGATGATACATCCCTAAGCATTGTCTTACATTTAGTTGTCACATTGCTTATTATATTTTCAGTCATAATATTTATTTGCATGCTACGTTAAATCATTTTTGGTTTAGCTTATATCATTTTAGTATATTCTAACAATGTATTTTGTAGGATTGGACCTTGAATATATGATTGTATTTTTTATAAATAGTAGCATTGTATTATAGTGGCACTTTTGGAAGTGTATGCACTCATTTGAAAGTACTAAAATAATCCAATGCTTTTGTCTATAATCTTAGAATATCTACATCTTTTTTATCCATAAATCCTGTCTAATCTAAATCTTTATGTTGTTAGAAAAATATCCATCTTTATAGCATTTTTAGCTTTGACAATAACTATGTAATTTGGTAAGTAGTGCTACATTACTGTAGCACTTATTTTAGTAAAACAATTATCATTAACATTATTCATTTGTATTCCTTTTGTTTGATATAGATATAGATTTGAAAGTTAACATATCATTTAGGTTATACTCTACATTTGTATTTTAATTTATTTTCATAGGTCTACAATGAACTTTGTGATACGTCATCCATCACTCATCAATAACATCATCCATTAATAGCTCCGAGTGATTAGGTAATAAATATAAGTATTTACCATCATTTTATCCTTCATGAACAAGGGATATGACCAAAGAAAACACCTAAATATTTAAACATGTCATTAAATTTAAAAGTGAATGAATAAAGATAATATTAAATTTCAAATCATTGGTAGGGTAACAAAATAGATATATCCTAAACCTGTATTTCTCTTAAAATTACTTAGTTTATCTTGCTTTTTACTTAACTTTTTTATTATCATTGCTTTTATTTGAGATTTAGCGGTTGCACGTATAGCTTCAACACATTTGTAAGCACTATAGCACTTTCATTAGACACATTTTTGAGTGTGTTGTTCCTCTTTAGCACTTTTGACATACAATCATATAATATAAAAAATTTAGTTTAAATTCATAATTGATTATCTTAGGATAATCTGTAATCTATAGTAATTATGTTGTTCTATAATTTAATTGTTTATTATACTTTTATATTAGATTAGATCATTGTCTATTTCTATGCAATAATGTAGGTTTCTTCAATGATTTCAAAAATGGCTTTAGCACTTTTTCTAGTGCTACTACACTTCTATCTATGTTTTTGCTATCAATGCTTTTGTTAGACAAGTACCTATTTGAAATCCATTCACTTCTAGAATATTTGCATTTTCATTGAAAATATAATTTAAAAAAAAAGTTATATGTGACTTCTATTGGGGGCCACTCCCATCAAAATACTAAAATATTACATTTGTTGTTAAGTAAATTAAACCATATCCAACATTCCTTTTTATCACAATATTTTTAATTTATTTTTAAATTAAATATATTCTTTAGCTTCCTTGAAGTGCTATGTTTCCACAATCAAATCCTTGACATCATTTTGATCAAGAGATAAAATATCACTGGACTAGTTGCCTTCTAAAATTTGAATTTCACCAAGATGAAGATCAACATGCAATTGACTAAATTATCTACTACACAATTTCCTTATCTATAAATATGCTCACACTTTCGATAGATTGCCTCTAGTAATAGGCGACGAATATCATCAATAATATTATTTTTTATCCAGTCTCTACATCCATTTTTTTAATAGCATTGATGATAATTTATGAATCCCCCTCAATTGAAATATATTTCCATCCTTTTTCTATTACAATTTTAATCCCTATAAGAAGTGCCCTAACATTTGCATAGTTGTTAGTTGAAGTTCCATATGATTCTAACTAAGGAGATTTATTCCTTCACTATTTTTAAAAATAGTCAGATTTTTTGTAGAAGCACCATCAAAATTAATTTTGATAAACTTAATTTCAAGAAATTTCCATTTTACCCTAGATCAAAGTAGGTCCTTTGTTTTAATTCCATTATCATAGTGATTCTTCCATGTATGTTCAAATCATGTAGCCAAGTTATTAGCATCTCTTTTTCTACACTTGAGACTTTCGATGATGAGCACCATATTTTTAGACATTATGCAAGAGAGGCAATAATACAGTTCCAAAGTTGGGCATGATTTTGAGATTAAAAATTCTATTATTCCTTTCAAGCCATAAATTCCAACAAATAATGGTAGGGACAATCCTCCAGAAAATACATAATGCTTTAGATTTGAAATAATTAATCTAACATTTCATGAACTTTTTTTTTGGTAGATTGATTGCATTAACAATGGATTTTTATAGAGGATCCCAAAACCTTATGTACAAAAACCGGGCTGAGCCCATTCTTTCCTTACAGTCCTCAAGGGATAGGATCAAACAAACTTGCAAAATATAACTAAACCTGATTCAAAATTACCCACAAGGCTTACAAAGGGGCCTCTCCATGAGAGGATCGACAGACAGAAACCAATCTAAAGCAAACTAAAATGAAAGCAACAGAAAACCATGGGAAATCAAGAAAAAACCATAAGAAAGGCAGCCCCGGATCCTCCGCTACTCCGGAACCTCCTGGTCATCGTTAAAATTCTACTCATTGATCCTGGTCAGCATCTTGATCAGAGAAATGGTGGTCGAGAGGATGCACCACCTTCGAGCGCCTTCCCTTTATGCTTATGTGTCTTCATGAGGAAACTCTTATCTGGCCATATTATCCACCTCATCCAAAAAGGATGACCTCCATACTACCAAAACAGAGGTCAAAAGACCTTTATTAGCCATGTAATATGCCAGCCTGTTACCTTCCCGATAGATGTGATTGATTTGGGCATCAATCCGTCTATAAAGGAGGATCCTTGCCTCAGAGACAATATTGAAAACTTTCCATGAAGGATCTTTGCCATTAGATAGATACCTTATGATATTCAGAGAGTCACCTTTGATGAATAAAGGGCAAGGATCCTATGAGAGGAGTTGAAACCCTCTGAGGACACCCTTGGCCTCTACACTGTGATTAGATTGGATACCCAAGTTCTTGTAGAAGGTGAGGATAATCCTCCCCCTGTGATCTCTGACCACCCCTCCTATAGCTACTGGCCCCAGGTTGCCACGAGCAGTGCCATCAAAGTTCAAATTAAGCCAACCCTCCAGGGGGTTTCTCCATTTGACCTTGAGCCTAGGCAAAAATATGTTAGGGTGGTCTGGATCCTCCTTGAGGTTCATCCTTTTGAACATAGTTTCCTTCGATCGGATCCTGGGGAGGGGACTAGGAGTGAATTTTGAATTTTTTGCTACAAAGGCAAGAGCTCTAAAGGCTGTGGAAGGGGGGTCTCTTGGAGGATTACTGAAGACTCTTCCATTCCTCTCAAGCCAAATTTTCCAAAGGATGTGATCGAAGGACGCACCAAAAAGGAATTAGAGCTTAGGATTTTTGAACAGGTTTAGCCATTGAGCAAAGGCTTCCTTGATTATCATGGGAGGGATCCAAGGGACCTAAAAGGAGGAGAGGATCATGTTGAACACTGTGGTATTGAATGGGTAGTGAAGGAAGAGATGATTTGCAGATTCGCAATCTGCCATGTACAAATAACACCTACTAGGGAAGGCAAACCCTCTTTTATGGAGGTTGTCCATGGTTAGAGTTTTATTCTAAAAAACAATCCAAGCAAATAAATTTACCTTCAAGATCACTCTTTCCACCAAACCATCTACCATGGGAAATCCCCCTCAGCCTCCTTGGAAAGGATCTCGTAGGCTGTTCTAACCGAGAAGACGCCAGTGTCAGTGCCCATACAGATCATCTTGTTGGGTCTTCTGGCAGTCGAGATGGTAATGCCCTAGAGGATCTTATCTAGAGAGGAGACTTCAGATTCATGATTGATGAGGGTTGGGATGTTAAAATGAGGGCTGCTATCCTTCCTCACAATGTAGTCTTCTGCCTTCTACTGGGAGTTTGGTCCACCAACGATTTGAGGAGGGAAAGTTTAGCCTTCTGAGATAGAGGATCTTCTTTGGCCCATATTTCCTTCAAGAAGTTGATTATCTGCCCATATCCTAAAATCCATCGAACTCCCTTGCTGAGCAGCTACCTGGCTTGGAGGACTACTTTCCAGAAAGCGGATCTGTCAGAGGGGGCCTCAACATCCAAGAAGGAGCAGTTGTCGAGGTATTTATTCTTGATGATTTTGACCCACTCCACAGGCTCATTGGTCAGGATCCTCCAAGCATGCTTGGACACGAGGGCCAGGTTCATCAGACTAGTTCTCCTTAGTCCAATCCCACCTTGGTCTTTGCTTTTACACACCTTGTATCACACCACCAAAGGGATCCTAGATTTATCATCGTTCCCAGACCATAGAAAGTTCCTCTGAATCTATTTGATATTACGGTGGACAAACATTGGGACATTGAATACTGACATGAAGTAGGTCAGGATCCCTTGGAAGCAAGCTTTGGTGAGGGTAGCCTTGCCTGCCTGGGACAAAAACTTGCCTTTCCAAGAGGCCAGCTTCCTGTGAATTCGCTCCACCACCATATTCCACATGCTATCCTTGGTACTACCACTGTAGAAGAGGGGGAGCCCGACGTAGGTGGTAGGGAGGGATTCGATCATGCATCTCAAGATTCTAGAAATACGGATCTGCCGCCCCTAGGGAGTATTCAGGAAGAAAAGCTTGCTCTTGGTGTAGTTTACTTTCTGGCCCGCAACTCGCTCATAAAGGGAGAGGATCCTCTTGATGTGTCTAGCCTGGGCCACAAAGATGATATTAGACAAGAGGGTGTCATCCACAAACTGCTGGTGGGTGACTGCTTCCACTCTAGAGGTGGCAATGATGCCCAAAATCCTCTATCTCTGGAGGCTCTCCTTGAGGGTTCTGCCCAGAACCTCTGCCAAGATGATGAAGAGAATGGGGGACAGGGGGTCTCCTTTCCTGAGCCCTTTGGCACTCTGGAAGTAGCCAGTGGGGGACCCATTGATTAGGACAAAGAAGTAAGGGGTGGATATGCAGCTTTGGACAAGGTCGATACAAGAGGGAGGGAAACCAAAATTCACGAGAATAGCATAGAGGAAACCCCTATCCACCCTATCGAAGGCTTTGTTCATGTAAAAATTGAGAAAGAAGGCAGCCTTAGTAGACAAGGATGCAAAGTGGAGAGTCTCATGGATAGAAATGACACCATCAAGGATGTTTCTGCCTTTCATAGAGCTACCTTGGCAAGGGTCAATGAGCAAGGGCAAGATGGGCTTCAGCTTGTTAGCTAAGACTTTGGTCAGGATCTTGTAGAAAACATTGCAAAGGCTAATGGGTCTATAGTCCGAGAAGGTCCTGTAGGCAGAGTTTTTTAGAATAAGAGCTAAGAAGGTGGTATTCAGACTGGGGTGGATGGATCTAGAGGCTTGGATCTCATGAATGGCATCACAAACATCATTGCCCACAACCTTCCACATGGTCTTGAAAAAGTGAGAAGGAAACCCATCTGGACCCAAGGTTTTGTCAGGTTGCATATAAAACAAGGCCTCCTTGATCTCAAAAGAAGAAAAAGGATCCAGGAGCCTAAGGCTAGCCTCCTGGGGTACCAGAGAGGGGATTTTCGCCAAAATATCTCTTTGGTCCTGTAAGTCACTTTCGAGGGAGGATCCCATCAAATCCTGAAATAAGCCCACCACTTCAGTTCTTATCTCAGCAATTTCCTTGGTAGCCATACCATCACTTCACCAAATTTCCCTAATTTTGTTGGAACCTCTATGTCGGAGGGTAGAAGCATGAAAAAACCCAGTGGTGGAGTCTCCTTCCTTTAGCCATAGATATCTAGATTTCTGTCTCCAGAAGGTAACTTCCCTGGCCAAGATAATGTGAAAGTCTGCCAGTGGATTCTCTCTTCATTTTTGTCAGATTCGTTGAAGACACCTACCTCCAACCTTCTTTCCAAGTTTTTGAGGTTTTTAGATATGGCTTTCGTAGATTCGAAGATGTTTTTGAAGACCTCCTTATTCCAGATCTTGAGGTTTTCTTTGACAGATTTAAGCTTCAGGGCTAGGCATTTTGATGCAGATCCTTTTACCTCCTACTTCCACCATCCCGCTACCTACACTTTGAAATATTTATGATGGGTCCACATGGATTCAAACCTAAAGGGTGTTTTGAAACTATGCCCTTCACCCGATTCAAGAAGGATGGGGTTGTGGTCTGATCCGATCCTCGAAAGAGCTAGGAGGGTCACATCCCCCAAGAAGAGAATAGCCTCCTAGGAGATAAGGAACCTATCTAGCTTGACCTGGATAAGCCCACTCCCTATTATCCTATTGCTCCAGGTAAAAGAGGAACCTTTGAGCTCTATGTCAACTAGCTTGTTGGTGTTGACAAAATCTCTGAAGTCTTCCATGCTTCTGGAACAAATATTAGATTCTCCCTTTTTTTGGAAGGATGTAAAGGGCAGTTGAAGTCCCCCCCTATTATCCAAGGGAGGGCATTGAAGTTACTTCACATATGGGTGATGGTATTCCACATCTTAGCCCTCTCAATGATCGAGTTGGGGGCACAAATGTTGTACAGGACCCACAACCGATTGCCTATCTTATAATGAAAGAGGATATTGAGAATCATGCTGGATGAAGAAAGTAGACTTCCTTCTACAAGGTTCGGGTCCCATAAGACCATGAGCCCACATGAAGATCCTTGAGCTGGAATGAACAGGAGCTCTAATTTGGCCCATATAGCTTTCACTGCTTTTTTAGTAGATACCACATCAACCTTGGTATCTTGGAGGATAAGGATAGAGGGATTTGATCATTTTTGGAGGTCTGCAACCATCCTCTACTTGGCTTCTCTGGTCAGTCCTCTCACATTCCATGAGAGAACCTTCATCTTGATGATTTGGAGGTTTTCTTGCCTCCCTTCACCATCTGGAAGGGGGGTTTGGTTCCTTGTGCTTCGTCTCACTGATTGTCCGAATAATAAAAAAATAGCAATAGTTGGGTCTCATTCGCCACATCCTCTGCTGTTTCTTTGTCTCTTTGATATTTTCCAAGAGGTCTTCATCTTTTCCTCTCATTGCCAAAATCCATCAATTTTTTCCTACTTATGGTGTCCTAGGGCTGACCCTTCCTGATAGGGAGGATCCCATTTTTTCATGATGATGAGAAGGAAACTCCCCATTTTCCATATGGGGTGAGGTTTTCTTATTGCCTAGCAAATAATATTCCATGAGGGATTACGAGGAGTTAGTGACGGGAGAGATTTGTACCTGGGAATTTGGTTACTCTGCTTCATCTTAGGGTGGAAGGCTTGAACCTGCCTCTCAGTGCTGCTTTTCCTGAAGGGAGTTTCCTCCTTGCTGCGAAACTTGCTTCGACTGCTTTACAGACCTGTCCCGTTCCTCCTCTTGAGCTTGCTGTCTGCCCGAGTCAGGTTTGGGCTTCATCGGGAGTTGGTCAATGGGAGGAGGATTCCTCTTATTTTTCTCCCCTATTGCTAGCTGTGAGTCTCAAGGGTATGTGGATCCTTTGGTCAGCTCCTCCACTTGTTGGCCCCTAGTAGCTAGACACTGAGTCTGGAGGTGCTATAATGCCAACTTGTACTTTCATGTAAAAATCAACAAATAAAACTCTTGAAGCATATTTTGAAGTTCATCTACAATTTTTTTGAGTTCCTCTCCTTCAACCAAATTACTAAAATAAATCCATGATTTGGAGTTATTTCTCATATTAATAAATACTTTGATCTTTACATGCTAGGCATGCTTGAACGAATGTTTTCCATTTTGAGTCAAAGATAAGAGGATAAGGATTCAACCAAGCATCAAATAAAAAATTTTCATTACTGCCCTCATTGACTGACCATCTAATATGTTTTTTTATCAATTGCATACTATCTGATATGAATTTCCATGTTGATGATCCTTTGGGTAGGGTTATTTTCCTAAATAATTTCATTGCATCAAGAGAGCCTATATATTTTGAAGTAATATTTTTTCCCAATTCTTTCCTTTATCTTCTAATAATCTCCACCTAATATTTTCTTCTAATTCCAAATTTGTAAGTCTCAATTCCACAAGATTGCTCATCCAATATTCTTTCATTTGCAAACCTTATCCCACTTACAAAGAGGAAACCCATTTTTTTCATCACAAACTTACCACAAAAATCCTCTTTGGATTTTATCAATTTCTAATGCTATACATGCTAGCAATCTTGAAAGTGATATCATATAAATAGGTATGGATTACAATGTAGTCTTTATGAGTTGTAGCCTTCCTACCATGGTTAAAACTTACCTTTTCAACCTTCCAACAAGCTTTTATTCTATCCAAAAAAGAGATCAAAAGAATCCTTTTTATTTCCTTTATGCAATAAATTATTACCCAAGTAGGTTGATAGAATTTTTTCAATTGTAAACCCTAAAGCATTCACAATAATTTGTTGTAAATCTAGGGTGGTATTAATGAAGAAAATTTTGGATTTTTTAGCATTAACTAATTTTTCAATAGCCTTCTCATATCATAATAATATTTATTTAAATTCCATGGCCTCATTGTCTAAGGGGTGGTCCAAAAGAAAAGTATCATCAACAAATTGGAGATGAGAATTTGCGGGACCAATTTTTGTAGCTTGAATACCTTTGATTTTTCCTTCCACTTTTACCTCTGAGAAATCTCTCCCTAATGCTTCTACAAGAATAATGAATATGTTGGATTTTAAGCCAAACTATCTCAAGTCCCAATATAATTAAGTAATATTATCTTAGGTCTTAATATAATAAATCAAGAGTAGAATTAAATATAAGAGCAATCAAAGTATATACTAACCAATATAAATTATAATAACATTCACTATAACATAAAATATGAATGTAAATGGCCAAAATCATTCACGTACTAGCATAAAAAATACTTACAATAATATTGCTCAAAATTTTTATACAAGCTTCAATATTATAAATGCTTGCTATGGTGATCGTTTACAAACCATTTTCCCAATACACTGTATGGATCTTTGTCTCCATAATATAGACATAGAAAGGTGACTCTTCAAAACTTAACTATTGCACTCCTCACATAATCTGGGAGTTGCAACCTTTTCTATTCTTTACATAACGAAAGACTTTTATGGCCTTTGGCTTCTCATCTTGCCACTTGTATACTAGACTCTTCACTCTCTACTTACATGCACACTTAACTCTATGACACTTGCACACTTCTACATGAAACTTACTCTCCTACATGCACCCCTAATACATGATACTTGTGCACATCCTCACATTACATATTTTCACACTTATATACATAATACTTGTGTGCTTTTTCTCATTACATACTTGAACTCTTACTTACATGATACTTGTGCATATCCTGCACATTACACACTTACATGACACTTGTACATATCCTGCACATAGACACTTACATAAAAGGGAAATATAAATCACTCACCTAAAATATAGACTCAAACTTTAATCTATTACATATGTACCATAAAGGTACCATGGAGGTACATTTGCATGTACCAAATAATGTATTATTCTAAAAAAATATAGATAATGAGATAGTGGATCACCTTGACGAAGTCCACAAGATGACTTGAAGTAACCAATAGGATAACCATTGATCAAAACATAAAATTTTTGTGTGCTATAACAACATTTAATCCATTCACACCAACTATAATCAAAGTCAAACTTTTTGAGAATAACATGTAGAAAATTCTAGGAAACCCTATCATATGTTTTGTTCATTTATAATTTCAAAAGCATATCTAGTATTTCCATGGAATGAAGAGAATGTATGGCCTCCTATGCAATAATTATACCATCAAGAATTTTTTTACCGCAACAAAACCACCTTGTTCCTATGAGATAACACAACCTAGAATGCCCTTCAACTTGTTTGCCATTATATATCATATTACAAAGGTTTATTGGATGAAATTATCAAAATATTTTTTCGTCTTTCTTGGGAACCAATGTAATAAAAGTGGCATTGATCTCACTTATTATAGCATTCCTTTTTTGGGCCTATTCAACCACAACTAACATATCACTCTTCAATAAATTTCAAATTTTGTTAAAGAAAATTGCAAGAATCCATCGGGGCTAGGTGCATTGTTAGGATGGAAAGAGAAAACTACTTCTTGTAGCTCCTCCATAGACATCTTCTTCATCAAGATTTCATTTTGTTCCTATGTGATAATTGATGGAATATTTTACAAAAGCTTATATTGTACCTCCTTATCTTGCCTAGTATATGACAAAATATTTTTAAAATAATTAATTGCTTCCTTCCTTATATCTTCTTCATCCTCAATATTTTTTTCCATTTGGAGTTAAATGCTTTTGATGTGATGAAAAGAAAAAATTGTTTTTTCTATATTGATCCATTCAATTAATTTATACTATCTCTTGTAACTATTTGAGCTTAGATTCAAATTATTTATTTTCTTTAAAAATATTACCAAAATTTTTGGCATTCCAAATGTTCATTTGCTCATTTAAATATTTCATCTTTTGAACAAACCTGTACATACATGATCCTTAAAAATTTGATTCATCCCACCATAACATAACCATCTAGAAAAAATAAAGGTCTTGGAGCCACATAGACTGAAGTGAAATGGATTTGGATGACCATTATTAGATATATCATTTTTTTCCTCACAACCTTACCACAAAAATCCTCTTTGAATTTTATCAATTTCTAATGCTATACATACTAGCAATCTTGAAAGTGATATCATATAAATAGGTATAGATTACAATGTAGTCTTTATGAGTTGTAGCCTTCCTGCCATGGTTAATAACTTACCTTTTCAACCTTCCAAACAAGATTTTATTCTATCCAAAAAAGAGATCAAAAGAATCCTTTTTATTTCCTTTATGCGATAAATTATTACCCAAGTAGGTTGATAGAATTTTTTTCAATTGTAAACCCTAAAGTATTCACAATAATATGTTGTAAATCTAGGGTGGTATTAATGAAGAAAATTTTGGATTTTTTAGTATTAACTAATTGTCCAATAGCCTTCTCATATCATAATAATATTTATTTAAATTCCATGGCCTCATTGACTAAGGGGTGGTCCAAAAGAAAAGTATCATCAACAAATTGGAAATGAAATTTGGTGAGACCAATTTTTGTAGCTTGAATACCTTTGATTTTTCCTTCCACTTTTACCTCTGAGAAATCTCTCCCTAACGCTTCTACAAGAATAATGAATATGTTGGATTTTAAGCCAAATTATCTCAAGTCCCAATATAATTAAGTAATATTATCTTAGGTCTTAATATAATAAATCAAGAGTAGAATTAAATATAAGAGCAATCAAAGTATATACTAACCAATATAAATTATAATAACATTCACTATAACATCAAATATGAATGTAAATGGCCAAAATCATTCACGTACTAGCATGAAAATACTTACAATAATATTGCTCAAAATTTGTATACAAGCTTCAATATTATAAATGCTTGCTATGGTGATCATTTACAGTTTGTTTTCCCAATACACTATATGGATATTTATCTCCATAATATAGACATAGAAAGGTGACTCTTCAATACTTGACTATTGCACTCCTCACATAATCCGGGAGTTGCAACCTTTTCTATTCTTTACATAAGGCAAGACTCTTATGGCCTTTGGCTTCTCATCTTGCCACTTGTATACTAGACTCTTCACTCTCTACTTACATGCACACTTAACTCTATGACACTTGCACACTTCTACATGAAACTTACTCTCCTACATGCACTCCTAATACATGATACTTGTGCACATCCTCACATTACATATTTTCACACTTATATACATAAAACTTGTGTGCTTTTTCTCATTACATACTTACACTCTTACTTACATGATACTTGTGCATATCCTGCACATTACACACTTACATGACATTTGTGCATATCCTACACATAGACACTTACATAAAAGGAAAATATAAATCACTCACCTAAACTATAGACTCAAACTTTAATCTATTACATATGTACCATAAAGGTACCATGGAGGTACATTTGCATGTACCAAATAATGTAATATTCTCAAAACAAATAGCTAAGGAGATAGTGGATCGCCTTGATGAAGTCCACAAGATGACTTGAAGTAACCAATAGGATAACCATTGATCAAAACATAATTTTTTTTAGTGCTATAACAACATTTAATCCAATCACACCAACTATAATCAAAGTAAAACTTTTTGAGAATAACATGTAGAAAATTCTAGGAAATCCTATCATATGATTTGTTCATTTATAATTTCAAAAGCATATCTAGTATTTCCATGAAATGAAGAGAATGTATGGACTCCTATGCAATCATTATACCATAAAGAATTTGTTTACCACAACAAAACCACCTTGTTCCTATGAGATAACACAACCTAGAATACCCTTCAACTTGTTTGCCATTATATATCATATTACAAAGGTTTATTGGATGAAATTATTAAAATATTTTTTTGTCTTTCTTGGGAACCAATGTAATAAAAGTGGTATTGATCTCACTTATTATATCCTTCCTTTTTTGGGCATATTCAACCACAACTAACATATCACTCTTCAATAAATTCCAAATTTTGTTAAAGAAAATTGCAAGAATCCATCGGGGCTAGGTGCCTTGTTAGGATGAAAAGAGAAAACTTCTTCTTGAAGATCCTCCATAGACATCTTATTCATCAATATTTATTTTTGTTCCAAAGTGATAATTGATGGAATATTTTACAAAAGCTTATCTTGTGCCTCCTTATCTTGCCTAGTATATGACAAAATATTTTTAAAATAATTAATTGCTTGCTTCCTTATATATTCTTCATCCTCAATATTTTTTTCCATTTGGAGTTAAATGCTTTTGATGAGATGAAAAGAAAAAATTGTTTTTTTCTATAGCCTGAATTCTTTTTGTATCTCAATATCTTTCTTTGATCCATTTTTCTCTAAATGTTTGGAACCAATACGACTCCTTTTTCAATGCATTATGATAATAAGAAAGTAATTTTTTTCTTTCACATAAGAATCTTGATCCATTCCATTAATTTCTACTATCTCTTGTAAATATTTGAGCTTAGATTCAATTTCCTTATTTTCTTTAAAAATATTACCAAAATTTTTGGCATTCCAAATGTTCATTTGCTCATTTAAATATTTCATCTTTTGAAGAAACCTGTACATACACGATCCTTAAAAATTTGATTCATCCCACCATAACATAACCATATAGAAAAAATCAAGGTCTTGGAGTCACATAGATTGAAGTGAAATGGATTTGGATGACCATTATTAGATATATCATTTTTTTCCTCACAACATTACCACAAAAATCCTCTTTGAATTTTATCAATTTCTAATGCTATACATGCTAGCAATCTTGAAATTGAAATCATATAAATAGGTATGGATTACAATGTAGTCTTTATGAGTTGTAGTCTTCCTACCATGGTTAATAACTTACCTTTTCAACCTTCTAAAAAAGCTTTTATTCTATTCAAAAAAGAGATCAAAAGAATCCTTTTTATTTCCTTTATGCGATAAATTATTACCCAAGTAGGTTGATAGAAATTTTTTCAATTGTAAACCCTAAAGTATTCACAATAATTTGTTGTAAATCTAGGGTGGTATTAATGAAGAAATTTATTGATTTTGTAGTATTAACTAATTGTCCAATAGCCTTCTAATATCTTAATAATATTTTATTTAAATTCCATGGCCTCATTGACTAAGGGGTGATCCAAAATAAAAGTATCATCAACAAATTGGAGATGAGATTTGGTAGGACCAATTTTTGTAGCTTGAATATCTTTGAATTTTCCTTCCACTTTTACCTCTGAGAAATCTCTCCCTAATGCTTCTACAAGAATAATGAATATGTTGGATTTTAAGCCAAACTATCTCAAGTCCCAATATAATTAAGTAATATTATCTTAGGTCTTAATATAATAAATCAAGAGTAGAATTAAATATAAGAGCAATCAAAGTATATAATAACCAATATAAATTATAATAACATTCACTATAACATCAAATATGAATATAAATGGCTAAAATCATTCACGTACAAGCATGAAAATACTTACAATAATATTGCTCAAAATTTTTATACAAGCTTCAATAATATAAATGCTTGCTATGATGATCGTTTACAAACTGTTTCCCAATACACTATATGGATCTTTGTCTCCATAATATAGACATAGAAAGGTGACTCTTCAAAACTTGACTATTGCACTCCTCACATATCTGGGAGTTGCAACCTTTTCTATTCTTTACATAAGACAAGACTCTTATGTCCTTTGGCTTCTCATATTGCCACTTGTATACAAGAATCTTCACTCTCTACTTACATGCACACTTAACTCTATGACACTTGCACACTTCTACATGAAACTTACTCTCCTACATGCACTCCTAATACATGATACTTGTGCACATCCTCACATTACATATTTTCACACTTATATACATAAAACTTGTGTGCTTTTTCTCATTACATACTTACACTCTTACTTACATGATACTTGTGCATTACCTGCACATTACACACTTACATGACACTTGTGCATATCCTGCACATAGACACTTATATAAAAGGGAAATATAAATCACTTACCTAAACTATAGACTCAAACTTTAATCTATTACATATGTACCATAAAGGTACCATGGAGGTACATTTGCATGTACAAAATAATGTAATATTCTAAAAAAAAATAGATAAGGAGATAGTGGATCACCTTGAAGAAGTCCACAAGATGACTTGAAGTAACCAATAGGATAACCATTGATCAAAACATAAATTTTTTTGGTGCTATAAGAACATTTAATCCATTCACACCAACTATAATAAAAGTCAAACTTTTTGAGAATAACATGTAGAAAATTCTAGGAAACCCTATCATATGCTTTGTTCATATATAATTTCAAAAGCATATCTAGTATTTCCATGGAATGAAGAGAATGTATGGCCTCCTATGCAATAATTATACCATCAAGAATTTTTTTACCGCAACAAAACCACCTTGTTCCTATGAGATAACACAACCTAGAATACCCTTCAACTTGTTTGCCATTATATATCATATCACACAGGTTTATTGGATGAAATTATCAAAATATTTTTTTGTCTTTATTGGGAACCAATGTAATAAAAGTGGCATTGATATCACTTATTATAGCCTTAATTTTTTGGGCCTATTCAACCACAATTAACATATCACTCTTCAATAAATTCCAAATTTTGTTAAAGAAAATTGCAAGAATCCATCGGGGCTAGGTGCCTTGTTAGGATGGAAAGAGAAAACTACTTCATGTAGCTCCTCCATAGATATTTTCTTCATCAAGCTTTATTTTTGTTCCTATGTGATAATTGATGGAATATTTTACAAAAGCTTATCTTGTGCCTCCTTATCTTACCTAGTATATGACAAAATATTTTTAAAATAATTAATTGCTTCCTTACTTATATCTTCTTCATCCTCAATATTTTTTTCCATTTGGAGTTAAATGTTTTTGATGTGATGAAAAGAAAAAAATGTTTTTTTCTATAACATGAATTATTTTTGTATCTCTATCTCTGTATTTGATCCATTGTTCTCTAAATTTTTGGAACTAATACGACTCATTTTTCAATGCATTATGATAATAAGAAAGTAATTTTTTTCTTTCACATAATAATATTGATCCATTCCATTAATTTCTACTATCTCTTGTAACTATTTGAGCTTATATTCAAATTCTTTCTTTTCTTTAAAAATATTACCAAAATTTTTGGCATTCCAAATGTTCATTGCTCATTTAAATATTTCATATTTTGAACAAACCTGTACATACATGATCCTTAAAAATTTGATTCATACCACCATAACATAACCATCTAGAAAAAATCAAGGTCTTGGAGCCACATAGACTGAAGTGAAATGGATTTGGATGACCATTATTAGATATATCATAAGTCAGGAGAATGGGTTTGTGATATGATCCTGCTCACAATAAAATATCTGAAGAGATTGTATACTTTATTTGTAACCATTTATTGGATAACAAGAATCTATCTAATATTTATGCTATATGAATTTACCCAATGCATCTATTATTGCATGTATATTGAAAACTTGAAGGACTAACATCCCAAAGGTCATTTGAATTGACAAATAAAGTAAAATTTTGTATTGATTTAGACCATCTTGGAACACCACCCTTATTTTCCAAAGGAGATAGAACAAAGTAAAAATCACCCCCAAGAATCCATAGATCACAATGAATCATCATTGTAATTAACAAAAATATGCTAAGGTCCTTCCAACATCTTTCACAAGGAGTAACTATAGTTGAAACAAATACATTTATAACCCCAACTTTGATATTTTCTTCTTTTTTGTAAAATAATACATCAACCTAATTACTTTTGGCTTCTAATATTTGCCCATCTTGTTTGCATTTGTCCCATATTATTGCAATACCACATGAAGCTCCTATTGAAGAATCTGTTAGACAATCACCCATATTTCAAATCTTCTTAAAAGCATCTTTACTTTCCTCAGTACTTAATTTTATTTCTTGTATTAAAATAAACTAAGGACTATAACAACCTATTAATTCATTAATGACTCTTTTTTTAGGGGTGTTATTCATGCCCCTAATATTCCATGTTATCCTTTTCATCATCAACACTATTTTTTTTAAATTAGCGGGCTTAGTCCCACTTCTTGTTAACACTTGTGATATTTTTATTTGGCTTCCCAAATAAATATTCTTTTGAGTTTCATTTTCTCTTTGTTCTTGCTTTGATGGCCTTCCTCTCCTTTTTTCCATTCCCACTAAAACTCTCATCTTCATCAATCTCATTTATTTTTTTATATTGTCTATAATGAGACTTATCGTCTAAATATTTATGTTGCCCTAAAGAATCTAAAGTGCAAGAAATAATATTCATTAATATTTTCTTATTTGTGTTGCCCTAACAACCCTAAAGTGCACATATGATGCTCCATAGTCATTACTTTCTTATATTGGCTTGGAAATCTTAAATTTCCTTGGATATCCTCCATATGATATTCTTTATTGTACTACTCTTGAAATCCTAAAGTGCAATGAATACATTCTATACTACTTTTATTTTTAATGTAAGGAGATATTATGCTACTTGAAGAAAATAAAGATAATTTACGTGGATTAAGTTTGACCTTCTTCACCTCATTTGATTTAAAATTTACCTCTCCATTTTTATTTACTTTAAAATTATCATTTTCTTCGTACCTTTAGCTCCTTCTATATTTGAACATGTGCATTGTACTTCCTCATCCCTCATATCATTTTTTTCTTCTAATGGTTGATTTGAGTGAATTGTAATGGCCTTTGTCATATGATGATGTAGAAGGATTTTTCTTTTGACTTTCTTAGGAGTGGAAAATCCTTGATTTGACCTAGATTCTCCTATGATATGATCTCCTTGTTTCATATTGAAACTAACCTCATGCCCAAAAATTTCCATTGCTTTCTCCATTATTTTCACTTTGTAGTCTCTTGTCATGTGCATTGAAATTAGAAAATTATTTAAATTAGTCTTTTGCATTTCCATAAGAAATTAATTTATTTTTTGTTTGTTTTAATTATAGTTAATTAATGGGTAAATCCTTCTATAAAATTTTTAAAAAATTTAATGCAATGTTCAAAGAAAATAAAATGGTTAAAGCTTAGCATAAAACATTTAGACTTTCCATATTTTACCTGCCCAAACAAAATAGATCCCATTTGAAATTATAAATAGTGGCCCCTATAAGAAGGAAATAGTGTCCTATGATCCTGTCAAAATTTCCCTTAGCCATACCTCTCATCCATATTTTTGGTAAACCTAACATGAACACCACTTGGGTCATTTAAATTTTGGAAAAGCCTTACATAAAAATAAAACTAGGTAAAATTTATAGGAAAACTAACATGAAATAAAACTAATATGATGTAATTATATTAGCACACATTAACAAGATTAATCAAGAAAATACAAAATTTCTAATTATATTGGGGGTTTTCAATCCCTTGAGTAGCCATAATACAATCCTTTCAACTATACTAGGTATATAATAAGCCCAAGCTGCTACCATCTCATATAGGGTCTCACATATAGTAAAGTTGATTGGGGAGTATATTTTGGTGAATTAGTGGGATTCATAAGGAGGGTCTAAAATCTACCACATATTGATTTCTTTCACATGCCCAATTTTATTTCCAATTATTGTTAGTATTCCATGTACCAATTATGCTCTCACGTACCATGTCTCTCCCATGTACCAAAAAGTATATAGGGAGGCTTCGTATATAGATAGGTTTCATGTATATTGGGATGTCTTGAAGTATATAAAAAGGATAAACATAATAAGGTTTCTAATTCATCTTCTTCTTCTTAACTAAATTAATTAAAGCTAAATAAAAAAATTAATCCAACTATCATAAACCAAAGAAAAACTACATCTCCCCTTTTTGTTAATAAGGTCCTTAAAACCATGGGTCAAAGAAAATATATAACAATAAGTATGGCTCAATAGTGATACCAATATCCCAACCCTCCAATCACAACTAGTGAAGAGATACAAAAATGTTTTTTCAATTATGAAAACCCCATTTTTGCTCAAATTGAGGATGAATCTACTCCTTCCAATCCATCCAATATTACTCACAATGAAGTGGGTAGGGTGACCTTTAGGTAAAGAAAATCATGTTTCATTTCATTTAGAGACATCAAGAATCTATCAAGACATTCTAGATATAATTCAAAACAACTCTTGAGTCCTATCAAGGATTTGATTCTCTTATGGATTGAACTTTGAACCCTACTTTAGACTATATTTATTTTGAATCACAATAACCTTACACCTCTATGAATGTAACTTTGACTATATATATTTTGAATCACAATAACCTTATGCCTCTATGAATTTTACCTTGTGTGGCCTAAATATGTCTTTACCTAATCCAACAACTTTAGTCACTCCTACAGACATTAACTATTATGGAGAATGCTAGTAAAGCCTCTCCAAAAGTTATAGTTATCTCATAGGTCCTTGTACCAACCATAGAGGATCTATTATAAGTTAGAAACAATATCATTCATTTGGCATCTCAAATTTTATCAACCTTCCAAAACTTGAATCCAAATCCAATATTTAATTTGACTTCAAACCCATTCTTTTAAAAAAATCGTAATCCCAATCTGAAATGAATTATTGATCTAAATTTGAATATGCTTTTAAAAATTAATTCTAACTTAAGTATAAATTATTTTTATCAATTCTATCACATAAATATCACAAATAAATTTGGTCAAATTAATCCCACAGTTTTAGAAATTCTAGGAAAATCCAATCCCATTTTATCACAACTCCTACCAAGTTCAATATTTTTCATCCTAAAATCCCCATAAAAAATAATACATTATTAGAACCAAGTTACTTTATCATAAATTATCCTCTATTAACAATAAAGATCTTCAACTTAGCAATATAACCTATAGTAAAACTATAATCCATATCTGTAAAACCCTAACCTTCTATCCCTTAAGCTTCAATCCCTAACCACTCAAATAGAGTGATTAAAGCAATAAATTACCACTATATAGATACCCTTATTTATTCAATGGTATTCATATTAAGACTTTTGCAAGCAACATTTAGAACTTTTCATCACTAGTAGGACATTTTAACCTAATTTTGAAATGCCAAAGTTCCAATTAATCATATTAGGTTGTTAAAAACAACTTGTAGTGATGTAGCTTACGGTGAGGGGATAGTACTCAATTTTTTTTCTAAAATAATAAGTGGTGTATCCTTATTATTATTATAAAATACCAATATATACTTGTAGGAGGTTTATGGACATAGATAAGATGTTCGTCAATCAAATTTTAGTATATATTAAGGAGAAAGTCACAATCAATGGCTTGTATCAATTAAAGCAAGGTAAGGAAGAAGGCATTATCAAATTTCTTGGTGTATGGAAAGCCTTAGTTGGTAGGTTATAATATGTACCTCCTAAGAAAGACATTTTAGATATCTTCATTTTAAATGTGTATGAGCAATTGGCCTTCTACTTAGAGACATCTAGTGTTTCTTTGTTTGATGATGTTATAGATAGAGCTAAGAAAAAGTAGAAATTGCTCTCATTAAACATGGAATATAAAATTAAATATTGGAAAATAATATAATAATTTTTCCTCTTAGTCAAACACCCCAAAAAAATGCTAGTATAGAAACAAACACGTTGTTGGTGATGGATTCACTGACTCCTCCAACAAAACCAATAATGTTAATGTTGCATAAGATTTATAAAAAAATTATCTTAGGTAAACTAGTAGCTTTTGAAGCTAGATACTTAATGAGAAATCAACCACAAGATATAAAATGAGCATGCAATATTGAATATATGATAATGAAAATATACTAAGCATGTAAAACTCATAAGAAACTTCTATAACTACTCATAAAACAACCATTAATGAAAGCTCACGAAAATAGTACATTGATATAAAATGGAGGTCTTAAACTCTCCATATCTCTTACATGCTCTACATTGTATCTACTATTCCTCTACACTATGCTCACTATATTCACTCTCTTCACACACATATAAAAGGCCTATATATAATGAGATATGACTCTTGGCCTTCCATATTCCTATGACACTTCATATTTCTATTCTAAGGACTCATGTACACATGGACAACATGCACATTTACATCATTGCATATTATAATAATACTTGTGCATTTATTACATTGCATAAAGTAAATACTCAAACTCTAATCTAAGAAACTCTCACAATCCAAAGATGTACCCAAGGTGGTACATTGGCATGTACCAAATAATGTAATATATTCCAACACCCCCTGTATTACATTATTTGGTTATTGAAGACTTTAGTCTTCAATATGGATCTTCATCTTGCTTCTTTAGTTCACTTTGATCTATCTTCTAGAAATTGATATTTGGATTTAGTTTGAAAGTATTTTCTTCCATATTCATATTTTCCTTTTTGTCATGCTTCTTCTTCCTATTCTTATTCTTCTTCTTCGTTTCTGCACCTTTACTAGTGAAATATCTTCAACATGGTGAGTTAGTATATCATCACAATAGTATTGATCAAGATTTAGTATTCCATTGCTAATATGTTCATCTTTCTTTTGTTTCATCCTTTGAAAGAATTCAAAAGTAATTAGTGATAGATATATCATTAAACATTCTTCTGAAGTAAGTATAACTATATTTTGAGCATTCCACCAAGCTTTGAAAAGTACTTCATGAAGAAAACTAATTAATGTCATAAAATTTTCTTCTTTTGCTTCCTTGAGAAACAAAGAAAATTGTTCTTTTAAACTAGTAGACAAATGCTTGTATCCATCAAAAGTATCTATTAGGTTTTGAGAATAAAACTTTAGTTCATGAAATAGTTCTTCATCATTAAATGCATTTTTCACTATTTCATCCATACTTCTTCGAAATAGAATTCCTTATTCCTCCTTAGTATTTAAATGATAGTCTAGGAACACTTTTCAATTTTCAACCTTTCAAGCAATTATGTTGTAAGTCTTATATCTCCCTATCTTTTTATCTTCTAAATTTTTAATATACTACTTTTTATTCTTCAACTTTTGAGTATAATTCAAAAATCAAATCCCTAGGTAGAATTCCTTTTAGCTCCCTAGTATTTTGAACGTAAAATAGATTTTGATAAAGTACTTAGCTTTCTAATTTTTTTCTTTGAGTTGAATCCCTTTTGTCTCCCTAATGTTCAACTTCAAGATAAGCACTTTATTTCTCCCTATAGAAATCTAAAGATAGTTTTGATGCAATTTAAATTGATAAGATTTTCTATCTTTAAGACCTTTAAGTTAGATTCCTTACGTCCCTCTAATTTTGAGCAAGAGACTAATTCCAATGTAGTTTTTCCAACTTTCTAATCAACTCTAGGTTGTGATTCTTATACCTTTCAATTTTCAATAGTAAAGTTTCTAAATTTCAAAAACCTAAATTGGTGTTGAACTCCTTATAACTCCCTAATTGGAAATTTAGAAAACAAAGGTATTTGCAAATTTAATGTTTCAATTTTGGTGTAGAAATCCTTATTCCTCCAAGTTAAATAATTTGCAAATATTTTAATGCAATATGAATTTCAAAATAAAAGCTTTTCAAATTGCTTCTTACTTCTAATATCTTCTAAGGCATTCAATACTTCTTCTAAGGTTATCACCTTATTTCTCCTATTATTCAAATAACCTTAACTATAATTAATTAATATTGACTTCAAAATTATTATGCCTTATATCTCCTTAAAATTTGCAAAGGTTTAATTTAAATATTTCATACCTTCTTGAATATGGTGCGTAGACTTTGTCTTGCTTCTCTTTATTCTGCAACTTGCACTTTTAAGATGCTCTTCCTTCACTGTAATGCATTTAATTCTCCTTGATGATCAATCTTCAAGAATTTGACTCTTCAATGCATATTCCTCTTCCTTCTTGCAACACTTCTATAATAATTCTTATGCACTTCACTCAGTCGTTCTTCTTGATTAGTGGATTTCTAAACTCCTTCAACTTTTGTAATACTTGGAGATGAACATTATAAAATCCTTCCTTCTTGGTAACATTCGATATTCCTTCATGCTTGAGTTGTTTGTCTCCTCTGTAACGATGATTTAGTTTCCTTGATGCTTAGACTATCTCTTCATGTGGTTGGAACTCTATCTCTAATGTGCCAAGTGGTAAGCAACAATATTATTCTTTTAACTTGCGTACCATATGAGTGCGTTGATTCTCCAATGCTCATTGTTTCTCTGTAACACTCGGTAATGAGCAATCTTCAACTATTTTTTGTGCTTTTCCTATTTCAATAGGTATACGTTATGTTGGGTGCTACTCAATTGTTTCACCTTATTATTGCATCGGGTAGCAAGCGTTATATCAAAAAATCTCCTCCAAATAATGTGAATATTGACTGGCTCTTTGCTATCCTCTTTTCAATAACCTTGTATGGAGTATATGCAACCGTTTAACTTTCTATTTTAGTTTTGAAGTAGAAGAGATATTTCTAACATTAGATCTTCCAATGGTGGTTTTCTTAATTTCACCAATGCTTCTTTGGTGGTGGTGCTCTTCCTTAGCTTTGCTCTCAATCGGGTGGTGATGATGCTCTATGTTGGCTAATCATGCTCTTCCTTCTCTCTAATGACAAATGGCTTGGTAATAGATCTTCTTCAAACTAAATTACTCTTCCTTGAATCCTACAAATTTTCCAAGTTTCGATGGTGCTTCTTATCAACCAATCTCCTCCACCTTCTACTATGCTGCTTTTGGTGTCTTTAGAAACTCTAAAAACTTGCCCTTTTTATTACCTTATTCAATCATATTTTGCTGTACTACATAGGCTTTCAAAATACAACATATACTTTTAATATTTCTTCCTCCTTATTTCTCCTTTTAACTCTATCTTTTGTTGTTTGTATTTGGTAGGTTCAATGATGAAAATGATGTCTCCTTCCTTGGCTTGGAGACACTTAACTTAAACTAGCTTTTGCTCCTTAAAATACCTCTAATATGGTGCTCTCAAAAAACTTTATAATAAACTAGATTTAATGTTTAAATAATAAACTTTCATAGCACCACTTATACACACCTTTTGACCTCCTTTGTAGCTAGTCTTCTTGGTGATTTGGTTCACCTATTTGCTGCATCAAACTTATTAATTTTGTAGCTCTAATTGCTGCTCAAAACTCTTGTAACCAAAAGAACTAAACACAAACAAAGATACAATACATAAAAGAGAGATTGCCACAAATGAATCTTTATATTGATATTTGATACAATTTTACAAAGATTTTGAATTGCCCCAAATGTGTTGGGGGCAATGTAACAATGCTTTATCTACCTCTCTTCTGAAATACAATGATTTTGATAGGAAAGGGGTCTTCCAAATCTTTAATGAGCTTGTGTGTTCTCCATTCCTCAGCTACAGCTTCAAGGGGTGAGTGGGCTTTGGTATCCAATGTAGGGACCACTCCAGCTTCAATAGCTCTTCAAATACCTATCTCCTGCACACATGGAAATAAAACAAGGGTTAATAGCACCTGTATAAATGACTACAAACAATGCAAATGAAAACCCTTGAAAGGAATGCTTGCAAGAAACATAGAAATACTAATTAAAAATGCCTTGCTAACAAATGAATAACTTACTGATATCTGCTGCTCCAAATGTCCTAAAAATTTGTGGAGATGTTCTTGAGGATGTCAGGAACCTACCCTCAAAATTTTAGCTCAATCCGAGTCTGGATGAGGGAGATATGGCCAAAACAAGTTTGGTAGTTTTTGTAGAACCGCGGGTCCGCGGTTGTGATTGTGTAACCGCGGGTGTGCGGTTTAGAAACCGTGGGATTGCGGTTGTGATTGTGTAACCATGGGTGTGCGGTTTAGAAACCATGGGACTATGGTTGGGACTGTGTAACCGTTAATGGATCATAACCATGGATGCACGGTTGTGCAGAGATGGCAGAAACCCTTGAAAACTCAGATCCGAGACCTCGATGGCTCGAACTCCATGATCGTTGATGATTCCTTGCAATGATTTTGACAGCATAACGACGTATTTTCCAGCCTCCCTTTGCTTGATGGAATGGTGTTGCTTTTATAGGCAATTTTGGGTTTTGGAGGGAAATGAGAGGTGGCAAGCCAGGGCTGCCAAGTGGCAATCTTGGGCTGCCAAATGGAGGGGGGCAGTTAGAGTGAGTCACCCAGGGTGTCTCACTTAACTGGGGTGATGTGGGTGCAAGTGGAGTGAGGTGTAAGGGTTGTCCCATGTGAAGGGACAAAGGGGACAAGGGTGTATGAGATGTGGCAAGGTGGGGTAGTGAGGTGGCTAGGACACATGTCTAATGGGTAGGCAGGGGTATCCTAGGGGGATTTTCCAGATTTATTAAAATCTGGAAAATAGGATAATGTGCAGGATTTTTATGCCTAAGTTTAGACTTAGGCATATATTATTATGTAGAATTGTGGTGTGCAATGTGGGTGAAGTGTACATGAATTAATATACCTAAGTTTAGACCTAGGCATATATTTTATCATGCAAAATTATGTGGTGAATTGTAAATGCCTAGATTTTGGTGTCTACAGATGCCCCTTTTTGTACCGTGTTGCATGAAATACAATGCGGTGCAAAAACAAATGACACCTGTCTTTATTGGATGAATGGACTCAAATCTTCTCGATGCACAAGAATGAATGACTTTTTGAAAATTTTTGATTTGTTTGCTTACCCCCTCAATTGGTGAATGGGTAAAGGATGAAACCCATGAGCCAATTGACCAAATGTGGATGAAGAAGGTGGTGGATGATTGCATGAGGTGAATTGTGTATGCAAATGTATGACATTTTGATCAATTTGATGCTCCAAGTTTGGTATTATTTGTGTTCTTACAAATTTACCTTTGGTTTCGTTGATGTGCAAAATATGTGGTAAAATCTTTGACCACATTTAGAGTTCTTGTTCCACTATGACTTTAGCAATTCCTTCCAAATGATGGGTTCAAGGAACCAGTCATTCGGGAATTTGATACTCAAGTGATTTCTGATTATTACCAAATTGTGTTTGGTTGTTTTCCGCTTTTGACCCAATGGAAGGGGTTGAAGGATAACCTTGTGCAAATATGTTTTGGACACATCTAAGCTCCAATATTTAGGGACCTAACTGATTTAATGCCATAGTGATTTGATGTTGAATGTTTGAATGAGTTTCCTTATGGTGAACTACCCATCCGACCGGATTGCATGGATTGCTAGTCGCTGCAACCGCCAGGTTTATAGGGTAATCCACTAATACAAGGTTCACTATATGATGTGATGATGATGATGATGATGATTTTTGTGGAAATGCATGATGTGATTGATATAAATATTGGAAATCAATATCAAGTTGGATGCCCCAAGTTTGAGGTGGACTTATGTTGTCGTAAATTTACCTTTTGGTTTGATTGACATGCAAGATGATGAAGTAAAGGAACCAATCACCCTAGGAGCTCATTGTCCTAGTGACTGTTAGCAATTCCTTAATGCAAATGATGAAGTATAAGTTTTCCATGTTTTGTAACCCCACGGAGTAGGCGTCAATGACAACCTTGGACAAATCTGCTTGAATGCAAGTCACTCAAAAATTGAAGGATCAACTTGATTTGATTTCAAACATGATGATATGAAATGATTTTGAATAAGTGTCCTTATGGTAATTTATTCATCCTACCAGATTGCATGGACAACCAATCGCTGCAACCGCCAGGTGTCTAGAGTAAATCACTAGGTAGAAGGTTCACTTGAGATGATGATGATATGAGATGATTATTTGGAGGGTTTTACAATGTTTTTGTAGCCATTTGCATTTGAAGAGGAGTTGTGTAAGATGATCACAAATAAAAGTCAATTTGTGTTGCCCCAATCATGGAAAATATGCTCATTTTTAATGAGCGTAATTTGCATGATTAAGTGTTTGGGTGTTGACTTTGATTATGAAACTGAATTTGTTGATTTTGTCTTTCCCTTCAAGCGATGATTCGATGGAGAAGATATGAAATGATGAAAGCAATGAAACAAATGATAATGGTTGGAATGAAATAAATGTTTTTGTTTTTGTTTCAACTATGATTTTGACCTTTGTTGATAATTGTGCACTTCTATCCCTTGGAGCAGTCCAGTCGTATGGCTTTCTTAGGGAATTGAGATGATAACAATTCAGTTTTTGCATGAGGTGAATCACTTTTCAAGGGCCTTATGGTAATTTATCCATCCTACCGGATTGCATGGATTGCTAGTCACTGCAACCGCTAAGTATATAAGATAAGTTACTGTATACGAGGATCACTTGAGGCTAAGTGGAAGAAGGAAATGTACACCTCTATCCCTTGGAGCAGTCCAACCTCATGGCCTTCTTAGGGAGTTGAGATGAGAACACTTCTATTCTTTCAAGAGCTTGTTGAATTTGTTTTTGACCAAAGGAATTGAGATATCTTTGGAGTTTTTTTGTTTTTTTGTTTTTTTTTTTTAGAATGCATGATTGTTTTGTGTGTGTTTTGTTTTTGTAAGACAAAAGATGTATGGAAATGTTTTTGATGTTTTATGTTTTTGTATGACAAAAGTGCATGGAAATGTTTTTGGTGTTTTATGTTTTATATGCAAAATATTTTTGGAATGTTTTTGTAGATATGAAATTATTGAAATGTTTTGATATGAAATGGAAAGAAAGTAGATATGTTTTTTGTGGAATGTTTTAATGATTATTTTGTTTTTTTGACCAAAGGAATTTGAGTACCTTTGGAGCATTTTGGATTGATTTGACCAAAGGATTTGATTCCATTGGAGCTTTTTGAATTTGATTATTTGAAATGTTAATGTTTAATGTGATTGTTGGGGTAGGTGTGAGACCTTGAGTCCCCCCAAGTTGTTTGATTGATTGTTTGATGTGATTGATGGGGAAGGTGTGAGACCTTGAACTCCCCCAAGTTGTTTTGTTATTGTTTATGCAAATGTGTAATGATTGATTGTTCAAATCATTATTATTTTTTTTTTATACATGTTATGAAATGAATATGTTATGAATGAATGCAAATGAATGAAGGGTGTTGCTTTATTAATCATTGTTCAAAGATATTTTTGAATCATTTGAATGAATTGTGTTGCTTTATTGATTGTTGTTCAAAGAGATTTTGAATCATTTGAATGAATGGTGTTGCTTTATTTATCTATGTTCAAAGAGATTTTGAACCATTTGAATGAATGGTGTTGCTTTATTGATCGTTGTTCAAAGAGATTTTGAACCATTTGAATGAATGGTGTTGCTTTATTTATCTATGTTCAAAGAGATTTTTGAATCATTTGAATGAATGGTGTTGCTTTGTTGATCGTTGTTTTGTTCTTTTTTTTGCTTTGTTGTTTTTTTTGTATTGTTTTTGTAAATGGAAATTTGAGACCATTATTGCGATTTTGTAAAATGGATTAAATGAAATGAGATGTGCAATGAATATAGGTGATGTTTTTATGAGACTCAAACATTCTAGCTATTTTGATCAATGTTTGTATACTGACTTTTCAAGACTTTTTGACAAGGTATGAATCTTGCTATGACGACCAAGGTACATCATATCCCTGTGTGTGCAAGTGAGTTCATTCCTGTGAGATGCATAAGGATACCACCAGTGCCAAGCAGGCTCTCAACCAAACCTGTACTGAGGATCACCAAATGAATGCCACCATCCTAGGTTTTGTACTAAGTATGACTAGACCACTAGGCAATCTAGGTTACCAAAGCTAGCTCGTCCACATGCAAACATTGGTCTACACACACCAAAGCCAATGTGATAGACATATCATCATGCGTAAGGATACCGCCAGTGCCAAGTAGGCTATCAACCAAACCTGTATTGAGGATCACCTTATGGTTTTCCAAATGTTGAGAGTTCCAGGGATTCAAGTTCGACTCCCTTATTTTCTTCAATTTTATTGGGATACTTGCTCTCATATATAGTGATAAAAATCATTGTTTATTTTTCTTTTTTTTTAGTGACAATAATCATTGTTTATTTTGAGTTTTTTTTTTTTGAGCAAGGGATTTGAATTTTGAGTGATGGGGATCACTATTTCTTGTGCTTTTTGATGTGTGCACTTTGAGGGTTTTGATGTCTAACTTTGGAGTTTGTACTTTGAATTTTGCAATTTTTTTATGTTTGCAACTTTTTGAGAATTTGGGATTTCTGATAGTGGTGAAAACCACTATTTATTTTGGGGAATTGGGTAGGGAAGATGCTTGTCCTTTTGCCAACTCTCAGCATTCTTGAACCATTCGCATAGGGGGATGAGCAAGATGACCTTTTCACTTAAGGTAACCTAGACCACTTCATGGATTTCATCTGTCTTTGTGCAAAACTTGGATTGTTAATGTTAAAATGTGTTTGGGATATGATGTACACAAGGCATAATCTAAGCAAGACTCTACCTCCTAAAAATCAAGATAGCTTTCTACGAAACCTCAAGAGAAGTTAGAAATGGTTGAGTGACCAAAACCCCTAATGACATTCTACAACAAATGATTAGGTGAAGCGGTGGACACAAATATGGAATGTAAAAAAATGTGGGTGGAAATGATAAGTATAACATTGAACTATGATTACTTTCACTACATTGATTTTGAACGGTAAGTGGTGTACCATCATGGTGCTAGACACGTATGAGCAACTCTAAAAATGTAAAGTGCTAATGATGAGTATGTCTAAATGCAAGCGATGATAGAATGCAATGGGATGCAATGTGATGAGATGCATTTTTTTTGGATTTTTGATATTTTGATAATGTTTTTGAATTTTTGATTGATTTATATGTATGAAAAATGCAATGCGATGCAATGTTTTTGTATTTTGATGTTTTGATGATTTTTGAAATGCAATGCGATGCGATGTTTTTGTATTTTGATGTTTTGATGATTTTTGAAATGCAATGCGATGCAATGTTTTTGTATTTTTATATATGTATGTACATGTGACCAACGGGCTTATTTGGGGCCATTGGGGCATTTGGGGGGACCAAAGGGCTTATGGATGCCTTTGGGGCTTTTTGGTTGACCTAGACAGTTTTTGACCGCCTAGGAGCGTTTTAGGTTGACCAAGCGGGATGTAGGCACCCTTGGAGCATTTTGAAATGAAATTTGACCAAAGGGGTTAGGTTCCTTTGGGGCCTTTTTGAATTGACCAAAGGGGTGTGGTTCTTTTGGAACCTTTTGATTTGATTTGACCAAAGGGATTTGGTTCCTTTGGAGCCTTTTGATTTGATTTGACCAAAGGGATTTGGTTCCTTTGGAGCCTTTTGATTTGATTTGACCAAAGGGGTTTTATTCCTTTGGAGCATTTTGATTTGATTTTTTTTTTGCATTTTGAATTTTGATATGAATGTGGAAGGTGGTTCAGGTGAAATGAGGTGGCGAATGTGAAGGTATGTGTGTGAAAATGTGGTGGAAATACAAATGAATAACACACAAATCAAATAAACTTGTCTTCTAAGTTTTTTTTCAAATTTTGTTTTCGATATTGGAATTTTTTTTTTTTTTGAAGTTTTTGATTTTTTTTGTAATTTTGAGGTTTTTGAATTTTTTTTTTTTTTTTTTTAGGTGTTGTACCTTAATCATCACCAATTTGTTTTGTGCTTGGTGAGCATGGGGAAGGTGCGATGCCTTGAGTATCCCCACAATGGTTTGTGTTTGGTGAGCATGGGGAAGGTGCGATGCCTTGAGTATCCCCACAATGGTTCTGTTGACTACCAGGGTTTTGATCGGATGCGATGAGTGGACTTTCACTAGAAAAGACTCCCTTGTCGATAAGATCTTGGACCACATTTTTAAAGGCTTTGCAATCATTGATGTCATGGCCCACTTGTCGATGATAGAGACAATAACGGTCTTCCCTATACGATCTAGGTTTATGTATTTTGGTATCTGCAGGACGTATGTCAAGTAAAATGATTGTTTTTGCATCCTGCAACTTTTGAAAGATGATTGACATGGGCTCAAATAGAGGGGTCCAAGTACGGGGCTGATGATTTGGATGAGATTGGCCATGTGGATGAGGTTGATGAGGTTGTTGAGGTGGGTGAGGTTGATGAGGTTGTTGAGGTGGGTGATTTTGATGAAGTTGTTGATGACTCAATTGTAGCTCAATGCTTGTGAGGCGGTTCAAGATTTGTTGTAAAATGAGCATAGTGCATTGGTGAAATGGTTGTTGTTGATGAGGAGAAGGTGGAATGATGGTGTGTTGTGTTGATGAAGCACCATACATGTGATTGATTGGATGTGTGGGTATGGTTATAGTTGGGGGACGCAACACCCAAGATGGATCTTGGGTGAAGAAGGTGGGGGGTTGATGGGATGTTGATGGCGGGTAAGTGGAAAATTGCATTGCTACTGAAGGAGGGGGGTTATGGACCATGGTGCTTATGGGTGCTATGGATGGAATGGACACAGGAATTTGTGAAACAACACTAATGGGTGCTTCGTAAAGGGGGTTTGTGCAAATGACTTGTTGATTTGGTATGATGATGGGAGGTTGATTAGATGATGATGGATGGGTATGGGCTATGGTGGTAGCAATGTGCTCAAAAAGTGGATTTGCAAAGGCTTGGCTAGACTGTTGTGGGTGTGGGAAGGTGACTTCCTGATGGAATGATGGGATGGTATGGGGTGGAATGGTAAGCGGTGGTAGCAATGGAAAAACCCTTCTAGCTGCACTCAGGTACATCCTAACTGCATCCATGTCTACAAGTGTGACACGATCATCAGTTATGGCAGGTGGTTCACTCCTAGGAGTCTCGAGAATAGCAGTGTGAGTAGCCCTATGCATAATATCTATGTCTAAAATGGGGGCACCACTAGAGGGTCCTACATTTAGGCTTTGGTACATAGTAGAGGGCATGTTGACTTGCCCTAGCACCGAAGTGTTAGGGGCCTCACTAGACTGGGTTGCCATGGGGGAGGACCACTGACTCTGTATCAATGCTAATTTTCTTGCTTGACTACGAGTTACTACCATACGCTAATATGCAATCTATGTGAATGAAAAATAAAGTACAATGCAATACAAAATGCCAAGCAAATAAACATACAAAGTGTTTGACCCTAGTTTGCACTAAGTTTTTGGATTTGCATCATGGTGTGTTTTTGTGTGTTTTTTTTTTTTGGGGGGGTTGGTGATGAAATCCAACCTGACCAATATTTTGATGATACATGTGTGTGTGAAGGTTTTGTTTTCTATTGTGTGATGCAAATCTAACATGCAATTCTATTTTTATGCCTAATGCAAAAAAAAGGGAAACAGAGAATAGCAGACAGAATAAGATCAGGGGCAAAAATTGCAACTTCAGGTAAGATTCGACCAAATTCTGTTTAACAGGGCTAACCGCGGGTGGGCGGTTAGTTCTGGTAAACCGTGGGTACACGGTTTGCCAACCGCACGTGCGCATTTGGGAGATCCCAACCACGGGTGCGTGGGTCCTTTCTGTCAACAGAACAAAGCCGAATACAAGCCCAAACCCCAAAAAAGAAATACCTAGGTTATTTCTAACCTGGTACATGCAAGATGATTATTCCCTACTGTGCATATGCAGATCCTCGTTTATTTTGCTTTGTTATTATGTGTATGAATGCCATATTTAAGTAGATTTTTCTATCCTAAGACCTAAATGCAAGAGAACAAAAAAAAAACCAAAAAAAAAAAAAACCAAAAAAGGAAAAATTAAAAATATGAAACAGGGTACAGACCTGTGTTCCTTTCAATGTTCCTTCCAACTTTCAACCGTCGGTCCGTGTTTCCACAGACAACAACCATGGATGTGCGTTTCCTCAAGAGGTAAACCACGGATGCGCGGTTCCACAATAATAGGTTAAACAATTCGAAATAAAATTCCCGTGTGTTTCGAATTCTTGACACCTGTATATGCAAACAAAGATCAATAAAATTAAAAAGAAGTAAGGCAAAACAAAATGGAACCCTTGGGAGGTCCCACCGTGATCGCCATTTTTGTAACCAAAAGAACTAAACACAAACAAAGATACAATACAGAAAAGAGAGATTGCCACAAATGAATCTTTATATTGATATTTGATACAATTTTACAAATATTTTGAATTGCCCCAAATGTGTTGGGGTCAATGTTACAATGCTTTATCTGCCTCTCTTCTGAAATACAATGATTTTGATAGGAAAGGGGTCTTCCAAATATTTAATGAGCTTGTGTGTTCTCCATTCCTCAGCTACAACTTCAAGGGGTGAGTGGGCTTTGGTATCCAATGTAGGGACCACTCCAGCTTCAATAGCTCTTCAAATACCTATCTCCTACACACATGGAAATCAAACAAGGGTTAATAGCACTTGTATAAATGATTACAAACAATGCAAATGAAAACCCTTGAAAGGAATGCTTGCAAGAAACATAGAAATACTAATTAAAAATGCCTTGCTAACAAATTAATAACTTACTAATATCTACTACTCCAAATGTCCTAAAAATTTGTGGAGATGTTCTTGAGGATGTCAGGAACCTACCCTCAAAATTTTAGCTCAATACGAGTTCGGACGAGCGAGATATGGCCAAAACAAGTTTGGTAGTTTTTGTAGAACCGCGGGTCCGCGGTTGTGACTGTGTAACCGCGGGTGTGCGGTTTAGGAACCGTGGGACTATGGTTGTGATTGTGTAACCATGGATGTGGTTTAGAAACTATGGGACTATAGTTAGGACTATGTAACCAAGATGTGAATGGGAAAACGTGGATGCGCGATTGTGCAGAGATGGCAGAAACCCTTGAAAACTCAGATCCGAGACCTCGATGGCTCGAACTCCATGATCGTTGATGATTCCCTGCAGTGATTTTGACAGCGTAACGATGTATTTTCCAGCCTCCCTTGCTTGATGGAATGGTGTTGCTTTTATAGGTAATTTTGGGTTTTGGAGGGAAATGAGAGGTGGCAAGCCAGGGCTGCCAAGTGGCAATCCTGGGCTGCCAAATGGAGGGGCAGTTAGAGTGAGTCACCCAGGGTGTCTCACTTAACTGGGGTGATGTGGGTGCAAGTGGAGTGAGGTGTAAGGGTTGTCCCATGTGAAGGGACAAAGGGGACAAGGGTGTATGAGATGTGGCAAGGTGGGGTAGTGAGGTGGCTAGGACACATGTCTAATGGGTAGGCAGGGTATCCTAGGGGGATTTTCTAGATTTATTAAAATCTGGAAAATAGGATAATGTGCAGGATTTTTATGCCTAAGTTTAGACTTAGGCATATATTATTATGTAGAATTGTGGTGTGCAATGTGGGTGAAGTGTACATGAATTAATATACCTAAGTTTAGACCTAGGCATATATTTTATCATGCAAAATTATGCGGTGAATTGTAAATGCCTAGATTTTGGTGTCTACAACTCTCTACATTTTACCCTTTATCTTGCTATTCAAAAGGCTTTAATTTGTAGCTTTCAACACTGTTTAGGAATCAGCTTCTATTATGTCCAAATATCCTTATACTCTACAACAATTATCCTTCTTCAAATGCTGCCTAATAATTTGATTTTTGTGGCTTCAATTCTCCTCCAAATTCATTCTCTCAAACTCTAAAATGTGTAGCTATTAGTGTTGCCCAAATGCTACCCAGTCTATCAATCTTGCAGCTCTGGTTGATGCCTTCTTGCTATCCAAAAACTCCTCTGATTTTTAGATTCCAATGCTGATCATAAATATGCCTTGAAACTCTCCAAAACATAGCTCTATAACTCTTGATGTTGCCTTAATTTTGCAATATAAATATCTTGATTTGTTGCTCAAATATTCTAAATTTTCCTTTATATTTATGTCGAAAAACAACATTCAATTCCTCTAAATTTCTTTCAAGCCTTCATTAAATTGGTTGTTCAAGGGCTCTTCAAAATATGCCCAGATTTTATCTAATTCGCAACTATATGTCATCTTCAATTTGCTATCCAGTGACTGCTGCAAAAAACAATAATCTTCTTCTTTGCAATGTCAATCTTTAAATTTCTCAAATTTGGTGGCCTCTTCTAGCTTATTTCTCCTCCTTAGCTCTTACTAGATTCTATCTTCCAAAATGACCTCTATTATTGGTCTCTTCCTCAAGAATCTAAATGTCTTGAGATCTTCAAGAATCCTTTCTAAAATTTGACAAACTTCTTACCAAATCATTTTTCCTTTTGGGCTTGTTGTCAGATGGTGATAATTGTCCCAAAGTCTTATTTTTAGGAGCTACTCCTTCTTGCAATCTTCTACCTTGATATTTCTTCAAATATTCTCCAATGACCACTTCTTTAACTTCTTCAATAGGGCTTCTCTAGCCTTCTTATTCTCTCTCCTTCCAAGTTTACACTAGACCTCTTCTCTTGGGTATTCAAATTTTGTAGCTTCTCAAATCTTCAACAGGACTTTTCCTAGTCCTCCTCTATCTTCAATCTTCAATCTTCTATCTTCCAAATCTAGAATTTATTTGATGAGATCTCTTCTCTTGGATCTCTTATTTCTCCAATATTCTATGGGAACCTTCTTCTTAGGTCTCTTAAATATTTAATGTCTACTTTTTTTGCAACAAATAACTAATCCCTGCACAAGGAAAGCACATAGATTTTAGGCAATCGAATATGAAATTCTTCTCTATCCATTGTAGGAAGCTTCTTAAATTATGAGAACTAATTTTCTACAACAAAAAACTTAGGCAATAGCAAGTAAATACATGAAAATCTCTAGATCTCTAAAAATCAATCAACTTTTTTTTTTTTACCCAGGTGTTGTAGGTGAGTTGGAGAGGAGAGGGCAATCCTCCAAGGGAGGTCCCAGGTTTGAATCTCCACCCTACCAAAAAGCTGAATTGGGTACCCAAAATCCAATTGATAATGTTGGTGCGGGCAGGGTCGGGTGCAACCCCCGGGTGAATTTGATGGTGTAGAACCCCCTGTTCATGGTCTCTTAGACCAAGGTGGCCCCGCAAGGGGTTTTTCGCTTAAAAAAAAAAAAATCAATAAAATTCATTAGTTATCCTTCAATCTAGTGGAATGAGATCTATGTTGAGTCATAGTCTTCACGAGTTTTCCTGTAACTATGTGGAAAGACTCTAGTCAAAAAATATATTTAAAAATTCCAAAAATGAAATCTCCCTATCTCCTCTCAATATTTCTTATGGCTCTCCCTATCTCCTATCAATATACCTTGTGCTCTGATACCACTATTAGCTTTTGAAGCTAAATACTTAATGATAAATCAACCAAAAGATATAAAATGAGCATGCACTATTGAATATATATTAATGGCAATACACTAAGCATGTAAAAATCATAAGAAACTCCTATAACTACTCATAAAACAACCATTAATGAAATATCATGAAAATAGTAAATTGATATAAAATGGAGGTCTTAAACTCTCCATATCTCTTACATGCTCTACATTGTATCTAATATTCCTCCATATTATGCTCACTATCTTCACTCTCTTCACACACATAAAAGGTATATATATATATATATATATATATATATATATATATATATATATATATATATATATAATGAGATATGACTCTTGGCCTTCCATATTCCTATGAAACTTCATATTTCTATTCTAAGGACTCATGTACACATGGACAACATGCACATTTACATTATTGCATATTCTAATAATACTTGTGCATTTATTACATTGCATAAAGTAAATACTCAAACCCTAATCTAAGAAACTTTCCTAATCTAAATATGTACCCAAGGTGGTACATTGACATGTACCAAATAATGTAATATATTCAAACATAAACTTAATTAGAAAATATCCTAACATAAAAGAAGGTTTTTCTACGATAGAATAACCCTTAGATAATTTCGTGTATCAACTCCTCAAAGGTAATATGATGGATTTGTAAGTTATTAAAACCATCAAACCAAGAAGGTAAGAGTCTTCTTGGTTTAGACCCAACAACTACTATGATTTTCATAGAGTCAATGACGCCATAAAAATAGATGTATGGGACTAAAACATGTGGTATAATGATGAGGATTGATGTTTGATCACTCATATGACCCCTCTAGTAATTTCTAGTTAGTTTTGCATAGTTTATTTCTTGCAAATTAATATTGTAAGTGAGTCTCTTTCTCACATGCACTTGTGGGCACTAGTTATCTTCTAGTTGTCATTTAGGAGTGTTAGTTAGGAAGTGTGAACTCAAAGTAGGAAGTGTGTACTTCAAGATAGCTAAAAAGGATCTTATAGTTAGCATTATTCCTTTCTCCTAACTTAGAAAGTTACGCGCATTCTCCTTTGCACTTTGTAGCTTATGGTTAAGAATATTGGATCAAATCCATGATTTGATGGGTTTGGTTATGTATTTTGGGCCATTAGAGCCTATAAATTGAATTGTAAATAATAGAAAACTTAGTTGGATTTACAATCCTTTTCATTGGTATCAGAGCCTAGTTCATGTTTGCACTAGGGCTTGTGAGGTGAGAGGATAGGAGATAATTTTTTTTATGAGAAATATTTTCTCATTGAGGACTCGGTTCAAGCTCAAGGGGAGCTTGAAAACCATATGCAAAAGGAAGTTCCTTAGGCGTCAAAATCCTTGTTCTAACTTTCTATGTATGCTCAAGGAGTATAGGAGAAGTTTACCCCGTTTCATTTCTTACAAAAATCCCTTGGTAGGTTTGGACTACTCCTACGGAGAGATGCGTATTAGGGAGCCATTTGTTCCTGCCATCGAGGAGTCTTGAAGCTGGAGGAGTTCTATACTAGGTCGTGTGTCGACTTGGGTCTAGTTGCCTTTCAAACGCTGGTCGTGTGTCGACCGGATCTTGAAAGGAGAGCTACTGAAGGGATCTAGTTGCTCATATTTTTATAGTTTAAGTTTTCATTGTATTTTCTTTAATTAGCCTCCCCTAGTTAATTTTTTAAAATTTTCATTATTATCGAAAAACTTAAATTTTTAAATTAATATATATTTGTTTAAATATATTAATTTAGTTTTTATTGTAAAAAAAAAAAAAATATAAAATATATATATATATATATATATATATATATATATATATATATATATATATATATATTTGGAGAGCCGAAGGCTGCAGCAAGCTTCGGCTGCCTTCGGCAGTGTCGGTGCCTTTTCGACAGCTCACGGCGTGACCGTTCGTCGACGCCTGTCGGTAGCCGCTGTCTGGCGTGACAGCGACAGTGACAGTGATGGTGGCCATCGCTGTTAGGAGCAACAATGACATGGCCATCGCTGTCGCTGACAGTGCCAGGTGATAGTCCCAGGTAGGAGGCCTAGCTATGCTGTCAGACTGTTGTCAACATCCGGGAAACATTTGGAGGTAGCCATCGCATGGGTGCTCGACCTTGGAGGTCACACCGCATTACCCATCGTCAGGCTTGGAGCCTGACAGGCCAGCCGTCGGGTGGATTAGATCCTGGTCCAGAAAACTTTGCAGGATTAGATCCTCGAGAACCGTGCCACTACAACTGGCTAGCAGATTAGTGCCTCGGGAATAGTGCCACTGAAGTTTGGAGTTGCATGTAAGTCAGGGTAATTTATTGTAATTTTTAATTTTTACTATTCTAAGGTTGCATGTTAAATTTTATTTTTATTAATTTAATTTTTAATAACTTAATTAAAATTAATTAATCTTTGATTAATTACATTTAATTTTTACTTAAGTTATTTTTAAATTAATAAATTATAAATTGCACCTTAGGTTAGTTTAAAATTTCAAATTTTGAGTCTTAGGAGTAATTTTCAAAATTCAGAGGCACTCCATTGTAACAAGGAAAATTTCCATTTTTCCCTTGATTTAGTGCTTTCTTATTTTTTTACTACTGGCTTATACCCAGTTGAGCATGGCTTCTGACTTGGCTGCCCAAGTGGTAGAACTTGCCCATGTTGTAAATGCTTTAGCAGATAAAGCTAATGATACTACCATGGCAGAAGTCCTTGGTAATCTTGCCATGAAGGTAAATGACATTTCTGTGCACAATGCTTCAACTTCTGCTCATGATTCTCGCCTGAGAGTTTGTTGTGAAGTTCCATTTTATGATGGATCCAGGAACCCTGATGTCTTGAATAGTTGGATTCTTGACATGAGTTCTTGGTTTTCTTACTCTCAGCTTTCAGATGAAGATGTGGTTCCTTATGCTAAGCTAAAACTTTTTGGTTTAGCTAAAGTCCTTATAGAAAGAAAAATAGGTCATGATGAACTCACTACTTGGGATGAACTTGTAGACTGTCTGAAAACCAATTTTTATCCTTCCAATTATTCTAAGGATTTGGTAATTAGGTGGTTTTGGTTTAGGCAAGGAACTAATATGACTGTACAGGAATATATTTTTCAGTTCAATAGGTACAGGATACTTGTGAATGTGGAGGATGATGTTCTAGCTTTGATTCTCAAATTTCAAAGTGGCTTGTTAGAGCACTTGTACAGAGAAATTATGTTTGTTTCTATGGAAACATTGGATTAAGTTTTCAACCAGGCGCAACTTGCGAAGGACAAGTTCAAAGCACACTCGTAGGCATTCCACGCAGCTGCTCCTCAAGTGGTTACAAACTCATCAAAAGGGAATAATTCTTTCTCAAAAAAGAAGAATTTGCTCAAAAGAAGAATGTTTCTTCTCCATATCCTTCTTCTCCTTATCCTTCCGCTTCTACTCCTTCTTCTTCTTCTTCTTCTTCTAAACCTTATTCTTCTAAAAAGTTTTGTAACTATTGTAAGAAAAAGGATCATGAAAAAGCTGATTGTTTCAAGCTTAAGAAGAAAAGTTTAGTCATTACTACTCAAGAGGAGGATGCTTCTAAAGGTCCCCTTGAGTCAGTAGGAGAGAGTAGAGTATACACGGAATTACGAGGTAAGCTCAATGAGGTTACCTTGGTAAATGTAAGTTCATCAGAGGGCGCTCGTGATGCTTTGTTCATCACTCGAGCTCTTTTGCTCCATAATTTTCAACATATTGTATAGTGGATAATGGCTCACAAAAAAATCTAATTACGAGGTCCATTGTCAAGCGTTTGAAGTTACCTATGGAACCTCATCCTCAACATTATTATTTGGGTTGGAAGGATAGTGGAAGAGGCTCAGAAATCACTCACTCTTGCACATTAAAATCTGCACTTGGCCCACATTTCATAGATCAAGTCACTTGTAATGTGACTCCTATGGATTGTTGTGGGATTTTGCTTGGACAACCTTTTCAGTATGATAGGAGAGTTGTTTATGATGTTTTCAAAAGAACCTACACACTTCAAAAATATGGTAAGGTCTTTCTCATTAAAAGCACCAACACTCCTAACATCATTCTAAGTTCCAAGCAAACAAAAAGAGTAATTAAAAAATGTGGTGATGTTGCTCTAATTTTCATTCGCTCTCAAAACACTTCTACATCCACATCCATTCCAAAGAAACACTCTTCAATGGATAAAATATTGCAAAGTTATTCACACATATTTCAGGAGCCAAAGTCTCTTCCTCCAATTCGCACAATTAATCACAACGATTGAAATCATTCCTGGTTCCTCACTACCTAATGCACCCATGTATAAACAATCTATTTTGCAAAATGAAGAAATAAAAAGGCAAATAGAAGATTTGTTGTCTAAGGGTTTCATTAAGGAAAGTACTTATGCTTGTGCCTCACCTATTTTGTTGGTTCTTAAAAAAGATGGCACTTGGAGATTGTGCATTGATTTTCATGCTTTGAACATAATTTTTGTAAAGAATAGATATCCATTACCACGCATTGATGATTTATTAGATCAAATTCAAGGAGCTAAGTTCTTTTCAAAAATAGATCTCAAAAGTGGATATCATCAAGTGCATATCCAAGCTGAGGATACATGGAAGACAACTTTTAAGATGAAGATGGGCCTTTTTGAATGGTTGGTCATGCCCTTCGGTCTTACTAATGCTCCTACAACCTTCATGAGGTTGATGAATGATGTATTTTGTGATGTACTTAACAAATTTGTAATAATATATCTTGATGATATATTGATATTCTCAAAGACTTGGGAGGAACACCTTGGCACCTTATGAGTTACCTTTGTCTTTGCCTTCTCCTGTCACTTCACATCTTCAGAAGGAGCAAGACAAAGCACACTCATTTATTCAGCATTTGCACAATCTGCAATCAAAGGTGGTTGAGATTTTGCAAAAGACACAATAGCAATAGAAAAAGGCCATGGATCGACATCAAATTCCTCATCCATTTCAGGTTGGTGACAAAGTTTGGTTGCATCTTGACAAGCGACGTTTTTCTGATAAGACTCATAGTAAAATCAAATTGATTCGCTATGGGCCTTATACTATTCTTCAACAGGTGTCCGAGAATGCTTTTTGCCTTGATCTTCCCGCACACTTGGGAATTCATGACATCATTAATGTAGATCTTTTGAAGTTGTATTTTGACTCTACATTGGATACAACACCAGCTATCAGTCATCCTGTGGACATGGTTCTTGATTCTCAGTTACCATTGGATTTTGATCAGATCTATGACACAAAGATTCGACAGACTCGCTAGGGGTCTACCACCTCATATCTTGTGGCTTAGCGAGGACAGCTGTCGCATCAGGCTCATTGGATTTCTTTTCATCAGATGTCCCATGACTTTCCTACTCTTTTGAAAGCATTGGAGTCCAATGCTTCTATTGTGGGAGGCATGATGAGGATTGATGTTTGATCACTCATATGACCCCTCTAGTAATTTCTAGTTAGTTTTGCATAGTTTATTTCTTGCAAATTAATATTGTAAGTGAGTCTCTTTCTCACATGCACTTGTGGGCACTAGTTATCTTCTAGTTGTCATTTAGGAGTGTTAGTTAGGAAGTGTGAACTCAAAGTAGGAAGTGTGTACTTCAAGATAGCTAAAAAGGATCTTATAGTTAGCATTATTCCTTTCTCCTAGCTTAGAAAGTTACATGCATTCTCCTTTGCACTTTTGTAGCTTATGGTTAAGCATATTGGATCAAATCCATGATTTGATGGGTTTGGTTATGTATTTTGGGCCATTAGAGCCTATAAATTGAATTGTAAATAATAGAACACTTAGTTGGATTTTTAATCCTTTTCATATAAGATCTTAAAGATAGTGGCCAAAATTATTATTGGCAATTTTGAATCAACATCTACTTTGCCCAACCAATATTTGGAAATATTTAAATATCCTGTACCCAATTATAATGACATACACTAAAGCTTCATTAAATAATATTAGCTATAAAAATATGCCTCCTCATAACTAAGGATTGTTTTACAAAATTTAATCATTCATATTCTATTACTCACATCTCTCACCATATTTATATTGTTGCTAGATAACAACAAAGAAATGTCCAAGTTGATCAACCATGAACAAGCCAACTGATGAGATCCTCTCTTGTAATCTAATCACAATAAGAAAACAAAATCAAAATTTCTTATGATTTGTTACAACATCTTTATAATACTCTATCAATATATTAATTTTAGATCTTCAAACTTCTCCAACTTATCAAGATATCCTAGTTAGGGTTTTAAGTGAATGGAAACCCAAATGAATTTTCCTCTATTTTTGGATGATATGTAAGGATCATATATATCCCTTAAGATTCCTTAACAAGGGATCATCTCCTATACATCACAATACAAATTGACCATAAGTTCATTAAATAAATTTTCATCAATCTCAACCTCCTTGGTTGCATTCACTAGTTTATCTACAACCCTATCATGATCACCCTCTATTAATAAAAAACTTGGTATTGATCTTGATAAAAATTAATGCATACAACATCATCTACACATGGATCCTAGATGGTAGGATCATATATATCCAACTCATAATCTGAGTCTAGATTAAGAGGTACACTAAACTTTTACTCCCTAATACCATATTAGATTTGGTGGAATATCCTAAACCAACCCAAATTTCTAGATTACATGCTCATAATGAAACAACCCTCAAGCTATACACATGCCACAAATTATCTCCTCTACCTCACTCATGCCAATTGGAATGCATTATGTATCCAACTAGGATGCCCTCTATAAGGACATCAATTCACATTATACCATCTCAAAAGCATCAATCTAACTTTTTATATGGCCCAAGATGCCTCTATGACTGATCAGATCCCATATTAAAAATATGATTCCATCAATAGGCTCATGGTACCTCTATATAGCTAATCACACCAAGGTTGAACAATAGCTATGTGCTCCACACCTAAACTTGAAGAAGCATATGACATATGATGTTCTAAACACCATTATAAGCAACCCCATGTAAATTTTGATAGATATTTCCTAGAATTACTAGCCTCTAATAATAGATAACATGACAATCGATCATCTCCTCCATTTTTCATACAAGTTCCCATGATAAAATTTTCTTACTAGTATAAAACATGCTAGAAAAGCATCTAGAAACCTAGATGTCCTCTTATGTTTGTGACATTAACATTAATTCTAGAGAGAACAAGGGGAAACTAGGAATCTCTAATCAACCTCTTGAGGCACCATTGCATAGATCAACCCATATTCAAATGTGTACATTGAATAAGCACTTGTAAAATACACCATAAATATTCTAGTTTAATGGCCATATTTCCAATGGGTAACCAAAAGGTATTCATCACTAGATACCATCTCTCAACAAGGCCTTTCAAAAAAGCCCTATCAAAAGCTACCTTGGCCATCAATTTCACATGGTAGAGTCAAATCATTACCAATATCCAGTAGAGGGAGAATCAACTCAAGAGTGTGTGGTCATCACTCCCTCATATCCAAAATATTTAATCTCATATGCACATTTATCAATCAAAACTTTCAATAAGTCAAATCAATAAATCAAGACTAATTCTTCAATCAAACAACTTGTTTAAATCTATCAACATAAAAAATACTTACAACTTTATGAAAGCACCATCAGTTCTAATTTAATGGTGCTATTGCAATCATAACACTACAATTTAACAATAGTGCAAAACAAGCGCACTAAACTTTGAATAAATCAATAGAATATAATAGTGCTATGGTATACCAATAATGTTGTGACAAATTTTACTATCAAAATTTCATCTTAAAATGAGAAAAAACTTGAAAAATAAAGTTCTAACCTAAGGAGAACCTCATCCTCCAAGTGTTGGCAATCAAAATTGATCATTGCAGTAAATAAGTGTCTCATGCTAAGCTATCAAAAATAAAGTAGAATCAATTACTCAAAGATTTATTTTTATATTTTATGTGGTAAATAGTTTATTTTTACCCTCCCACATTATTTTTACCCCACTCATCTTTCCCATATTTCTCTTTGATTTGCTTATGTACCCACATAGATGGTCAAGTTTTTGCATTCAACTAGGAAATCACCCTCCAAATCTTAAGGAGGCACACATAAACAAGATAATATTTTATGCAGTCAATGATTAGTCATCTGTATCATGTGTAAAAAATTATCCATGTCAAAACCTAATGAATTTAAAGCAGTAATAATGAAAAAGTCATATTGATCAACTTTATCTTCTATAATAAGTGTCAAGACATTTATTATACTAGTTTTTGATACATTCATTGTTCTATAAATATATAAAAAATGGATAGATATAAACACCCAAATTTGATCCATTTTAACTTTTAACAAAATTTAATTGATCCTAAAATTATCTAAATACTATTAAGCATCATGTCAAAACCCTAAACCAAACTAACAATGGATGAGCATCATCATCTCTCAACAAAAGTGTTGTCTTAGAAATATTAACACAACAGTGTTATGGTAGTATGGTCAACACTATTGTTTGAATTTCAAATTTATCCTTTTGGTGCCATTTTAACTCAATTTTTAGGTCAATACCTTTTTGCATTAATACTAAGATGGTAATAGTGCCATAGTGCTTTTGCTTGCTAGGATTGTTGTTGAAAAAGGAACGGAAAAAATAGATAATCAACTAGCATTGAATGATTATCAACAACTCACCCCAAATATTTCTATATCAACCAATTTATCCCCATCTATGAATTCTTACTATCTTACAAATATTATCCACCCTTAGCCAACAAACTTTCCAAATCTACCACGTACCGTTTTTTGTAAACAAAACAATCTTAAATTAAGAAAAGTCTTTGATCCTCCAAATTGGGTAACTCTATCCCCTCTAATACTCTCAAAAATCTATAAATACAACACTATAGCCTTTGAATAAAGAAAATATTCTCACTAATGAAGTGTTGCCACAATAATAAAAAAATTTATGAACAAAATGCTATCCAAAATTTGCATTCTATGGTAATAAAGTTTTCTTGAATATTCTCACTAGTAAAGCTTTGTAGACACCAAAACTTTGAATTCAAGGCATATAATTCTTACATTTGACATAGCTCCCTTGGATCCTACATATTTAAACTTCGTTTCACTTATAGTTGTTGCATTACTTTTTATATTTTTAGGATAATATTTAATTGCATGTTATGTTAACTCATTTTCTATTGTAACTTATATTCTTTTAGTATATTCTGACAATGTATTTTATAGGTATGGACCCCAAATATTTGATTGCATTTTTTATAGTAAATAGTTCTATATTACAATAGAATTTTTGGAAGAGTAGGTATAGATTCAAAAGTGTTGTAATAATCCAATTTTGTCTATATTCTTAGAATATTTACATATTTTCTTTATCAATAGATCTTATCTAATCTAAATCTTTCTACTATTTTCTTTAACAATAATTCTATAGCTTAGTAGATAGTGTTGCATTATTGTAGTGCTTCTATTACACTTATGTTCGATATATATCAAAATTAAAAGTTAATACATCATTTAGACTAGATTCTATATTTTTGTTTTAATCTATTTTTGTAGGACTAGGATAAAATTTGTGACACATCATCCATATATGAATCATCAACAACATCATTCATCAATAGCTCCAAGCGATCATAAAATGCAGGTACATATTTCTGACCCTTCCTTGAAACTTCACTAGTTTTACTTTTATCCTTCATAAACAAGGAGTCTAACTAAGGCACACCCTTTAAAGTTTAATCATTTTTAAGGCTTGTGTGTGTAGCTATATGTCACTAAAATTGTAAGAGAGGATGAACAAAGGTAACCATAAACTCCAAATGGATGGCTAGTGTAACAAATCAATTGTATCCTAATTTGTACTTCTCTTAAATTTACTTTTATTTTATATTACGTTTACTTAAATTTTATGTTATTATTGCTTTTATTTGAGATTAAATGATTTCATATTTTATGTGTAAAAGCATAGATAGCTTCAACATATATGTAAGTATTGTAGCATTTTCATTAAAATTACTATACTTTTGAAGTGCATTGTTCCTATTTTTGCTTTTGATACACGTAATATTTATAATTTAGGCTAGCTTCATAAAAAAATATCTTAGGCTAATATGTGATCTATAGTAATTCTATTGTGCTCTAATTTAATTGTCCCTTATATTTTTATCTTAGATTAGATCATCGTCTTTTTTATTATAATAACAATATTTCTTCAACAGTTACAAAAAATGATTTAGTTCATTTGCTAGTGCTACTATGGTTTTATCTACATTGTTCTTGAGAGTGCTTCTATTCGATAATTTCCTATTTTAAATTTTATTTTCTTTACAAATATTTGCATTATAATTGAAAATATATAAGCATTAAAGTAGTCTTTTTACATTTTCTTAAGAAATTACTTTAGTTTTTTGTTTGCTTTAACTAAAAGGTAATTTCTTCTACAAAATTTTAAAATGAACCTAGTGTAGTGTTCTAAAAAAATAAAATATTTAAAACATAATAAAACACATTCCTAATTCCCCCTTTTTATATGCCCAAAAAAAGACACACCCCTTTGAAATTGTAGATAGGGGCCCTCATGGGAAGGAAACGATGTTCCACTAGACCCATCAAACCCACCCTTCACCAAGCTTCTCATCCATGCTTACTTATTATATTAACTATTTTCAATTGTTGCAATTGTAGGGATCATAGTTGTGAAAGTAATCATAGGATCAACTTTGAAATAACTTAGGGCTCAATCCATGCTCCACTAGAATTTGGTCTAGTTTTTTGTCTTATTCTATATTTATTTTGTTGGCTTGAATATTTTGTTTATTTATCTTGTATATTTTTATTTTTTAATTGGTTATATGGGATTGAAATAGGATCCACACATATTACATCATGACTACATAATGGTAGTACAACAACTTGGCTATTATGCATGTATTACTTGGCAAAATTCAAACCTTGGTCTCCTTGAAAGTTGAGGAATTTAACCAATTGAACTAATGCCATTTGATTTTTATAAAGGAATATGTTTATCTTTAGAAACATACCTCAAGTTGAAGTATCTCAATATGGAACTAATAATGATTAGTCTAGCAATACATTTTTATTTTAGCAACTCAAAGACAAACAAGAATAATTTAAACACTAGCTAGAATTATTTGAATTGGTTATATGGGATTCAAATGTGCCTCACCCATATCACATCATGTCCATAATATTTGTAAAACTAAATAAAACACATATGGGTTGATATTGTCAAAGCCAAATACCTAAATGATGGGAAGCAGTTTATTAGAGACCCATTACCCCTCCAGGATTCAGCTTTATGGTCTAGCCTAATACAGTGCAGATCGGATATCTATAGCGGGGTAGGTGGTGTGTGGAAGATGGCAGGTTTATTGGCTTCTGGAGTGACGTGTGGGTAATTGAGGTTCCACTGGAGTCAATATCAGAGCTGGCTTTAGTCAAACCAATTATAGATAATTTTTGGGGGAATAAGGTTTGTGATTTCATTGAAAGGATTGAAGACCACCCCCAATGGAAACCATTTGATTTCCCAAGACTTTTGGTGGAGGAAAGGAGGGCATTTGATGAAATTTTTAATATCATTAAATGGATTATAATTCTTGGAAGAGAAATTTTGGATAGATTCATCTGGGGATTAGATAAGGATAGGAAATTCTCTATCAAATTAGCTTATTTAGTAGTAGACGGTCCTTCTAATCCTTGGTTTCTAGCAGATAAAATTTGGCTGAAAGGACTGACTCCAAAAATCAACATTTTCTTCTAGCTAGATGTACAAGGAAAATTTCTAAATTTAGAAAATATAAAAAAGAGAGGTATGATTTTAACTAATGCTTATTTCTTGTGCAAAAATGCGAAGGAATCCTTGCTTCATCTTCTTTTCAGCTATCCTTTCTTGTAGGATATTTTTAGCTACTTTTTCAAATATTTGAACATCCAATGGGTGTTTTTGAACAACCTAGAGGATGTGCTAACCCAATGGGTTTCTCCCTTTCTATCTCTACACCTTTTTTGGTTTTGGAAATTCAACCTTCCTCATATTTGGTGGCAGATTTGGAAGGAAAGAAACTCAAGGGTGTTTAAGGATGCTACTCATTCGGCTAAAGTTGTGGCTTTGTAGGTGATTTATTTTTTTGTGGAGAACATTAGAACCCTAAATATGAATGTTGTGATTGTAGAGTAGGAATGATTAGTGGAGATATATCTTGGATTCAATGCCAATCCTCAATTAGTCAGACTTGATGTGCCTCTGGACAGAGCTAGGGTTAAGTGGAAGCCACCTCCAATTGGTTAGCTGAAGTTAAATTTTGACGGTGCATCTAAAGAGAATTCGAGTCCTATAGGTATTGGAGGGATTGTAAGGAACCATGATGGCTTGATAATTTTAGCCTTTGCTAATAATCTGAGCCATCAAACCAGTCACTTCACCGAAGCCAGGGCCTTGTTCCAAGGAGTTTCTCTATTGGATTTTGTAATTTGTAGGAAAATAATAATTGAAGAGGAATCTCTTAATATTATAAATATAGCAAGAGAGAATCAATATCCTACCTGGAATATTTTGAACCTTCTTCTGGAAGTTTAGAGATACATCCAAAATTTGGAAGAGGTTCAATTTAAGCATACATACAAGGAAGATAATCGAGCGACAAATCTATTGGCTAACAAAGGAGTTATTAAGAATGGTTTAATGGTGTGACAGGATAATTTCCTGGTGGATATTACTTCTATTGATAATGACATCATACACAATTAACCTTTGCTCCACTCTGGTCGAGTTTTTGTTGATGACTTGGCTGTAAAACTTGGGGGCACTTATTGATTTTGGGTTTTCGCACCAAATTTCATATCTCCAAGCTATTGTTTCCTCCTTGCAAGCCACAATATCCAATACAGAAGAAATTCTTTCCCTGATGGGCTGGTAGGCCTAGGAAAACAATGACCTCATGGGGGAGAATGGGACTGGTGCATGGTTTAGTTCATGGTTCAGGTCCTGCTACTTATCTGTGTTCGAATGGTTATCTCTAACATCCTAATTTGGTTTCAATTTGTTTTAAGTTTTAAATTATGTATGGTCTTACCTATGTACTAGTTTGGCTTTGGAAGGGGTAACTCCTTTGATTGGTCATTCCTTGATTATTACCAGATATAAGTAATTTCGGCTCCCTCTTTTTGGGTGGGACTTAGTATCTTTTGTACAAGGTTTGGAGATCCTTTCAAAAATCCTTCGTCCTTCTAATAAAAAAATATAACAAACCATATTAGAAATATGCATATATGACTTGAAAATATTTAAACTCAGGTCTCAACTATAGGAGCATAGGTTTTTAACCACTTAATCTCATATTGTTTAACTATATTCTAATGTATACCCATAATATTGAAACCTTAGTTTAGGGTATAAAACTTTTATCTCTCCATTAATTTCTCCAAAACTCTTGGGCCAAAATGTTAAGGTTAATCCGTAAGATTGGAACCTTGATTTATGGTGCGAAAATCTTCACAATCCACTATTTGCTCTAAACTTGATGGGCAACAGTAATAAGAATAATTAATATTCTAGCAAAATTATTTATTTAGATTTACAAGTATTGTCAATATAAATAATTATATTTAAAAAAATTTATATCCTAATATGATGTTGAATTATTTCTAATATCCAACACTATGGCCGAACTAATTTTGGTTCTACATTGATGCTCCACCAAAAGTATGATGGAATAAAAAATGTATAGTAGAACTAGTCTAGGACCACAAAAAATATAAAACAAAAAATAAAAAAATCAAAAACTATTTTGGTGCTATAATAACATTTTAGTGACACTACATATGAAATGATCATGAAATTTAATAGTATAAATAACCATTCTTAACTCATTCATATATTATCTTATGATTATCTAGAAAATAATATGAAATACATATAATATATAAAAAATAATATAATATTGGTGTGGTGGCACGGTTAGTAATAATTGTACTTTTCTTACATGGAATTTGACTTTTTGGCCATGGGTTGGGCGTTCTTCTCACTCATGTCAAATTCTTTTTAAGATGCATCGAGATGGGAGGTTTGTCAGAATTAACCACCTTATCAAATTTGAGTTGGGTGTCATGGGGGGAATCCAACTTTGGATTAAATTTCTTAGGTCTTGGTGTTCCTTTGGCCCTTGGTCTTCTTCGATTGATCTCCATATTGATTTTGCTGGTTTTCCTTTCCTATGTGGATGATGTAATCTTGAGTGGTGGTTGGACCATCGGTTTTGTTGATGTTTCTTCTTGTAGTCTGTGGGTTCTCTCCTAGGATTGCAATATCTCCTTTGTAAAAGGTTCAAGGACCCTTTCAAAAACCCCTTATTTCACCCAATAAAAAAAATAAAATCATATAATATGAACACATAAAAAAATATAGCAAATATTATCATTATTTATAATTACAATATTACATCAATCATCATCAAATGACATTAGTTCAATTTGTTAAATTCCTTGATTTTCAAGGAGGAGGCCCAAGTTTGAGTCTTATCAAGAAATAGATGCATAATAGCCAAGATTTATAACCACTATGTGGTCAGGATGTAATATGGATGGGGCCCAATACCATATAACCAATAAAAAAATAAAAAAATATCATATCACTCACCATCTAATTTAAATCACATAACAATAGTTCATCACCATTAATGAATGTAAGTGTCTATGAGCTAGTGTGTCATCATGTCAATTATAATAAAATCAATTCCAATGTATCATAAAGCCTTAATAAGCACATGTCCACATAATATAGCATATATTCAATAGTCACATCATCTAATCATGTTCCAACAATAAAGAATGACTTATAACATAAGTTAAAAATACAAGTTTATGAGCTAATTAAAAATATCCAAAGGTGCAACACACTCCCACTATTATGTTAATTTGTAACTGTTGACAATTTTGTCACATTGCACAATGGGGTAGAAAAATTGAACTTCTTGTAAAGTATTTCTTTCAATTTCATGAATTTGTCCCCTTGTTTTTTTAGAAACAACATTTTCAAGCATTATAGCAATTTTGGCTTTCCCTGCCACCCCCTTGTACATAAAATGAAGAAGAAAGAGCTTCGCTTCCGAACAAGCTAAGGAAGATAGCTTCACCGAAAGAAATCGCTAAGGATGAAAACTACTTCGGGCCTGAAGTCCCTCAATTAACTACTTCGGGTGAAAACCTTGCGAAGTGGCGTTGCCGAAGAAGGAATTCAAAGAAGACGTAAAAAAGAGCTTCGCAACCGAAGCATTTCCAGCAGTTACTTTCGGCAAAAGTTTTACGAAGCGACATTCAAACGACATTTCAAAAGAACAGCTTCACCGAAGGAAAATCACGGTTCGAATTGGCTAAGGCAAGAAAACTACTTCGGGCTCGAAGCATTTCCAGCAGGTACTTCGGGCGAAAATCTTGCGAAGCGGTGTTGCCGAAGCAAAATGCAAAGGAAGAAGAAAGAAAATTACTTTGGGCCCGAAGTACTTCAAAATATTACTTCGGGAAAGAAACTCGTGAAGCGAGATTTGAAGGAGCGCAACGTTGAAAAAACTTCACCGAAAAGTCGTTGAAGCACCCACTTCAGGCCCCCGCGCCAGCGAACCATTTCTACTTCGTCGAAAGTCATTGCGAAGCATCTGCTTTGGCAAAATTTCATGCGAAGTACTTTCACCCAAAGTAGAAGCAGAAAAAATGCATTTTGAAGGCAAGAATGCACTTCGGCCGAAATACCCCCGAACCGCAGTTTTGAAGAAGGATCGCGGTGAAGAATTTCAAAGACTCATCAGCAAAGTATCTACTTTAGGCGAAGGACCTCGCCAAAGTAGTTTTGGCACAGTGAAGCAGCGAGAAGTGAAGACCCCATTTTGAGGAAGAAATCTACTTCGGCTCTCACCACCCCCGAAGCTATTTTGCAAAGCTCCACCATGCAAAGTGCAAATCAAGGAGAATCTGCTTCGACACAAGTCCATTGCGAAGCGAAGTTGTGAAAGAAGAACTAGCGAAGCACTTCAATGGCATGTGCTCCAAGCTGAGTATTTTCCCGAGGCGATCAAGTGCCTCATAAATGCATTTTTTCATTCCCGGTAAGCCCGTTGCGCATTTTTGGTAATTGGAAATGAATTATCAATATCTGAAGAAGAGCTCGGTAAGCATGGCGGCCACTTGAGTATTGCACCCAGAAGCCAAGGATGCTCAGACGACTTATTAATGCAAATTTCCATGGCTGACCTGGTCACAGTTTCCAGTTTTGGCAATAGATTTGAGAGCTCAGTCACGAGGGCCACGAGGAACCGACTTATCAGGTTTCGAGGATGTACTCCTCCATTTTGTGCAATTATGGCTCAGAGGGTCGGGTCCTCTATAAAAACCCAGGCATTGTAATGTAAAGGAGGGGGGAACTTTCTGCTAGAAAGCTGCTGTAACTTGTATTCCTGCGATTAATACTAAAGAGCTTTGGACTCTATTTCTCTCTTGTATGCTGCATTCTACGTTTATTTCTTTCATCTTTCTTCATTTGCATACTGTAATTCTAAACTCTGGATTTAGGTGTGTGATTGGGGACTAAACCCTAAAATTTTCCCAAAGGATACATAGGAGAGGAAGACGCCGTGTTGGCCTTCTTTTATGCTGCCTATGAATAGTGTTTTTACTATATTCACTTTTCTTAATCGTCGTTACTTTGAACCCTAAATTTTGGCGAAAGGGAAAGGAGAATCCTGGGACTCGTCCAGAGGATACATAAGAGGGCTAATATTGTGTTCATTTTGTTTATTCTTGGTTTTCTTTGCTGCTGTTCCAAGTTATTGGCTAGTAATCGTGCTTCTGGTTCTTTCCCACCACTAAACTATTGAAATTTCTTCCCTTACTCTTTTATTTATTTTTTGCACCTTTACTCTATTTATATCTTTCCTGCACCCTTATCTTAAACATCGAAGTAGTGTAGTATAGGAGCCAACATTCTCCAGATATTGGCATGAGGAGCATCTCTTCTCTTCGGCTTTTCAATGTTGGTCTAGGTCTAGGGTGCATTCATTTACCCAAATCCTTTCCTGGGCAGATTTGATGACCAACAAGAACCACAAAATATAATACCAATAAATAAATTTAATCTTTAAGGCAAAACATATAGCCAAACTAAAACTAAAATTATTTTTAATTACCTATATTTAGTTCTATTGGATTTTATAATACTTTCTAAAAAACATCTTAAAGCATACATTCACCGCAATCTCATGCAAAAGTAAAAGAGTGAAATAAAAATATCATATAGAAAAAATAGAATAAGAGAGAGATAATCAAAGTAATAATAATGCATAGGTTTTTATAGGCACCTTCATGATCACATAGCACAAGTTGATAGAATGGATTAGTCATTGGTTGTGTTTATAGTGATACCTAATATTTAATTTATTACAAGCCACAAGATAACATAACTTGGATAAATATTAAGTTATAATATATTAAACCTTTAATTGAGGTTAAGATTACAAGTGGTTTAATTGATATAATTAAGGGTGAATACATTACTACTACCCATAGGACTACATAGATAATGCACATAGGATTACATAAAGACCACCCATAGGATTACCTAGAGAATTCCCATAGACTTACATAGGGTATTTCATCGAAAGTCATTGCGAAGCATCTCTTCTCTTTGGCCTTTCAATGTTGGTCCAGGTCTAGGGCACATTCATTTACCCAAATCCTTTCCTAGGCAGATTTTATGACCAACAATTTTTGGCACGCCCGGTGGGACACGGTCAGTCTCACCTTATAAGTGGTAGTGAGAACCAATGCTCTCATTACTGAAAGACTCTTAGCATATGACGACTCTGTTTACCCGAGAATATTTAAGTTGTAAATACCGGTACTTAAGTCTGTGCCTTCATGCAAACAAGATGGAGAGTTAGGAATAGAGGAGAGGAAACTGAGTTCTTTGAGCTAGATATTGATTCCTTTGGCGAACGATCTAGGTTAGTCACCCCCGAGTCTCTGGAACATCCTTGTAAGAGGCCGCTGTTGACGAACAAGGCCTAACTTCTGATAGCACAGTGACTAGCTTTCCTCCTAATCCTCCCAACTCACCAAAGCGTCCTAGTGCCTCCATTCCTATTGGTTATCCTATTAGCAATCAAGGAGGAGCTTCGAGGATTCCTGTCTCTCAAAGTCTAGTCGTAAATATGGCACAACAACAACAACAACAACAAATGCAGTAGCAACCGCCGCCCAGATTATTCCTAGCATGGAATTCTTTGGGACCGCTAAATCTAGCAGAACAAGGGCAAGTGCCACCTACTACTATAAAGAAGATCCCAATGTTTGATGGAACGAGGAAGACTGCTCTGGAGCACATCCAGGACATAGTTTCTATGGTAGCGATCCATGACATCACATAAGAGTGCATTATGGTAAAGCTTCTAGTTCTATATCTTAGAGGAATACTCCTCTACTGGTATAGATCTTTACCACTCGGTACCATTACAAGATGGGACCAGTTAGCCAGGCAGTTGATGCGAAGCTTCAATGAGTCCACTGATTTGACCTCTCTCCTGCACTAGTTCACAATGATCCAGAGACATCCATAAGAAGAGATCACAGAATTCAATGTTAGGTTCGCTCAAACCTGGCAAAGAATACCAGTTGGACTTCAGCCATCTGATGAATCTGCAACATATTATTTTCTTTGGGCTTTCAATCCTGATATCAGTGTGATGGTAAGGTATTCGAATATCAATACCTTCCTAGAGTTATATGAGTTGGCCCAAAAGGCAGAGATGGACCTAATAGCTATGGGTAAGCTTCCCCAAACGATGTTGATGCCAATACTTCCTAATTTCTATCAATCCTAGTATGCAAGCGCAACCACTTCATAGATCTCTTCAACCCCTGCACTCCTAATCTCATATTGGAACCTGAATCCCATTGTATCCCAAATCACTGCTCCAAAAATTCATTTTCCCACTTTTTCGACTCCATAGCCCACGATCACTTTAGCATTCCTTGTACTTCCAGCACCACTTCAACACCCTGCCCTTCCTCCAATACCAAAAATGGCTCCATTGCCACCGATTACCAAAGCCGAAGACATGCAAGCCAAAATATTGCAAGAAGTTCAGTCCCTGAACTCCATAGTGCAGACCCTGTCTAATGACATGACCATTATGAAGAAGAAGAAAGTGCAACAAGAGTTTCTATCAAGAAGATCTTATCCTACACCTGCGCTTACTAAATATCAAGCCACCCAGCAAGGAAGAGCTTCGGCAAGAAATGCTGCAATAGATGAAGCATTGAGCACTTCCGATTATATACATTGGTGCTCTACATGTAATGATCCTCATGAAGAGAATACCTGCATGCTGCACCAAAACTATGTACAAATGCTGGTGAGTAGTAGTCATGGCATTCAAGTCAATGTCATTAGACAGATGAATCACAACTTGGTGATCAGTGAAGAAGAGCCAATTGCAGTCCTTACCAAAGGAGGAAAGAGGTTGATAGAGGTGGATGCTACTCAAATGGATCCCTTAAAGGTGCATGCTCACCATGAGAAGGGACAACAACCTCCTCCGACCCTGAATGAAGCTTGACAGCCTACACCAGTCAAAGAGAAGGCCCAATAGGCCCCTAAAAATCCACCATCGATGGAAACTAAGGAACAAGCTAAAGAGAAGCTCAAACTTCCTTCGCTGACCAAGCAACAAAGGGTCGAAGCTACAAAATAGTATCACACTAGATATGAGCTAAGAAAGGAACCTAAGGTGCCCAATTCCTTTTCGTACAACATTGTGGATGAGCTAAAGAGGATTCTAGCCAAAATCAGTCTGTACGATGCACTGCAACTACCTGGACAGGTGGACCTGTTGCAAGAATCGTTGAAGATAACCAAAGCAAGAAAGGAAACACCGCTTGCCCTAGTGCAAACCCTTTCCACATCCATTACAGGGAAGAATCGGCCACCACCATTCTATATGTCTCTACAGATGGAAGGGTATGTTGTACATAACTGTATGATTGACTCTGGGGTCGCGACGATAGTCATGCCGAAGGCAGTGTACGAAGAGATAGGGATGGAATACACGTGAAGAAGTCATTGTGTACTCCAATTGTATGGTACCCCTATGAAGACTGTAGGAGTGATCAAAGACATTCCTATTTAGCTACACAAGATGCCTCAAATCACAGTTATACAAGAGGTGGTAGTCGTTGACCTCGAGCCCTACTTCAATATGTGCTTGTCGAGAGAATTTACGGTGAAGATGGATGGATATCTATCTATGGATTACTCGCACTTGGAGATTCCATTCAAAGGGAAGAAGATTAAGATTTACAACGAGAAGCCTTCTACCTTCCTTGTAGAAAAGATGTCCGAAGGAGAAAGCAACAATCCTGTGCATGCAATAGTGGAAGGAATAGAGCAGGTGGATCTGGTTGAGGAGTCTCTTGCACAGTTAAGTTGTGAAGATGAGTTTTCATTGGCAGAATTTAATGCCATGATAGAAATCGAGATGGGATGTTATGACATCGCCAAGTCTGAGAAACTCATCAAATCAGAAGATAAGGTCTTCGTCAAAGGATTATGGAAATTATTCTTCGATGGCGCCCGATGCAAAAATGGTGCCAGGGTGGGGATTCTTCTAGTATCACCTTCTGGAGAGCAGAAGGAATATTGTTACCGGTTGGTGTGGAGTTGCACCAACAATGCAACAGAATATGAAGCATTATGCCTAGGACTCAAGAAAGCAAAAAAGTTAGGCATAAAGCATCTCCAAATCTTTGGAGATTCTAAACTGGTATGCAATCAAGTCACAAACAAGTGCACTTCAAAGAAGCACTATCTCAAGTCATACCGAAACAGGGTATGGGACTTGCTCGACCAGTTCGAATCTCTCAAGTTTATTCCAAGAGAAAAGAACCGACATGCCGATGTTCTAGCGTCCATCGCAGCCAAGTATTCTCCAGTAGAAGACATGGTGCATAAGCCCAAAGCTATGAGGATGATTTACAGGCCCTCTGTCCCAGATAGAGATCTGCATTGGCAAGTTTTTAATAGTGATGAGCAGATTGTGAATTTCATGATTCAAGAAGTAGCCACGGTTGAGAGCAGAAGCCCTGATGAAGAAGAATATGAAGGGCTAGTTTAATTAAAGAATAATCATGTGCCTAAGGGATTAATTACTCTTGAAAGCATCTTTGATCAGAATGATCGAGCACTTTCTCATAGGATCAAAGTTAATGCAAAACAACATCAAGATTTAGAACTTGAACCTGGGAAAGCAATAAAAGTTGGAACAGATTGCACTTTGGAAGAGCTAGAGCAGATCCGATATTTGTGTAGAAAATATCCCGACACAGTGGCTTGGTATTATCAAGACCTAAAGGGATATGATCGGCAACTAATCCAGCATACAATTGAGTTGCAAGAAGGGATCAAACCCTTCTGGCAGAAGCAAAGGCCTGTCAATCCAAAGATTGAAGTCTTGATGAAGGCTGAACTCCTAAAAATGCTCGAGGTGAAGATAATTTATCCCATCAAACATTCTTCTTGGGTAGCGAACCTAGTCCCAGTCAGAAAGAAGAATGGAGATATACAATTGTGCATGGATTTTCACAACCTGAACCAGGATTCTATTAGAGATCACTACCCTCTTCTGCAAATCAATCAGATCTTGCATTCAGTGGCTGGGGCTCAACGCTTCTCCCTACTTGATGGTTTCTCTAGATACAATCAAATATAGGTTAGGGATGAAGACCAACATAAGACCGCATTCACGACCAAGTGGGGCACATTTGCTTACCAACGAATGCCCTTCGACATTTCGAATGCGGGAGCCACTTTTCAGAGGGCAATGGATTTAGCTTTTGGCGAGCTCTTGAATAAGGTTATCATTATCTATCTAGATGACATGACCGTCTTCTCCCGAAGAAGGGAGGATCACCCCTTACACTTACAAAATATTTTCAAAAAATATCGATAATTTGGCATTTCAATCAATCTGAAGAAGTCCATATTCGTAGTTAGTGAAGGGAAGTTGCTGGGACATGCAATATCAAAAAAGGGTCTTACTGTAGATCCTGACAGAGCTAAAGCTCTAATGAAGCTCCCACTCCTAGTAGACAAGAAAGGACTTAAATATTTCTTCGGCCAGATCAACTTCATGAGGAAGTTTGTCCTAGATTTTTCCTAGGTTATCAAGCCGATGTTCGAGCTCTTGAAGAAAGGTGCAGAATTCATCTGGATGAAGGAGAGAAAAGAAGCATTCGAAGAAATAAAATCCTGAATTGCTCAAGCACCGGTCCTGACCAACCCTGACTACAATCAGGATTTCATCCTATATACTATAGGAGAACCTGAGAGCTATGCTGCGGTCCTGACACAAAAGGGGGAAGATGGCGAAGAGCGCCCCATAGCATTTTTAAGCCAAGTGATAAATCCTCATGAAGAAAAATATAATTTCATAGAAAGGCAGGTGCATGCAGTAATGAAGTCTCTTAGGAAATTCAAGTAGTTCATCTCCCAAATTTGGGTTACAGTCTTTGTCATTCACCCTGATGTGCGCAATTTCATCATCAAAGGAGAATTGGGTAGTAAAAGAGCTGGTTGGGTCAGCAAGATTTAGGAATTCGACATCGAGATCAAACCTACAAATTTGGTTCACGATCGTGCATTGTGTCAAGAACTGGCGAAGAGCGTAACGGCCGAAGCTACATAACCTCAGTGGGATGACTCACCAACATAAGAATGCTTCACAAACCAGGAAGAGGATGAGAAATATTGGGTTAGTGAAATAGTTGAATACTTCAATACTGGCAGATGTCCTTCACATCTAAATGCTTCACAGTGAAGGCATTTCAGGATGCGGTCCACCCGATATACTTTGTGCCCCAAAGGCCTATTTTTTAGAAACATTGATGGTGTCCTTCTCAAGTGCATAAAAGATGATGATAAAAGGATAATCCTGGGAGAATTTCATTTAGGATTATCTGGAGGCCACTTCGTAGGGAGAACAACGACGTTAAAAATCATCAAGGCAGGTTATTATTGGCCCACACTCTTTGCTGATGCCTTCACTATCTGTCGCAAATGCGAGCAGTGTCAGAAGTTCGTCGACCAAAGTAGAAGTACTTTGATGCCTCTCCGATCGATACAAGTAGAAAATCTCTTTCAACAATGGGGGTTGGATTTCATAGGGGTCATATCATCGAACTCCTCCACTGGGCATAAGTTCATCTTGACTGCAACTGATTACTTCACCAGATGGACCAAAGCAGTTCCCATGAAGCATGCTGATCAGGAGACTGTCATGACCTTCCTTGAAGGGTTGATTACACGGTTTGATATTCCAGAAGCAATCATCATGGACAATGGTCCTGGATTTGCATGTGCCAAAATCAATGAGTTCTACCGATATGAGATATATCATAAAGTATCCTCCAACTACTATCCACAAGGTAACATATTGGCAGAATCCACCAACAAGACCTTGTTGAAGGTTTTAAGAAAGCTTATAGAGACGAACAAAATAACTTGGCATCTTCTTCTAGATCATGCCTTGTGGGCCGATCGAATTTCTATCAAGAAGTCGATCAAGACTTCACCTTATGCCCTGGTCTACGGTAAGGAGGCCATCTTACCGACCCACGTAGAGATTCCTGCATTGCAGCTGTTAGAAGAAGGAGTTAATTCAATTGAAAACCGGTTGGCTCAGCTGCTATAGTTGGAGGAAGATCATGAGAAGGCTTACCAGAGCTTCGCTAAACATGCTTAGGTCACCCGAGATTGGTTCAAGAAAAAATCATCCAATCGCACATTCAAAGTGGGAGATCTGGTATGGAAGTGGGACTCCTGGAAGGCCAAGCCTGGAAATCATGACTAGCTGGATGCTTTATGGGACGGACCATTCAAAATCATGAAGGTGAATTCAGCCAACTCTTTCATCCTCAAAGATGCAGATGGCCAGGTACTACCAATTTCTGTATGGTCTTCATCTGAAGACTTTTCATTGCTGAGGTAAAACTCTAAAAAAAAAAAAAAAAAAAAAAAAATGTGTGTATGTACCTTTGTATATAATTTTTCATTTGTATATATACATCCTGTTCCGAGATTGCAAAAGCTAAGTATTATACTCCAGAATCTACTTCAGGGACTTTTGATGCGAAGTAGCGATTGCAAGGAGGTTCAAAGCGAAACACTTTACCCTCAAAATATTAAGAAAAATTCAAAACTAAGGCATGAAAAATGCTTCACAAAAGGAGTATGAGCGAAGCAGTTTTTAAAGGAAATCCAGCGAACCGTTTTCAAGAGGAACAAACTTTGGCAAATTCTAATGTGAATCAACTAACGTAGGAGGTTCGTAGTGAAGCACTTTGGCTTCCAAAAGGTCTTCAAAAGACCGAAGGCATTATCAAAAGGAAAAAGTTGCCGACGCAAAGAGCTTCGCACCCGAAGCGTTTCAAGTAACTACTTCAAGCAAGAGTTTTGCAAAGTATTTTCAAAGAAGACGAGCTTCGGGGGGGTCAGTATTCCATGAAACAAAAAAGTGATGCGATGATAAAGAATACTTCGGGCCTGAAGCGTTGAAAAATAGCTAGCACCAAAGGTTCACCACGAAGCATTTTCAATGATGATTTCAACTTCGTCGAAGTGGAAGCATTTAAAATGTGTCTCAAAGAACATGCAGACAACAACCATGAAAAGAGTTTGAAGTGGATGAATTTAAGGCAAAGGTGGCAGAGCACATCTTGAGGTGATTCGATTAAGAGAAAAGCTCATGCCCAGGTATGAGGTGGCAATGGGTTGCATCTCCAATGCAAGGCATAATCATCAAAACATGTGGCCCACCGTACTACGCCACTGCAGAGCCAATCAAAGAGCACGACAATTTCCTCCGTCTAAAGCATAAGTTTAATTATTGTAGGTGCCATAAATTTAGGTAGTTGCCTTTTAAGGCTATAAAATGCGAGGCCCTAGAAGGGAGAAGGTTATTCATCCATCAATTCATGCAAGACTAAGAGCCTTTGCTATTAATCTGCAAGTCTTATGCCATTTGCATCAAAATTCTTGGTGCCAAAGTCCCCTGCACTGTAAGCCATGCTTCTGCTATAAGACATCCAACATGGGGAAGAAAAACTCCAAGGAGAAAGGAAAGGAACCGGAAGTAGCAGGCCCCAAAAAATAAATAAGGGCAAGGAAGAGAAAAAACATACACCAAAGAAGATCAATCTCACCCCTCGCCCTGAAAAGCAGTCGATAGAAGAAGGAGAAGACTTTGAGGAGGAACAGCTTGAAGAACCACCGATTGATGGGTGGGAGAAAATTAGAGACACAGAGCTCTCAAAGGGTGTGGATGACCTCCAACGCACTATTGAGTTTATGACAAGCAGACTCACCCCATAGAATAAGAGAGTTGCTGCATATTACTCTCAGATTTACTGGTATTTGACCCCGCCTGCTCACCACTGTCTTGAACTAATCTATGCTATCATGCAGAATTACTAGCCTACATCCAGGCAAGTGTTGGATGCTTCAGGTCATAAATTGTTTTCCATTCTGAAGGAAGATGTGCAAGTAGCATTTGTGCCACAGCAAGGTCCACCCAAGGGTTATTCAGTTCGCAACGTCATTTTGAGCGAACAAATGGAGAGGTTCACCTCCAACAGCTACATATTGAAATTCTTGTGCGAGAACCTCAAAAGCAGGCTCCCTTCAAGCAAGCTATGCCAGATGCCCTTACCCTTGGTGGCTTTCAAGAACACCAATATTTTCTCCATCATTGCATGGGTGGTGGGCCTGTCGATAGATGCTTCGGTGCAACCCTGGCAGGTTTCTTTGGCCGAATGTATTTTGAGAGGGGAATTTTATGCCCCTGCTGATTCAAGACCAAACACAAACCCAATTTTCTTTGATTGGGCAAAATGGGTGGCCCAAACCTTGCATACGTGGCTCACCAGTATGAAGAATTTGGCAACGGGCCAGTACTTCGCACCCTGTTCTTTCCATGTCTGGTTGTTTTTATACCAAGTACATAAGCAATTCTCCCATATCGCCATTTCTCCAAGTGGTGAGGATGGAAATCCTCTGTCGGTGTACCAATGGACTCCCCTATTATTGAGTACGAAGTCCTATTATTCTTTTAATCAATAATTTTTGGGACCCGCCATGCATTTGTTGAAGGGCTCTTGCCCTCGGGTGCCCCTCAGTTTGAGAGATAGAGTGGTGCAGGAGAAGAAGGGAGATGTTTTCCAATTGACATAGGTACTGGTGATTCGCCTGTTCAGCTTCATAGGGAAACCCTTCCTGCTGCTTGTCTTCCCATCCAAGTACCAATTCACATTGGAGGTCGCTCGATAGAGCGACGCAACTAATGCCGTCTACGACCACGGTCGAAAATGGGCACATACCTGTGACTTTCCCTTCAGGATGGGGGTAATTGAAGTATTTGCCTTGAAACAGAACGCATTCCTGGAAGAGAAGCTTGCCAATTTTGGCCTGCTTTAGATTCCTCAACAATGGCTCTATGATCCCTTGGGAGTGATGAGGGATCACTTAAAATTCAAAAATTTTCATATCTGCCCCCACCCTAAAATTGTGGAGCAAAGAAATAATCCCAATGGGAAGGATATGGAGTGGCATTTAGAGAGGATGAGGACATTGCATCCCTGGCATGAGTTCTACCCTATGGAGGTCGAGTTTGACCCTGACCAGCACCCCCTCCCAACTCCAAGCTCCACGTTTTGGAGAAAGGCAAAGGATGATTTAAAGGAAGAATTGAAGAATTGGAGTGAGGAAAAATTAAGGGAGTGGTGGATAATGAGAGTCCATCACCAAAATATGAATTCTTATGGACTCTTGGAAATAGATAAGGATTTTGTAGTGGTTTACGAAGCCAATGTTGGGACTTGGAAGTCCATATCCTTTGCCGATTTTGTTCCTCCAGCTACCCCAAGATCGAGCGAAAGCCCAAGAGGAGCTAACGATGCTTCGGACCAAGAAGAAGAGGAAGAAGCCGAAGCTACACTAGAGGCACTACCACAGGGACCGTCAAAAATCCAAGACATAAGTGTCGAAGAGTTGGAGCAACCATTGGAGAGGAAGAAAAGGAAGAGGTAAGAGAAAATTTAAGTGCCTCTGAGCCACCCAAAGTAACCTCGCACGAAGCTCTCAAGTGCTCATGCTGGACAACCTGCATCAGGCCCGGTCGAAGCAAATGTTGAAGATGCGATGCCACCAAGTGCAGAGATAGTCCCAGATATAGATATCATTGATGTGGAGGAACTCCTCCAATAAGAGGGAGACCCCAAAGTAGAAGTCATGGGGGTCAGGAGTGCCGAAGCCCAAAAGGAGCAGGAGCCTATCACACAAGAAGTCACCATGGCTGCTCTACCAAAAGGGCACACAGGTACGCACTCTCCACCCTTTGCCTTGGTCTCTCACATGTCCACTCTGGTCCTGGCCAAAGATTCCCAATAGTCCCTCTCTCCCTCACAAAGTCAGTCACCTCCTCACGCATTGCCTCTTGCCACCGATATCGTTAGCCCCACTCCACTCGAGTCATTAGGCCGGGACAAGTCTGTTGTTACCACTTTGCCTTCCCACACCACCAATCCTTTGGACATTTCCTGTAGCACCCTAAAATTGGCATAGTTAAACCTTAGTAAAAAGATAAAAATTTGAATTTTAACCCCAAACCACCCGTTACCCGCTTTCCTTATTTTCCGCACCATTTTTAGGATTTGTTTTGACCATTGGACGATATCATCGCAGATCAGACAAAATCATCCTAGATCTGACGAATTCGTCTGGAACAGAACGTCCAGATGATTTCGTCCCAAAATCAAATTTTCATAATTAGCTTCTGTTTCAACAGATTCTCTAACCTGGGCAGAAAGTGTGTCTACGTAGTTAGAGTCTCCCCCGTTGGAGATCTCCCAAATTGGGATGATCTCCAACCTCCTAACCTCTCCCTAATCCTATATAAACTGGGACTTTCTCAATTTATCCCCCTGAACCCCCTATCTAATGGATTTCCCTACAAATTTAGTTCCTTGTGCCTTAGAACACCTTCATACTTTTGTTTGCATTGCATATTTCAAGTTTTCTTGTAGGAATCTTATTGTTCTTTAGCTGGAGCAAGCCTGGATCGTCGCAGGCGATTCCAGATGATTTCGGACGATCTTGTCGCAGATCGACGATGATCTTGTACGATTGGAGGCGATCTCGACTGTAGTCCATATTGGGGGTAATCAGAGCCCAGAGTTTGCATTTTCTTGTCGTTTCTCTACATTTCTTTATGCATTAGCTTAGTTATTATATTTATGCATCCTGGAGTTCACCTCATTTAGTATAGATGCATGATAAAGTCAAAATAAATTGTCAAATTGATGCATTTCCTTTTAATTGCTATCTGGATTTATCATTTGGGCAAGTCCACTGTTATTTCTATCATTTCCCCTTGCTTTTGCAGTTGCATTTTTGGTATTTTGTATCTGTTTCTGTGATTGCAAGTTTCTGACGAATTCGTCAGATAGACGATGATCTCGTCTGATCTCAGATGACCGACTGAGATCTGAGATGATTCTGTGCAATTCCAGATGATTACGTATGATTTGAGATGATTTGGACTGCTACAAGACTCATAATCTTCATCAGACATCCGAAATCAGGTATGTTCTATCCTATTTAGAATATTATCTATGTTTAGAATTTATTCATGTTTTTTGTATTCATAAAAATCAGCATTGGCATATAGAATAGTTTAGATTCATCTTGGCCAAACCTAGGAATTGAATGATTAAAGCACAAAATGAACACATCAAACCTACTCTCAACCTAGGTGTGGAAATTGCCACTCAAAAGTTTCCTGGTGAACCCACCATCCGTCGAAAATTCACCCTTATACCCCTCCCCCGAGAGGCGGGACCTTCAAAGGGCCTCTCAGTCCGAGGTATTGTCCCATCCTTCTCGCATCCCCCTTCCGGGCGCGGATCCTATAGCTTGAAGGTAAGGATGCAAAAAATTTGGAGCGATACATTTTGGTGAACCCGACGTGAATAACATAGGCATATTTTTGATTCAAAAATATAAAAAAAATAAATATATATATATATATATATATATATATATATACTATATATATATATGTATACAAGAAAAAAAAAACAAAATCATTATTTCATGTTTGTATGTTTTAGATTCAATTCTAAATAGTAGATACTAAATATTACTTTTAGAAGTACTAAAGAAACCATGAGTTTTTACTCAAATCAATATGAGCCCATCGGTAATGTTGGAAGAATTCAGCCAAATACATTTGTTGATTATGACCAACCTCATCCCTATTCAACATCACCTCCATCACACTTTTCTCATTTTTCATCATTACCCCAACAAGACAATCCCTTTTCCAATCCTCTTCATAATGATATTATCTATTCTCCCATATATCCATATTATGTCTATCAATCCACATATAATCCTCCTCCATCCTTTCAATATTCTTCTTTCAATACAACACATCCATTTCAACAAGAAAATACTTATTCTTCCAATCCTACCATGCACTCACATCATACTTCACAATCTTCCTATCATCATTCTACCCATAACAAAGAAAAGAGAGGTAAAAAACCATTAGGTCCTTTTATGACTGAACTCCTAAGGCACTTATCAAAAACCTCTCGAAAACCTTCATCACGTAAATTTACTAAGCTCAATCAACCAATGGATATAATTCTCAAGCATTTACTTGATACAAATAAGATTGAACTCCCTTCCATAAGACAACTTGATACCACAATAGATTGGTTTAAACCTGAGCTACATTGTGAATATCATAGAGTAGATGGACATATGACACAAAATTGTAAATATTTAAGATGTGCAATTCAAGATTTGATTGATGAGGGTCTTTTTAATATAAAGGAATTACAATCTACAACTGATTATAAATCTCCAGTAAACTATCAAACTCCTACACAACAAATACCAATGATCAATCAAGACATGGGGATCTCCCAAGAACCCCTACTCAATTATCAACAATAGGAAACCAATCAAATATTGCATGTTAATGTGTCCCATCATGATGATATTACTAATATTGTAACAGAAACTACAAATGAGCAACCTCAAGTTCAATCAACTCAATCTGATACTCAAGATATGGATTCCTCATTTGACCAACCTTCAAAACTATCTTTGGCTCTAGAGAATGATCCAAAATGGAATGTAAGCATAGAAAGCTCATCTTTAGAATCAAAATCTCAATCTGAAATCCACTTTGATAGCCAACAACAAGTGATTAATCCTCAAGCAAAGATATCCCTTTTAGAAGTATTACAAAATTCTCATAAGGAAACTTTGTTCAAGATACCTAGCCAACAATTTGTTCCTCATGATATTTTCCCTAAGAACATAATTAATGGTGTAAGCCCTCTTGAGGTTAACCATATTTCATTCTATGATGAGGAGATTCCTTCCTCTACTCCACAAGAAGACTCCTCTCTTTACATTACAGGATCTAGTAAAGAAACACCTGTTAAAACTATCATGGTAGATAATGGCTCCTTTCTTAATTTATGCACTTATCAATTATTCCAAAAACTCAAATTAAAGGAAGAAGATCTTAATGAATCAAATGTTATTGTAAAATATTTTAACAATGAAATTCAAGAAGCTCAAGGTACTATAATTCTTCCCCTTAATATTGGATCCAAGATCCTGGATACTTTGTTTTATGTAGCATATTGCCCTTCACCTTACAACCTACTTCTAAGAAGTCCTTGGATTCATACGATGAGGGTTGTCCCTTCTAATCTTCACCAATGTTTGAAGTTTGAACTTGCAAATAAAATTGTTACCATACATGGTGACCCAACACCATTTGAAGAATATTTAACGGTTGAAACATCAAGTTCTATACATTCTCCATTGTCACAATTACCTTCTATCCATCACTTTTCTTCATTCATATATGATCATCCTTGTTTACCAAATAACACCCATGCATATCTTTCATATATGCTCCCTCCATCTTATCAAGACTTGGAAGATAGTGATAAGAATGAAGAACCTTCTTATCCTTCTGACATTTTATTTTGTAACATGATCAATTTTACACATATAAAAGTCAAATCTTTTGCTACAATATTCTACATTATAACAAAGCTTTTGTTATCACTACCTTTTATTCATCACCTTTTGTTCTTACCTTCAACACAACCAAATTATCCTTCAAAACCTCCTTTGATTTTGAAGCAACCTTAGACATGCTATACTCAAATAACCTTGTATAGTGTATATAGATCATCTTGTATATACCACCAATTCCATAAATCAAAATCAAAATATAAAAAACATCAAAATCATCAAAAAAAAAAACATTTTTATTTTTGCACCCATCAATTCTTGAAGTATTGCAGTTATATTTTCAATTATTTTGGATAAATTAGCATTTATTTGGAATCCCGCACTTTCACTCTCACATGCATAAATATCTTGATTTTATTTGGTATGATTATTAATCTCTCTTATATCAAAATCCACAGTTGAATTAAATAAAGTTTTTTGAGCATAGAAGAACTGATCTTGTTATTTCCTTGAACCAAGTATATCTCTTCACATTAAAATGATTTCATTGCAAATTCGATATGATGCTACATAGTAGAAATGGTTTCTTGAGCGAAAAGTTTCCCCTGCTATCCTATCATGCACATGGTCTAGAATCTTTGAGAATTGACAAAAGGACAAGCTCACCCCTACCCGAATAAAAATCCCTTGCTCTACAACCAATCCGAGCAAGTATCCCTAGTATAGGAAGAAAAGGAAAATTCAAAGAAAAAGAGAAAAAGAAAAATATCATTTTGTACCATCGCAACAATATTTCAGCATTATCTCAGTTCCAAGCAAAAATACAAAAAAAAAAAAAAAGAGAAAGAGAAAAGAAAAAGCAAAATGCAATAAATCCCTTTCCCTACCCCTTGAAAAGAAAAGAAGGGTGAATGAGCTTGAATCCTTGGAATTCTCAATTATTCAAAAACTGTGAGGTAAGCCCCATAACAGGTGGTTTGTGCCCAACCCGCTTGGCCTTGGGTAATTCCTAGCATGGTGATATGTCTGTCACATTAGCGACCTTCTTTTGTACAGACCTATATCTACTTATGGATTAGCTAGCTCTTGATAACCCAACTTACATAGTAGTCTGGTATGGTTACATGCATATAAATCATGGTCAATGAACCCTTATTTGGTTAAGTCAAATTACTTGTATCAAATTTTCTTGCTCAAAATTGGTGAATGAACAATACAATTGCACACACATTTGTATTTGAGAGATTTTGTATCATCATGATAAATCAAGATCGGTAATGAACTCACATTTGCACATGAGGGTTCCTTATAAATCTACATTTTTGTCTTTGAGATAATTTAAAATATCTCTGCAATTCTTTTTGCATCATTTCATCTTCTTATTTAAGAACATTTGCTTAGCATAAAAACAATTAAATATATGTTTTTCCAAACAAACAAAAATTTTCTTTCACATCTTCAAAAAAAAAAAAAAAAAACCTCGCAAATAAAGTCATGTTCATTTTCTGTTTATCTCAACATCAAAAATCAATCATGCAATAAAACTAAAATATCAAATTCTTTTTTTGGATTTCGCGATGATGGTATAAGTCTATACCCATAATTCTATGCCTAGCGCAAACCATTGTTCTCATTTTATTTCCCATTTCATTTTTAATTCATAAAAACATATGACTTACATCATTATGTTACACAATGGAGCTTTAAAACGAACGAACACTTATTCTATTTCATGTCATTATGTCAAACATTCAATTTTGCAATGATGGTATAGTTCCTAGGGACTTATTCAAAAAAAAATTCACACTTAGGAATTTATGCCTAGCAAAAATCATATTTCTTTAATATGTCATGCATAATTTTTTTTATGAAAATCTGAAAACAAATCATCACCATCCTCATTTTTTTTCACCATCATTTTCATCAAAGTCTTAAGACAGTCTCTTAAGCACTCTTTTACTTTTAACAATATTTCTATCCTGGGGATTAGCTTGACGACCTAGCGAGCGGCGACTCCATGAAATGGTCTATAACAATGACAATGTCCTTTGAAATTATTGTTAGAAGTCCCTTTTATTTTTTATCAAATCACACCCCACAAAACAACCAATTTATGCACATCAGATTATTTCATTTACAATTTTATGGCATGACATAACATTATAATTTATTTCCAAAATGACATAATTACATGAATCATCAATCACCAAAATTTAAAACTTAAAGCATCATAATACAACATATATACACAAGTCATATCATCAAAAAGACAATCTATATATATCATCAATCAATTATGTACATCATATGGATTGGTATGCCACAATCAAAACCCTGGCATACTCAATCCCCTCAAAAAGTAATAAAAATACAAACTGCACTCTACAGTAGCTAGCCTTGATAAGCCCTCGAGCTCTCAACCTCATCTCCTCCCCTGCCCTGACATGGAGGAGGTGGTCCCATAGAGGTTAGGGCTGTTTCGGGTCCTTATCGTCGATCGTGAGGATGTCCTTGATGATCCCATCATGACCGACACTGCAATGGGGGCTGAAAATGGTACCCTCTGTCCCTCTAGGACCACGTGATAGTATAACCCTTGGTAGAATGCGGTCTAAGCAATAGACCGCGCCAGATCTCGAGTGCTCACCCCTCCACTCTGAGCCCTGAGCCATGTAGCCTCATCCTGTAGTGTCTACACCTGAGGCCGAAGGCGAGCATTCTCAGCCCAAAGAGCTGCCATCTCGCTACTCTCTCGCACCTTGACACCCTTGCCCTTATCAGACGATGGTGGTCTCTCCCCATACTGAGAAGGGAATCTATCCTCCCTCCTCCCTATCTGCTGTGGCCTCTGTGGAGCCCGTGTCATCCTATGGCATCTCTCCTATGAAGATCATCGCTGCTCTCTCCCACCGCAACTGCGCATTGCCTCAATAGCAGCCTAGCACCGCCTCCCCATCTGTTGCACCATGGCGTACATCAGACCCTATGCCCTCATCATCCAAGGAGAGCGGATGCCTATGTACCAGGAATCATACCCGTTTGTGACCCTAGCATCGTCACCATCCATTGGCTAGATGGGGGCATCGTATACGTCTTGACTCCAGAACCGCTACATGTATGGAGCCCCGCTCAGTGTGGTACTATCCCGGATAGTCCGGGAGTACTCGTAATCCCTGAGATAAGGGATCCCCTACTGTAGACCGAATTATCATAGAACTTGGTCGTAGCGGTGGAGCTCTACCTCTCCCTACTCCATCCTTAGCCAGTAGACTCGCCTGATGTGAGCCAGATCCTACCCATCCTCTGCCCACCCTGGGTGCTCTCGCCATGGCCTCCAGGTGATCTAGTCTAGGATGAGGTCGTCTAGCAACCTCCGTGACATCAATAGATCTATCCACCGCTATGACCCCCTCTCTAACCACCAGTAGAAAACTTGGGGCCTCTCCTGGTCAATCCCTATCAGTGGGAGCCCTACCGGCCTCTGCACCGTGATGTGCTCCCAACACCAAACCTGCAGTAGTGATGTAAAGACCAGACATTAACCTCCCTTGTATACGACCCCATGCAGGATCCTATACAGGTGGTATAGAATAAAACTGCCCCATGAGTATCTATATCCGTGGTCTCTCATGTCACAGACCACATCTAAGAGGAGCCAGGGTAATCTGCACCCGCTCTGGTGGCACAAAAGTAAGCCACCTACCACCCCTGCCAAAACTTGAGTCAGCCTAGATGCCCCAGGCATCTACCTTAGAGACTCGATGTTCACTCCGCCCTTCTCCAGGGTGAAGCTCGGGTCTTCGCTCAGCCTCATCATCTCTTGGCCCTGATTGGCCGCAGGAGTCATCAGACATCCCTGTATGGGGATCCTCATGATCCTCCATATGTCCTCTAGTGTGGGAGCCATCTCCCCTATCGATAATTGAAAGCAGGACGACCCTGGATACCACCCCTCTGCTAGGGCTGTCAGTAGCCCCATGTTCGTCGGTACTTGTGGCATCTCTGCCATATGCTGCAAACTGACCTGTGCTAGTCGATCACACTCTACCTGGTCGAGCGTGGCTATGTCATCTCTCAGCCCCCCATATTTCCACTCCCGACTCTTTAGTAATCCCCTCTGCAAAACAAACAATAAAACAATAAAATTCATTAAACCAATCATTAAAATCAAATTAAAAACATTTTAATCAAGCTTAATTTCTTAAAAAAATGATGATATCGTTCACTATTGGACGATATCGTCCTAAATTGGGCAAAATCATCCTTTGTAGGATGAAATCATCTCCTATTTTGTAACTTGGGGATCATCCCTTGTTGGACGAGATCGCCCCTAGTTCGTCGATTTCACCCTCAGACAAAATTGACGATGTAGAGACAATTTTGACGAAATAGGGACGATTTTGTCCCGATGTTGTCGACGGCCTAAAAATGGCCGCGATGCCCCAAAAAATAAAAATTTCAATCAAAAAATTGCATAAATTAAATCCAAACATAATTCATTAGGATTAGATCCTTACCCGTAGCCCGAGCCGGACCTTTGTCGATCGGTGTGCTGTCTCCACCATTTTTTTTCTCTACAGAGCTCTAAAACCAATAAAATTGAACAGTAAAAATGAATTAGGGTTTTACCCTATTTTCTTAATTTTATTTTAAATCAACAACATTTTTTTCAATTTTGCTTTTCTACGCTTTTACCTCAAACGTTCGATTTGGGTAAAAACACGGAGGGGGCACCATAGTAAGCAGTTGTACGATTCAACCTAGAATCATCATTTAAAAATTGAGTAAATTTTTGCTTTCTTGTAAAACGGGAAAAACTCGTCTTTAACGCATTTTCTTCGAAAAATTCACTAAAGAGGGGGCAAAATGTAGCACCCTAAAATTGGCACAGTTAAACCTTAGTAAAAAGATAAAAATTTGAATTTTAACCCCAAACCGCCCGTTAACGCCCATTACCCGCTTTCCTTGTTTTTCGCACCATTTTTAGGATTTGTTTTGATCGTTGGATGATATCATCGCAGATCAGATGAAATCGTCCCAGATCTGACGAATTCATCTGGAACAGAACATCCAGACGATTTCGTCCCAAAACCAAATTTTCATAATTAGCTTCTATTTCAACAGCTTCTCTAACCTCGGCAGAAAGCGTGTATGCGCAGTTAGAGTCTCCCCCATTGGAGATCTCCCAAATTGGGATGATCTCCAACCTCCTAACCTCTCCCTAATCCTATATAAACTAAGACTTTCTCAATTTATCCCCCTGAACCCCCTAGCTGATGGATTTCCCTGCAAATTTAGTTCCTTGTGTCTTAGAACACCTTCATACTTTTGTTTGCATTGCATGTTTCAAGTTTTCTTGTAGGAATCTTACTGTTCTTTAGCTGGAGCAATCCTGGATCATCGTAGGCGATTCCAGACGATTTTGGACGATCCTGTCGCAGATTGATGACAATCGCGTACGATTGGAGGCGATCTCTACTGTAGTCCAGATTGGGGGAAATCAGAGCCTAGAGTTTGCATTTTATTTTCATTTCTCTGCATTTCTTTATACATTATCTTAGTTATTATATTTATGCATCCTAGAGTTCACCTCATTTAGTATAGATGCATGATAAATTCAAAATAAACTGTCAAATTGATGCATTTCCTTTTAATTGCTATTTGGATTTATCATTTGGGCAAGTCCACTGTTATTTCTATCATTTCCCCTTGCTTTTATAGTTGCATTTTTGGTATTTTGTATCTGTTTCTGTAGTTGTAGATTTTTGATGAATTCGTTAGATAAACGATGATCTCATCTGATCTTAGATGACTGACTGTGATCTGAGATGATTCCATGCAATTCCAGACGATTACGTATGATTTGAGACGATTTGGACTGCTACAAGACTCAAAATATTCATCATACATCTGGAATCAGGTATGTTCTGTCCTATTTAGCATATTATCTATGTTTAGAATTTATTCATGTTTTTTGTATTCATAAAAATCAGCATTGGCATATAGAATAGTTTAGATTCATCTTGGCCAAACCTAGGAATTGAATGATTAAAGCACAAAATGAATACATCAAACCTAATATCAACCTAGGTGTGGAAAATGCCACTCAAAATTTTCCTGGTGAACCCACCATCCATCAAAAATTCACCCTTATACCCCTCCCCCGAGAGGTGGGACCTTCAAAGGGCCTCTCAGTCCGAGGTATTGTCCCATCCTTCTCACATCCCCCTTCCGGGCGTGGATCCTGTAGCCTGAAGGTAAGGATGCAAAAAATTTGGAGCGATACAGGTGCCCCAATGCCAGACCCTGCTCTTCATTCCCCTACCTCACATGGCATTGTTGCACTCACTGGGACTCCTAGTACACCTGTCGCCAAACCTTCTAGTGAGGCATCCCCCATTCATTCTTTATATTTGTTTACCCCTTCGGCTGGATATCCAGCATTATTTGAATTCGAATTGTCCATGATGAAGGAATGCCCTCTAGCTAAGAAGCTAGTCCTAGCTCGGCAAAATACAAAAAAAATGCTGAAGGAGGCGAGGAAGAAGAGAGGGCACTCTCTGGCCCAGGTTGAAAAATGCACTGTATTCTATTTGAAGGCTGGGAAGTTGCATAAAGTAAAAAAGATCCCCAAGGTCCAGAAGCACCTGGATGAAATGACTCCAGCGGACTATGACTACCAAGATAAATCCAAGGAACTGGAGCATTTGAATGTTGATAATGAATCTAAATCTATGCACGTCAAGATCAAAACTTTCCATGTGCATGTAAACATCGCTAATCAACGTAGATTTGAAGCAGAAAATGCCAACATCAAGTTGGAAGAAGAGCTATCTAGAATCCGCTCCAAGCTAGAGGATTCAGAGAAGCAGTGTAAGCTGATGAAAAAGGAAACACACACCCTGAAACAAAAAATTCTACAACTGCAGTGTATAGCTCAGAACCAAGCACAGAGACAAGCCAAGAATGATCTGAAGGCCAAGGAAGTTGAAATCAAAATCTTGCAGTTACAGCAGTAGTTGCACAAAAAAGAAATCTTGGAGCTGTTTGATAGAGGCAGGATCAAAGAAATCCGCTCACACTTGCTTAAAAATTTTAGATCCCGGGCCTCTAGTGCCCTATCAATTTTGACCTATATTATTGAAGCACAGCGTGCCACTGGTGAAGGAGGGCCAATCATAAATGATGTCACTCAGAAAGCTAGAGGCCGACTCAAACTAGCCTTTGATGTCCAAAGCATGAAATATCAAGACTTGCAGGTTGCTGCAATGAGTCAGATAGCTAGAGATTGGTCCATGGCCCAAGCCATAGTTCATGCCTTCTTTTCAAAGGTGAGGAAGGAAAAAAAGGCGAAGGACCTCCTGGACATGTTTGAGAATGAGCAACGCACATCGCTAGGTTATTTCTAGGATCTCTCTTCTTTAGGTTTCCCAAGCTTCACGAATGATGATGGGAATATTTTGACCAAGGAAGAGTTTAACCCGGCATGGCTTCAGTTTGAAGGTGAATTCTCAAAGATAGACGAATGGGCAGAGCCTATAACATAAGGTCAGGTCACAGATTTCATTCCGAGACACTGCAAGATTACAGCCTACATGAATGACTTTTACACTAGGGCCAAACATGCTGATATCGGGCAAATTGATCAGTTTCGCATTTTGGTTAAGGCATTACAAGATCAAGAGCCTTTCTCAAGGGGTGACTGGTCTCATGTACGCCAAACCATGAAGTGCATCCATGATCGCCTTGCCCCATCACCACAACAGGAAGCCGCACCAGAGGAAGCAGTAGAAGAAGAAGAGGAAGAAGAAGAACAAGCCGTGGAAGCACCCCAGGAGATTGAAAAGGGAGAAGGGTCTAGAGGTAAATCTAGCCCAATAGATCAATGCTGAGGGTTCTCCCTTCGAGATGAGCTCATTGCCCCGCGAGCCACCAAGAATGTTGACAATTTTGTCACATTGCACAATGGGGTAGAAAAATTAAACTTCTTGTAAAGTATTTCTTTCAATTTCATGAATTTGTCCCCTTGTTTTTTTAGAAACAAAATTTTCAAGCATTATAGCAATTTTGGCTTTCCTTGCCACCCCCTTGTACATAAAATGAAGAAGAAAGAGCTTCACTGCCGAAAAATCTAAGGAAGATAGCTTCGTCGAAAGAAATCGCTAAGGATGAAAACTACTTCGGGCCCGAAGTCCCTCAAAAAACTACTTCGAACGAAAACCTTGCGAAGCGGCGTTGCCGAAGAAGGAATTCAAAGAAGATGTAAAAAAGAGCTTCGCACCTGAAGCATTTCTAGCAGTTACTTGGGGCAAAATTTTTGTGAAGCGGAATTCAAATGACATTTCAAAAGAACAGCTTCGTCGAAGGAAAATCGCTGTCTGAATTGGCTAAGGCAAGAAAACTACTTTGGGCCCAAAGCATTTCCAGCAGGTACTTCGGGTGAAAATATTGTGAAGTGGTGTTACCGAAGCAAAATGCAAAGGAAGAAGAAATAAAATTACTTCGGGCTCAAAGCACTTCAAAATATTACTTCGGGCAAGAAATTCGCGAAGTGGGATTTAAAGGAGCGCAATGTTGAAAACACTTCATCGAAAAGCCGTCGAAGCACCCACTTCGGGCCCTCGAGCCAGCGAACCATTTCTACTTCACTGAAAGTCGTTGCAAAGCATCTGCTTTGGCAAACTTTTGTGTGAAGTACTTTCACCCGAAGTAGAAGCAAAAAAAATGCATTTTGAAGGCAAGAATGCACTTCGGCCGAAATACCCCCGAACCGTAGTTTTGAAGAAGGATCACGGCGAAGCATTTCAAAGACTCATCAACAAAGTATCTACTTCGGGTGAAGGACCTCGTCGAAGCAGTTTTGGCACAGCGAAGCAGCGAGAAGTGAAGACCCCATTTTGAGGAAGAAATCTACTTCGGCTCTCACCACCCCCGAAGCTGTTTTGCGAAGCTCCACCATGCGAAGTGCAAATCAAGGAGAATCTACTTCAGCACAAGTCCATTGTGAAGCGAAGTTGCGAATGAAGAACTAGTGAAGCACTTCAATGGCACGCACTCCAAGCCAGGTATTTTTTGAAGGCGATCAAGTGCCTCATAAATGCATTTTTTCGTGCCCGATAAGCCCGTTGTGCATTTTTGGCAATTGGAAACAAAGTATCAGTCTCTAAAGAAGAGCTCGAAAAGCATGATGACCACTCGAGTATTGCACCCAGAAGCCAAGGATGCTCAGATGGCTTATTAATGCAAATTTCCATGGCTGACCCGGTCGCAATTTCCAATTTTGGCAATAGATTTGAGAGCTCAGTCACGAGGGCCGTGAGGAGTTGAATTCTCAGGTTTTGAGGATGTACTCCTCCATTTTGTGCAATTATGGCTTAGAGGGTCGGGTCCTCTATAAAAACCCATACATTGTAATGTAAAGGAGGGGGGGAAATTTTTGCTAGAAAGTTGTTGTAACTTGTATTCCTGCGATTAATACTAAAGAGCTTTGGACTCTATTTCTCTCTTGTATGTTGCCTTCTATGTTTATTTCTTTCATCTTTCTTCATTTGCATACTATAATTTTGAACTCTGGATTTAGGTGTGTGATTGGGGACTGAACCCTAAAATTTTCCCGAAGGATACATAGGAGAGGAAGACGTCGTGTTGGCCTTCTTTTATGCTACCTGTGAATAGTGTTTTTGCTATATTCACTTTTCTTAATCGTCGTTACTCTAAACCCTGAATTTCGATGAAAGGGAAAGGAGAATCCTGGGACTCGTCCAGAGGATACATAAGAGGGCTAATACTATGTTCATTTCATTTATTCTTGGTTTTCTTTGCTGCTGTTCCAAGTTATTGGCTAGTAATCGTGCTTCTGGTTCTTTCCCACCACTAAAATATTGAAATTTCTTCCCTTACTCTTTTATTTATTTTCTGCACCCTTACTCTGTTTATATCTTTCCTGCACCCTTATCTTAAACATCGAAGTAGTGTAGTATAGGAGCCGACATTCTCTTGATATTGGCACAAGGAGCATCTCTTCTCTTCGGCCTTTCAATGTTGGTCTAGGTCTAGGGCGCATTCATTTACCCAAATCCTTTCCTGGGCATATTTGATGACCAACAGTAACCACAAAATATAATACCAATAAATAACTTTAATATTTAAGGCAAAACATATAGCCAAACTAAAACTAAAATTATTTTTAATTACCTATATTTAGTTCTATTGGATTTTATAATACTTTCTAAAAAACATCTTAAAGCATACATTCATCGCAATCTCATGCACAAGTAAAAGAGTGAAATAAAAAGATCATATAGAAAAAATAGAATAAGAGAGAGATAATCAAAGTAATAATAATGCATAGGTTTTTATAGGCACCTTCATGATCACATAGCACAAGTTGACAGAATGGATTAGTCATTGGTTGTGTTTATAGTGATACCTAATATTTAATTTATTACAAGCCTCAAGATAACATAACTTGGATAAATATTAAGTTATAATATATTAAAACTTTAATTGAGGTTAAGATTACAAGTGGTTTAATTGATATAATTAAGGGTGAATACATTACTACTACCCATAGGACTACATAGATAATGCACATAGGATTACATAAATACCACCCATAGGATTACCTAGAGAATTCCCATAGACTTACATAGGGTATTTCCCTAGGCTTATATTGCACATACTCATATGCTTACATAAGAAGTACTCGAACGTACATCAACACTATCATCCTTGGATAAAAATATCTGATTATTGATATTACAACACCCCCATTAATCTAAGATAAGAGGTCAAGAAGAGAAGATATTATATAGGGTAACATATCCACCATAATGAATGCTTAAATAGATCAACGAATCTTCATCATGAATTTTGCTATATTCTCTTACCAAAGGTATATGGAGTGGACTAATTATCTTCCTCGAGCATGGAGCCATGAATTCACGTTTGGGATAAAAAATGTTGATCTTCCTATGAGAATATCTTCAATATGAAATATTATGGCATAATTTATCCTTCAATCTCGAATGAAAGTAGCTAAATCATCAAGTGATGGATGTAAGTTTTTGAATAATCATGTATCAATTTAAAGGAGCCCATAGGAACAAGGTGTACCTTACATTAGCCATACAAAACCTACTCCTATTATATCAAAAAAAAACTTCTATAACAATATAACATATTTTAAAAGTTATGTTACCAACATGTAGAGATAAAAAAATATATGATATAAAAAAGTGGTCCCAACATGCTTTTGTATGTAAAGTTATGACCTCTAGTAGGTTGGGTATCATATTACTCAATATTAGAGATAATTAAATTTCAAACATTAGGATTGACATGATATAATAATTGCTTTCCACATGTCATATTCTAAAGTATGCCACCTATCCTTTTTTTATTGGATGTCCACCACCACCATCTACCACTACTATGGTTTGATGAGTTGATATTTAATACTTGAAATTGTTTTATCAATAAAAATCCTATATATAAAATATTATCATATGGACATGTTAGTGCCATGCCAGTCACGCACATCATTAAATAGTAATGAAGAAGTAAATATGGGGTTTGAACTCATGTTCCCTAAGACTTCCAGAGTTGAGCATTTTTTTGCTAACTACAGAGCCACTAAGGGTGTTGTTTGTAAGTAATATCATTTACAATCTATGAAATAGTCAACCAATCATATAGAATCCAAAACAATTCTTTCACTATAACAAAGCTAGGAACCAATAATGATTAAACCAGATACCTAGAGTATACAACCAACATCATCAATTATCATGTTAGTGAGTAGATTGAGTTAAAGATTGCACCAGGGTATAAAAGCGATATTACTGAGATTACTTTAGAAAATAGACACAAAAAGAGTTTGTTAAAATTTAACCTTATGACCTTCTAACTGGAAGGATTTTATATGGGTTATGTTTTCCAAGATAGTAGAGTGCCAAATGAATAGGAACGATAGAACAATGTGCTATTATGTTGTGCATAATACTATCCAAAATTAGTTAAAATAAAATTTTAAACATTAGGATTTAGATGATCTAATAATTTATCCTATGTCGAATAGATGTCCTCTACAACTTGTCTACCACTAGTTTGGTTCAACAATTTGATATCTCACACTTGAAATTATTTGATTGGTCAAACTCCTTTATATATGTTAAAAAAAATATCATGGGGCCATGTAAGTTCCATGTCAATCATCCATATCACTATGTAATAAAAAGAAAAAATATTTAAAATTAGGACCCCTAGACCACCAAAATCTGAATCATCCTTCTATTGGTCATAAAGCGACTAAGAAAAATATCAATAAGCCATGTCATTCAGAATGCATAGAATAGTTGACCAAGATTATAAGCTCTAAAAAAATGTTCTCCAATATCACAAAACTAGGCACTAAGGAGGATCAAATAAAACTAGAGTATACAACCAACATTACCAACCTCATGCCATTTTTTAGGTCGAGTTAATAATCATCCTAGGGTATAAAAATGAGATTGGTAATTTTACTTTAAAAAAATGTATAAAAAGAGTTTTTCAAGGTTTGACCTCATGACCTAGTTGGAAGGGTTATGCTGTCCAAGATAACAAAGTGCTAAATGCATAGGAATGATAAAACTATTGGAGGTATTACATTATTTGGTACCTTGCAATAATAATGCAAGAACCATGTAAATAATTTAGTCTAGGGTGTGTTTAATATTTGAGTATATAGTAGGTGTCATGTAAATAAGTGTGGAGTTATGTGAGTGAGGTGTCATGTTAATAAATGTGAGTTATGTGTCATGTTAATAAGTGTGGAGTTATGAGTTTGTCATTTAGTATATGCAATCATGAGAGTCTTTGTCATATGTGGATATGTGGAGTTAATATTTGTTAATATGATATATTTCTTCTATGAGAAATATGAAGAGTCTCATATCCAATGTGTATATATGGAAGACAAAGCAATGTAATATGTGCTCGAAGAAGCTTGCAAATACATTGTATTTGCATTGCTTGAGTTTATAGTTATCAATAATATTTTATGTGATTTATTGTTCATTGTGTGAATATTTATGATTGTTTATTGTGATATCTTGTGGATAATATTGTGGAAGTATTGAATTGCTAACAATGGTATTAGAGCCACACCATTGAAGGTTTTGATAACTTATAGAGATAGGTGAAAATCCTGCATGTTTACCTAAATAGTGCAAAGAAAAAATTTCAAGGAGCTATAAAATTGAGAGAAATATTACAAATTACAATAAAAAAGAACAACACTTTTAGGAGGATCATAAAGGAACATAATTTAGATCCTGATATTTTGCTAAAGTAGAAGGAGAAAGAACTGCTTTTAACAATAACAGATCTTGTGAAAGAAGAAAAGACATTGTTGGGGAGTTTGGATATAGAAAAGGAATACCTAATTAGAATTGGTGCACTATAAGGGTAAAATTTTTAGACTCAAGGAGAGCCTAAAACTACCTCAGGCCCTCAAACTCAAGAGTAAAAAATTGAATGAACAGTTCACTAGTTGACTGTAAATTTTATTGTATTGTAGTCAACAATTTTGTAAAATATAATGATATCTTTTAAAATTAATAAAAAATACATTTCCAAAATTTGTGTATTATATTTTTTAATTATTGTTTCCATGTATATTTGTGTATTGGTTTAAAATTGATGATAATGCAATTATGTTTACTATTGGACTTTAAATTTACAAAATAGATATTTGCTATTAGTTTAAAGTTGATTGCCCGATATAGTATAGTTATTTTCAAAATAGATGTACCTAGGGGGACTTTAAATGTACATTATACAAATATCCAAGAATATAGTTGATCCATATAACACTTTCTACAATACATATAGGACTTTCTATAATATAAATATTTACAAAGGATACATGCATGCATGGGTTTAAATTTATTCAAATCCAACCATTGTTTACAATGCTCAATCAAGAAAAACAAGAATATGATATAAAACATAAAATTTTATGAATGTAGACAAATAATCCAATAACAAGGCTCTGATATAAAACATGAAATTTTATGAATAAGGCTATGATATAAAACATGAAATTTTATAAGCAAGGCTATGATATAAAACATAAAATTTTATGAGCTAAATATTTTATTTTTATACTTTTAGTAAACAAGAAATCCAATTTTGATAACCCAATAGACAACAAATGATAAGAAATACAATCAAATATATCATTTTTTTTAAATCTTGAAAATATTACAATCGAGAAAGCTGAAACAACACTTCTTAGCTTATCCAAAATCACTTGTACCTCATAGTTTATCTTTGTGTCTCCATAATATGATCGCTGCAAGTGTTGTTATCCTCATTATTATGACTATTAGTGATACCTCTTATGTCTGCTAGATATTTCTAATATGTCAAAGCTCTATCATAAGGATATTTTTCTAGCTTATAAGATGACACATATTCTCAAACAATTTTCCAAATTTTTCTCCAACCTGTTATGAACTTTAGATTTCACAAAATATGGTGCACTAAAAACCCTTTCATCTTCCATAGATCCCAAAAGCATTGTTTGACATAATTCATATAAATGAAAATATTCACTGACAATATCTTGTAAGACACTACTGGGATACAATTTTTTTCACAAGAATGTAATAGAACTTGGCTCATGAGGGTTAGTCAAGCACAAAATTTGATCAAACATTGTCAATCCAAAATTGCCTAATTATTTTATCAAGAGTTCTTTGTTGAGAATACCATTGATTTCAATATTATTGACTTCCACACATTTAGTGAAATGTTTAACAAGAGTACCCATATATTTTATAAACAACTCACTTGTATTATTATAGTCAATACAAGGATCCTAGAACATGGGGTTAACCACACCCATGGCCTCAAGCAAATCATCTCTTTGAAAATACTCTCTTATTTCTCTGGTCAAGGTTTATGCTATTTTTCTCAATTTAATATTTGTATTGTGTAAAACGACATCAAATCCATTGCATGTTATGGGTATTTGTTCCACATCGTCTATAACTATATGCAAACACTTTTCAAAACAATATAAAGGTATATCTTTTCCGTGAACATTAATACAAAGATGATCATTGATATTGAACTTAAAAAATATTTTTGGATCATTGGTGTTTGTTAAAGTTCTCCAACTATCAAACAAAGAATCCATAAAATTTTCTCTAGAAAAGTATAACCTATTAATATGTAGACATATTTGTTTTTTCACCTAATGAAATCAACAATATAAATGGATATTTTTTGACACAAGTTTAATCAAAGTTCTATTTCTTGCAACATTAGAAGAAAGCCACATAATGTGAGAAGTGTTTCTAAGTCCGTCATAAGGTATAAAAAATATTTTACCTTATCAACTACCCTATGGTTTGCATGCATAAACCTTGCTATGGATTGATATTTTGTAAAAACTATATGTAGGTTGAAACAAATAAATCCGCCTAGTATCTACATCTTTTAACAATTTTTTACCTTAAATAAATCCTAGTGTAAATTATTGAAACTTTGCAAAACTTTTTGGACTGCATGAAAAATAAACATGTATTTCATGGATAAGTTCTTCCACTCTCACAACATTTTCAAATGTGCTCACAATTTTATTTGCAAGATTCATTCTATGATCCATGCAATGAATGGGGATCAAATATGAGGTAATTTATGTTTGAAGTCGAACATAAAGACCATTCCCATGTCCTTGTATTGTGGCAACATCATAAACTTTGACACATTAACTTAGTGGCTATTTTTGTATCATCCATTCCCACAATATCCTTTAAACTAGTTACAACAACATTGTAAAGGTTTTCTACATTACAATTTTCCACCATATTATGTAGTGCTAGTAAATGAGGTTGCTTTAAATGATTTTGGAATGTGTAAACATGCATGCAAATCCAAGATGTGTTGTCAACAACATTTACCTAATAAATTGAAAGTGAAATGAATTTGACATGTTTTACTTTCTCTCTCAGGTCCTCCTCAACCAATGAGAGATATTTTCCATTTTCTAACCACTTTGATATAACCAATGAGCATTGGGAAGGTTCTCCACACCAACTAGTTGAAATAGATGCTTAAAATCAATAAAATAAAACATAGATATACCCTTTTTAAGAATAGTACATACAACAATAAATTGCAAATTTTTTTAAGCTAAAGCGGTCTTATAATTTTTTAAAAATTGAGCTTGAATCATCCCACCATTCTCAATAAGAGTTTTTTGTTGTTTCATTTCTTTTTCATATTCTTGTGCATATCTGACATGTACACATTCCGATGCATCCTGCCACCTAATTATTTTTGTAGTTGTTCCATCCCTTTATTTTACTGTCACATAAAATTTCCCATAATGTTTTTCTATTGTATCCAACTTAAGTTGCATCTTATGTTCCTTTCCTAATTTCGAACTATAAATGATTCATTTACATTATGTTGACAAATAATTATTGTTCTTTGGTTGCACTGGCTCAATAAATGGATATGTTGATGATAATTCAAGCTTAAATTTCCTTCCAATAGTCCACCTAGTTAGCTTTCTATGTTTAGGTTTTTGAGTAGAAGAGTCCCCAGAAGTTGGCATTTTATTAATATGTTTTTTTTTTTAATTTTTAATTTTAATTTTTTTTTTTAGTTGGCATGTTAGTTTCAAGAATCTCTTCAAGTGGTTGTTTCTTGTCATTGTTAAGAAAATTTTCATGTGGATCCATCTCATCCTTGGGAATATCTTCAAGTGGAGGCATATTAGGGTCAACATTATTTTTTGCAAAAAAAGGTGTGCTATATGTATGTACCTTAAATTTGTGTAGATGTCAATGGCTCACTCAATTTCAATATATGGCTAAAATATTTTAGGATAGTCTTTTTAACAAAATATTTGCTTCCCTTATTTCCATTTCTAGTACATGCCATTGTACCTACATAGAAAAAAAATATTTCATGTTAGAAAATGAACATGATGTTGAACAAAATTATGAAAATTCTAAAATTAGTATAAGGGAATTTATGGTCTACTACCAATCATAGAACGTATATTTCTTGCATCCCTTATCAACACTATTCGTGCTTTCTATATCTTGTCTTTGCTCTTTGAAGATCATCTCTACTATTGATCATCTTTGCTTCTTTGTGCTATTGATCGTATTTATTTTTTGTTGGTCATCTCTACTTGTCTCTGCTATCAATTGTCTATTTCATCTAATACCAGTCATATTTTTTCTTTGCTATCATTTTTCTATTTCCTCTACTATCGGTCATCTATTTTCTTTGCTATCGATTGTCTATTTCCTCTGCTATGAATTGTCTATTTCCTTTGCTATCGGTCATCTATTTCCTCCACTATCAGTCATAGTTTTTTCTCTACTATCATTCATTTATTTCCTTTACTATCAGTTGTTTATTCCCCTTGTTTCCTTAGCTATCAGTCATCTATTTCCTTTGCTACCAGTCATATATTTCCTCTACTATAGATCATCTACTTCCTCTATTATCGATCATTTGTCTGCTATCGGTCATTTTTTTCCTTTGCTACTGATAATCTATTTCCTCTGCTACCAGTCATCTATTTCCTATGCTACTAATAATATATTTCCTCTGCTACCAATCATCTATTTCCTCTGCTACCAATCATTTGTTTCCTCTACTATCAATCTTCTATTTCCTTTGCTACTACTTGTATCTAATTTTTGCATATCATTTTTTGCTACTACAAGTTGTTTTTCAATGTAATATTATCACAATCATGTTAGGTATATATATTGGTGGTACAATAGACAATTTTGACAATGTAAATAAAATTATTTATAATTTCATCCAAAATATCCACAATCTAGGCAGTAATATGAATAAAAACAGTGAAATTATTATCAAAGTGGGGCAAGCCAACCCATAAATAATTTTTACCTTAAAAATTTGGGTGAATGGGCCCCGATCAAGGGTCCCCATATTCACCAATTTAAAATTTCAAAAATCCTAATATTCATAAATTAATAATGACTCATCGTTATGCATAACCCTGTTTGCCACTACAATGAAAGACCATAAGGATTTATGAATTGGTTGATTGAACTTTAACATGTTTAATGTTTTTTGTTAATTTGAGATATATTTACAAACCAGATTTTGAAAGGAACCCAAAACCTTATTATAAACAGGGCTAGACTACCATAATTAAAAACAATATTTACAAAACAGTGTTACCACCTACTTTAAAAGCCCTCATCAACTTAGAGGGAAAAACACTAAAATAGAAAATCAGCTAAGAAAGGAAAACATACAGTAATAAAAAACCCATCAAAAGGGTCCTAGGTACCTCCAGAAAGGGGTCAACCCTAGAAACTTGATGAAATAATCTCAAAATTTCTACTTGATTACTGACACAAAAATGTTCTTTACCATCATACCGAAGCCAACCATCATGTCTGCGCCCTGGGAAGAGGGTCCCACTTTTGTCAATTTTTGCTATCTCCCTTTTTCTTCACAACATAGTGGGTTAGCATTTTGGAGGGTTCCTCCAGGTACTTGATCAAGGTGCAGATGGTGGATGCCACTAGCTTTAGCAACATTTGAGAGCTCTAATCCTCCCTATCACTTGTAGAGTCAGAAATGATGTGGGTGGAGGACGAAGATAGCTCCACCTTAGGTTTTTTAAGTCTGGCTAAATATCTGCCCATCGAGGGTGTATTAGAAATCGCTGGTCATTTCTTCTGCCTTGCACTCTTGAGAGGGGAGCCTTTGGGTTACCCAGCGCTATACCAGGACCACCAGGGGACTCACTAGGGTGGTTGGGCGACGAAGGAGCCTCCTTAGGGGGACTCACAAAAATCAATTTGATATTATGGATTAGAGACCTATTGGACAAGGCATGTCTATAGATAACTTCTAACAACCCCTGGTGCACTGGTTTCCCTCCTAAATTTTGATACTTCTCTAGGGTTAGGGACAAGGAGTATAATAGATAGTTAGGAATGTAAATTGGCTTACCATCTTGGAGATGATTGATGAAATCTAGATGAAAGCTTCTCAACGGCTTCTTCGGGTCATCACACGTAATAAATTACATAATGGGGAGTATGGCGATGTTATAGGGGGATAGAAGGGATGAAACATGCAACACTTATCCCACCCCAAACACTTCCCTTTGTAAAGGAATTGGTTTGTCTTCTCTTTCCAATTATGCTTGTCACACTTGATAAAGCGCCCAAATAGAGGGAATCCTGTGATATCTACAAGCAACTCAATTGAGACCTTGAAATGGATCCCTTAGACTGCAACCTCACCTTGGTTCCAAGTGGAGCCAAAACCTATGGTAATGCTATCATTGACTACAGATAATTTCATTAGGAAAGGGGTAAAACCCTTGGCATCCATAAATACTTTAGAAGTGGGGTCAATATCAAGCTGGGTAGGCTCAACAAAAGCCATGCTTTCAGGGGGAGAAGGGCAGCAACAGGGATACCAATAGAGCCAAAATAGGGAAAACAGATGAGGAACAACCATTGAGGAAACTAGTAGAGCCAAAGCAGGGAAGCTATATGGAGAGTAGGCAAAAATACTGGGGTCGAGGCTGGTTAAATGGTGGTGGGGTGAGCTAAGGTGGCTAGAAGTACTTGGATAAAATTGGATGAAATAGTGGTGGGAGGCATGGGATGCACCTCAATGGAGAATGTATGAGTGTGAACAATCATTTCCAATCATGACCAGATCAACCTCGATCGACATAAGATACGAAAGATAGAAAGTTGCACACAGGGCTAGGGAAGTTTCTAGAAACAAATCTGTAACGGGGGGGAGATTATTGGGAAAATCTAATGATAGCTTGGGGAAAAAGCAAGGGTAGAGAAAAAATGCCATGATTTATGGGACATAGGGGGAAACACCTTTCTGATCTATGATGCCTTATTGCATGGCAAGAAGAGTACTTGGCATTAAATTCTTTAGGAGTAGCAACTTGGGTGGTCTGCATGTCGATGGTGTTGAAATATGGATAGCACTTTAATTTTGTTGAGTGGGAAGTGTGCCAGTTTCCCCATGATTTTCCATCCCAGTACATGATCCTAGTAGCATGATTGGTGTACACGTGACAAATACTTGCAAACTAGAGAAAATGTCTAGCAAGACCTCACACAGTGAGAGTCATCCTTACATTTAGCATTGGTTTAAGCATCAACTTCTTAGGGCCTACCATATGAGGCTGTTTGATGTGGTTGCCAGGTTGGCCATGATATCAGCTAGTTGGTTAGCTTCCCTGAAGTTGTGGCAAATGGTTGATTGAGAGAGGCTTTGAAATATTTTCCTAGACTCTTAGATGGTGTTGAAGACTTTCTAGGATAGAGTCTTGTTGCTAGTCATGTAGTTGAGAGTCACCCTCAATGATGGCCCTTATGGGGTTCTCCTGAAGTAGGACAAGGCCATGCCACAGAGCCATGGCCTCCATAAAATTATTGGTTTGAGCCCCAAGGAATTTTGCATATACTAGGATAATGGTACATTCATGATCTTGGATGATACCTCTTGCCCCTGCAAGCTTAGGATTTCCCTTGGAGGCTCTGTCAAAGTTCATCTAGACCTACCATTTTGAAGGTGGCATCCACCTAAGATTGAATCTCAGGTTGGGTCTTGGTTGAGCTTTAGGGTCTTCATCAAGAATGCCAAGGGATTTGAATAGGGCTCGCTCACTCGCTTGGGGAGGGGTTGGGGAATAGAGAATAAGATGGATATTTTTGATAGCGTAGGGAATGGATTTGGAAACCACATCTATGGGGTCCTTAGGGGAGGATAAAAAGGCCTTGCTATTGTATTCTAACCATATTTTCTAGATCAAATGGTAGAGGTAGAAGGACCAGAGGGTGCAGAGCTTGGGATGGCAAAATAGATTCGGCAATTGGGAGAATAGGTATGGAATTGGGCTGAACCCACTGAATTTGGAAGGATTTAAGCAAGTGACCAAGGGTTGCGGATGAGAAGGCACAATTGGTGAAAATTTTATTCATGGATTCCTAGCTCGAAAGGCAAAGGTAGCATCGATTTAGGATCATGAAACCTCTTTTGGCCAAATTATCAAGCATGAAGATCTTGTTCTGAATGGTTATCCACGAGAAGAAGCTGATTTCTATGAGTTTGTAGTTTTGCCAACTTTACCTTAGAATGTCCTTCATAAGTATTCCATAACTTGGTACACATCTCATTAGCTAAATTACATACCATAACCTTTGCAAAATCTATCTCTCATAGGCCACTCAGAATACAATTCATTGCTCTTGCATTGATCTCAATGAATTTCTTAATAGTCTTACCTGCCTCAGGATCACCTTCAATCCTATACTCTTTTTCAACCATTTTCCATACCTCATATCATTATGATATCAAGTAGTTCTTCATCCTCATGCTCTAGAAAGCATAATTGTTACCATAAAACAATGGAGCCTTATTTGTACATGATCCATTCTATGAAGCCATTTGTGTTCTTGTGGAATCTACCCTCAAGCCGTTAGCTTTTTTGAAGGAACCCGCTCTGATACCAATTGAATAACATAAGCTTATACTGAGAGGGGGGCTGAATAGTATAAGACTACTTTTTACTTTCTTTCCAAACCAATATCAATTAATGTCCTTAATTGCAATAACAAAATATAGTAGTGTGTATTAATAACTCAGATAACAATAGTAAGCAAGAGCACAAGTTACCATACACAATTGAGACACAAGATTTAACATAGTTCCCCCAATGTGGGGTACTCCAAAAGATAATATCCTTATAATATTTCACACAAAAATAAGTATCCTTATCCAATACAATGATTTATTTGATCTGCTCAAAGCTAGGTAATAACAAGCTCACACAGAACTTGTCCAAAACTGCATAACAAGCTCACACAGAACTTGTCCAAAACTGCTCAACAAGCTCACACAAAACTTGTCCAAATTTCTTTGATCTGCTCAAATATAGGCAATAAAAAGCTCACACAAAACTTGTCTAAATTTGCATAACAAGCTCACACAAAACTTGTCCAAACCTGCTCAACATGGTCACACAGAACTTGTCCAAACCTGCTAAACAAGCTCACACAGAACTTGTCTAAAACTGCTCAACAAGCTCACATAGAAATTTCTCAAATATATTTCAACAAGCTCACTAAGAAATTGTCCAAATATGCTCTAGCAAGCTCACCAGGAACTTGCTCAAAACTGCTCTAGCAAGCTCACCAAGAACTTGCTCAACTCTACTCAATAGGCTCACTCAGAACCTCATCAAAATCTATCCCAAATCTGTCTAAAAATATCCACAAATCTGTCCCAAAATTGTCCACAAAGCCTTCTCAAAGGCTCAATCAATCATACACAAACTACCACAAATCTGTCCAAAAATCTATCCCAAAGGCCTTCTCAAAGGCTCAATCAATCATGCTCAAGTAGTACTCAAATATCATCCATAAATCTATGAAGGCAAGGCTCAAAGATGAACTCAACAATGAATGGAAATGCACTCTATAATGGATGACAACAATGATCCATAATGATCTCAACTTAACTCAACTTAAATCAATCTCAACTCAAGTCAACTCATAGAAGCATAAAGAGAATTGCTAGAGACTCAACATGTTCTAAGCTCAATCTCAACTCAAATCAGAATTGTAGAATAGTTTGTTTCATGGGACTTGAAAAATAAGCTCACACAATCACTTGACTAGGCTTAATCAACTCAACTCAACCAATCACAACAAGGGACAACTCTTTCTCACAAAACCCTAGTCCAAGCATGTATCAACCACAAATCTCACATAACAATGATACTCACGTTCTTTTCAAGTTCTTTACATAACCAATGGGTTTCAACAACTATGCTTATAAAATAAGGTTTAAACACAACTCTCAAACCAGAAAACCTTGAAACATTCAACCAACCTCTTTCGGAAAGGAAACCACAATCAATCCTTTTCACTCCAATGATATTTCAAAAATAAACCACCATAAACAATCAATAGGAGAATGTGCCCATACCTTTTTTATGCCAAGAAGTTGTCCATAAAATCTTCCGCACTAAACACAACTTTCCTTTCCAATCTCAATAAGGGTTAGTGGACTTCAAATAATAATCACAAGATAAAGCATAACTTAATTTACACCTTGTTGTGGGCCAAACAAGGTTAAATTTCTATCTATTTTGTCACTTGCCCGATCATTAATTATCAACCAGGGATTCGTAAAATTTTGAAGGATCTCTTACAGGATCATTCACAATACCACCTTGAGATGAGTCCTTCTAACTCTACTATTGGGGGGTGTTCAAAAGGTTGTCAATATCTCATGCACTCCTCAATAAAATACGTATGAAAAATTAAATCTTTAGAAAGAAAGCATTCATACGTGCATCTAAGAAATAATCAAACCTACTGCAATAATAAAACACAAATACAGGAAATGAAACTATGAAAGCATGAAATCTACAAAGCATAGAAAAGAAGGGGAAGAATACTATCTTGGAGTGGGCCCAAGCTCCAGAAGATCCCTCCCAATGTGAACACGCTTTAGGAACTTGTAGAATTTATTATGCAATCAAAGGATTACAATGTGTATTCTATATCTTCTATACAATTGCTATATGTTCTATATTCTATATTCTATATCTTTAGAGAGGTCTATGTGTGTTTATATAGCACACGCACAGGTCTTCTATTACAACTCGGTTACAACCATCGGTCTATTCCAGACTCGATGACGACAATCTGGTAAGCTTCGACCGTCATCTACCAAAAACTGGCTTTGTTCCTAATATTGGCATGTTCCGTAATTGGCTCATGCTTCACTTGGCATGGGCGACACAACTCCCAAAAATATCTTGTGTGGCATGGAGTTGTAACTGCACCATTTATTATCACCCGCGTCGTGTTTGATCTGGTCAACGTGCAAAAATAGAGGCGCCTTCCTTTGCGGAAGGTGCCTACCTTCTATTGGCGCCTTCCTGGAAGAGGAAGGCACCTATCTTCAATTGGCGCCTTCCTAGAAGGGGAAGGTGCCTACCTTCTTCTGGCGCCTTCCTGGAAGAGGAAGGTGCCTATCCATTATGCATCAGTTCCACAGTAAACAAAGTGCCAGGTCCATGAAAAAGACCTCGACTGATTAAATCTGACAAAATCAACAATATCTCCATAGAAACACACTAAAACACACAAATAATATAATACGCATAATCTCATTAAATAAATACATAATCATTGATAAAAACATACAATTCCTAATATATCATCGCATAATATCTGCTAAGACTCATACAAAAATATAGGTAATTCTGGGACTCATCATCCCCCCATGCCTAACATATGCCACGCCCTCGTGGCATCAAAACCGTAGGCACTCTGGTCATCGCCTGTATCTGGATGTTCCTGTTGCTATTGATTTTTGTCGATCTGCTCTCCTTGTTCTGGCTGCTATTGGGGTCGACATGACTACTGTGGGTGTCCTTGCCTAAAATGCTACTTTTGTAGCCTACCACAGGTTGGTTTCTTTGGTCCTGGGAACCACAAGGGGGATATCTGAATCACTTCCCCTTTGATGAACCACCTGGGCCTTATATGTTTTGGCCTCCTCAGGATCAGGCCTTGGATCTTCCTTGACCTTAGCTGCAACCTCCGACTCTGGGCCGAATATCCCCCATCTCTCTAACCATTTCCTTATTTTTGAGGGTCACCCTGGGGCTGAGCCATAAATTTTCCAAAATTTACTCTTATGTGCCGGATCAATACTGATGCCAGAGGTTCCTTGGACCCTCGAAGAGGATTTTCTCCCCTGCTTAGCTGCCCTCACCTCTCTGTGCAGTCGTTCAAACACTTTATGCCTATTGGAAAATGGATGCATATCCCAGTCATCATATTTTGGCTCTATGATAGCCTCCTTGGCCTTCTTTCAAGCAGTCCTAGGCCTTTTGGCTATGGCCTATGCAGGAACTATGACAGCTCGATCAGAGGGCTCTCTGGCGGCCATTCTTTCATTGTTGGGGACCTGCTCTACTGTCCCCACTGCTGCTGATGTTTTAGCTTCTTCTCCTGTAGGTTCAACAGGTTCTTCCCTGAGTTCCAGCTCTATCTGTGGGGGCTGATATGAGTCGGTTAGGTCAATAATAGGGGGCTCTATGGGGCTCTTGCGCTCCTGGCTCCCGAAAATAGAGGACTATTCCCTTGCCTTCGGGCTATTCTGCCACACATCTGATTGGAACTCTCCCACAGAGACTAATCACTCTCTGGAAGTGGGAGAGTTTTTCGGAACCTCCATCGCCCAGTCAGTCTGGGTTGATGCGTCCTTCCTTTTCACTCGCCCTACCTTCAATTCTTGATTTTATTTTTGTAGCTATTGAATCAGCTGCTCGAGGTGGGCAATTTTCTTTGCCTTCTCTTCTAGCTCACCTCTCTGACTGCTTTGGTAATCCTCCAACATTTGCTGGGCCATCCAACAGTTGGTTTTCTAGTCTAATGCTTCCTCTAGGGCCACGTCAATCTCACTGTTGCCCCTAGGGGTTTCTCTTTCTCGTGGGTCCTGGCCCATCAATTCCCACAGGGCCTGTGCTACAGTCCTCAACCTCCGAGTCTTCTTCCTCTTCTTGTGAGGAGAGGAGGAGTCACCATAGGCGCTTTCTCCTGGGGGCCAATTCTGGCTGCTATGACTCGGTCGCATTGCTGGCGAGCTATGCCCTGATGCCTCATGTTCGGGCATAGGGGAGTGTCCTCTCTCTTCTATGCATTCGGGCAGCATTTGCGGCCTGACATCCCCTACTTCCCTTGCAGGGATTTCTTTTGCTTGCATTGTGGGGCTTCCTACCGCTTGAATTGAAGGGATTTCTGCTACTTGCCCTACCTTGACAACTTCCATTGCCTGGCCTCCATCTTCTCCTGCATCAAGGTACTACCTATGATGGACGGATGCGCCTTCCTGATGGATGGATGCGCCTTCCTGGTATGGAAGGCGCTTTGAAATGCATGCGCCTTCCTGGGTAAGGAAGGCGCCCTTGAGGCTCATGCACCCAAAAAGGAGGGTGCTTCGATTTGATTTTTTTTTTTTTTAGGATGCGCCTTCCTGATGAGGAAGGCGCTCCCCTACTCTTTTTTTTTTTAGCACATTCTTATTTCGGCGGGGTGTCTTCTGGCAGTGGAAGGCGCCTTATTCACACGGGGCACCTTCTTGGGAGAGGAAGGTGCCTTCTTTCGATGGGCGCCTTCTTGGTGGCTGAAGGCGCCTTATTGAGGGGTGCCTTCTGGCGGGGGAAGGCACCTTATTTACACAGGGCACCTTCTTGGAAGAGGAAGGCGCCTTATTTTATCGGTAACCATGTCGTATTTGACCGAGAAAGGTGATCAGGCCTCCTCGAGATGACTTCATGCCTGCTTTTATTCTATTAGTGCTGGCATCGGGGTGCTGAGCCGAACCAGGCATGGTGTCCCAGATGCCTATCCGTCGAACTATCAGTTCCTCCACCTACAAAAAGCAAACAAAAAAAAAAGAAAAATACGGGTAGTTAGACGCATTCCGTGCCTGTTAGGCCCTGTGGCCAGGATGCCTGCAGCTTGCATGCGGGTGTCGTCCCTGCAAAATAAAACATGTTGTAAGAAAATTATTTACACCTATCTACTATTTTTTTTTTTGGTGAGCATTTTCATGCCCACCATTCTATTTTTCTGAGAGTTTGGATCCAGATTCATGGGGATGAGGTCTCCCCCATGCCTATTCTGGATCCCACCAGTACATTTTTGGACGTGCTATAGGGACGCAGTCGGTGGCCATTGACAGTCAATAGAACATTGCTACCGTCGATAGTTCTAACATGCACAACTCCATTCTTAATGAGTTCTACCACCTCATACGGTCCCATCCATCTCTGCATAAGCTTTCCCTTCCTTTCTTGGAACCGAGAATCATACAATAGTACCCATTCTCCTTCTTTGAACTGCTTCAGTTTGATGTGGCGGTCATGCCACCATTTCCTTTGCTTCTGTGTGATTTTCGTCTTCTGCAAAGCATCCATTCGGATTTCGTCTAGCTGATCCAGTTGTCGAATCCTTTCTTTTTGAGCGTCATCCAGGCTCAAATTCAATTCTAAAGTTGTTCTTAACGTCTTAATCTCAAACTCAATGGGCATCATTGCATTCTTCCCGTAGACCAGTAGGAAGGGTGTGAAACCTGTGGTAGACTTCCATGTAGTGTTGTATGCCCATACTACCTCTGGTAGCCGTGTAGCCCAATCCTTTCTGTGTTGTTGCATGGTCTTCGTCAGGATATTCTCAATCTCCCTGTTTGTTACTTCCACTTGCCCGTTTTCCTGTGGATGGTAGGGTGTAGTCTTATTGTGCCAAATTTTGTATTGCTCCATTAGCTCCTCAATCAAATTTGAAGTGAACTGAGGTCCCTGGTCCGTTGTTATTTCCCTGGGGACCCCAAACCATGTAAAAATATGAGCAAACAAAAAATTGGCAACTATTCTTTCTTTTGAATCTTTCAGTGCCTGGACTTCAACCCACTTGGTGACATAGTCTGTGCAGACTAAGATAAACCTCTTCCCTATTGAAGGTGGGTTAATTGGCCCCACAAAATCCATACCCCACTTATCAAAGGGTTCCAGGTGTACTTGAGGTTGGAGGGGCATTTCATCATGATGGGTTGGTCTACCCATCCTTTGGCACTCATCGCACTTGTTGACATACGCGGCTGCATCTTTGAATAGGTTAGGCCAGAAATACCTAGCCTACAGAACTTTATATGCAGTCTGTTTCCCTGCAAAGTGTCCTCCACAAGGTTCATCATGATAGGCTTTGAGTATCTCTGAGAATTCTTGCTCTGCCATGCACCTCCTTATGATTTGGTCACGTCCTATTTTGAATAGGAGGCCATCGATCCATAGGTAGGGTGCGCTCTTCTCTATCACCCCCTACTTTTCTCGGTATGAGAGAGCAGGTGAGGTTCTACCAGTGGCCAAGTAATTGGCTATGTCTGCATACCATGAGATTTGCTCATCGATGGTAAATAAGTGTTCATCCAAAAATTGGTCTTCCACTGCCGTATAGTCTGTTGGTGTCAACCTGGATAGGAAGTCTGCTACCACATTGTCCTTGCCCGGTTTGTCAACTATGGTGATATCAAATTCTTGCAACAGTAGGAGCCACCTAACCACTCTCCCGCCAATATCCGGCTTACTCATCAGGTATCTGATGGCTGCATGGTCCGTATGGATGAACACCTTATAGTCGGTGATGTAATGGCAAAATTTGTTTATGGCGTGCACCACTGCAAGAAACTCCTTTTTTGTTATCGTATAATTGAGCTCGGCTCCTACCAAGTTTTTACTGACGTAATAGATGGCGTAGAAATATTTGCCATATTTCTATCCCAGGACCGATCCAATCGCATTATTGGACGCATCACAATAAATGTGGAAGGGTATGGCCCAATCTGGTCCTCTTAAAACTGGTGCAGTTATCAGCTTCTCCTTAAGCAATTGAAAAGCTTCTTCGCAGTCTTCCATCCAGTTGAACTCTACGTCCTTAGACAATAGAGTGTGCAGTGGTTTTGCAATCTTGCTAAAATCGATGATAAATCATCGGTAGTACCCGACAGATCCGAGGAAACTCCTCACTTCTTTCTGCATCCTAGGGCTGGGTAGGTCTTTGATGACCTCAATCTTCCTTCTATCAACTTTTAGCCCTGCTGTAGAGATATGGTGTCCCAGCACGATGCCTTCTTGCATCATCATGAAGCATTTTTCATTGCTCAGGGACAGATTGTTCTCCTCGCTTCTTTCGAGCACTTTCTCCAGGTTCAACATTGCTTCTTCAAAGGTCTCTCCATAAACGGTGAAGTCATCCATGTATACTTTGACCGCTTCTCCTATCATGTCCAAAAATATGCTAAGCACCGCCCTCTAAAAGGTGGCCGGTGCATTGCATAACCCAAAGGGTAATACCTGGTAAGCAAACATTCCCCATGGGTAGGTGAACGTTGTTTTATCCTGATCCTCTCCTCCTATCTGGATCTGATTGTATCCATTGAACCCATCCAGGAAGGAGAAGTACTTTCATCCTAAAAGTGTGTCCAAGACTTGATCAATGAATGGGAGCGGGAAGTGGTCTTTCTTAGTTGCTTTATTCAGCGCTCTGTAGTCCACGCAGATTCACCATTTCCCATTTTTCTTAGGGACTACCACAAGTGGTGACACCCACTCACTATCAAAAATTGGATAGATGAATCCGACAGCCAAGAGTTTCTGTAACTCTATTTTGACAATGTCCTTCATTGCCGGGTTCATTCTCCTCTGTGGTTGCCTGCTTGGAGTCGCTTGCTCATCAAGGTATATTCTATGAGTGCAGATTTTTGGGTGAATACCCTTCATGTCCGAGTAGTCCCATGCAAATGCCTATTGGTGTCTTACCAGGAGTTCTTCTACTTTTGCCAGTTGTGCAGGAGTCAACCCACTGCTGACATTCAACGTCCTTCCTGGCCCAACAGTTATCTGCTGGACGTGATGATCATGAGCGCCAGCCAATGGCGATCCAGGTGTGCTGGTAGAGGACTCTCCATGGAGGAATTCTACAATAGCCCCATCCTCATCTTCTTCCTCTGCTAACTCATCTAACGCCATTACTGGCTGGATTATGGATAGCTCTTGATAATTATGCCTGGGTAACGTAGCTTCTCCCAATGGGTTGACAGACTACATAGGGGGCGAAATGGTCAATCTCTTGATGTTTTGGCCATCGAAGATGGTCATCAGCCCATCTCGATAGCTGATGTAGGCATCGACTATTGCCAGCCATGGTCTCCCCAAAATGAGCGGGTAGCCACCCAGCCTAGTCTTGGACTGCAAGACCAGGAAATCGGCTGGGTATTCCCATGCACTAACTATCACCGTTACATCCTCTAGCATTCCCTCTGGTGCTACTGTCGATCGGTCAGCTAATTGCAGCACTATCGTGGTGGGTCTTAGGTTCGTGAGTTGTAGCCTCTGCATGGTTTCTTGAGGCATTACGTTGATGGCTGCTCCAAGATCGACCAACGTATTAAACAAGGAATGCCCTTTGATTTTTACAGTCAGTATTGGACTGCCTGGATCCATGTACTTGGGATGACATATCTTGCCCATCATCAGGTCCGCTAATTTACCCATGACATTGATAGTCTGGGTTGCTTTCCACCCTGGCTTCCTCAAGCACATTTCTCTTATTGCCTTGTTGTATATTGGAACATCTCGGATGGCTTGAAATAGTGGTATCATCACTGTGAGGTTCTTCAGACTCGATAGGATATCAAACTCCGACTACTTTTGTTTCTTCTATTCTTGCAATCGATAAGGGAATGGAGCCTTTGCTCTCTCAGCTATTTCCTCTATCACCTCTTCCACAAGAGGTGTTTCTTCTTCTTCTTCTTCCTCTTCTTCTACCAGTGGAGGTGTTTCTACTCCTAACTGCCTACCTGACCTAAGCTGAATATTGTACATAGGATACATCTCACCTTCGATGTTGTATGTCGGCTGATTTACTCTATTGTTTGGATTAGCCATCGGTTGTGCTGGTAGCTGCGTAGGTCTCACTACTGGTAGAGCCGACAAGTTTTGATGGGGTTGAGTTGGCGCTACATTCTGTGGGGCCAGATTCCATGGTGTGTGGCCTCTCCACTATTGCCCTGGATATTGGTACTGCATCCAGGGTTGTTGATTCATGAATGCCGCTCCTGGGGGTGCGTTGGACCAAGGTGATGGCCCCCACCATCCCATGTTGGATGGTTGAGGTGGACCTTGTGGCATGTATGGCATTCCTCCATATTGTGACATTCCAGCTGGCATACTCCCCGTAGGGGGTTGTGGCCAACTCTTTCGGTTACCTATGAAATAGGCTTTCGATGTCTCAGCCTCCTCCTGGTTGCTAGGCAACTTTGGGCACAATCGAGTCTTATGATTCAGTTTGCATACTGTGCATACTCTAATATTGTTCTCCGGGCATGCATTCTTTGCATGCTTTCCTCTGCATTTTGGGCAGAAATAGGTTAATGCTGCCTCATTCTCTTGTTTCTTCTTCTCTAACAACAATGTGTCCATCTGCAATGCTAGAGAAGAGAGCATCTCACTTTTCATATCTTCCAACATATTGCCAAGTTCTGTCTTTGTCATCGAAGCAGTCGCTTTGATGCTTTTGGAAGTGGTCTTGCCTCTTCTTCTTGAGTAATTTCGGTAGAGTTGTCGGATATCTTCCATATCATGCTGGTAGACATCACCTCCAGAAATCATATTAAGAGCCTCTAATGATTCATTATTAAGTCCCCTCAAGAAGATGCTTTTGAGGGACTTATCGGACAACTTTGCGTGGGGAGATCGTTGAAGATTAAAATTAAATCTCTCCCAGTACTCCTCGAGAGACTCATCCTCTTTCTGCATCATGCTCAGGACTTCTTCTCTGGAATCTCTTGCTCTCCCAAAATCTTGGTATTGCTCTTGAAAGAGCTTCTTCATTTGATCCCATGTCACTATGTGCTTTTCTCCCAGACCGATGAACCACCGTAGAGTTGCATCGTCCAGTGTAGAAGGGAAGAGTTTCAGCTTTTGCGTATCTGATTTATAATCCACAGACCTGCACAAAACATCAAACTTGAATAAGAATAGGTCAGGGTCTTCGGTCGGGTATCCTCTGAAGGTAGGGAGATGAGCAGGGGATATGTTTTTCATCTTGGTGTCTCCTACTCCTTCGTCAATCGGGAAGCTAAATCCAGATGAGACTTCTTCTGTGTCAGCCATTTTTTCAGGAAATGTGGTCTCAAATGCAGCACTTATGGCCTTATGGTCATTTAAAACTTTTTGAGTCAAAGCGCTAAGATTATCTGGAGTTATTGTCTGATATTGCACAACTTTCCACAACAAGGCTTCTTCTAGGGGTGTTCTTTTAAACAATGAGTTCGTAACTGTTCGTTCTTCCCCAAGTAGATGGGATGAGGAAGCACTTCATTCAAAGTGTTGATCCTCGCTCCAGTGGATTGTTGGTTGCGAGTCAGGCGACTCTAGTTCTAAAGAGCTTTGTTTTATGAACCGACCGTCAGGTCCTCTTCTTCTCGAAGAACTCATACAAATTTAGGTAGAAGGTTTCGGGTATTGGAATGGATCTAAAAGACGCTTCCCCAACAATGGCACCAAAATGTTGTGGGCCAAACAAGGTTAACTTTCTATCTATTTTGTCACTTGCCCGATCATTAATTATCAACCAGGGATTCATAAACTTTCGAAGGATCTCTTACAGGATCATTCACAATACCACCTTGAGATGAGTCCTTCTAACTCTACTATTGGGGGGTGTTCAAAAGGTTGTCAATCTCTCATGCACTCCTCAATAAAATGCGTATGAACAATTAAATCTTCAGAAAGAAAGCATTCATACGTGCATCTAAGAAATAATCAAACCTACTACAATAATAAAACACAAATACAGGAAATGAAACTATGAAAGCATGAAATCTACAAAGCATAGAAAAGAAGGGGAAGAATATTGTCTTGGAGTGGGCCCAAGCTCCAGTAGATCCCTCCCAATGTGAACACGCTTTAGGAACTTGTAGACTTTATTATGCAATCAAAGGATTACAATGTGTATTCTATATCTTCTATACAATTGCTATATGTTCTATATTCTATATTCTATCTCTTCAGAGAGGTCTGTGTGTGTTTATATAGCACACGCATAGGTCTTCTATTACAACTCGGTTACAACCATCGGTCTATTCCAGACTCGACGATGGCAATCTGGTAAGCTTCGGTCGTCGTCTACCAAAAATTGGCTTTGTTCCTAATATTGGCGTGTTCCATAATTGGCTCATGCTTCACTTGGCATGGGCGGCACAACTCCCACAAATATCCTGTGTGGCATGGAGTTGTAACTACACCATTTATTATCACCCGCATCATGTTTGATCTGGTCAACATGCAAAAATAGAGGTGCCTTCCTTTGTGGAAGGTGCCTACCTTCTATTGGCGCCTTCCTGGAAGAGGAAGGTGCCTATCTTCAATTGGCGCCTTCCTGGAAGGGGAAGGCGCCTACCTTCTTCTGGCGCCTTCCTGGAAGAGGAAGGCGCCTGTCCATTATGCATCAGTTCCATAGTAAACAAAGTGCCAGGTCCATGAAAAAGACCTCGACTGATTAAATCTGACAAAATCAACAATATCTCCATAGAAACACACTAAAACACACAAATCAGATAATACGCATAATCTCATTAAATAAATACATAATCATTGATAAAAACATACAATTCCTAATATATCACCGCATAATATCTGCTAAGACTCATACAAAAATATAGGCAATTCTGGGACTCATCATCCACAATGATCTCAACTTAACTCAACTCAAATCAATCTCAACTCAAGTCAACTCATAGAATCATAAAGAGAATTTTTAGAGACTCAACATGTTCTAAGATCAATATCAACTCAAATCAGAATTATAGAATAGTTTGTTTCATGGGACTTGAACAATCAGCTCACACAATCACTTGACTAGGTTTAATCAACTCAACTCAACCAATCGCAACAAGGGATAACTCTTTCTCACAAAACCCTAGTCCAAGCATGTATCAACCACAAATCTCACATAACAATGATACTCACGTTCTTTTCAAGTTCTTTACATAACAACAACTATGCTTATAAAATAATGTTTGAAAACAACTCTCAAACTAGAAAACCTTGAAACATTCAACCAACCACTTTCGAAAAGGAAACCACAATCAATCCTTTTCACTCCAATGATATTTCAAAAATCAACCACCATAAACAATCAATAGGAGAATGTGCCCATACCTTTTTTATGCCAAGAAGTTATCCACAAAATATTCCGCACTAAACACAACTTTATTTTCCAATCTCAATAAGGGTTAGTGGACTTCAAATAATAATCACAAGATAAAGCATAACTCAATTTACACCTTTTTACTCCAACTTAATAAACACATCCACCAAAGTCCTTTTTTAATAAAAACCCTTATCAAAATAATAATCAATAAACCTCTTAGAAATTATTTTATAACAACTCCTTATTTCTCCTAAATATTAATTCTCAATTTCATGAACATCAAATTAAATCAACAACTCATTCACTTTTGAAATAATAATCACAACTCTTATAAAAACAAAGTTTAATTAAAAACTTTAATTATTCCTAACCACCTTATAACTCCAACTTAGGGCTTAACAAAATTAATTAGAGAAAAAATGTATTTACCTCCTCAGGGGGATTTGAACCCCTGACTTGCCCACCCCGTGAGTGCCTTAGCCATGGCTAAGGTTGCCACACGAGCTAGCCGCTCATTTGAAAGGGAAAGACACAGTGTGCTTTAAAACCTTTCCTCCCTTTCCACAAATCAAAAGCGTTTCGATTGCTTTTCTTCCAACACCTTCGGAACACAGTCAAGGGAATTCAAAACCTTGACGTTTCATCTGCCCCATGCCTTAGCCAAAATCCAATTGCCAATGCGTCACGCTACCCACTATGCCTTTTGTCTTGACCTCACTTTGTCTTATTCGTTGCTTCCGCTTTCCAAAGGATTTTGCACGAGCTCTTATTCAGATTCTTTTTCCAACGATTAATTCATGAGCTCACATTTGTTTATGAACCTTAGGTATCCCCTTTATATAGCCTCCTTATTATTTTCGATGACGTCGGTGGAAATCTTGCATATTTAATTTTAATTTTAAATTTTAAATAATTTAAATTTAAACTAAATATTAAAAATTAAATATCTTCATCACCGGGGCAGCTTTTTCGATGAAATGAAAGGCCAACTTGGGTTTTGAGAAAAACCCAGTTCAAATATGCCATCCATGGTTTTAAATAAAACTTTTTATTTTTCCTGCCTTGGTTTTCACAAAAATCTTGTATTTATCCATGCTTTCCAAAATATCATTTGGCCACCAAAACTCAATGTGATCCATGTGACATCAATGATAACATAAAATAACTCAAATTGCCAACATATCTTCTGGCCTACATCATTCTCGTAAAGATGGAGAATGTGCTTAATGATATTGGCTTGGGCAACAAAAGTTGAAGTGGACAAGATAGTGTCGTCAATGAACTACTGGTGGGTAACTGACTTGAGACCATAGGTAGTTTTGATTCCAAAGATGAGCCCTCTTCTTCCAACACTTGAAATGGTCCTTCCAAGAGCTTTAGCCAAGATGATAAACAAAATAGGGGATAGGGGATCTCCCTACCTCAGCCCTCTAGAGCTAGGGAAGAACCCAGTAGGGGACCCATTGACTAAGACAGAGAACCACCTAGAGGATATGCATCTTTTGATTAAGTCAACCCAGGTTGGGTGAAATCAAAATTTGAGGAGAACCTCAATAAGGAAATCCCAGCTCACCTTTTAGAAGGCTTTGTTCATATCCAGCTTGAGAAGGAAAGATGGTTTATTGGCAAAGATGGTTGAATGCAAGGCCTCATGGATGGTGATCACTCTGTTTGTAATGACTATCCCTTTGATAGAGCTACCCTAGCTGGGGTCGATGATGAGGGGGAGGATTTCCTTGAGCCTATTAGCTAGAGCTTTGGTTAGGATTTTATAAAGGACATTGCAGAGGCTGATAGGATGAAAGTCAAAAAGATATTTGGAGGCTTAGAATTTAGGGACAAGGGCGATGAAGGTTGAGTTGATTCCTAAAGTAATGGCCTTAGTAGACTGAATATATCTAACTGTAGCACACACCTTGATCTCAATCAAAATCCAAATACTTGGAAGAAGCATGAAGGGAAATTGTTTAGGCAAAGGGACTTGTCAGGCTGCATAGAGAACATGGCCCCTTTGATTTATTCAACCATTAGGGGGTTGATGAACATCTCGTTGGTAGTAGGAGGAATGGAATGAGGGATATGGTCTAAGAGGGTCTTGGCCTCCTAGGGGGAGGATTGAGAGGGGGTGCCTAGGAGGTACTGCAAGAAGTTGTATTCCTCATCCCAAATCTCAGAGATTTCCCTTGTGACCCTACCATCACTGAAGGTGAGTTCTAAAATTTTTTTGGAGCTCTTGTTTCTCAAGGTAGAGGTATGGAAGAATTTTGTGTTCGAGCCACCATACTTGAGGCACATGGCTCTTGATTTTTACCTCCAATACATTTCTTCTCTAGATAGGATAATGTGGAAATATGCTAGCAATTTTCTCTCTTTAGCCTTGGAGTTGTTGTCCTAGGTGCCCTCCTAGAATTGTTGTTCTATGAGCTCTAACTTCTCTTTGATCATCCTTTTATTTTTAAAAATGTTACCAAAGGTTTCTCTGTTCTACACCCTGATATTATCCTTGATGAATCTAAGTTTTTGATATAATTATCCAAATGAGGATCCTTTGAATGGCTATTACCACCAATGGATGACTTGGCCCCTAAAGTATGGATGGTGGAACCACATCGCCTCGAAGCGAAAGGGGCTCTTGAAAGAGGGAGATTTGTCGGATTCAAAGAGAATGGGACTATGGTCAGAGCCAATTTTTAGAAGGCGTTTGAGGGTGGCATCTACAAAAATAGGGATGACCTCTCTCAAAAATAGGACCCTATCCAATTTGACTTGAATAAGATTTATTATAGCCCTTATATTTATCCAAGTGAACTTAGCCCCCTTCAGATGAACATCCATGAGTTCGTTCGCATCTATAAATACCCAAAGTTCCTCCATGCTTTTGGTAATCAGGGTATTGCCTCATTTCTTATCTAAATGGAACACGGGGCTATTGAAATCTCCTACAAGGATCTAGGGTATGGTTTTGAATGATTTTATCATGTGGTTAATCAATTCCCATAGCATGGATATTTCCAAAGGGTTATTAGGGGCATAGACATTGGAAAGGATCCAAGTGATGTTGCTGGATTTAAAGTGAAACAACATGTTGATGATTCTACTGGAGGAGAAAATTAGTATTCATTCAACTATAGATGGATCCCACATGCATAATAGTCCTTCAAACATTCCTTGAGCCAGGGTGAAGACAAATTCACACCCGTTCCATATAGCTTTGGTAATTGTTGCCACATTTTGCATGGGGTGCAATGTTTTCAATTTTGTAGCAGTGCTACTCTTTCTTTCCCCTCTTCCTCTCTTTCCCTTTCTTCCTCTCTCCTTTTCTCTCTCTTTCCTACATTCTATTTTTCCCCCCCTTTCTTGGAGCCCCTCAGTTGGATTTCAGAGTTGACAGTTTTGCCCTAGAAAATGGCTAAGTGTTGGTGCAAAGTTCGCACTTCGCCCAGTTTTGGTGCGAAGTTCGCACTTCACCCAGTTTTGGTGCGAAGTCCGCACTTTGCCTAGTTTTGGTGCGAAGTTCACACTTCACCCAGTTATGGTGTGAAGTTCGCACTTCGCCCAGTTTTGGTGCGAAGTCCGACTTCACCCCTCTTTCTGGGCGCACCTTGTAGCAGGCTGGCAGGCTGGCATAAATAATGACTAAGTGCTAGAGTGAAGTCCGTACGGTGGCAAAAACCAGCTCTCACCTGTGCGCAGTCTGACTTCACAGTGAAGTTGGAGTGCAAACTTGACAGGTGCGCAGTAGGGAAACAAACTCGAAAATGCACCCAAGGCATGAAGGCCTTCCCGACTGCGCTATTTTTTGCATTCATAACCCGATGGCGCTCTGATCCCAGACAAAGTTGGATAAACTGCCTTTCAAGGTAGACATGTGTCAAAAAACATCATCCATCATCTGACAAGTGTCCAGCTTCGGGATTTGAGCCAAGACATGCCGAGCAAAAGGACGAGCATGGGTTGCATTACCTATGCCAGTGACCTCATTTAGAGCTGATTGGAGGTTCTACCTGCTCCAGCTACCCGCATTCCTACCGAGAAGAAGTTTTGCCCAACGCACTACCATGTAGCTATACAACTTCCAGGAATACCATGTTGTGGGTACAGTCTAGTCCGACAAAGTTCAGCATTTGCAGCTCTTTCGCCGCTTTTTTCAGCTAGTTTTTGACTGGGACTTTGTGCCCATTAATGTAACGGGAGGGACTCGGGCTATACAAACCCACCATGATTTCATTGTAAAATGTGGAAGGGGAATGTCTGTTAGGGAACCATTGTAACCGTGCTTCTGCTTATAAATATAATTTGTATGCCTAGTTTTGTTTTGCTGCTTTTATTTCTATATGCTGCCTCTCCATTATATTCATGCTTTATGCTTTCCTATGTCACGGCTCGTTGATTCATTTTAGCATTTGGTGGTCAGGCGCCTGAAGCATTGCTTGTACTTTTGAATTTCATAGATTAGAGGATACATAGAATAGATGTGGTAGCAGTTCCATCAGTTGTGTGTTACGTTGCTGTCCGTAGTGGTGATTGATGCGTTGCCATGCTGTTAGTTCTCCTTGTAGGGAGAATGTTTGCTAGGGGACCATTGTAGCTGTGTGTATAAATTCTATGCATAACACATATACCTGGCTCTGATATCTCTTGGTTGCTTTCTATTTATGTGATTGTACATAGTGGTGATTGATGCATTGCCATGCTGTTAGTTCTCCTTGTAGGGAGAATGTTTGCTAGGGGACCATTGTAGCTGTGCGTACATAGCTTAATACAAAAAGTATACTTAGGTTTTGCAGTTCCTGGTCATGCTTTGTATTTATGATGTAGTAAGCAATGGTGATTGATGTGTTGCCGTACTGTTAGTTCCCCCCACCAAACTCCAATCATTTGTAAATTCTTTTTGTTTCTTTATCTCTTTCCTGCACTCTTAGCTTAAACCCCCCAAAGGAGCCGGCCTTCTCCGGAGATTGGCACAGAAGGCATCTCTTCCTTCCGGCCTTTCATGCTGGTGGGTGAATCTGGGCGCATTAACCCAAAATCCTTTCCTCATGGCAGATTCGTAACCAACAATTTCTCTGGCATGCCCGGTGGGACCAGGGTCCCACATTTGAAGAGATTTTCTGATCAGTCTCCACCTGGCGCTGACAGTGGTTTCTGAGCACTTGGTGAGACAAGGAAGTTTCTCACCCCCAACAGAATCGAAGCACCGGTGTTCACTTCATTGTTGTTCAAAATCTAAGCACCTAGCGACTCTACACAAACAAATCCTCTGAGTCTGAAAGACCAGTCCCAGCACCTTCATGCAAACAAGAAGGTGGCGAGCGAGGGATATGAGAAGCCTTCCTGACTTTTACAAACTGGACATCAACGCTAGAGGCAAAATTGCTAGGTTGGATGATCCACAAGCTTGTGTCAACAAAGCCGAGGCTGAAATTCTAGAAGAAGCCAAAGCTGAGTACAAAATAGAAGAGGCCAAGGAAGAAGAAGCATCTGCATCCTCAAAAAGTACTGACACTGAGTACACAACTGACGAAGGAGAAGAAGAAGAAATGGCTGCTCAGCAACAAAATTATGATGATCTCTTCTCGACGGTGGACTCTATAGGGCCCTTGGCCCTGGTCGGATAGCAAGCTGTGCCCCCTGCTACTTTAAAGTCTATCCCTACATACGATGGCTATGGCAAGACAGCGTACGAGCACATCCAGGACATCCTTGCCCTGGCCGCATTGCATACCATTACCGATGAGAGTGTGAAGACCCATCTATTGTCCCTTTCCCTAAGGGGAAAGCTTCTCTACTAGTGGAGATCACTGCTAGAGGGATCCATCACAGGGTGGCCCCAGCTTGCTATAAGGCTCGTGAAAGGATGCAACGAGTCTGCTGACCCTACTTCTTTGTTGCATCAGTTCCAAAGTATCTAGAGACATCCTCAAGAGGAGGTGTCTGACTTTAACATTAGGTTTGCAAGATCCTAGAAATGGGTACCTTATGAACTTTGGCCTTCAGCTGGCATGGTTGCTCACTACTATATGAGATCCTTCAACTCAAACATATGCCTGCTACTGAATATTGCCAGAATTAACGAGTTTCCTGCTCTGTATGAGGCTGCCTAGCAAGTTGAAGCTGACATTATTTCTATCGACAAACTCCCGTCTAGAGTGTAGGAACCCATTCATCCTGACTTCCCCAGATCCCAGTATCCTCCTGCTTTTGGTGGTGTGCCGTCCACATTAGGATAGCAACCCCAGCAATAGTGGAATCTAGCATCGGTTGTAACTCCTTATGGCCTGCCTCAATTGCATTATCCTCACCCGCCTCCTCCTACTCTACATTTTCTAGCACTTCCTGCTCCCCCACAGTACGCACCTTATTCTAAACCTCCTCCATTAGCCGCATTGCCTCCATCGGCACAGTTGTCACCTCCTAACAGTAGCATTCATAACACAATCCTCCAGGAGGTGCGGGCTTTGGCCTCAAGTTATCATGCCATGTCCAATGACATGACCGTTCTGAAGAAGAAGCAGGCCCAGATGGACCTTGCTCCTAGGAGGCCATATGCGCCCTCGACGCTAACAAAAGACAAGCCCCCAGAGCACCAGTTGCAGAGGCGTCCGCCTTCGAGAAATGCTGCTATAGAAGACCCGCCTAGTCCTTCCGACTAGGTTAACTGGTGCACTACGTGTAATGACCCACATTCGGAGGAAGACTACACATTGCACCAGCACTACATTTAGACTTTGGTCGGTAGTTCCATAGAGGACGATGAACTCTACATGATCCTGGACGGTAAATCCAACTTTGCCCTCCCAGAGGAGAATCTAGTGCTGCCTACAAAGGAAGAAAAGAAAACCGCAGATGCTGCCAAGCCTTTGCAAGTTTATTCCAGAAGAGAAAAACCGTAGCCCGGTGGGCTGCCACCATACAAATAGCTATGGCCCTACACAGCCCAGGAGAAGGCATCCAAAGATAAAGCTCCAGCCAGGCCTTCTCCGACAAAGGCTACCCCTATTCCATCCAAGCCTCCTATATCAAAAGCTCCAGTTTTGGCTAAAGCTCCTGTACCTCAGCCTCCAACTGAAACCAAATAACAAGCCCAGGAGAAGCTGAAGTACCCATCTCTAACCAAGAGACAGCGAGTTGAGGCTACCCAGCAGTACCAGATGAAGTATGAGCTGGCAAAAGAAGTAGAAGGAGCTAGTACCTCGAGCTATAGCATAGTAGACGAGTTGAAAAGAACACCTGCTAAGATCAGCATGTACGATGCTCTTCTGCTCCCAGGCCAGGTGGATGTGCTGCAAGAATCTCTAAAGAACATGAAAAGCGGCAAGTAGATACAGCCCACTGTCTTGGTTCAACCTCTGATAGTCTCAGCCACTGGGAAGAATAGACCACCTCCATTTTATCTGTCTTTATGGATGCAAGGGCACATAGTTCACAACTGCATGGTGGACTCTGTTGCTTCCATGACTATGATGCCGAAGGCCGTCTGCGATGAGATCGGGATGGAATACACACGTAGCAGCCAAGGCGTGCTATAATTAGATAGCACCCCTATCAATATAGTTGGTGTCATAAAGGACATCCCTATCTAGCTACACAAGGCTCTCGACATCGTGGTCATCCAAGAGGTCGTGGTTGTTGACCTGGCTCCCTACTTCGGCATGTGTCTCTCTCGAGAGTTCACTACGAAGTTGGGTGGGTACCTGTCTCTAGACTACTCACACATGGAAGTGCCCTTCAAAGGAAGGAGACTAAAAATTTTCAATGAGAAGCCTTCCACCTTCCTAGTAGAGAAGATACCCGAAGGAGAGTTGGACTGCATGGTCCAGATGTCGAAGGAAGAACTAGTGACAGTAGAGCTGACTGAGCAAGCCTTCGAAGTGCTACAGCTTGAAGAGGAGTTCTCTTTGTGGGACTTCAACGCCGTAATTGAGACAGAGCAGGGCTGTTACTCCATTGTACAGCCACCCGAGAGGCTTGACAAGTCAGCTGCAAAGGAAGTAGGACCTGCACCCGAGAAGCTGTGGAAGCTTTTCTTTAACGACGCGTGATGCAAAAATGGCGCTGGTGTAGGGGTGCTTCTAGTTTCTCCGACCAGGGTCTAGAAGGACTATACCTACAGGTTGGCCTGGAGCTGCACTAACAACTCGATGGAGTACAAAGCCCTGTGCTTGGGTTTGTGAAAGGCGGAGAGGCTGGGGATCAAACACCTACAGATCTTTGGAGATTCAGAGCTGGTGTGTCACCAAGTTACGAACAAGTGCACCTCCAAACAAAACTATCTTAGGGTGTACTGCAACCAGGTGTGGGACCTGATGGAGTCGTTCGACTCGTTGAATGTCAAGGCGATATCGCGTGAGAAAAACAAACACACTGACATTCTGGTGTCTGTTGGAGCCAGGTACATTCTTGTTGATGACGTCGTCTAGAAATTGAAGCTGGTTCACACTATTTATAGGCCTTCTATGCCTGATAAGGACACCCACTGGCAGGTGTTTAGTTGTGACGAGGAGATCGTCACATTTTTGGTTAACAATGTTGGTTCAATCGAAGGTAGAGACCCTGATGACGAGCAATATGAGGGGTTGATACAGTTAAAAAATAATCATGTCCCAAAAGGACTGATTACATTGGAGAGTCTATTTGATCAGAATGACAGAGCAATATCTCACAGGATCAAAGTAGACCCAAAGTAGTATGTCGACCTAGAAATCGAACCTGGTAAAACTATCAAGGTCAGGACAGACTGCACGTCAGAGGAACTTGAGCAGATCAGATCACTGTGCCAGGAGTTCCCCGACATCGTGGCCTGGTGCTACGAGGATTTGAGGGGGTATGATAGAGATGTCATTTAGCATACCATTGAGCTATAGGATGGCACCAAGCCATTCTGACAGAAGCAGAGGGCCGTAAATCCAAATATTGAGGCAATGATGAAAGTTGAGCTCTTGAAGATGCTAGTAGCCAAGATCATCTACCCCATCAAACATTCATCCTGGGTCACAAATTTGGTGCCTGTGAGGAAAAGGAATGGTGACATTCATCTCTGTGTCGACTTCAGAAACCTGAATCAGGCTTCCCTCAGGGACCACTATCCACTTCCCCAAATCGACCAGATTCTACACATCATTGCTGGAGCCCAGAGATTCTCACTTTTAGATGGATTTTCCAGCTACAACCAAATTTGGGTCAAATATGAGGACCAACATAAGACGACGTTCACCACAAAATGGGGTACGTTCACCTATCAACGCATGCCTTTTGGCTTATCCAATGCTGGTGCCACATTCCAAAGGGTCATGGACCTAGCCTTCCAAGAGCTGCTTAATAAGATCATTGTTATCTACCTTGATGACATGACTATTTTATCTCACCAAAGAGGGGATCATGTTTCCCACCTACAACAAATATTTGAGAGGTGTCGAGAATTTGACATTTCTATAAACCCGAAGAAGTCTGTCTTCACGATAAAATAAGGAAAGCTGCTGGGACATGTCATCTCCGAGGAAGGCCTAGCCATTGACCCTGACAGAGCAGAAGCCTTCCTTCACTTGCCATCCCCCATCGATAAAAAAGGGCTGCAGTCCTTCTTCGATCAGATTAACTTTGTGTGGAAGTTCATTTCGGACTTCGCACAGGTGATCAAGCCTATGGCCAAACTGCTGAAAAAAGATACAATTTATGAATGGACTGATGAGAGAGAGCAAGCCTTCAAGGAAATCAAGGCTTGAATTATGCAAGCTTCGGTGTTGACAAACCCGGACTACTCCAAGGACTTCATCCTTTATGTAGTGGGAGAACCCGAAAGTTACGTTGCAGTCCTAACTCAGAAGGGAGACGATGGCGAGGAGCACCCCATAGCGTTCTCGAGCCAAGTGATTCAACCGCATGAGGAAAAGTACAACTTTATAGAGCGGCAGGTTCATGCTGTTATGAAATCCCTCTGAAAGTTCAAGCATTTTGTCTCCCAGAGCAAAATGACTATCTTTGTGATTCACCCGGACGTTCGAAGCTTCATCATACAAGGAGAACCGGGTCACAAGAGAGCAGGATGGATTGCAAAAATCTAGGAGTTCGACATCAAAGTGTGGCCCACCAAGCTTATCAAAGGCCGAGCCTTATGTCAAGAATTGGCCCGAAGTGCTGTAGCCGGCATCTCTGCCTGTAAGTGGGAGGACACAGCGACACGCATCTACCTAGCCAACTCCTTATCGGAGGGGAGTGATTGGACAGATGAACTGGTGAGATATTTCTACACCGAAAGATGTCCAGATCACCTGAACGCCTCACAACGAAGGAGATTTCGGCTAGGTGCACTTAAGTACACTCTTCGCCCCGAGGGGCTTTACTTCAAAAACATCGACGGCATCTTGTTGCGGTGTGTCATAAAATCCGATCAGCCCAGGGTCCTTAGAGAATTTCATTCCAGGATGCCTGGGGGTCATCATTCTACAAGGCCTACGACCTTAAAATTAATTAGAGCTGGGTACTATTGGCCCCTTCTATTTATAGATGCTTATGCGGTCTGTTCCAAGTGTGATCAATGCCAGAGGTTTGCTGGCAAAAATAGAAAAGCACCCCTACCCCTTCAATCGATTCAGGTCGAGACTCTGTTCCAGCAATGGGGTCTAGACTTCATTGGGGTGATTTCACCTAATTCCTCCGCTGGACACAAGTTTATTCTTACAGCCATCGATTACTTCACATGATGGGCAGAGGCAATCCCAACCAAGAACGTAGACCAAGAAATGGTCATCAGGTTCATTGAGAGCTTGATTACCCGCTTCGGGGTTCCAGAGTCAATTGTGACAGACAATGGTCCGGGATTCGTAGGCGCTGTACTCACGGAGTACACTGGAAAACTTGGCATCTATCACAAGATGTATTCTAATTACTACCCATAGGGGAATGGCCTTGTCGACTCTACTAACAAGAGCCTCCTAAAAATCATCCAGAGGACCATTGACAGAAACAAGCGAACTTGGAATTTACTCCTGAATCAGGCACTGTGGGCGGACAAAGATTCATTCAAGAAATCCATCAGAACGTCCCCCTATGCGCTCGTCTATGGCAAAGAGGTTGTCATGCCATCCCACATTGAAATCCCTGCCCTATGGATGTTGGACGAAGACAGGAGCAGCGGAGACCCGGTGGACGACAGACTGTGCCAACTCCTGCAGTTGGAAGAAGACAGAGAAAAAGCATACCAGGCCTTCACTGATCATATTGTAGCCACTCAAGGCTAGTTTGCAAAAGGCACCACTGCTCGATTTTTTAAAATCGAGGACCTAGTGCTGAAGTGGGACTCATATAAGGCAAAGCTAGGCAATCACGGGAAGTTTGATGCTCTCTGGGAGGGCCCATATCAGATTTCTCGGGTAAACCAGTTCAATGCCTATGTACTTCGGGATATGGAGGGTCAGCTCCTACCTATCCCTGTTAACGGGTTCCACTTAAAAATTTACCACTGCTGAAGGTGCCCGAGTGGCCCTTCTTTGTAAAATTTTCCCTTATACATTTTTGTTTTCCAGCATGTACAGTTTCCAGCTTTCAGTTTTTTATTTTGTTTGAGCCGAACTGCGACATGGGAGAGAATACAGACTTCGCAGTGAAGTCTATTATCACTCCTCAGAAGGGTTGAAGTTCGTGAAGGGGCTGCTTGAGTGAAGAAGAAAGCAAAAAAATGTCTAAGTGTTGGCCGCTACTCGACTTCGCAGCGAAGTCGGGCTGCGCGCCAGCCAAAGAGTGAAGCTCGAAGGGAGAAAAACTGCAAAAGCATGAAGTGATCGGACTGCGCTCAGTTTTGAGTGAAGTTTGACTTTGCGCGCAAAGTCCGACTTCGATCGGCTTGCGCGCGAAGTACGAACTGCACGCAGCTCGCGCACGAAGTGCAAACTTCACGTGAAGTTCGAACTTCGCCCGAACTTCGACAAAGTCCGAACGCGCTTCATTGTTTAAGCACAACTCATGCGCCCGGTCCCGAGAGGCAGTAAAATTCTAAGTGTTCGCATCTCTTTCAATGTTTGTAAAGGTCTGACTGCGCTCAACCCTCGGGCGCGGTAGGAAAAAAAAGAAAGTCTCAACACAGGTTGCAGTTCAGACTGCGCTTAGTTTTGGGCGAAGTCCGACTGCGTTGGCGAAGTCGGATCTCGCCCAGTTTTGGGCGAAGTCCGATTGCGCCTTGTTTTCTGGGCCAGCTTGGACAGTTGTTTAAAAAAAAAAATGAATAAAATATTCTAAAAGCTCCAAGCTGGGCCCAAGGTGCATTGCGACCGTTTTGAGATGGGTTTCTGTGCCAAAGGGTTTTTTCTTAAGCAGTGTGCCCGGATTGCGGCAGTGACGTCAGCCATGGCACAGTGTTCAAGATAAATTTGATGATTGCACAGTCCTCAATAAAAAGTGTAATCAAAGAAGAATGGCATGGCAGCCGAGATACCTTTTTCAAAACATTATCCTGCATAGCCACCCAAGAAACTTAACTCCTTCACTTGCCAACCGACCTAACCCCTCCTGTGCGACATTAATGACACTGTCATTATCTAGAAAAGGGGGTCAGATGCATCCAGACATGCCAAACTACGCAGATTATTCCTGTGACTGTGAAATCTGCTATAGATGCCCTGAATTTGCAATTATTGTTGTTTCGAAGAGATGGACAGAGGAAAGATGCCAATGCTAGTGCAATCCAGTGAAGGGTGCGAACCCGAGGATTTACCATGGCCAGGTGTTTTTAGAAGTGAAACACCATCAAAGCGAAAGTCAAAGTCCTAACCCAAGAAATTACAGCATGGGCAAGCCCCACCACCTCTGGTAAATTACCTGGTGGGATACAGGGACGACTCGTTTTCTATGAGCCTGACTAAGCTGCAGACAAATATGGAGAGTCGGGCTGACAAGGTTTTGCCCTCTCACCATTTCGGAGCGATGTACAAGTCAAACCTTTTTCGGTTCTTATGTCCTCCTGTCCATCAATGCCTGGAACTGGTAGACCTGATTGTCAGACATTACAGACCAGCTACCCGACAGATTTGTAGCTCCAACGGTAAACCCTTATTTACACTACGCAAGGAGACTATTCAGCCAGCTTTTGCCCCAGGGTTGGAGTATGACTCCAGCACAATCTTCAGAAAGATAAATCTGGGCGAGCAGGTGGGACGCTTCATGCATACTAAAAGGATGAGGGATTTCTTCAATTCAGAGCTGAATGCCCCACTTGCAGCTGGACAGTGGCCAACTGGCCCCATGCCCTTGGCGAGGTTTCAAAGTAAATATTTATACACCATTTTGGCATGGATCCTCAGCTATGACTCTGATGAGCTGGTATAGTCGTACTAGCTAGCGCTGGCAGAATGTCTCCTGTGTGGAGAATCCTATGAACCAACAGTGCAGAGAAGTGGAAAGCGCCCCATATTTTTTGACTGGGTGGATTGGCTTGCATACGCCATCCACTCCAGCTTGGTGAAGCTCCAGAAGATGTAGTCCACTAAATTTTGGTTCAGTTCTGTCCTAACTTGGCTATGTTTGTATCATTTGCACTCCCGGATGCCGATCCCGAACCTGGAGAAGGTCAACGAGAAGGGAGAGCCACAGCCCGTCTACGACTGGACGGATGACCTATATCGAAAAGGGTCTTACTACAAGTTTAACTTCAACTTTATGGGGTTGGTCATGTCAGTCTTCAACGATGGCGAGATCCCTCGCCCCCCGCAGGAAATGATGAACTCTTTGCTGAGTCAGAAGCTCCAGGATGTTTTTAGACTGACACAGGGGATTATGGTTAGAATCTACGGATTCAAGGGCAAACCTCATCTGCTTCCCTACTGGTGCACGGATCATTAGTTTGGGATGGAGGTTGCCCGTCAGATGGAATACGTTGAGGAGGAGTTTGGCCTGGGAAAGAAAAGAGGCTAGATTTTTCAATATCCTCTTTCCTGGGTGAACGTTGATATTTTTGAGGTAGGACAACATGTCTACCTCGAGCGGGAGGTTTTTGACATTGGGTTGATTCTGCTACCACAGCGCTGGAAATACGACCCGTATAGGATAATGGGAAAGTTCATGCATCTCTGCCCCCGGGCAGATATAATCGAAGACAGATGCGATGTGGTCCATGTTGACCTTGACTGGGAAATTGACTTGATGGAAGCTTCGCCTTCGTGGCAAGATTTTTACTGTGAGGAGGTGGCATATGACCCCAAGTGAAACTCGGACCACAAGTTCTCTTCTCCAGGGTTTAAAAAATTCATCTCCAAGATAGCAGGCCTTAACTGGCCAAAAGAAAATATTATTGAATGCTGGAAGATGAGGTGCTGCACGCAGCACGACAAATCCACTAGGAGAAATTTGGCCATTGATGACGACTTTTCAGTTCTATATGACCAGCACCATGATAGTTGGCGGTTGTTTGCATATCAAGATTATGTTCCCTGAGGTCCCTTTGAGGGTTATAAAGGAGGGCCTTCCTCCCAATAGTTGTACACTTCGGCAACTGCCAGCATGGGCCCAGCAGACATCCAAGTGGACCCAATGCAGCCCATGGCTTCCAAGGTGGTGCCTGAAAAGGCACAGAAACCATTCAAGTCAACGCCTGAGGTGACCCTTCAGGCACAAAAGGTGTCAGCACCACCAGAGAGTAGACCGGTTGTGGCAGACCTTCTGCAAGTCAAACCCTGATACAAGTTCATCGTGGGAACATCAACGCCTGCTGCACCTGCTTCATATCCTTCCTTGATTCGACCATTGTTCCAAAAGAGAAGAAGAGAAAGAGAGTTGAAAATATCAGGCGACCTAGTCTGACAGTGCAACAGCCAGTCATAGAGCCGCAACCACGTTTAGTCACTCCAAAGCGTGTTTCTCTGGGCAGTCCTGAGCCAGCCATCAAAACTAGAATCACAGACATCCAGCCAGCATCGGCTCAGGCGGAGCTCATAGGTACGTTCGCTGCCCCACTCTCTTTGGTCTCATCTAGCCCTACTCCTACTCCATCTCTCACTCAATCCGAGCAAGCCATGGCCGCATCTTCCTCCCTGTCTCCACACCCTTCTAGTGGCCCCCATTATTTTGACCAGTTTGATCTGAACCCCAATGTTTCTCTATCTTTGATTAAAACCCCAAACCCTTCACCTATGGTTAGTGCTAAAGCTATGCATTCACTATTACATCCACTGCCTTAGCCGCTTGAAACCCTTTCAGCATCAGCCGCTCCCATCTCCACTTCCCGATCGCCCTTAGAAGCGGTCGATCCTTCCAAAGTCTGTCCAGTTCCTCCTGATCCCATTCCCGTAGGAGAGACGTCTCAACAGAACCCTAGGCTGGGGGAACTAGAATTCATGGACGACCTCCAGAATACAGATGACTTACCTATGGCAACGAGAGCTGTAGAGTACCCTATCTCTTTCCTCCAAAACCTGAAGTGAAGGAGACCTGAAGAGATAGCTGCCCCGATAAAGCGCACAAAGTTTAACTTCGAGAGGAGAGTGCTTACAACAAAGAAGATAATCCCAAAAGTGAAGAAGCCTCTTCAACAAATGACCAGGGTAGACTATGAGCTCCAGACAAATGAGAAGAGCTTTGACGATATCAACAAGCAATACGAGATTTAGGGAATCATTCGTAAAGCGAACAATCTCCTTGTCAAGAGTCTAGAGGAATAGGAAGAGCTTTTCGGGTTGCAGAATAAGACAAGACAGCTTGAAGAGGACCTATCCAGGTCCACTGAGCAGCTGGAAGTGGCACAACGAGAAATAGATGAATTAAAAGCCCAGTTGGCCGCTTCTCAGCAACAAGCCGCAACAGAAAAGCAGGCAGCCTTGGAGCAGATTTCTCAGCTCTAGGAGTCTTTGAAACAGGCGCAGTCACAATCTATAGAGAGATCATCTCAAGCGACAGTCTTTTCAAAGAGCAAATTTAAGGGGATGTGGGCTGATCTGCTGTGGGGATGCAAGCCCCACATGTATAAGGCTATGTCAGTTCTGGATTTTGCATCCAGAATTCAAGAAGTTTTTGCCCAGGGAAAGCTTGTGGTAGAGGAGGTCGAACACCAGGCGAAGCAATGGCTGGACCTGGCAATAAATCTTCAAGAGCACGAGCGCGATGGCCTCCAATTCTCCCCCATGTCCTCATTCACTGCAGAATGGGCAGATGCAAGGGTAACCTTGCATAAATATTTTAAAAAAGTAGAAGAGGTGAGGGTTGCCAGACGAATGCTGGACGCATTCAAACATGAAAGAGACATTTGTATGGCTCCCTTTCATGCTATTTTTGAGCTATGTTGCCTGGGCTTTGTTGAGAATGGTGAGTTTCTCACCCATGAGTAGGTGAAAAAGAATTGACGGTCCTTTGAGGCAGATACAGTTGAGATTGATAGCTAGACTAAGCCAATTCAAGAAAGTCAGGTCACCCAGATGGTGTCCAAATGCTGCAAGATCAGCTCCTACTTCCAGGAGCTAGGAAAAAGATACCTCACCATCGACCTACATGCGGTCGCTGCTTTCCATGTAGCATTAGAAGAAGTTGCTGACCACCGGCCATTCGAAGCAGAAGCCTGGGGCCAAGCCCAGGCCGCATACAACCGCATCTGCGAGGCAGAAGCAAAAGCTGGAGAGCCTTCGAAAGATGGTTCTGAGGGGGCAACTGACGAAGGTGAATCTGAAGAACAGTTGCCGCAAAGAGAACAGCTAGAGCAGCAAAATGCAGGGGAAACAAGTTCCTCTGCACCCAATGGATGAAGGCATGGATTCTTTGCACCGAGGTGAGCTCGACACCCCACGAGCCGCTAGAAATGTTGCCACATTTTGCACGGGGTGTAATGTTTTCAATTTTGTAGCAGTGCTGCTCTTTCTTTCCCCTCTTCCTCTCTTTCCCTTTCTTCCTCTCTCCTTTTCTCTCTCTTTCCTACATTCTCTTTTTCCCCCCCTTTCTTGGAGCCCTTCAGTTGGATTTCAGAGTTGACAGCAGTTGCCCTGGAAAATGGCTAAGTGTTGGTGCGAAGTTCGCACTTCGCCCAGTTTTGGTGCGAAGTATGCACTTCGCCCAGTTTTGGTGCGAAGTCCGCACTTCGCCCAGTTTTGGTGCGAAGTCCGCACTTCGCCCAGTTTTGGTGCGAAGTTCGCACTTCGCCCAGTTTTGGTGCGAAGTCCGACTTTGCCCCTCTTTCTGGGTGCACCTTGTAGTAGGCTGGCAGGCTGGCAAAAATAATGACTAAGTGCTGGAGCGAAGTCCGTACGATGGTAGAAACTAGCTCTCACATGTGCACAGTATGACTTTGCAATGAAGTCGGAGTGCGCCCTTGACAGGTGCGCAGTAGGGAAACAAATTCAGAAATGCACCCAAGGCATGAAGGCCTTCTCGACTGCGCTATTTTCTTCCTGCGCAACCCGATGGCACTCTGATCCTAGGCAAAGTTGGATAAACTGCCTTTCAAGGCAGACACATGTCAAACAAAATCATCCATCATCTGACAAGTGTCCAGCTTAAGGATTTGAGCCAAGACATGTCGAGCAAAAGGATGAGCATGGGTTGCATTACCTATGCCAGTGACCTCATTTAGAGCTGATTGGAGGTTCTACCTGCTCCAGCTACCAGCATTCCTACCAAAAAGAAGTTCTGCCCAATGCACTGCCATGTAGCTGTCCAGCTTCTAGGAAGACCATGCTACGGGTATAGTCCAGTCCGACAAAGGTCAGCATTTGTAGCTCTTTCACCGCTTTTGTCAGCTAGTGTTTGACTGGGACTTTGTGCCCATTAATGTAATGGGAGGGACTCGGGCTATAAAAACCCACCATGATTTCATTGTAAAAGGTGGAAGGGAAATGTCTGTTAGGGAACCATTGTAATCGTGCTTCTGCTTATAAATATAATTTGTATGCCTGGTTCTATTCTACTGCTTTTATTTCTTTATGCTGCCTCTCCATTATATTCATGCTTTATGCTTTCTTGTGTCACGGCTTGATTCATTTCAGCATTTGGTGGTCAGGTGCCTGAAGCATTGCTTGTACTTTTGAACTTCATAGATTAGAGGATACATAGAATAGATGTGGTAGCAGTTCCATCAGTTGTGTGTTACGTTGCTGTCCGTAGTGGTGATTGATTCATTGCCATGTTGTTATTTCTTCTTATAGGGAGAATGTTTGCTAGGGGACCATTGTAGCTGTGTGTATAAATTCTATGCATAACACATATACCTGGCTCTGATATCTCTTGGTTGATTTCTATTTATGTGATTGTACGTAGTGGTGATTGATGCATTGTCGTGCTGTTAGTTCTCCTTGTAGGGAGAATGTTTGCTAGGGGACCATTGTAGCTGTGCATACATTGCTTAATACAGAAAGTATACTTAGGTTTTGCAGTTCCTGGTCATGCTTTGTATTTATGATGTAGTAAGCAATGGTGATTGCTGTACTATTAGTTCCCCCCACCAAACTCCAATAATTTGTAAATTCTTTCTGTTTCTTTATCTCTTTCCTGCACTCTTAGCTTAAACCCCCCAAAGGATCCGACATTCTCCAGAGATTGGCACGGAAGGCATCTCTTCCTTCTGGCATTTCATGTTGGTGGGCGAATATGGGCGCATTAAACCAAAATCCTTTCCTCATGGCAGATTTGTAACCAACAGTAACTCTAGAGGACAAAATATCATCCAATTTGGTTTCTTGCAAGATGAGAATTGAGGGATTGTGTTATTTTATTAGGTTTGTGGCTATCCACTTCTTGGGGACTCCATTAAGCCCTCTCACATTCCAAGTGAGAATCTTCATTTAAAATTTTTTGAGGGATTTTTTCCTCCCTTCTCCTATTGGGAAGGAGGTTTGGATTTTTTTTGTTAATCTATTATCAAATTGAGAGAGTTGGAAAATAATGTGGCTTGAACACCATTTGCTATATAATCTTCTACCTATTTCCTTCTCTGTTTTCCAAGGGTTGGATACTCTATCTTCTTGACACTTCCAAAATTGATAGTGGATTTTTTAATTTAGGTCCTCTTGGGGTTGAAGCCTTTCGAGGCTAACTGGGATGGGACAGGACTTCCCTCATCATCATCATTAGATTGGCAGGAAGCTGGTTTGGAAGTTACAAGCACGGGAATGGAGGGACCTTATTTGGATGGGGACTCAAAGAGAACTATTTCTGCTGGTCCTATCTAGGGAGATTAGAGACGTAAGGGGGAAGAGGGTCAACAAAGAGGAGGTCCACATTATCCACAACATAACCAAGATTAGATTCAGGAGGAGGAAAAACCTGATTAGGATCTAGGGCCAAATGAGGATTGACTTTTTGCTTCCATTTGCCCTCATAGGGCTCGCTTGTATTTCACATAGGATCTTGGTTCGACTAATCTGTTGGGGCGATCTTCTGGGGAGAAGGTCACCCGTTCTTTGGATTATAGTTTTGGGATGGAAGGAACCAATTTTGGGGTCTGGGGGACCCTCAAGAAAGAGTTACCAACATCGATTTCCTCTACAGGTTTAGATTTGAGGAGAGGGCACTGGTTCTGGAGGTGGCCTTGCATGTAGCACTGGACACAGAAGGCTAGTTTATTTTCATATTCCAGTGGTTTGCACCATATGAAGGACCTTGAGATCAGGTTAATAAAGTATGAAAGCTCAGAATCAAGATTGATATTAATGCAAATATGGGTGTGAACCATTTTGGAACCTACTTTGGTTGCAGATTCAATGGCCACTAGCTCACCAATTATTCCCGCAATAGATTTTAGGACCTCTTCTTGTCATATATGGAAAGGCAAATCTGGGATACGAATCTAGATGGGAGAAAAAATTATACTCTGAGTATTTAGATTGAATTCCGCCACCCATATCCTGAGAAATAGGATCCTCCTACCTAGGAACTAGGGCCCTCCTGTTAGAATATAGCTTGCATCATCATGGTTGCCAAGTTTTATGATAAATAAACCCCTTGAAAGGGCTACGATCTCCATGTTTCCTAAAGTATTACATTTGGAGAAGGCCTAGTACCTTATGGTATCCATGTCTAGTCATCCCCCAAAAAAATTCCCGATCAGGAGTAAGAGGCCTTAGAAACATAGTTGGAGAAAACCTCAGCTGGGATTATAATATTAGGTCCAACCTGGGATAGGTGGACATCTAAGGTTTTTGGGGGGATTGGCTCACCAGAGGTGACCTACGCATAAGATGACCTGCTAGGGCTCCCAGGAATAAGGACCTCATCCGGTCTTTTATTAGGAGGCTCCTTGTCCCGAGGGCCCATGTGGGGCATCCTTCGGGATCTTGCTTCACCTTCAACATTATTACTTGGACCTGGTCCTCCTGATCCCTACATCGTTCCTGCATTTGGATATCACTGCTGCCATCCCTACCCTCCATCTCCACCATCGCTCATATCCTACTTTGAAGGGTCAATTTTTCCACATGTTTAATATTTTTAGTGCATAATAATTAAAACAATTTCTTGGTTATTTGACCACATATCATAAATAAGATAGTCTGGGTTAAACTAAGGCAATTTTTTTATAGCACTTAAAGTAGGTGCTAACATAAAATAATAGGAAAAAACCTTGAAGACATCATGATGCCTCTTACTAGTAACAATGACACCATAATGGAGGAGTTCAAATAAAGTGAAAACAAATTCAACAATAATAAATACTAGTGAAAAATAATTATAAACACTAGGAAACTAGAAAAATTCAATATAAATCATGCAAATGGTAGGAAAAAAGAACAAAGAATTATCAAATCATTACTTTTTTGATTGATATAAATAGGAGACCAAGATCACTACTTAAAGTGGTGATCTTAGCCAGAAAAATAAAATCATCATAAAACACAAAAATACATATCAATAGTTAAGAATATATAGGACTAACATAGATATGGAATAAAAAAGTAAATAGTCAAAGTAAAAAGCATAAAACTAGGAAGGTAGAAAACCATAGTGGCCTGAAAGGGAAAAACAATTCCTCACCAGGGTTATGCATAAGGGGTTGGACTCAAAATGTACTTGTAAAAATATGGTGAATCCTAATTAAAATCAAGGTGAATCATGAAGAATCCTAAGGAAATCAAATCAAGCATATTCATATCAAAATTTGGGGTATTTGAAGCCCTAAAATGTAATATTATTTTTGGGGCCACTTTTGACCTATTAAATCATCTTATAACTTCATAAAAACACCATCATTAGATCAGGCTTGAAAAGAGCTTTCCAACGAGTAAAAATATACCTATGTTTAGATATATATTATGGCAAATTGACCCTAAGAAAAAATTGATCCTAAAAATTTTAGGTGAATGGGCCAACGTTGAGGGTCCTCATATTCGCCAATTTCCAATTTTAGAAATCCTAATATTTACCCAATTTGTGAATATTCACCACTGTGCATAACCCTGCTCCTCGTGGAGTATCATAATATCATTGCCTAAGAGGAAATTAATTGAAAATAGAAATCCAGAGTACTGTGGCTCAAGGAAGGTGATAGAAACATTAAATTATTCCATGTTTCGACTATGAGACATAGGAAAAACACTAAAATCCTCTATCTTATGGGGGAATATGGAAGAAAATATGAGGATTTAAATGATATTAAAAATCTAGCCATTACTATCTTTCAAAATCTTCTTAGCAAATAAAAATAGAGTGCAACATGGAAATAGAAAGCATCATTAACAATGTTCCCAAAGGAGTTAATGATAGCATGAATGAATGTCTATGCAAGGTAATCTATAAGGAGGAAATTAAAAGAGTTGTGTTCTCTATGGGAGCATCCAAGGTTCTGTTGAGTGAAATTTTTCCCAATTGCAAAATCATACTCATAGTTAGGGTATTGATTAGAAAACTCTCTCTTGCAAAGAAATTGAAATTTCTCCAAGGTTCCTTTTACTTTATGTGTCAAAATAAATGCTTAGAATACCTTAGTGATTTACAAATAACTGTTAACAAGGGGCTTGTGGTTAAAATTATTTGCCATGCTTTATATCAATGAAAGGGCTTGAGTTCCTTTTTTTTTTTATTTGTGGAAAACATCCCAAAAGGGATGCCACTTTCGGGTAAGACCCAAGGAGGCAGGGGTATCCATTCCACCAAAAATGCCCAGGACTCGGACCTGGCCTACCACCTTTGACATACTCAAGGAGCAAACAAACACACAAAACCAATTTAAAAATAGTAAATAAATAAGTAAATAACAACAAAAATAATAAAATAAAATAAAAAACATGCTCCTTGAGTGTGTCAAAAACAAAAGCACAACCAAACACACACACAATAAGATAAAAGAAACCACAACATGAACCACATAGAAAAACACAAGAACCACATAACAAAACACAAACAAGACAAAAACAACAGAACACTACAAAGACATAACCCAAAAAAAACATGAAAAATAAACACAACCAAAACCTAAAATATTAAAAAATAAAATAAAAATAAAAATAAAAAACAACCAACAACAGACAATAAACAAAAACAAAAAACATAGAAAACACTCACACAAAAAAACATGAATTAACACAAACAAAGAGAAACACAAGAACAAGAACGACAAAAACACAAGAACAATAACAAAAAACATAAAAAAACACAAAACAACAAAAACACAAGAACAACAAAAAACAACACAAAGAACACAAAAACAAAACAAAACAAAAGAACACACACACCTTAAAAAACTAAACAAAAAACAAAAAGAAAAAAGAAAAAATTGAACATAACAATGACCTATCTAGACCAGAAGACTATTAAGGCAAGAAACAACAAAGGAAACAAAAGAAAGAAAAGAGTGAGCTAGGGAACTAAAAAAACCTGAATGAACCAAAGAGAAGCAAAAAAAAGCAAGAAGAAACTAGGTACCTTCGAACTGGAGCCATCCAAAGAAATGATAGAAAGAAGAGCTTCCCTAATTTGTGAAGCCCACCATCTAGGAGGGTGGCCATAACAAGTAAGATCACCTTTGTCCAAAGCCCAATTAGCTAAAGCATCAACACTCTTGTTTTGATCTCTGACCACATGATTGTAATCAACTTTCAAAAATCCCATCTGGATTAATTGAATCTTCTCAATAATTCTTTTTATTCTCCAATCAACCTTATGATTCTTGGAAGGAGTCTTCAAAATATTAATCATAAGTTGAGAGTCAGACTCAACTAACACCTTTTCCCATCCAACCTTAGTAGCCTCCTGAAGGCCTCTGAGGATACCATACCCCTCAACAAGGTTATTGGAAAGAATACCCAAATTCTCAGCAAAAGTAAAAACCAGGGAGCCATCTGAAAGTCTACCAATTCCTCCCACACTAGCTTTTCCAGGGTTCCCTCTAGAGGCTCCATCAGTATTGAATTTTCCAAAATCCTTAGGAGGAGGTTGCCAATTTCTTGTCCTATCCATCTTACTAATACTCACATTCCCTTTAAGTTGGTTGCCCTTAGAAGATTTAATCTTCAATATTTGCATCACTTGATCCCATCTTTGGTGGGAGTTTTGGGGGTGATTAAGGAGTTGATGGACTGATTCAACTAAGTTGGCTATGGTCTTTTGCCAAATATAGTGAATATCCTTCCTATCTTGATTAAAAATTTGGTTGTTCCTTTCAATCCAAATATTCCAAAGAAGAATGGTAGAACCCATCCAAACTAACTGCCTAATAAAATGATCAACACCCTCTTGATTAGGCCAATCCCTCCAAAGTTGTTCAAAAGTAAAAAAATTGGACCATTGTAAGCCAAGTAAAGTGGCCATTCTCCTCCATAGCTCAGAGGCTAAAGTACACTCAATAAAAATATGGTTGAGAGTTTCTACATTCTCTTCACACATCTCACATCTAAAAGGGCCATGAAAACCATGCTTCATAAGTTGCTCACCAAGTAAGCACCCTACGATGCAATAAAAGCCAATTAAAGAACCTCACCTTAGGCCAGAGATTTTGAGCCCACAATTGAGAAAATATGTCAGAAGAATGGTTGGGATTATTATGGCATAAGGTCAAATAACCTTGAGCAACTGAATACTCACCCTTAGTAGTGTTGTTCCATCCAAAACAATCTTTTTCATGGGACCAAGAGAGAGATCTCATATGAAGGATGCCTTGGATATCTTGTCTTTGCCTTTCTAGGATTTGAATAGGCCAGTCCTCAATAGGGATCCAATATCTACCAACCTTTGAATTACCAGTATGGTACCGACAGTAATTAGCCACCTTTATCCAGTTAGCTCGGTGAAGCTCCTCCATCCAAGGCCTCCAATCGGGAAACTGAGTTATCAAAGGCTTGTGACCATCCCAAGAATCTATCCAAAAATTTACCTGTTGACCATTATGAATGATCCAAAATAAATTTTTCTTTATCAAATCCTCACCAGTCTTAAGAACTGCTAAAATGGGAGAACCTTTGGTAGGAAGTTGATAGCGAACAAGGTCTTCAGGACTTTTGTTCTCAACATATTTAGCACGGAGATTATTGGCCCAAAGAGCATTGGGGTTATGCAACATCCTCCAATATAATTTAGCAGCTAAAGCTTTGTTGTTATTAATAGAAGACCAGAATCCTAACCCCCCTTTATTCTTAGGAAGACATAAAGTGTCCCATTTCACCAAGGCCCATTTTCTTTTCTCCTTAGTACCACTCCAAAGGAAACGATGACTGATTTGATCCAGTTCTCGAAGAACAGCCTTTGGAATATTCAACACGGAAGATACATAAATAGGAATAGCTTGAAGGACTGATTTTACCAAGGTGATTCTACCCCCAGAAGAAAGCCACCTGTTGGTCCACTTTCCAATTTTCTTCTTGACTTTGTCCAACAACCAATTCCAATATTTATTTTTCTGCCTTTGAATATTTATGGGAATACCTAAATAAGTGATTGGAAGGGAGGTCTTCTTATATCTTAATTTATCCAAGACCATGGATTCCTGTCTAGCGAGAGCAGTGAAAGAAAATAACTTTAGATTTGTCTTCATTGATCAACTGCCAGTAGCCTTAGAAAAATAGCTAATGATTTGCTTAATATTAGAAGCTTCCTTAACTGTAGCTTTACCTAAAAGAGTAGAGTCATCCACAAATTGAAGATGAGAGATAGGTCTAGCTCCATGAGCAATGGTAACTCCCTCAAGGGTTTTGTTTTCCCTCTTTTTGGTTATAGTCCTACCCAAGCATTCAACAAGAATGATGAATAAATAAGGGGATAGCGGGTCACCTTGCCTAATACCTCTGGAAGCTGGGAATGACTGAGAAGGCCTGCCATTGATAAGAACTAAGTAGGAAACTGAAGAGATACATCCCATAATCCAATCCATCCAATCCTTAGAGAAACCAAATTGCCTCAAAACTTTGATAAGGAAGTGCCAATCCACTCTGTCATAAGCTTTGGATAAGTCTAACCGAATGAACATGGAAGGAGATTTTTGCATATCCATGGAATGGATGGCTTCCTGAGCAAGAACTATCTCATCTACTATTTGATGCCCTTCCACATAACCCCCTTGCTCTGGGGAAATAATCTTATGCAAAAGAGGCTTCAACCTTTCTGACCATGATTTTAGTAATGATTTTGAGAAGAACATTACATAAAGCAATAGGTCTAAAAGCTGAGATATGATCAACCTCTTGAGCTTTTGGAACAAGAGTAATATAAGTTTTATTGATAACCTTCAAAATTTCTTTGGCTTTCCTGGCTTCTTCCACCACCTCTAATAAATCAACATGAAGGATATCCCAGAACTCTTGGTAGAACTCAATGGGAAAACCACGAGGACCTGGGGTTTTCCCTTTTTGCATTTTAAAAACTACCTGTTGAAGCTCATTGATAGTAATAGGAGCAGTCAAAATAGAGTTCTCCTCAGAAGTGATAAGAGAAGGGATTGCTTGAAGAACATTTTGTTGAGAAGTTGAGTCAAGAGGAGTAGCAGCAAAAATATTGGAAAAGTAATCAACAACAATAGAGTTCATGCCATCCCAAGTATAAACAACATCTCCAGAATCTGATTTTAGGGAAGAAATAAAGTTGTGAGATCTTCGAGCTAGAAGATATTTGTGGAAGAAATTTGTGTTTCGATCTCCTTCTTTGAGCCATTGAATTCTAGATTTTTGCTTCCATAAGATTTCTTCTCTTTTTTCCCATTCCTCTAACTGAGTTGTGAGTTTAATTTCATCTGCACTTCTCTTCTCTGTGAGGCCATCTAAACGGATTTTCTTATTCAAATTTTCAAGATGAGCAATAACTTCATGTTTTTTTTATGAACATCCCCAAACTCTTTCCAGTTCCAAGTCTTGATTTTGGATTTAATGTATTGCAGTATTTTGGCAAAATAGAACATCTTAGTCCCATGCCTAGGTTTACCTTCCTTCCACCATTGTTGCACACGAGGTCTAAAGGAAATGTCTCTAAGCCACATTAATTGAAAATGAAAAGGAGAGAAACTCACATTGGTTTTCCACATTTCCACCATGACTGGCCAATGATCCGAACCAACATTATTAAGAGTCTTCACTTTAGGAATGTGACCATGGATTAAGAAATTTTTAGAGAGCAAAAACCTATCCAATCTCTCCATTATACAAGCTAAGCCTTGCCTTATGTTAGACCAAGTCATAAGGCCATTATCTGGTTGGATGTCCACAAGATGGAGGTTTGCAATATATTCGCTCATGAGGTCAGTGCTTTTGTCCAAATTTCTATTTCCCCCCATTTTCTCATCCAGAGAGAGGATGGTATTGAAATCTCCTCCGATCAAGATCCAAGCTTCAGGAAAATGAGAGATAATATGAGTTATATCCTTCCACTGTCTTCTTTTTTCCTCCAAAGCAGTTAGAGCATAAACAAGTAATGCAGAGCATAATTTGGTTGGAATGTCTACTTTGAATAGCTATAGCCAACAGACCCCAACTGCCAACCATATGGTGAATAACTACCTCTTTTGGGTCCCAAAGACAAGCAATGCCACCAGAAGTCCCCTGGGAACTGAGGGAAACCACTTTTCCAGCTGGCCAAATTTTACTGGCAATTGAGTCCATATCCTCCATTGACATCTTTGTTTCTTGAAGGAAAACAAGATGTGGATGATTTATCTGAATCATTCTTCTAATTTCATTTTGTTTTGAAAGACTCCCTTTGAGTCCTCTAATATTCCAAGTGATGATCTTCATTAATACCAGGGCTAAAAAAGTTGGGAAGGGCATTAATCTTACCTTCCTCTACAAGCTTTTCACCTTCTTTTACCATATGATATTGATTGGTCTTGCGACCTGCTTTTTGATTAGAATCCATCTTCAATTTTTTTCCCTATTTCTTGACTTATTCCAATTGAATCCGAGATGGCTTCTAACCTTGAAGAATGCTCGTACACAACCAAAATTTTACTAGAGGGTTCAACGGAGTCTATATTGGGACCTGTATTATTTGAAGTTTTGACATTTAAAAGATTGTTTTTCTTGTGTAAATTTTCTCCCTTTTTTCTGTTGAAAACCTTTGATTTGTTGGTTTGTCTCTGAGTTCTTCCCTTCATATTTAAATTGTGTTTCTAAGATTTATGTTTCCATTATTTCCTCTTCCTCACTTGGGACATCATTTGTGGAAAGGATTTCAAACATATTAGCAGATGACTTTGATTGATCCTTCATAACTGGTTTTTCTGAGTGTTCTTCTTCTTAGGCATTTGGAAACCTGTTGAGTTTATATCTTCTTTCTTTTGATCAGGAATTTTATTTGGGCAAGCACTGGCCAAATGACCATATTCATGGCAAATTCTACAATGAAAAGGAATGTTCTCATAGTCCACTACTTGCTCCCAAGTGTCTTCCCCAAATTGTAATGTGATATTTTTAGGTAGGGGTTTGTCAAAATCCATTAAAACACAAATCCGAGCATAAATAATATGTTCAAAATTTTGAGTACAATCAACGATCATCATAAAAGTTCCTAAAGAGTTTCCAATTGAAGAAAAAATAGTAGGATTCCAAAATTCAATAGGGAGGCCAAAGAGTCTAACCCACATGGGAGCTATAGAAGGCATCTCTTCTTTGACTTTAAATTTAGTATGCCAGGGCTTCATGAAAAGCCCTACCCTTCCAAAAAACCAAGGACCCCCTTGAAAAGTTTTCTCTCTATCTTCATTATTAGCAAATAAAACAAGAAAATAACCATTTGGATAAATAGAGATTTGTAACTCACCTTTAGTTTTCTAGATTTTTGTAGCCCAGACTTTGAAAGCAGATAGGCTCGGATGAAAACCCACGAACCGACAAATTAGTCCTCTTTTTTCCAAATCTTCAATGCCAGTATGAATGTTACCCATATCAAGCTTAACAATAGGAGTTCCATCAATTGCTTTAAGACATCCTGACTCCATTTTCCTGGGATCAATCTTAGGCATTCTTAGAGGTTTATGGGAAGCCCTAAGATTGATATTAGCATTGGGTTGAGGCTGTCCACCATGGAGGGCATCCCTAAAATTCATTTTTGGGGCTGAGTTTTCGAAATTCTTACCCTTGACAGGGGTTTTCACAGTAGAATTATTTTGTGGGTGCACCTTAGCACCAGATTCACTTGAGATATGAGCCATTTTTTGATCAACTGCTTGAAACTTGTTTCGTGATCTCTTTAATCCTTGCCCTAGACATCGTGGAAAGGTATGGTTTTCACTTTTCTTTTGTGCAGCAAATTGGAAGTCGTTGTCACTCAAGTTCATAGTATGATCTATTGAAAGATAAATTTCTAACCCATATTGGATCCCCTACAACATTTCCTGCTAAAATATTGAGCATAAACCACAAAAATATTGGCCTCTAGGGCCCGAAGGCCCTAAAAACCAACCTCTAGAGCTGCTTGCACTCAACCCAGATGAAACCCTCGCATAGCCGCTTGCCAAAAATCTCGTTCACACATAGGGATGCGCTAGGATCTATGTTGCTCCAAATGATATGAAAATTGGTGGAGACGTTCTAGGGTTTTTCAGGCATCTACCCTCAAAATTTTAGCTCAATCCGAGTCCGGATGAGTGAGATATGGCCGAAACAAGTTCGATAGTTTGGGCAGTCCTACGAAAAACGTCCCTCCTCTCACTTAGCTTTCCTAGGACAAGAACCTTATCAAGCTAGAGGACATCAGGGCTTGAGTTCCCTTATGTTCAAAAATAAAAGATGAATAAGTGCTTGAAATTGATCCTAATTCATTTTATCTTTGATTTATCAAAGTGATTTACCCATGAATCCCTGTTAGCAGATTCCTTTTATCTTCAATTAAAATGTTCTGTTAGCAAGTGTTGTGGAAAACCACTTCGTTTTATCTTTGATTTAATGTGAAGTTAGAGTCAGTACTTGTTGTTAGCAAATTCCTTTTATTTCAGATTAAAATATGTTGTTAGCAAGTGCTGTAGAAAACCACTTCATTTTATCTTAACCTTAATGTGAGATTGGAATTAGTAAATCCCTCCCATGAATGCAAATTTATTTTATCTTGGCCTTAGTTGATAAAAAGAAATGCTGAAAATTTATGAAATGTTGATTTCTTTTATTATTTTTAATTTAAATGTTCTACATAAAAATAAACACTTCGAAATCTCAAAATGAAAGCCTTAAACAACAAAAAAATGTCCAAATAATTTAATGTATTAGCATTAAACAACAAAATTATTTGGATATCTAATTACTTCAAAAACCCTAACTTTAATGCAAAAATTATAAATTCATTAGGATTTTAAGTGCTTGATGGAAAAATAAAATGAAATGAAAGATAAAAAAAATGACAAAAACTAGGGTTAGAGATTTAAAAAACTTAAAATCTGGAATATGGACCAGAATATGAAAAATGACCAAAGAAAAACTACTAAAAACTAATCCGGCCTATGCTGAAAAAAATGTTAGATCCTGAACATAAAACAAAACCGAGTTAGACCTGCATCCACACAATTTAAATTGGGTTAATTGCAAGAGTCTAAGGATTAAAACATGCATTAAAACATTCAAATGATGCTACCATGTTTATGCATAAAACACCATTAAATAGTTCTAAAACATGTGAAGAAAAATATGCAATAAAAGCTTTATTGTGTTCAAAACCTCCTTTTCTACATACAAATGTAAAACCAAAATGTTGGCAACAGTTTGAGAGCCTTCCAATCTTCTTCCACACCTCTTGTTCCAAAATTTCCAGCCCCTTCTCCTTTTCTTGCATAGCTTTTTAAAACTTTCCAACAATAAAAGAAACTCTTCATTTCCCTCTTCCTCTTGTTTGGTTGGAATTCTTTCTACGATGTGGCATGTGGCAAATAATATCTTCATATTCTCATAACGCTATTACCAAGTGGCATTTACATATTAACGTTACACTTTGACTCATCATTTCTATTGGTAACGTTTTTTTCTTTTAGAGTGTTACCGCTTTTTTCTTTTCTTAGCATTTTAACATTTATACTTTGACTCCTTTATCTTCCAAATGAAACGCTTCTTCCATAACACTTTTTTCCAACAATGAATTAAATAATGCTTTTCTTTTATTTAGAAACCTGCCAACATCAATATAAAACATTAATTCAAACTAACTTTAATAAAAGCATAAAGTCAACATAGAAATTAATATCAAATCAATATGTAAAGAAATATTAGCATGCCATGAGGAAAAGAAATCCTATTCTTTTGTTTTATTTTATTCATTCTTATATATATTATTCTTATTTGTTTTTTTTTTGTTTTTTATTTTTTATTTTCATGATTATTATTATTATTATTTTTTTCTTTTCTCTTTTTATTTTTATATATTTTATTTATTTTTTCTTTTAATTTTGATTTAATTAATTTTAGATGTTTGAATTGGTTTAATTCAAAACATTAAAATTAACCAAAACAATCTAAACCTAACCAACACACTAGACAACTTAAAAGAAATTAAAAGGAGACACTAACCAACATCCAAACCTAGAGACCTATATTGCAACCTAAACTAAAATCTCCCATAATATCAAAATTAAAGGTGGGTCCCCAAGTTTTGGGGCAAGTTGTGCCCTAGTCACAACAAATGGTGACTCTGCTAGGAAATGCTCCTGAGCATTTCGGATGAAGAACCCAGTTATGAAAATAAACAAACCAAAGATCACAAAAACAAACCATATAGCAACCTCCAAGAAGGTGGGGTAGATAACTTCAAATGAAAACACATGAACCCTTTGCTTTAGCTTAGTGTGTGTGAAAGTGATTTCATTTTGCATTCTTGAAAACCATTCAAACTCCATCACCTATTTTGCATTTAGGCTATAGAAATATTACTCATAAAGATATACCTCGGTATTGCTCCACTGCCATTTAGGCATCCATAGCCCCGATGGAGATGACCTTGGTCTCTTCTAGACCTTGCTCTACTGCCAGTGAGACATCTATAGCCTCGGTAGAGATTGTCTGAATCACCCAGGTGTCTAATTGATACTTTGCATTGCTTTCTTTCTTTTTACTTTGTCTAGACATAGCCCTACTGCCAGTCAGGCATCCATAGCCCCGATAGAGATTATCTAGACCTTGAGAATGATTTGGCATGTTTTCCTTTTTCTTATTTTTTTCTTTTTATTAGGCATCATATTGTCCTGCAAAACTTGTACGCCACCTGGGTTAGAGACCACTTAAGGCTAAATATGGAGTCTATAATTTTTTTTGCCTTAATTTGCAAACCAAAATGACTTCATCCTTCAATATTTCAAGGCATGCCCCTTAATATGATGTGTTCATGTGTAGCTTTAGCAAAATGATTCATTGTTCCAAAATTCACTATCTTAGTCCCAAAATCTAGGAATGATTACTAAACAATTTCATCCCCTTTTCCTTGATTCACATGATTCCAAAATAGGCAATTCACCCTACATGACAAAGGAACAAAAAAAACAACCAAGAGGCCATAAATTAGTAGCTACCACAAAACACCACCACAAATCAAGGGAACGAACCCAAAACCCTAAAAATGCAAAGCATAGGACTCAAAATAAAACACACCCAAAACCATGAAACACCCTACAAAATCTCACAAAACCAAGCAAGAAAGTATATACAAAACCAACCAGACCTGAAAAGCCAAAGATTATTTACAATAGTATACAATATAATACAAATGGTGCAAGAATTCAACCATCACTTTCCTGGATCCCAAACCTGATTTCTATCACAAATGGAAAGACTTTTAACATGATAGGCACACCAAATTGTTTGAGCATCATCCCATAATACGATCAGGCCTACAAGCACAAAATACTTTAATTTACCTCTTTCACCCCACCATTTTAATCTAGTTTCGTTAGTAATCCCATAGTGGAGTTTCAATTCATCAAACTGATAAGACAATAACTGATTTTCAATTCTTTCTTGTCTATTCCTTAAAATGTAGATTTCAAAATTCAATTCATGATTTAGAATTAGGCTCTCCTTTTCAAATATGAGGTCTTGCAAGTAGGAGCCTATTTCTAAAAATTTTAAAGCCAAGTCATTTTCCATGTTTTTAGGCCAATCAAATCCATGCAAAAGGTGACAAGCATCTAGGATATTTGACATATGAGGATCATTATAGTTTTGTATCCTAGGCTCAATAATTAATTGTTTATGAACTTGATTTAGCACTTCAAATATGTTTTCCTCCATTTTATCTGATGTGTCCATCTTAGAAATTACCTCCAATTTGTTGTTGAAAGTATATGACATTTCCTTATCAATTGCATTTGAATCTTCAAGAATATCATGTAAATCCTTACCAAAAATTTCATTAGTCAATAAATAAGGTGAGAATTCTACCTTTTCATCATCCCTTACTAATAAATCATGAGTAGCATTTACCATTTCTCTTTCTTCATCTTTAATCAACATGTGATTTTCCAATTTTGTGGGAACTGAAGGCTCCTCTCGTAGGGTAGCATCTTTAATGTCCTGCATACCAAACGAAGAAAATTTTTCATTAGAGAGCATAGGAGCAACAAATGATTCTACATATTTCTTCCAACAATTATAATAATTGTCATCTAAACCCATGGGATGAAATTCTATTGTGTCTTCCTCATAATCTTCAGATTCTTCAAGAAATTCTTTTTCAAATTCACCTTCAACCATTTTTGGTGGCTCAAGGGTTTCTACAGTGGAATCAATTCTTGTATTCAGATTTGTGTGATCACCACAATCCTCATTTGTAACCCACCTTTGTGAATTGTCCTTTGATGGCTCACTTGTTTCTAAAAGTGGATCAATCCTTGCATTTAGTTTTCTATGATTATCCCAATCCTCACTTGTAAATAATGACTCTAAGCCTTTCATTTCTTGCTTGTCATAGTTTGGCTCATGTTGGATATCATTGTTTGGAGCATGTTGGATTTCTTGATAGTCCGTTTCAACAATTTCATCTAAGTTTATGGAAGGTCCTGATTTGTCATATGTTTCAAGACTAGTCAACTCTAGGACCCCTCCACTATCTAAAAGAATATCACTTTTAGTATCTTTGACCTTTGTCTCATGAGGATGATTTGTAGAATTATCAAGATGTGTATCTTGAGGTATTTGTTCCTGTAATTGAGCTATGTTTCTTTTAAGTTGTAGAACTAGCCTTTGCAACTTGTCCTACATATCAGGTGAAGCAAGTATTTCATTAGAAAGAGCAGCAAAGTCCTCCCATTTATTCCAAAAACCATAATCATCTTCTAAAACTAGGGTGTGATGTTCAACCACTTCTTCACAATATTTAGATTCAACAATAGACTCCTTTTCAAACTCACCTTCATCCACCTTTGAGGGCTCAATTGTTTCTAAAAGTGGATCAATTCATGCATTTAGCTTTCTATGATTATCCCAATCCTCCCTTGTAAATAATGACTCTAAGCCTTTCAATTCTAGGATTCCTCCATTGTCTGAGATAGTATCATTGTGAAAATCATTGAAATTTATCTCATGGACATGATTCGTAGAATGATCAAGATGTGCATTTTGGGGTACTTGTTTCTAGAATTGAATCATATCTCTATTAAGCTGTAGAACTAACCTATGCAACTCATCCAATTGAGATTTGGCATCATTAGCTTCAGTTGTAGTAGTTTGGTTCATTGCATTATCCCGAGACATTTGGGTATTCTAAAATTGATTAACACTTGAGAATGATGGTTGATTTTGAATGGTAGATTGAGGTGAATAAATTATTGGGTGGGTAAGGGAGGTATTAGATGATTGAGGATTATATGATCCAAAACCCACACCACCACCTAGAAAACTCAACCATTGTTCAAATGCTATTGCTTCGGTATAGGCTTGGGACAAATATGTGATTTGAGGTATCCCTCGTAAATACATAGAGATTGATGGGTCAAGAGCATTGAAATATATTTGGATAGCAATTCCCTTTGTAGGAACGTAAGGAACCACCAATTGAGTATATAACCCATGGAAATTTTCTGTGAATAACTTCAAAGATTCATTTGGTCCTTTACGGGCAGTGACAAACTAATTGTACATGAGGATTGGGTCAACTAGATTTTTGTTAAAATGATTGAGGAACATTACCTCTAGTTGAGCCCAAGAAGTGATAGAACCTAAAGGTAGGTTGATAAACCAGTCATATGTAGACTCATTCAAGGTATAAGAAAATATTTGACAAACAACACTTTCATGCAAAACTTGTAAACAAACCATAGCATCTTTGAATGCATGAATGTGTGCTTCAGCTAACATCCCTCCATCATGCCTAAATTGGGGTAGAGAACATTTAAATTGTATAGGCACAATAGGTGGAGGTCCAGGTATGTTTAAAGGACTACCTATCTTCCATGGAGAAAACATGGCTATTGTGACTTGGTTCTAGTTTTTTTTGTTTTTAATCACCTAACCTCGTTATGTGAACATCTGCATCAAAATAACACATAGCAATTAGTGAAAGCAGATGAAACTCATGCATGAAAAAGGAGATGCACCTCAAATTTAAGCAACTTGAAATAAGATAATGCAAATACCTCAAATTCAAGCCCTCCCTTCAGCACCGATTTTGTTGTGCATGAGGGAGGCTAAAGATAAGCATTAAGTTCCAATTTCAAAAGATTGCAGCAACAAAGAATAATAATCAGAGCAATTTAAATCCATAATAACAATAAAAGTAACAATCACAATTCAGGCCCTCCTTCTAGCACCAATTTTGTTGAGTGATAATTTTTCCCAATTGTAAAATCATACTCACAATTAGGATTTTGTTAGAAAAACCCTCTCTTGCAAAGAAATTGAAATTTCTCCAAGGTTCCTTTTACTTTATGTGTCAAAATAAATGCTTAGAATACCTTAGTGATTTGCAAGTAACTGTTAACAAGGGGCCTATGGTTAAAATGATTTTCCATGCTTTATATCAATGAAAGGGCTTGAGTTCCCTTATGTGCAAAAATAAAATATGAATGAGTGCTTGAAATTGATCCTAATTCATTTTATCTCTAATTTATCAAAGTGATTTACCCATGAATCCCTGTTAGCAGATTCCTTTTATCTTCAATTAAAATGTTCTATTAGTAGGTGCTGTGGAAAACCACTTTGTTTTATCTTTGATTTAATGTGAAGCTAGAGTCAGAACTTGTTGATAGAAAATTACTTCTATTTTAGATTAGAATATGTTGTTAGCAAGTGTTGTGGAAAACCACTTCATTTTATCTTAACCTTAATGTGATATTGGAATTAGTAAATCCCTCCCATGAATGCAAATTTATTTTATCTTGGCCTTAGTTGATAAAAAGAAATGCTGAAAATTTATGAAATGTTGATTCCTTTTATTATTTTGAATTTAAATGTTCTGCATAAAAATGAAAACGCTTCGAAATCTCAAAATGAAAGCCTTAAATAACAGAAAAATGTCCAAATAATTTAATGTATTAGCATCAAACAACAAAATTATTTGGATATCTAATTACTTCAAAACCCTAACTTTAATGCAAAAATTATAAACTCGTTAGGATTTTGAGTGCTTGATGGAAAAATAAAATGAAATGAAAGATAAAAAAAAATGACAAAAGCTAGGGTTAGAGAAATAAAAATTTAAAATCTGGAATATGGACTAGAATATGGAAAATGACCAAAGAAAAACTACTGAAAAACTAATCCGGCCTATGCTATAGAAAATGTTAGATCCTGAACATGAAATAAAACCAGGTTAGACCTACATCCACACAATCCAAACCGGGTTAAGTGCAAGAGTCTAAGGATTAAAACATGCATTAAAAAATTCAAATGATGCTACCATGTTTATGCATAAAACACCATTAAAATTTTCTAAAATATGTGAAGAAAAATATGCAATAAAATATTTATTGTGTTCAAAACCTCCTTTTCTGCATACAAATGCAAAACTAGAATATTGGCAACAGTTTGAGATCCTTCCAATCTTATTTTACACCTCTTATTCCAAAATTTCTAGCCCCTTCTTCTTTACTTGCATAGCCTTCTAATACTTTCCAACAATAAAAGAAACTCTTCGTTTCTCTCTTCCTCTTGTTTGGTTGGAATTCTTTCTACGATGTGGTATATGGCAAACAATATCTTCATATTATCATAATGCTATTACTATAGGCCCAAAATGGTCACATACTTAGAAATTTTTTGAAAATTTTACCTAAGACACGAAGATCTCATTTTGCACACTTTACAGTGTATTTTGGAGCAGATCCACAACAAAGGCCACAAATACGCCCAACACTTGGTGAATTTTTGCATTTGGAGCAATTCTACACAGTTTCTTATGTTCTTGGATTCAGACTGGTGATGTTACCTGAATTTGTAAAAGTTTTTGAAGAAGGATGACATCAGCGTAAAATAAGTGCGGATTGAAGACCGCTTCATATTCTTTGATATATTTTGAGTGGCTAAGTGTTGGAGAGCTCGATTCCAAAGAGCACATAGGATATTTTTGCCCAAAATGGTGACATAAGGTGGAAAGAAAAGTTAAGATATGCAGATTCGTGACCAAGGGTATTTTTGGTTTACTTTATTTCGAAATGGCAACAAGCAGTGTTTTACTCTGAAGCCAGTGTGGAATGGAGGAAGTATCACTTTACACTGCGATGGGTCCAGAATGGTGTTCACAGGCCAATGCACTTGCTTAGTTCTAGAATAGAATCCATAGAAGTTTTGAAGGAGATATGATGTTATCAAATTTTTTGTATGGATTGGTAAATGCTTCATTGCTAAAGAAGAAAAATGAAGGATAGGGAGCGAATTTCATCTCGTTTCACTTTCAATGCACTTTAGTGTCAGATTGGCATTCCATAGTTTTTGAAGCATGAATGGTGACGTCATTAATTTTAAAAGTGGAATGGTGCTATGTTATCTCCTTGCCATTACATCAAGCTTATGTTAGATTTAATCATAGCCATATGATGGGGGAGATCAATGGTGGAGATTTTGCTAAGAAATATTGAAGAATATAAATGTAATTTCTTGCTGGAGTTAAAATAGTTAGTTGGAGGAGGAAGCTGAAGCATCAAGGGTTTCAAGAAGACAAGAACCAAAGATGGTTATAGATCAATGGTGGCTGAAAATTTCCAAGATATATCAATGATACATATGTACTATCCAACGACCAAAACTCTAGTTAGCACCGAACGACCAACAAGTTGTAGAGGTTTCGAGCTACCATGGCAGTCTACTTGCAGTGGATTTCTTGGAGGTTGAACCAGTAAGAGAATTCCAATAAGAACTCTCTTCTGAGTTGTCAAAATTTAATATTTGTAATGTTTCTTATTATGTTAATTTTGCAAAACTATAAATAAAGGTCAAACCCTCATTTTTAAGGATCGGCTCTAGTGTGTTTTCCTATGCAACTATAAATATTCCCAAGGGCTAATGAAAGGAGCATTACATTGATCTTCACCTCAAGTTTTGTGTCTTCATAATTTGATATCAGAAGTTCAAATTCTTTAGTTGCATTTTTGTGAATTCTTGAATGGTTAGTTTGTACTAAATTAATGGATTACTAACTACTAGGATAATTAAAATCTATTTCTAAATTAGATCTTTGTTGCTAGGGAGTGCATTTCTATAAAATATAGATATTGATTAATTTTACTATTTGGATTATCATTGTTTAGATATTGAAATTGCTGTCTGCAATATTCTCTGTTGTTCTTTAATGAATGACAGTACATTTAATTGAGATGATGTTGATTTACGTAATGTACCTTTAATTTGGTTTATGGGAGATTTTTGTTGTAGTAACAATGTTGTTAGCCTATCCATCCATTGTTGTTCATATTTTCTAACCCTAATATTTTCTTACCCTAATCTCTAAAACCCTAAGTGAGCATAATTGTGTCAACACCCTGTTTAAGTTGACAAGGAACCAACCTACTCTGGAGGTTGGATCTGAAACTCCTATTTTGGTCCATCCAATGTTGAGTGCTGAGTTGTAGCTATCGGGTGTAAGCCTAGATAGAAATTAGGAAGATAGATAGCTGCAGTATTGAGTAAAAATTGATGCAATTCAGTGCCCAATAGTTTTTGGCACGCCCAATGGGACCAATTCACAAGGAACACAAAAACCCATCATATGAGTTATTATTTATCTCAACCCAAAGGAATCAAGATTTGGTGAATTTTATTGACCTTGTAAGTGAAGAATAGCAAATTCACCTGGCGAATCCTTGGTCCTTAAAACCAAAAAAATAATTACCCCTGTAGACCAGTGTCCTTTCATGTATACCAGGTCTTTCAAAAGGAATAACCCTAACTCCTACTTCTATTGTGAATTATCTTATAGAGGGTATACTGTTGTCAAAATTTTGAATCAATATTTCCTCTCATAATAAGAGCTTCCTAAGGAAATCCTACAGTTAATCCGACAGTCCCTCCAACAAGACCTACACCCAAAAATATGGCACAAAATATGGCTCCTAATCAACCATTATAGAAGTACCCCAGCTGGAACACCAGTGGTCCCCTGAGATTAGCCCAAATGAATGCCATACCCTAAGCTGTATCTAAGGCTATCCCCACTTATGATGGATCTGGGAAGATAGCCTATGAGTACTGTTGAGAAGCAACACACCCCCACTGAAAAATGAATTTCCACCCTTTGAAAACTTTGAGCTTTCATTTTTGCAGTAAGGACCCTCTTGATGTTTTCCAGGTTTTAATTCCAAATTTGCTTGCCTCATTTTTTTTAAGTTGTGCTTTTATTTGCATCTGGCTTTGTTTTATTTTGGAATTCATTTTGCAAATGTTAAAATCATTGCTGATTAAAGAAAATCTTTCACCGGTATGAAAAAATGCAGATTCCAGATAGATGAATTCACTGAAGACCAAAACTTTCCATTTTTGGCAAGGTAGCAAAATCGCGACACTTCCATTTTTGGAAGGGTCGTGAAATCGTGACACTTTCCATTTTTGGAAATGTCGCGAAATCGCGACAGGTTTGAGTCAGAAGCCAAATTGGATGAAAACGTCGTGATATCGCGACACATTTTGGATGAATGAAAGACTTGGAGAAACTATCACGAAATCGCGACATGTCGCATTTTCGCGACAACAGGAGCGAGAAAGTGGCTAAGGCAATCGCGAAGTCGCGAAATCGTGACGTTTTTCAAAAAAATCCCCAAGGCGTACGGACCGTCGCGATTTTGTGACATGTCGCGAAATCGCGACATGTCGCATTTTCACGACAGGTCCAGGAAAAAGCAAGCAAGGTAGAATTGCGTCGTGAAATCGTGACACGCCAGAAGAAGCAAAAGGAATCAAAGGCAAATACAAAGTCATGAAAACGTCACGAAATCGCGACACAATTGAGAGAAAGGACAAAGGGCCAGAAGGTGTCACGAAATCGCGACAGGAAGTGCGCAAAGTGCCCAAGTCCCGAAAGTGTAGCGAAATCGTGACGTCTTTCGAACGTCGCGAAATCACGACAGTTTGGAGGGCCAGTGCCTAAGGAAGATAAGTGTCGCAAAATCGTGACGTCGCGATTTCGCGACGTTGCGAAATCGTGACACGGTAGCAAAGCGGAGCCCAGGATGGAGACGACGTCATGAAATTGTGACACATTGGGGTGCAGAAGGAACAAGTCAGGGAAGTGTCACAAAATCGCGACGTGTTCCAAGGGAAGACAAAAGAAAGAAGTGCCCAAGGCAAAGTGAAAAAGATGTCGCGAAATCGTGACGTCATGATTTCGCGATAGGTGAAGAAGAGCCAGGGACAGGGCAAAAAAGAGGCACGATTTCGCGACATGTCACGAAATCGCGACATGTCGCGTTTTCGCTGCATGGAAGCAAGAAAGTTGCTCGAGGGCAGAAAAGGGGTGCAATCGTGACATGTTGCGGTTTCGCTGCCAAGCAAGCGGAGAAGAGCCAAGTGAGAGAAGGGGTCGCGATTTCGTGACATGTCATGAAATCATGACATGTCACATTTTCGCGACAGTGACAGGGAAACAGGTCACGATTTTGCGACATGTCATGAAATCGCGACGTGTCGTATTTTTGCGACCATGGCAGGAAAATAGCACAGCATGAAAAGACAGCTGGAAATGGACACGTGTCACGATTTTTGTGACACGTGTCAAAGCAGAGCAAGCCGACATGCAACTGAACTTTAGGGTTTCATTTTAATATTTAAGGTTTTGATTTAATAATTTTAAAATACTAATCCTTGTTTGTCTTTTATGCAGGAAGCCATCTGGCACTTGCATGATAACGGGAGAAATGGCCAGGAAGAAAAAGTTAAGTGCAAATTAATCGAAGACCGCCATATTGAAATGAGAGATGCCGAGAATTGCTGTTTCATCCAAATTTTACAGATCTGGCCGCAAAGAGACTTTACGGTGACTAAGCAGCTGCCCATTTAATGGAGTATGTCGGGAATTGGCCGAAAAATGAAAATATCTACACACAGTTATCGAAATTTGCCGATGGATGCATTTAATGAAAATTTATGGCAGAATTAATGGCGTGCAGACATTTTCAACTCAGGGATGGCTCTGCGGAGATGAAATGTCAGAGAAGTGGTGACTCATCCAAATTACCCGAGGGCATTAATGAAGACATTTACTCACAGTTGCGGGTGAATGCAAGTGGCATTCGAATTCTGTCTTCTCCATTTATGGCAAGTGACTGCACTGATTTGCAGAATGGTTAAGTTTTATCCGAACTTTATTTTAAATGGGCTTATATTGTAAAACCCGGGTACTAGGGTTTAAGATGATAAGATTTAGGGTTTGAGAAGAAGATATTTTTGAAAAGATCAGGGTCTGTCCTGAGTCTATAAATACTTCTTCTAAATGTAATCGCAGGAGGCGGAGACTTAGAAATAAAAGGCTATTGAAGCAATTTCTTGCAAATCTTGTTAAATGCTTTATTTCTGGACTTGGAGTTGATGTGCTTTTGTTTTCTGTGATAGCATGGCCAGGAGCCTAATATTTTTCAGATTGTGATAAGTTCATCTTCTTTTGTTATCCGTTTCTTTAAGGTTTATTAAATATATGCTGTAAATCTGTGTTATCAAGATTAAATATGTTGTTGGGCTTCATTTGTTCTATTGTATGCTAGGGAAAATCACAGATTTAAGGTTCAAGTTTGTTCTAATTGCTCTGTCCTCATTGTGTGAGCTATGCTGCTGGTGAGAAATACCAATTTTAACGGACTTCCCTTTTGTTTATGATTTTCTTTCAGATCTGTTCCATCTCTGTCTTATGCTCTTAGTAGAAGGTGATCTTAGAAAGCTGGACACCTTCTTCTTTGATTTGTTCTATTGTGAAGCTGATAGTATAAATAAAATTGGCAGTTTAGGTTTTACAGCTAAGTTTGATAGACTTCTCTTTCTGCCCTACCCTACCCTCTTTGTTTTACCGTGAAATGATCCATTTTTATTTTCTTTTAAATTTGTCTTTTATTTAAATCTGTTGACCCATAAGAGCTAGATCAAAGAACTAATTTTAAATCTGATTGTCAACAAGTGACAACTTCTAAACATTATTGAACAAGTTCAAGAGCCCGTTGTAAGGTAACAGACAGTCCATATTGAAAACTATTTCAGAAGCGGAAAAGAGTGAATAGACATTCGACCCAACTCTGTAACTCACACCTTGGATAACCAGCAAGATCCTAAAGTGAGTGGGATTTATCCCGTATAAGTGTTATCAGAGTTTCATGCTCATTCTTCACAGGGTGTGTATAAAAGTCGGACCAACATTTAAAAATGGCGCTAGAAGGAGGGCCGAACTTACGTTCTTAGTGCGCTTGAGTTGAGAAATCTGATTGTATGTGGTACTTGACAAATACTGTATTTTATCCAAAGTCTGGTAGCCAATTTTCCCTCCTCCTCAGCCTTTAAAATTTTGTTGTTTGAGTTTTTCCTGAACAGCAGAACTTAACACCAACATTTAAAAATGGCGCTAGAAGGAGGGCCCACTGAACTCCGGTCAGTATTGTAAATTGTCAGTACAATATTTAAAATTGCCAGAAAAGAAGACCCGAAGTTCAGTAGTCTGTTAAGGACAGTTTTATCACCATTGGTAGTTACTCCAACTACAACTCAGAATATCACCGTCAATCAAGTAATAATGGCAAGCTGGTTGGGTTCCACTGCCTTAAATATCCCTGGTGCAGCCCATGATCTGCCCAGACATCCTGAGAGATATCTTCCTAGATATAAGCATGATGGGACTAAAACAGCAGAAGAACACCTGATGGCATATAAGAATGCTCTAAAATTGTTAAATATACAGCATGAAGATGTGGCTTGCAGATTGTTCCCGTTCACTCTCCAGGAGGGAGCTTATGACTGGTTTCTAAATCTCACTAGCAATTCTATTACCAGTTGGAATGACCTAGAGAAAGTTTTTATATCACAATTTGGGGAAGTGATAGACCCTAGTGTGTTATACCAACAATTTTCCAGCATCAAGAGAGAGTCGGGAGAAGCTGTCAGGTCTTTCAATATGAGGTTCCAAAGAGCTTATGGTAGAATGACTGGTCATTACATCCCAAATGCAAATCTGGCCTTAGAAATCTATAAGAATGCATTGGATTCGGTGACCTCTATTTTCCTCAAGAGAGACATCAATATCACAACCCTGGCAGGAGCTTATAAGGAGGCTTTAATTCTTGAAAGACAGTTAGGACCTCAAATTTTGAGCGGTCCTTTGATATCCTATGTTACACAAAACATGCCTATTTTGAATCCTATTCCACATCATGAGTTAGTGCCAACATGTCATGCTCTACCCAAGGAAACTTCGTTAAGTGTGACATCCACTCAGCATGTGCAAAATATAGAGAAAGGTTCTGACAAGTTCAAAGTGGAAGTGCTTGAAGTAAACATTTGTGATCTAGCATTACCCAAATTTGAAGTTTTTCCTGGTGAGTTAAATTTTCCTAGAAATCAAAGAAATATTGATATTTCTGGTTCATCCAAAAATAGTACGACCAGGGTTTCAGATTCTTTTCTCGAAGAGTCAGAAAATCTTGTAGAGATTCCTATGGATGAAATACAGGATTTTCAACGAGTTCAAAAGGGACAGTTATAATTTGAGATGTGAAAATCCAGAACCTACCAATGATCCTTCCTCACCAGAGGATGATGAAAATGAGATTCAATATCACTATGCAGAAGTAACTAGGAAGGAGGATAACATCATTGAGGATATGAAGGAAATTAAAGCTGACATCACCCTCCATGAGCTGGCCCAGATTGTTGAACAAAAAGATAACTTGATTGAAGCTTACTCTGGACCACCTATTGAATTTCAAGAAAAGGAGGAAAAGATAGTAAATGTGAATGTGGTCAACCAACTCGGAATAGATAAAGAGTCTCAGTATAAGCCTTTGATTATTGAACATAATATTAAAGAAAAGGTTGTAAATCATGTTGATGTGGATATTGGAGATTATAATTTGGCAACCAAGAAGGTAAGACCGGTTACAACTCTGACCAATTACAACAATGATGTTTGGACATTACACATTGATGGGGTTAAATCTAAGCAAGGCTCAGGTGAAAAAGCAAATTATAAAAATTCCGCTAGAGGGATAAAAATTGAAGTCTTGGATATTGAAGCGATAGAGCAACCACAAAATGTTCAAGCTATTAAGAACCAGGACATACGAATAAAATTTGATCTCTTTGAGTTGTTACATAAATCTGAAGATGTGATGATCTGGGTCTATAAAGGCTTTAAGGTATTTGATCCTGGGGGGTTTTTACATTCCGTCCTTTTGAAAGAATTCTGCAAACCCTTCAAGTAGAAGCATAAACATGTTATTATATGATTTGTTATTATATGATTTGTTTAATTTGAAAGAGTTGCAGATTTGTTTTTCAGTGGGACAAGATCCATAAAAAAAAAAAAAAAAAAAGGAGAGAGGGAAGACGGTAAACACAAGTCTTTCCCAGGTAGCAAAAAATTTTGGAAGCATAGTCTGGAGTGCATTTCGTCAACAGGACCTGAAAGGTAATTTTTCTAAATTTACTTGCAAATGGTCAAAAAAATTTTAAGGCACTATTTCTCTGCTTTTCCATCTGCTACATTTTTTGAGTGATCAAAGAAGTTGTAACATGTGTATACATTGTAAATAAGCTTTAATGTCTGTGCAGTTTTTTATTTTATTTTATTTTGTTTTTAAAAGTCTGTACAGTGTTATTTTAGTTTATTTGATTTTATTTTATTTTAAAGTCTGTGCAGTTTTAGTTTTATTTTAAAAGCCTGTGCAGTTTTTCGGTTTTGTTTTATTTTGTTTTTCAGTCTGTACAGTGTTTTTTTTAGTCTGTACAGTGTTTTTCAGTTTTGTTTTATTTTGTTTTAAAGGTCTGTACAGTTCTATGTTTTATTTTATTTTAAAGTTCTGTGTTTTCCCCTTTTGAGTCTGTACAGTTTATTTTATTTTAAAATTTTTGTTCTTTAAGCTTTGCCTGAGCATCAATGAAAAAGTCAGCCTTCTAAAAATTGTTTTATTCTGAGTTCTAAATCCAGTGTCCATTCTGTTCATTATTCTAATTGAGATAGTCTGCTTTAACTGAGCAGTGGAACTATTTTGTTATTCAGAACAACAGTGGAAGGATGATTGGATTTTGTGTCTTGCTTGCCATAGTTATTTTAATTATAAAGAAACTGCTATGCTGTTTAGGTGGAGAAACTCCCGGGGAATCCAAGAAAAGTTGGTTATAAGAGGGGACTATGATTCATGTAATTATTTGAGTATCCATAGAGGCTATCAGTGCCTAGGCTGAAGCAGTTCTAGATTGATGAAATATTAAAAGAAAATTGTTGTTCTTTCTAAGGCTTTTCAGATGTTGATATATTTCAAAAGAGAAAGAGAGAGAAGGTGAGAGTTGAGCAAGACAACATAGAATTGGCACTCTGTTATTTCCAATATATATATAAAAAAAAAAAGAGTAATGTAATCAAAGAGACAACCAAGACTTCAAAAGATGTTTTTCTTCTACCAAGTTGTAGATTCTACCTTACAGTTGTAAATCTGGGTCGTGTAAATCTAAAGGGTAACTCTGTCGAGGCTGTAAAAGGCTAAACTAGTAAACGGAGCTCTACTCGGTTTCCCCTTTTACAATCTAGAAAAAGCTGATCAATCCAGAGTTCAACATTCGAAGGCCGAGTCATTCTTGAAGAAAGTTTTATACGCTTGTAATTGCACATCAGAAATCTTCCTTAAATGATTCGGCCTAGTATGTCCTTGGGAAATTTTGACAACTATCGGCTAGTAGTTAAATTGTTTTGAAGAATATCTGTGGCAAGGCATGATACATGGTCTATGTTGTTTTGAAACTAGAGTCCTGGGTTCTAAAATAATGCTACTATTTTACCCGTAGATATCGCCATTTGTTGAGAAGCAACACACCCCCACTGAAAAATGAATTTCCATCCTTTGAAAACTTTGAGCTTTCATTTTTGCAGTAAGGACCCTCTTGATGTTTTTCAGGTTTTAATTCCAAATTTGCTTGCCTCCTTTTTTTTAAGTTGTGCTTTTACTCTTGCATCTGGCTTTGTTTTATTTTGGAATTCATTTTGCAAATGTTAGAATCATTGCTGATTAAAGAAAATCTTTCACCGGTATGAAAAAATGCAGATTCCAGATAGATGAATTCATTGAAGGCCAAAACTTTCCATTTTTGGCAAGGTAGCGAAATCGTGACACTTCCATTTTTGGAAATGTCGCGAAATCGCGACACTTTCCATTTTTGGAAATATCGCGAAATCACGACAGGTTGAGTCAGAATCCAAATTGGATGAAAACGTCGCGATATCACGACACATTTTGGATGAATGAAAGACTTGGAGAAACTGTCGCAAAATCGCAACATGTCGCATTTTCGCGACAGCAGGAGCGAGAAAGTGGCTAAGGCAAGAAAGTGTAGCGAAATCGCAACGTCGCGAAATCGTGACATTTTTCAAAAAAATCCCCAAGGCGTACGGAACGTCGTGATTTCACGACATGTCACGAAATCGTGACATGTCGCATTTTGAGTAGGTCCAAGAAAAAGCAAGCAAGGTAGAATTGCGTCGCGAAATCGCGACACACCAGAAGAAGCAAAAGGAATCAAAGGCAAATACAAAGTCATGAAAACGTCATGAAATCACGACACAATTGAGAGAAAGGACAAAGGGCCAGAAGGTGTCATGAAATCGCGACAAGAAGTGCGCAAAGTGCCCAAGTCTCGAAAGTGTAGCGAAATCGTGACGTCTTTCGGACGTCGTGAAATTGTGACAGTTTGGAGGGCCAGTGCCTAAGGAAGATAAGTGTCACGAAATCGTGACATTGCGATTTCACGACGTCACAAAATCGTGACACAGCAGCAAAGTGAAGCCCAGGATGGAGACGACGTCGCAAAATCGTGACACATTGGGATGTAGAAGGAACAAGTCAGGGAAGTGTCACGAAATCGCGACGTGTTCCAAGGGAAGACAAAAGAAAGAAGTGCCCAAGGCAAAGTGAAAAAGATGTCGCGAAATTGCGACGTCGCGAAATCGTGACAAGTGAAGAAGAGCCAGGTACAGGGCAAAAAAGAGGCACGATTTCGTGACATGTCGTGAAATCATGACATGTCGCATTTTCGCTGCATGGAAGCAAGAAAGTTGCTGAGGGCAGAAAAGGGGCACGATGACATGTTGCGGTTTCGCTGCCAAGCAAGCAGAGAAGAGCCAAGTGAGAGAAGGGGTCGCGATTTCGTGACATGTCACGAAATCGTGACATGTCACGTTTTCACGATAGCGACAGGGAAACAGGTCATGATTTCGCGACATGTCGTGAAATCGCGACATGTCGCATTTTCGTGGCCATGGCAGGAAAACAGCACAGAATGAAAAGACAGCTGGAAATGGACACGTGTCACGATTTTTGCGACACGTGTCAAAGCAGAGCAAGCCGACATGCAACTGAACTTTAGGGTTTCATTTTAATATTTAAGGTTTTGATTTAATAATTTTAAAATACTAATCCTTGTTTGTCTTTTATGCAGGAAGCCATCTGGCACTTGCATGATAACGGGAGAAATGGAAGGAAGACAAAGTTAAGTGCAAATTAATCGAAGACCGCCATATTGAAATGAGAGATGCCGAGAATTGTTGTTTCATCCAAATTTTATAGATCTGGCCGCAAAGAGACTTTACGGTGACTAAGCAGCTGCCCATTTAATGGAGTATGTCGAGAATTGGCCGAAAAATGAAAATATCTACACACAGTTACCGAAATTTGCCGATGGATGCATTTAATGAAAATTTATGGCAGAATTAATGGCGTGCAGACATTTTCAACTCAGGGATGGCTCTGCGGAGATGAAATGTCAGAGAAGTGGTGACTCATCCAAATTACCCGAGGGCATTAATGAGGACATTTACTCACAGTTGCGGGTGAATGCAAGTGGCATTCGAATTCTGTCTTCTCCATTTATGGCAAGTAACTGCACTGATTTGTAGAATGGTTAAGTTTTATCAGAACTTTATTTTAAAAGGGCTTATATTGTAAAACCCGGGTACTAGGGTTTAAGATGATAAGATTTAGGGTTTGAGAAGAAGATATTTTTGAAAAGATCAGGGTCTGTCCTGAGTCTATAAATACTTCTTCTAAATGTAATCGCAGGAGGCGGAGACTTAGAAATAAAAGGCTATTGAAGCAATTTCTTGCAAATCTTGTTAAATGCTTTATTTCTGGACTTGGAGTTGATGTGCTTTTGTTTTACTGTGATAGCATGGCCAGGAGCCTAATATTTTTTAGATTGTGATAAGTTCATCTTCTTTTGTTATCCGTTTCTTTAAAGTTTATTAAATATATACTGTAAATCTATGTTATCAAGATTAAATATGTTGTTGGGCTTCATTTGTTCTATTGTATGCTAGGGAAAATCATAGATTTAAGGTTCAAGTTTGTTCTAATTGCTCTGTCCTCACTATGTGAGCTATGTTGCTGGTGAGAAATACCAATTTTAACCGACTTCCCTTCTGTTTATGATTTTCTTTCAGATCTGTTCCATCTCTGTCTTATGCTCTTAGTAGAAGGTGATCTTAGAAAGTTGGACACCTTCTTCTTTGATTTGTTCTATTGTGAAGCTGATAGTATAAATAAAATTGGCAGTTTAGGTTTTACAGCTAAGTTTGATAGACTTCTCTTTCCGCCTTACCCTACCCTCTTTGTTTTACCGTGAAATGATCCATTTTTATTTTCTTTTAAATTTGTCTTTTATTTAAATCTGCTGACCCATAAGAGCTAGATCAAAGAACTAATTTTAAATATGATTGTCAACAAGTGACAACTTCTAAACATTACTGAACAAGTTCAAGAGCCCGTTGTAAGGTAACAGACAGTCCATATTGAAAACTATTCCAGAAGCAGAAAAGAGTGAATAGACATTCGACCCAACTCTGTAACTCACACCTTGGATAACCAACAAGATCCTAAAGTGAGTGGGATTTATCCCGTATAAGTGTTATCAGAGTTTCATGCTCATTCTTCATAGGGTGTGTATAAAAGTCGGACCAACAAGTACTATCAGGATATTTTAAATATAGAAGCAATTTACAACATAAAAGAAGAGGATATTATTGTGAGAATTCTAGCCCTATCCTTTAGAGGAAAGATATTGCATTGGTTTAGAACTCTGGAAAATAACACCATAACTTCATGGCAACCATTAGATGAGCCATTTGTGGAAGAATTTAATGAATATGTTCATCCTTTCTCCCTGCTCAATCAGTTTACATCAATGCAGAAATCTCAGCAAAAAAATGTCTCAGATTTTAATATGAGATTTAGCAGAACATGGAAGAGAATTCCCCCCATAGATAGACCAACTATATTTTTGGCCTATATGTATTATATCTGAGCTCTTGGATCAGATATAGGCTTGCAAACACAACAATATAGAGTAGAAGCCTTCCCCCAAGTTTATAATGTAGTAGTTCATGCTGAGAATATCCTAATTAATGTGGGGAGAATACCCCCAAAAACTATGCTACCTTATAACTCAGAAACTACTAATGGCCAAGGTCAAACTGTAAACCCATCTTACATGGATCCCCTTTCTTTATCATCCCCATATCCATAAATGAATTTCATTCCTCAACCAAACCCATCATCCTATACAGTCCCTTTCCCTCCCCTTCCTTCTCAACCATCTCAAGAGTTTTCTACTATTCTTGATATACAAAATACTATGAAAACTATGAGAAATAGAATGAATTCAATGGAAAAGATAGATCAAGAAAAGTCACAACAAAGGAGATTTCCATATGTGAACAAATATCAGAGACCTGGTCCTAGTAACAGTATTGAGGTCAGGGTGAATGTAGCATATTAAGAGACAAAGTGTTCTTCAGATACTACTCTTGTAAATATCTGGTGTCTGGTATGCAATGATCCTCATGACTCATAGTCTTGTGTTATGTACCAACACCATGTCCAACAAGCTATGGATCAAGCTGAAAGAAATAAAAAAGGGAGAGTGAACATGTTATGACAGCATAATCAATTCATGGTTGGAAAATAATTGGATGAGTACAACCCAATTGTAGTTATGGCAAGGTCTGGAAAGAAAACCTTGAAAGTAGATCCCCAAAATATGGGGCAATTCCAAGTCCCTTCTCAAAAAAGAACCGATCCCTTTCCTCAAAGCAATGAGACTTTCCCCATCCCTCAAGATAAAGGGAAAGAGAAGACAAACATTATTCCTAAGAAGTTGGAAAAAGAAACCGAAGGAAACCGGATGAGATCTAAAGATGAGTCTTAGGAAAGGCTTAGACTCCCCTCTATTACCAAAAGACAAAGAATAGAGGCCACTCAAAAGTATAAAAGAAAATATGGTGAACCAGAAAGAAGGCCTAAAAGACCTACCATGGTTAAGTCCGAGTATAATATTATTGAAGAGATGAAAAATATTCCATCAAAAGCCAGCTTGTATGACACTTTGTTCATTCCTAGTCAGATGGATCTTCTTAAGGCTTACCTCAAAAAGTATCCACAAGATAAGCAGTCCACTATAATCCTTAGTATGCCACAAGAAAAGAAAGAAATGTCCCCTATAGTTTTAAAGAATAAACCTCCTCCTTTATATATATACTCAAGGATGGAAGGTTGGGTAGTCCGAAATTGTATGATAGATTCAGGAGCATCAACCACAATTATGCCTAAAGCAGTCTGCTAAGAAATGGGTATGAAGTATACCCGATCTTGTCCTGGAGTATTACAATTGGATGGGACACCTATCAAGATAGTTGGAGTCATAAAGGATGTTTTAATGAGGCTGCATAGAGCCAATAGTACAAGAAATAGTGGTGGTAGACCTAGAACCCTACTTTGGATTATACCTTTCAAGGGAATTTACTATAAAACTTGGTGGATGTATGTACATAGATTATTCTAGTATGATAATTCCTTTCAAAGGAAAGAGAATAAGGATAACACCTGAAAATCCAGTAGCTTATCATATTGAAAATATTGAGGAAGACATGTCCAATCTTAACTCCTTGGAAGAATTTGAGCTAGTTGAAAACTTTGAGGATTTGGGTATTGAGGATGAGTTGCCTTTCAGAGAGGATTATAGTTAGTTTGGAACTGGTATGGGGACATATAGTATCTCAAATAAATCAAAGAAGAAAATCCTTGCTATATCAATCAATCTCTGAGAGAAAAATAAACATGGATCATGCACTTTGATGGTGCTAAATGCAGAAATGGTGTAGGAGCTGGTGTGTTTTTACAGTCCCAATAAGAATTTTGCCTACAGACTAACATGGTCATGTACAAACAATGCTGCAAAATACGAGGTTTTATGCCTTAGACTGATGCAGGCAAAAAGCATGGGCATTAAAGTTCTGAATATATGGTGACTCTGAGTTAATAATCCATTAGGTAAGAAATAGGTGCAGCAGTAAGCACCATTACCTAAAAGCTTACATAAATAGGGTATGGGATCTGATGGAATCCTTTGATGCCCTAAATCTAGATTTTGTTCCTAGAGAAAAGAATACTCTAGCAGATTTCTTAGCAACAAAGGGAGCTAACTTCAACCCTTCTGTAGACTTTAGAATCAAGAAAGCCAAGGGAATCAAAATTATTTTTAGAATTGCAATACCAAACAGGCATATTTTATGGCAGGTTTTTGAAAGTGATGAATAGATAATTGACATTCTAGTAAGAGAAGTGTGTCTCCCCACTTTCCAAGAAGAGAATCCAGAAGATATTGATCAACAAGATTTTATTCAACTAAGAAATAATCACATTCCTAGAGGACTGGTCACCCTAGAAAGCTTGTTTGACAATGAAGACAGGAAAAAGACCAGAGCTTTGAAAGTCAATGAAAAATATGTAAAGAAGTTGAAGTAGGCATTGAAAAGTGTTGGAAATTTGAGTTAATTTGAGGTATTTTATGTTGTCATTGATGTCACATGGATCATTGATGTCACATGGATCACATTTGGTTTTGGTGGCCAAAATATTTCATAAATAAGCATTTATGATATTTTGGAGAGCATGGATATATATGAGGGTTTTTATGAAAACCAAGGCAGGAAAAATAAAAGGTTTTATTTAAAACCATGGTGGGCTTATGTGGAAAGGGCTTTTCTTAAAAGCCAAGGTGGAATTTTGTTTCATCGAAAAAGGACCTCCGGTGATGAAGATATTAAAGTTTAAAGTTTAAGTTTAAATTAATGGAGGGCCGACCTATGTGCAATTAATGGAGGTTGGCATATATATATATATATATGTAAAGGTTTCAATTTATTTTGGAAAGGGGGCATATTATATATCGTCGGAAAGCTTATTTCGAGGGCTATTTGAATAACTTATTTAGAAGGAGAAATAAGGTGTGTGTAAAGAGATATTTCTGATTTTGCAAAGGGGTTCCAAAAGTGAAGTTTGCCTTGTTCTTTTTCAAGAGGATTAATTCTTTCATGAGGTGACAAGGTATGCAATATTGTGATTTATTTTATTTTATGGTATAAGTGGTTTTGGGAGTGAAAAGGTTATGCAATGTTTTGATTTATTTTATTTTATGGTACAAGTGGTTTTAGGAGAGATAAGGAAGTTGTGCAATTAAAGGCCTTGGTGATGATTATTGAAAAGTGGAGTAATGTTGATTATTTTGTGATCTACTAACCCTTGTGAAGATTGGCAAAAGAATTTTGTGATTGTGGCAGATTTACAAAGAGGTTTTTTCATCTTCATAAAAGGTATGGGCACATTCTCCTATTGATTGTTTATGGTGGTTGATTTCTGAAATATCATTGGAGGGAAAAGGATTGTTTGTGGTTTCCTTTTCGAAAGTGGTTGGTTGAATGCTTCAAGGTTTTCTAAGTTGAGAGTTGTGTCTAAACCTTGTTTGATAAGCATAGTTGTTGAAGCCCATTGGTTGTGAAAGAACTTGAGTTAGAAAAGAACATGAGTATCATTGTTATGTGAGATTTGTGGTTGAGCATTGTTGGAAACATTTGAGTTGGTTGATACATACTTGGACTAGGGTTGTGTGAGAGAGAGTTGTCCCTTGTGGTGATTGGTTGAGTTGAGTTGATTGGCCTAGTCAAGTGATGTGTGAAGATATTGTTCAAGTCTATGAAACAAACTATTCTATTATTTTGATTTGAGTTGAGAGTAAGATTAGAACATATTGAGTCTCTAACAATTCTCTTTATGCTTCTATGAGATTGACTTGAGTTGAGTTGAGATTGATTTGAGTTGAGTTGAGTTGAGATTGAGATTAGAACATATTGAGTCTCTAAAAATTCTCTTTATGCTTCTATGAGTTGATTTGAGTTGAGTTGAGTTGAGATTGAGATTAGAACATATTGAGTCTCTAACAATTCTCTTTATGCTTCTATGAGTTGAGTTGAGTTGAGATCATTGTGGATCATTGTTGTCATCCATTGAAGAGTACATTGCCATTCATTATTGAGTTCATATTTGAGCTTTGCCTTGATATATTTGTGGATGAGATTTGAGTGCTACTTGAGCATGATTGATTGAGCCTTTGAGAAGGCATTTGTGGATAATTTTGAGAAAGCTTTGTGGATAGTTTTGGGACAGATTTATGGACAGTTTTGGATAGTTTTGTGGACAGATTTTAGAGCAGATTTGGGCAAGTTCTTAGTGAGCTTGCTAGAGCAGATTTGGGCAAGTTCTTGGTGAGCTTTCTAGAGCATAATTGGGCAAGTTCTTGGTGAGCTTGCTAGAGCATATTTGGGCAAGTTCTTTGTGAGCTTGCTTGAGCATATTTGGACAAGTTCTGTGTGAGCTTGTTAATTAGATTTGACAAGTTCTGTGTGAGCTTGTTAAGCAGGTTCTATGTGAGCCTATTGAGCAGGTTCTTAGTGAGCCTATTGATAGAGCTTTGGAGGTGATAGAGTATAGAGGATAGAGTCTCAGTGGATAGAGATCCAACAACCAACATAGTTGAAGATAGATCTGAGTGAGGAGTCTTCAAGTGGAGAGAGGTCCACCAGTTAGTGCAGTAGAGAGACAGAGTCTTCTAGAAGATCACATAGCCAGAGTAGAAGGGGAAAGAGTTCTCCTATGGAAGAGATCCATGAACTTGAGATTAGGGGATCAACATCTCCTTTGGACAGAGATCCATAAACATTGTAATTGGGAGTGATTCCCAAAGAGATTGATTGAGAAAGTTTTAGTAAAATATTTTCTCCATGGAGTACCTCACATTGGGGGAACCACATTAAATCTTGTGTCTCAATTGTGTGTGGTGACTTGTGCTCTTGCTTACTACTACTATCTGAGTTATTAATGCACATTACTATATTTGGTTATTGCAATTAAGGACATTAATTGATATTGATTTGGAAAGAAAGTAAAAAGTGGTCTTATACTTGTTCACCCCCCTCTCAGTATAAGCTTGTGTTCTTCAATTGGTATCAGAGTGGGTTCCTTCGAAAAGGCTAACAACTTGAGGGCAGATTCTACAAAGAACACAGATGGCTTCATAGAAAGGATTATCTTCAAATAAGGCTCCATTGTTTGATGGTAACAATTATGCTTTCTAGAGCATGAGAATGAAGAACTACTTGATATCACAAGGATATGAGGTATGGCAGATGGTTGAAAAAGAGTATAAGGTTGAAGGTGATCCCGAGGAAGATAAGACTACCAGGAAATTGGTTGAGATCAATGCAAGAGCAATGAATTGTATTTTGAGTGGGCTACGTGAGATAGATTTTGCAAAGGTCATGGTATGTACTTCAGCTAATGAGATGTGGACCAAGTTGAGGAATACTTATGAAGGAGATTCCAAGGTAAAGTTGGCAAAACTACAAACTCATAGAAAAATATTTGAGGAATTGAAAATGGAAGATTCTGAAGATATTGCAAAGTTCTTACTTTGAGTTGATGAGATTACTAACACTATGAGAGGCCTAGGTTTTGAGATGAAAGAATCAGAAGTTACTCAAAAGGTTTTGAGATCACTTCCCATGAAATATGATGCAAAGGTTTCAGCAATAGAAGAAACAATGGATATCAACAAGTTAACAATGGAAGAATTGCAAGGTACTCTCACAACTTATGAGATGAGGGTAAGTAAGCATCAAGCTCCAATAAAAGAGATTGCATTCAAGGCTTCAAAAAAAGAGAAAGGGAAAGTTTCAGAAATAGATAGAGTTTTAGAAAATGATGAGGAAGCTAACTTCATCAAAAGGAATAAGGACTCAAGGAATTTTAGAGATATAAGGAAAGTCAGGTGCTACAAGTGTGGTGATCTTGGTCACTATGCATACAAGTGTCCACATGAAGAAATCAATGATGATGAAAAATAGGGTCAAAGAAGAAAAGAAGATGGAAAGCATAAGCATGACAAAGATGACAGATTCAAGCAAAAAAGGTATGAGAAGAAGAAATTTTTTGTAAGGCAAAGAAATCTTACTACATTGTAGAAGCAAGTGATAGTTCAGATTACAGTGATAAAGATCAGTCAGATGAAGAAGAATGTACATTCTTTGGAATAAGTGAAGAAAAGCAAGAACACCTATTCCTAGGTATTGAAGTTAAAGAAGAGGATGTGCCTATTGAAGAAAGACATGAAGAGCTTGCCATAGCCATTGAGCAAGCAGATAGGTACAAGAAAGGTCTAAGGATACTAAAATGCTTCATATGTGGAGATTTTGGGCATATAGATGATGATTGCACATACTACAACAATTACAACAAGGAAAGTGTATTTGAAAAAGAAAGCAACAGTTCTAGTGACAATTCCAGCAATAGTGAAAACAAAGAAGTCTCATTTTTGGTAATAGAAAAGGAAGAGGATGAGCCAAGTAAACAAAAATCAGAAATCAAAAGGTTAAAAGAAGAATACAGGAATCTTGAAAACAAGATTCGAACAGATGTCAAAATCAGAGAAGAACTACTTCAAACAATCAATAATCTTAGAGAAGAGCTTCAAAATGCAAAAAGGATAGAAGAGAGGATGAATGAAGAACTAAGGGTAACAATGACAAGACATGATACATTAGATGAAAATATTCAAAAAGGAGTGGAAACTTATTTTAAGGTTGTATCTTACTTCCAAGAAAAGTCACACTCAAAAGGAAAGGAAGTTCTAAAAGATGAAAGCAAGGAAGCACCTAAGATTTGTGAGGAAAGTTCCAAAGTTCCTATGGCTCCAAATATTCAGTTTGGTTCTTGTTTTGAGATAGGTGAATCAAGTTCAAAAGGAAAATAAATTCTTGAAGAGAAAGGCAAGGAAGAGGTTTTAGATGCTACAAAGAAGGTTCAAGAATGCAATGCACAAGTTGAAGATGATCATAAGGATAATGGTCAAGAAAGGTATGAGGAACCAAGGCATGAACAAAGGGCTTTTCAAGGATATTGTTTTTCTTGTAATGGATTTGGACACAGGGCTATACATTGCAGGATCCATGGATCAAAGAAGTTTGATTTTGCTAGAAGAAACTTCAAGGGAAGAAGGTATGGTTTTCAGGGACATTGCTTCTCATGTAACAGGATTGGTCATAGAGATTTTTAGTGCAAAGGAAATGAGCAACATGGTTTTGGTTTTAGAGCTACACAATTCAGAAGTCATGGTTATAATGGTCATGAAAATAGAGCTTCACAATACAGGGTTCAGGAAAGGAATGGATATGGAAATTATTTTAAGAATAATTTCAGGACATGGGCACCAGCCAAAGGCTACAATATCAAGTGTTTTAATTGCAATAACTTTGGGCATATTGCAAGATGGTGTAGGACTCAATTCCAAACAGGTTCAAGGCAAGAAGGTCAAAAAGGTTCAAGACAAGAAGATCAAGTAATTCATCAAGAGAAGGATATCAGAAAAACATGGAAGGAAGTTGATAGAGGAAAGAATCAAAGTGATATGGGAGTAAAAGTACTCCCACCCCAAAATTAATCACCTCAAGAGAGAAGGGGGTGAGGGGGCTAAGCTTAAGAGTCATATCTTTTAGCCCCATAGGTGTCCCTTTTGCCATTGATGTCAAAGGGGGAGAGATTTGAGTAAGGGGGAGAGCATTGAGTTAGGGGAGCAGCCTCCAAAGAGAGCATTGAGTTAGGGGGAGCAGCCTCCAAAGAGAGTATTGAGTTAGGGGGAGCAGCCTCCATAGAGAGTATTGAGTCAAGGGGAGCAACTTTGATTCTCAGAGATGGTTTTTGCAGTGATTGTGGTGTTTGCATTAGAGGTGTTGCCATCAATGACAAAGGGGGAGATTGTTGGAAATTTGAGTTAATTTGAGGCATTTTATGTTGTCATTGATGTCACATGGATCACATTTGGTTTTGGTGGCCAAAATATTTCATAAATAAGCATTTATGATATTTTGGAAAGCATGGATATATACAGAGGTTTTTATGAAAACCAAGGCAGGCAAAATAAAAGGTTTTATTTAAAACCATGGTGGGCTTATGTGGAAAGGGATTTTCTTAAAAGCCAAGGTGGAATTTTGTTTCATCGAAAAAGGACCTCCGGTGATGAAGATATTAAAGTTTAAAGTTTAAGTTTAAATTAATGGAGGGCCGACCTATGTGCAATTAATGGAGGTTGGCATATATATATGTAAAGGTTTCAATTTATTTCGGAAAGGGGGCATATTATATATCATCGGAAAGCTTATTTCGAGGGCTATTTGACTAACTTATTTAGAAGGAGAAATAAGGTGTGTGTAAAGAGATATTTCTGATTTTGCAAAGGGGTTCCAAAAGTGAAGTTTGCCTTGTTCTTTTTCAAGAGGATTAATTCTTTCATGAGGTGACAAGGTATGCAATATTGTGATTTATTTTATTTTATGGTATAAGTGGTTTTGGGAGTGAAAAGGTTATGCAATGTTTTGATTTATTTTATTTTATGGTACAAGTGGTTTTAGGAGAGATAAGGAAGTTGTGCAATTAAAGGCCTTGGTGATGATTATTGAAAAGTGGAGTAATGTTGATTATTTTGTGATCTACTAACCCTTGTGAAGATTGGCAAAAGAATTTTGTGATTGTGGCAGATTTACAAAGAGGTTTTTTCATCTTCATAAAAGGTATGGGCACATTCTCCTATTGATTGTTTATGGTGGTTGATTTCTGAAATATCATTGGAGGGAAAAGGATTGTTTGTGGTTTCCTTTTCGAAAGTGGTTGGTTGAATGCTTCAAGGTTTTCTGAATTGAGAGTTGTGTCTAAACCTTGTTTGATAAGCATAGTTGTTGAAGCCCATTGGTTGTGAAAGAACTTGAGTTAGAAAAGAACATGAGTATCATTGTTATGTGAGATTTGTGGTTGAGCATTGTTGGAAACATTTGAGTTGGTTGATACATACTTGGACTAGGGTTGTGTGAGAGAGAGTTGTCCCTTGTGGTGATTGGTTGAGTTGAGTTAATTGAGCCTAGTCAAGTGATGTTTAGAACATATTGTTAGTCCTATAAACATTCTAATTATTTCCATTATTTTGATTTGAGTTGAGAGTAAGATTAGAACATATTGAGTCTCTAACAATTCTCTTTATGCTTCTATGAGATTGACTTGAGTTGAGTTGAGATTGATTTGAGTTGAGTTGAGTTGAGATTGAGATTAGAACATATTGAGTCTCTAACAATTCTCTTTATGCTTCTATGAGTTGATTTGAGTTGAGTTGAGTTGAGATTGATATTAGAACATATTGAGTCTCTAACAATTCTCTTTATGCTTCTATGAGTTGAGTTGAGTTGAGATCATTGTGGATCATTGTTGTCATCCATTGAAGAGTACATTGCCATTCATTGTTGAGTTCATATTTGAGATTTGCCTTGATATATTTGTGGATGAGATTTGAGTGCTACTTGAGCATGATTGATTGAGCCTTTGAGAAGGCATTTATGGATAGTTTTGAGAAATCTTTGTGGACAGTTTTGGGATAGATTTGTGGATAGTTTTGGGATAGTTTTGTGGACATATTTGTGGATAGATTTGAGATAGATTTTGGGCAAGTTCTTAGTGAGCTTTCTAGAGCAGATTTGGGCAAGTTCTTGGTGAGCTTTCTAGAGCAAAATTGGGCAAGTTCTTGGTGAGCTTGCTAGAGCATATTTGGGCAAGTTCTTGGTGAGCTTGCTTGAGCATATTTGGACAAGTTCTGTGTGAGCTTGTTAAGCAGATTTGACAAGTTTTGTGTGAGCTTGTTAAGCAGGTTCTGTGTGAGCCTATTGAGCAGGTTCTTAGTGAGCCTATTGATAGAGCTTTGGAGGTGATAGAGTATAGAGGACAGAGTCTCAGTGGATAGAGATCCTAGCAGCCAGCATAGTTGAAGACAGATCTGAGTGAGGAGTCTTCAAGTGGAGAGAGGTCCACCGATTAGTGCAGTAGAGAGACAGAGTCTTCTAGAAGATCACATAGCCAGAGTAGAAGGGGAAAGAGTTCTCCTATGGAAGAGATCCATGAACTTGAGATTAGGGGATCAACATCTCCTTTGGACAGAGATCCATAAACATTGTAATTGGGAGTGATTCCCAAAGAGATTGATTGAGAAAGTTTTAGTAAAATATTTTCTCCGTGGAGTACCTCACATTGGGGGAACCACGTTAAATATTGTGTCTCAATTGTGTGTGGTGACTTGTGCTCTTGCTTACTACTGCTATCTGAGTTATTAATGCACACTGCTATATTTGGTTATTGCAATTAAGGACATTAATTGATATTGGTTTGGAAAGAAAGTAAAAAGTGGTCTTATACTGTTCACCCCCTCCCTCTCAGTATAAGCTTGTGTTCTTCAAAAAAAAGCACAATGTTGAAGTTCTATGTTCACCAGAGAAAGCTGAAGATATCAAAGCCTTATGCTTAAAATACCAAGACATCGTGGCTTGGTCATATGAAGACCTCAAAATATATGACAAAAAATTTATCCAACATAATATTGAGCTAGAGCCTTATGCAAATACTTTTAGGTAGAAGCAAAGGCCTATAAATCCAAGTATTGAAGCCATTATGAGAGAGGAGCTCTTAAAGTTATTAAAGCCTAAGATCATATACCCAATAAAACATTCAACCTGGGTAGCCAACTTGGTACCTATGAGAAAAAAGAATGGGATATTTGTTTGTGTAGATTTCAAAAATATTAACCAAGCATACCTTAAGGATCACTATCTCCTCCCATAGATTGATCAGATCTTACATATAGTGACAGGGACAAAGAGGTTCTCATTACTGGATGGTTAATTTAGATACAATCAGATTTGGGTGAAATATGAAGATCAGTATAAAATAAAATTCACCATAAAATGGGGCACATTTACCTACCAAAGAATGCCTTTTGGGTTGTCCAATGTGGGAGCCACATTTCAGAGAGCCATGGATTATGCTTTTGAGGCACTGATCAATTTTTTTAGGAAATTCATTTATGACTTTGCATAGAAAGTAAGACCAATATATGAATTACTCAAGAATAATGCTAATTTTAAGTGGACTGAATTCAGGAAACAAGGTTTTGAGATTATCAAGTAGTCCATTGTAACAGCCCCAGTACTGGTAAATTTGGATTTTAGTAAATATTTTACCCTTTATGCTTATGGATCTGAAGAAAGTTATGCCTCAGTGCTTACTCAAAAATATGATCAAGGTGAAGAGCATCCTGTATTCTTTTGGAGCCAAAAAATCCATGAATACAAGGTCAAATATAACTTTATTGAAATACAAGTATTTGATGTGATGAAGTCACTAAAGAATTTTAGGTAGTACTTGGTACAAAGTAAGACCCTGGTATATGTTGTTCATCTAGATGTAAGAAGTTTTATCCTTCAGGGTAAACTAGGAGATAAAATAGCTGGTTGGATTACCAAAATCCAAGAGTATGATGTAGAGATACATCCCACCAAGTTGGTGATAGGCAGATCCCTGTGCTAAGGTCTGACAGAGGCTACAACATCAGCATAAATGACAACTTGGTAGACAGTAGAAGAAGATTAGGTTGAAGAAGTACAAATAGTAGACTCTGATTGGGTTGATCATATGATCAAGTAATTTCAAATTGGAGTATGCCCCCACAATATAAATGTATCCCAAATAAGGAGATACAGGCTCCATGCTTTGAAATATGTGTTACTACCAGAAGGCCTATACAAAAGAAATTTGGATGGAGTTCTTCTAAAATGCTTAAAATATGATCAACAAAAGAGGGTTATTGAAGAGTTCCATGGAGGACCATCTGGTGGACATAGCTGAAGGAGAGTTGTAGCTTTGAAAATCATAAGAGTAGGCTATTATTGGCCTACTATATTTACTAATACTTTTAGGGTTACTAGGCCCTGTGACAAATGTCAGAGATATGTTGGAAGGATAAGGAATGCTTCATTCCCCCTCAGGTCGATACAGGTTGAAGAGCCTTTTCAATAATGGGGGTTGGACTTCATAGGGGTCATCAAAACTAATTCTTCAGTAGAGCATAAGTTTATACTAACTGCCATATATTATCTTGCCAGATGGGTAGAGGCCATTCCTACTAAGAAATCAGATCAGGAAGTTGTGATCAATTTTATGGAAAATTTGATTTCAAGGTTTGGAGTTCCAGAAGCCTTGGTGAGTGACAATGGCCCAGCTTTCATAGGATCCAAGTATATTGAGTTTTCTAGCAAGTATGGCATCACTCTTAAGAATAATTCAAATTATTACCCATAGGGTAATGGACTTCTTTGAATCTACCAACAAAAACTTGTTAAGGATTCTGAGGAGATCGCTTGAAGGGAATAAAAGAAGCTGGCACCTACAACTAGACCAAGCTTTGTGGGTAGACAAAGTTACTATAAAAAAGTCCATTAAAACTTCTCCTTATGCTCTGGTGTAGGGCAAAGAGCCAGTGTTACCTGTCCATTTGGAAATTCTAGCACTTAAGCTTATCAATACGGAGGAAGAGTCAGAGGAAAATTCGATAAAAACTAGGTTGATCCACTTACTGTAAATTGAAGAAAATAGAGCTAAGGCATATCACAATTTTCAAAAGCATTCCTCATATATCAAGGCATGGTTTGATAAGAAGGATAGATTCATAAATTTCTAGGTTGGAGATGCAGTTCTCAGGTGGAATGTAGATAGAGCAAAAACGAGCAAACATGAGAAGTTTAACTATTTTTGGGATGGCCCTTTCAAAATAGTAGATACCAAGGAGTCCAATGTGTTTCAGCTGGAAGATCCAGAAGGGAACATACAGTCAATTCTAGTAAATTTTTTACATCTCAAACTTTACTATGATTGAAATCATAAGCTCATTGTAACATATGTATATACACTGTATTATATTTCCCTTTCTTTCTGCACTTTGTATTCAGTTTATTTTTGCATTTTGTATAAGATCATTGAAAAATATTTGCAAAAAAATGGCTGAGTGTTGACAAAGAATTCAACAAGGTTCCATTCCATACTCAAATACATGTAAAGTGTAGCGGAACAGTGAGCGCTTCTAAATCCATACCAAAATGCACTAAAGTTCTAGAGGAATGGTGCAAGTGTTGTTTTTCGTATGATGAAAAGATCCAAGTGTCAAAATAAGTGGAGGCATCTCCAATATAGGGATTTTTGAAGCTAAAGCGTAGAGGAATAGAACAAAGATGATAATCTATGCGTGAAATAAGTTAAGTATTAGTGGAATCAAAGATGTCTTCAATCCACCGATTTCAAGACTAAGGTGGAGCAAAGTAGTGATTTCATAACCGTACCACGTGGATAGGAAAGAAAAATCTTGCATTCAATGCTAACAAAATAGTGCTTGAACCAAAGAGTAGCCAAAGATACGATGTGAGGTGGTAGTGTAGTTTGAATTTTTGACCAATAAAAATTTAGAATTCTACCGTTGAGCTACCTAAAGGAATGAGTGGAAGTTGGAAAGTGTACCAGCAGGTAGATTGTGCAGTAGCCACATTAATTGCATAAGATATGCATGCACCACAAAATAAAAGAATAAAAAAGAATGAGCAATATTCATTCAGTGGCAAATCACGTTCATAGAGCAGAAATGAGTGAAACAGTACTCAAAATATTTCGCTACGAATTACAGAGAGAACATAGTATTGTTGCTATTAATATGGCTTTTGAGGATACCCAAGAAGCTGAAAACCTAGAAAGAAGGGTAGTGGCTTTGTACATCAATAGAGTCGAAGCTGTGGTGGATACTAAAATGGTCCTCACAAAGCGAACAAGGCTTAGGAGGAGCATGAATGACAAATTTAAGAAAATGGTTGCTTTGTCGGTGGAAGGTAGGTGTGCTATCCTTTCTTAACTATTTTTTTACATTTGTGACTCTATTCATCCTTGTATAGAATTAATAGCTGCAATAGTTAAATTCTATGACCCCATGGCAAAAGCAGTGAAAACTTCTAAAGGCAAAACCCTCTTTAGTATCACCGCCACCTTCTGTCAATATTTTTTTCCTATGGTCAGAACCGAGAGTGAGGCCAAAATAATTTAGGGTGACTGATTAGGCTGGGTATTACTCTTTGGAGAAATGAGATAATAATGGTGAGTCACTTAAGATATGGGTTTATAAATAGCTTCATGCTAAGCCTAGGAAGAAATTTCGTGAAGTCTCAATACCTATTGATGAATTTGTAAACCCTGTATTGTTCTCTATGTTGGCCTGTATTGAAGGTTTAGATTCAGACATAATTGTGTATGGTTGGAAAATTGTCTTAGCCTATTATATTTCAAATGAAATAATGTATGAGGAAGGTGTGGAGGAAAAAGGAACTAGGGTTATCTATTTTAACTCGCCAACCTTTCTTATCCAAAGGATACACGAATAATTGATAAGAATGATGTTACGGGCTAAACACAGGTTAATTTTGCTCCTATTTTGTCACTTGCTCGATCATTTAAATTGTCAACCTAGGGAGCTTAGTAAAATTTAGAAGGGTCTCATATCAGATCATTCACAATACCCACTTTGAGATGAGTCCGACTAATTCTACTATTGGGGGTTTAAAGGATTGTCAGTATTTCATCCACACCAATAATTTATGTATGAATAATTAAATCTTGAGAAAATAAATATTCATACGTTCATAATGAAAATAAACCTATTGCAGAAGTGAAAATAACAGTGCAAAAAATAAACCTATGAAAGCAAGAAACTTAATCTAGAAAGCATAAGAAAAGGGAAGGAATACTGGCTTGGAGTGGGCCCAGGCTCCAACAGCTCCCTTCCAGCTGAATACGTAGTTAGGAACTCTCAAACTTTATTGTATTTGCAAAAGAATTATTACAATGCTTCTTTAGAATGATAAATGTATTCTCTATCTGATTCTAGATTCTATCTTGAGAGGTATGTGTGTGTTTATATACACACACACACACATATATTCTATTACAAATAAGTTACAGCAGTAGTTTAGTTACAGACTAAACTGGGACAATCTGGTAAACGTGATTGGCATCTGCTAAAGTGGGCGTTGTTCCTAATGGTAATAATGTATTCAATGATTGGTTCATGCTTCACCTGGCATTTTCGTTCATTGGTGCAGCTCCCAGAATTATCCTACGTGACGTAGAACTGAAACTGCACCAGTCAACACTGCCCACATCGCTTTGTCTGGTCAACGGGAAAAGAATGGAGAGGTGTATTCACTATGAGGAAGGTGCCTTCCTCATGTGCTCTGGTGAGCACCTTCTATATGCGGAAGGTGTCTATGGATGTGGGTGCCTTCCCTATATGGAAGGTGCTTTACCTTGTATGGGGTGCCTTCCTTATATGGAAGGTGCCTAAGTATGTCGGGAACCTTCTCTATACGGAAGGCGCCTGCCTTCTATTGGTGCCTTCCTTGAAGAGGAAGGTACCTACCTTCTGATGGTGCCTTCCTTGAAGAGGAAGGCACCTACCTTCATGCCTTGATCCCAAAAGAAACAGAGTGCCAGGTCCACGAAAGACCTCGATTGATCCAAATCTGTCAAAACCAACTACATTTCCACAAAAACACACTAAAACACACAAATTAGATAACACACATAATTCTATTAAATAATTACATAATCATTCATAAAAGTACACAGTTCCTAATATATTATCGCATAATAATCGATGAAACCTATACAAAATATGAGCATTTTTGAGGCTCATCATCCCCCCATGCCTAACATATGCCATGCCCTCGTGGCATCAAAATTGTAGGTAGCCCCTTCGTTCTCTTCATCGTCACCATTTTTTGGTTGTACCTGCGGCTTGTGGTTGCTTCTTCTTTTGACCAGCATCGGGAGGTGTGGTCTTCTATTTTCTACGTGGAGCTGTAGTGGTGGGGTAGGCAACTACTGCGATTGTCTTCCTCTGCTCGATTCGTTGGCTTTGCCTGTTTGAGGTTCCCACCCCGAATACTCTTGGAGGTGGTATGGCTAGTGTAGTTCCTATTGCCTGAAATGCAGCTTCTGCAACTTGCCATAGGTCAGCATCTGGAGGTCTGACCACTACAAGAGGGATGTCAGAATTATCCCTCTTGAGTCGGACTACCTAGGCCTTGTGTAATTGGGCCACCTCAGGGGTAAGCCCTACATTTTCTCTTGCAATGGTAGCGGCTTCTAACTTGGGCCCATATATCCCCCATATCTCAAAATATCTATGTATTTTCAAAGGGCGTCCTTGGAATGACCTATAAATCTCCTAGAATTGATCATCATCCGTCGAGTTAACACAAATACCCGGGTCTACCTGGACCCTAGCAGTTGACTTCCTAGCCTCCTTTGCTGCTTCTATATCTTTTAGTAGTTGTTCGAATTACTTCTATCTCTTTGCGAATGGTTGCATGTCCCATTCATCCTCAACTAGTTTGGGGAAGGTCACCTTTGCCTTCTTTTGAGCCATCCTGGGCCCATTTTCTTTGGCCCTAGTAGAAATTACGACGGCTCGAACAGGGGGTTTCTCCTCCTTCCTGACGGGTGTCTCCTCATTGCGAGGGACTTGCTCTGATATTCTTAGAGCTGTCCCTCCTTTCTATAGTCATTCTGGTGCTGACCTTGTAGGTCCTTCGTCCCTTATTTCTTCAGTTATGGGGAATTCTTCCTTTACCCCGGGCTCAATCTATGGCTATTGGTCTGCACTAGGTTCTGTGTCACTCAGGTCTATAATAGGAGGCTCCATTGGGTTGATTCCCCCATTAACCTCAAAAATAGAGGAATTATCCCCTTCTTTTGGGTTGCTTTGTTGAGAATTCGAGCAAAATTGCCTTGAAGAGTATACTCTTTCTAATTAGGTTGGGGAGTTCGTCGGGACCTCAATCGCCCAATCGGTCTAAGTCGATGCATCCCTTTTCTCCGTCTCCTTGGCTCAGAATTGTTGATTCTCCTCCTGTAGCTGCTAGACCAGCTGCTTGAGCTGAGCTATTCTCCACGCTTGCTCCTATGACTCCTCCTGGTGCATTTTTTGGCAATATTCCAACATTTTTTGGGCCATACAACACTTGGTCTGCCATTCCGGGGCCTCTTCTAGGGCCGCATCAACTTCTTGATTAATGTCTGTAGAAGTCCTAGGGTCCTGTGGGCTCTGATTGGTCAACTCCTGGAGGGTCTGGGTTGCGAGACCAGCCTTCACATCCTATTCTTCTAATGATGATATAGGAGGAGATTTCGTAGGTGATTCCTCCCATGAACTAGCTCCAATTGTCGTAATTTGGCTCTATTGTTGGTAAGCAGTACCTCTTCCTCTATAAATTTGGGCAAAGGTGAGTGCCCTCTTTCTTCCCCAAAATTGGGCAATGACAATTGCCCGATTTCTTCTCTCTCTTATATGGGGCTTTCTTCATCTTCCTCTACCCCAAAGACAAAATTTTCCTACCCCTCCTGGCTACCATCTCCCTCTGCATGGGAATCCTCTCTTTGTGCTTCTGCATGGCGAACCAACACCGATATCAGTCCATGGTGGGCCAAGGCGGAAGGTGCACCCCTCTGGTATCGAGTTGCTTCCTCCTTCAGGGAATTCACTAGGTAGAAGGGCACATTCATATTCCTCCCATGCACCAGGTGATTTAAGAACTGCACATGGTTAACGTGCAGGTGTGAATATTTCTCGATGCATGTGAAAAAGTGAGCAATTTTCTCGAACAACTTTTGTAGGTTCATGGGGAGTCAACTTTTTGGTAGCCCCTCCTCTACCTACACATTTTCTCCTGGCAGTAGCAAGTCGATGCATTGTTTCAACATGTCGCCCTTGTATGTGCACTCGCCTGTGAGAGGCAAGCCGGTCACCTGGGAGATATATTCTAGGGTGACTGGAATTTCTCTTCCATGCACCTGAGCTGCGTCTCCCCTCAAGGAGGTAGCAAATTCCCTAGCTACCTCCATATCCTAGTTTTGATAGACCAGGATACAATAGTCGAGCCACCCTTCGACTTCAAATTGGGTTCTCACCATCCCCCTGATTCCCTCTGTATCACTCGACTCATTTTTCTTAACAGTGTGGTTCTTTGATCGTCCTCCCATGGCGCCTTCCCTAACTATTCTTCTATTTCTGCCTTACGCCCTCAAGAAGGCACCTTCTTATAAGGAAGGCGCCTAACCCTAGCATTCAATTATGGGGTTGGTAAGGTACGCCTCTCGAGCCACAATGTTGGCATGATGTTTCGGCCATGGGGGGTGCATGATTTTTATGGCGGCGCTATTTTTTGGTACTGCATAATTTATAAAATATTATATAAAAATTAATTAAAAATTATGCATGTACCTGATTGGATGCTTCATGCATCATGGAGGGTAGTGATTTGTTAGCTTGTGACACGGAGGATGGGTATTTCACATGTGCGGATTACTCTGGACTTCATTGTTGCATCGTTCGAGGTTCTATGTCGTAGACAAGCTCTTGATTGGTTTTGGAAAAACCGTCTGTCCATCAATCTTGAGGCGTGCGCAAGGATCTCACCCCGTAACTTTACATAATTTTTGATCGAGGGCAGATTTCCATCACATGGAGTGATGGTGGTAATCTGTTACTGCCCAACCGCATGTTGACATCGTTCGCATCAAGGCACATGTGAGGGTTGTATGCGGAAGGTGATGTTTGGTGCCTTCCCGATGCGGAAGGTGCTTTAAATGAATGGTGTCTTCCCTAGGTGGAAGGTGCTTCTTCTAGTCGGTGCCTTCTTATTGTGGAAGGTGCTTCTGCCTTGACGGTGCCTTCTTGCTATGGAAGGCACTTTTGAATGATGGCGCCTTCCCGCTATGGAAGGTGCTTTTCAAACAATGGCACCTTCCTACTATGAAAGGCACTTTTGAAGAATGGTGCCTTCCCACTGTGGAAGGCGCTTCTTTGAATAGTGGTGCCTTCCTACCATGGAAGGTGCTTTTGAAGAATGGTACCTTCCCACTGTGGAAGGCACTTCTTTGAATAGTGGCACCTTCCTGCCGTGGAAGGCACTTTTTGAAGAATGGTGCCTTCCCGCTGTGGAAGGTGCTTTCAATTGGATGCGCCTTCTTGGAATGGAAGGCGCTTTGATTTTTTTTTTAGGAACTCTCATGGATGCCTTATTTATGAGGTGCCCACGATAATTCCCGTGACACCGTCCACCTTAGTTAGGCGCCTTCTCTGAGGAGGAAGGCACTATTTCTCAAGTGGGAAATCTTCTTTGAAGAGGAAGGCCTTCTGCAAGGTATTTTTCTCAGCAACACGTCGTGATCGTCTAGGCAAGGGTGATCAAGCCTTCTCATACTTCCCTCATATTGTTGCAGCAACCTCCTGTCAAGCTTGGCGTGCGATTTTCCCCCGGAGGAGAGTTTTATTGCCTTCATCCAAGCTTGGATAGATGTTGCTTCTAAGCTACGTGCGTAGGTGTTGGGGTGATGAGTCGGTTCAGGCTTGGTTTCCCAGATACCTATTTTTTGAGCTAATAGGTCCTCCACCTACAAAAGCAAACAAAAAGAAAAGAAAACTATAGGCATTTAGATGCATTATGTGCCTGGTAGGCCCTCTACTAGGATGTTTGCAACTTGCATGCGAGCGTCATCCCTGCAAAACACACCGTAAGAAATAAAACAAACCTAAACTAACTAATTTTGGTGGACACTCCCATGTCCACCATTCTACTTGCTGAGAGTTTGGTCCAGATTACAAGGATGGGGTCTCCCCCATGCCTGTTCTGGACTCTACCAGTAAATTTTTGGACGTGCTGTAGGGCCGTAGTCGGTGGCCATTCACTGTCAATACAACATTGCTACCGTCAATAGTCTTAACACACACAACACCATTCTTGATGAGCTCTACCACTTCATACGGTCCCATCCATATCTGCATTAATTTGCCCTTCCTTTCCTGGAACCTAGAATCGTACAAGAGCACCCAATCTCCCTCCTAGAACTACTTCAGCTTGATGTGTCGATCATGCCATTTTTTTCTTTGCTTCTGTATGATCTCCGTTCTGTGTAGAGCATCCCTTCTGAATTCTTCCAGCTGGTTTAACTATCGAATCCTCTCTTTTTGAGCTTCTTCCAAGCTCAAATTTAATTCTAGAGCAGTCCTCAGTGTCTTAATTTCAAACTCAATGGGCATCATTGCATTCTTCCCATAGACCAGATGGAAGGGTGTAAAGCCAGTGGTCGACTTCCACGTAGTTTTGTATGCCCATATTACCTTCGAAGCCATGTAGCCCAATATTTTCTATGTTGTTGCATGGTTTTCATCAGGATATTCTCTATCTCTCTGTTCGTCACCTCCACTTGCCCATTTGCCTGCGGGTGGTAGGGCGTAGTCTTGTTGTGCCAAATTTGATATTGCTTCATCAACTCCTCAATCAACTTGGAGGTAAATTGAGGTCCTTGGTCTATTGTTATTTCTCTAGGGACCCCAAATCATGTAAAAATTTGAGCAAATAAGAAGTCGACTACCATTTTTTCCTTTGAATCCCTCAGTGCTTGAACCTCCACCCACTTGGTGACGTAGTCTGTATAGACTAAAATAAATCTCCTTCCTATTGAGGGTGGATTAATTGGTCCCACAAAATCCATGCCCCACTTATTGAAGGGCTCTATATGCACTTGCGGTTGAAGGGGCATCTCGTCTCGATGGGTTGGTCTACCCATTCTTTGGCACTCGTCACACTTGCTAGCATAGGCGGCCGCATATTTAAATAGAGTGGGCCAAAAATACCTAGCCTGTAGGATTTTATAGGCGGTCTACTTCCCTGCAAAGTGTCCCTTGCATGGTTCATCATGGCAAGCTTTGAGTATATCTGAGAATTCCTGCTCTGCTACACACCTCCTTATAATTTGATCACGTCCTATTTTGAATAGGATACCGTCAACCCATAAAAAGGAGGCACTCTTCTCTACTACCACCTACTTTTCTCATAAGGAGAGAGCGGACGAGGTTCTTTCGGTGGCTAAGTAATTGGCTATGTCTACATACCACGGTGTTTGCTCGTTGATGGTGAACAAATGTTCATTCAAAAACTGGTCTTCCACTGCCGCATGGTCTATTGGTGTCAGTCTGGATAGGAAGTCCACTACAACGTTGTCCTTTATTGGCTTGTCAACTATTGTTATGTCAAACTCCTACAGTAGTAGAAGCCATATTATAACTCTTCCACCAATAGTCGGTTTGCTCATTAAATATCTGATAGCTGCATGGTCCGTGTGGATGAACACCTTGTATCCAGTAATATAATGGTAGAATTTGTTTATGGCATGCACAACCGCAAGGAATTCCTTCTCTGTCACTGTATAGTTGAGTTCAGCCCCTGCCAAATGTTTGTTGACGTAGTAGATGGCGTAAAATTCCTCACCATCCTTCTATCCGAGGACTGCTCCAATCGCATTGTTGGAAGCATCACAATAGATGTGGAAGGGTATAGCCCAATTCGGTCCCCTCAAAATAGGTGCAGATATTAGCTTTTCTTTGAGCGATTGAAATGCTCTTTTGCAGTCTTCCATCCAGTTGAACTCCACGTCCTTAGACAATAAAGTGTGTAGTGGTCTTGCAATTTTGCTAAAGTCGGCGATAAATTGTTGATAGTACCCAAAATATATGAGGAAACTTCTCACCTCTCATTGTGTTGTGGCATTGGGTAGGTCCTTGATGACCTCTATTTTTCTTTTGTCAACCTTTATTCCTTCCGTAGAGATATGGTGTCCCAATACAATGCCTTCTTGCATCATTATAAAGCATTTTTCATTACTAAGGGACATATTATTTTCCTCACTTATTTTGAGCACTCTTTCCAGGTTTGTCATTGCTTCATCAAAGGTTTCTCCATAAACGATGAATTCGTCCATGTACACTTCAATCACATCTCCTATCATATCTAAAAATATGCTGAGAACCACCCTCTGGAAGGTGGCAGGTGTATTGCATAGCCCGAAAGGTAATACCCAATAAGAGAACGTTCCCCAAGGGTAGGTGAAAGTCATTTTATCTTGGTCTTCTTCTCCTATATGGATCTGGTTGTATCCACTGAATCCATCCAGGAAGGAGAAGTACTTCCACCCCAAAAGTGTATCCAAGACCTGATCAATGAATGGGAGTGGGAAGTGATCCTTTTTGGTCACTTTGTTCAATGCCCTGTAGTCTACACAAATCCGCCACTTCCCATTTTTCTTGGGGACCACCACTAGCGATGATACCCACTCACTGTCAAAAATTGGATATATGAATCCGGCTGACAAGAGTTTTTGCAATTCCACCTTGACAATGTCCTTCATTGCCGTATTCATTCTTCTTTGCGGATGCCTACTTGGAGTCGCCTGCTCTTCAAGGTATATCCGATGGGTGCAGATTTCTGGGCTGATACCTTTCATATCTGAGTAATCCCATGCAAATTCCCATTGGTGTCTAACCAAGAGTTCTTCTACCTTCCTTAGTTGTGTGGGGGTCAACCCACTATTGATATTCAACATTTTTCCTGGCCCAACATTTATCTGTCGGATGTGGTGGTCTTGGGCGCCAGCTAATGGTGACTCAGGCGTAACACCGAAGGACTCTCCCTGGAGGAATTCTATGATAGTGCCATCCTCATATTATTCCTCCTCCATTTGGTCCAATGCCATCACCAAATGGATGATGGACAGCTCCTCCTCTTTGTGCTTGGTCAACGTAGACCCTCCCAACGAATCAACGGACTACACGGGAGGTGAAATAGTCAATATTTTTACATTCTGCCCATTGGATATGGTCATCAACCCATCACGGAAGCTGATGTAGGTGTCAACTATCACCAACCATGGTCTTCCTAAGATAAGTGGGTAGCCACCCAACCTAGTTTTAGATTGTAACACCAAGAAGTTGTTTGGATATTCCCACGCATCAATCGTCATGATTATATCTTCCAGCATTCCTTTCGGTGCTACGGTTGATCGATTAGCCAGCTACAAAACTATTGAGGTTGGCCTCAGGTCTATGATTTGTAGCCTCTGCATGGTCTCTTGAGGCATTACGTTAATGGCTGCACCAAGATCAACCAATGTATTGGTCAAGGAATACCCCTCGATTTTTACTGTCAACACTGGGTTGCCTGGGTCTACGTACTTAGGGTGACACATCTTGCCCATCATTAAATCAGCCAACTTGCCCACAACATTAATAGTCTGGGTCACTCTCTGGCCTGAATTTCTTAGGTACATCTCTTTTATTGCTTTAGAATATATCGAGACATCTCAGATAGCTTGAAAAAGTGGAATTGTCACCATGAGATTTTTCAAGCTAGAAAGAATATCAAACTCTGGCTGCGTTAATTTCCTCTATTCTTGTAGTCGGTTAGGAAATGGAGCCTTTGTTCTCTCAACCACTTCTTCTTCCACCTCTTCTATAAGAGGTGTTTCCTCTACTTCTACCTCCTCTTCTACCAGGGGAGGTGTCTCTACTCCTAGTTGTCTACCTGATCTAAGCTGAATAGGATTACAACTAATATTATACATTGGGTACATCTCACCTTCTACATTATATGTCGGTTGATTTACTTTGTTGTTTGGATTTGCCATCGGTTGTGTGGGTAGTTGTGCAGGTCTCATTGTAGGTAAGGCTGGCAGTTTTTGGTGAGCTGGTGCTACGTTATGTGGAGTCGGATTCCATTGAGCTTGGCCTCTCCACTGTTGCCCAGGGTATTGATATTGCATCCAGGGCTACTGGTTTGGATATGTTGCTCCTGGGGGTACGTTAGACCAAGGAGATAGCCCCCACCACCCCATGTTAGGTGGTTGAGGCTGGCCTTGTGGCATGTACGGTCCTCCCCCATATGATGGCATTGCTGGTGGCGTATTTCTTGTAGGGGGTTGTGGCCAACTCCTTCGATTGCCTACAAAATAGGCTTTCGTAACATCAACATCCTCCTTGATACTGGGCAATTGTGGGTACAATCGGGTCTTATGATTTAGCTTACAGATCGTGCATACTCTAACTTTGTTTCCTGGGTATGCATTCTTTGCATGCTTTCCTCTACATTTCGGGTAGAAATAAGCTAATGTTGCCTCATTTTCTTGCTTCTTTTTCTCTAACAATAGCGTGTCCATATGTAATGCTAGAGATGAAAGCATCTCACTTTTCAAATCTTCCAACATATTGCCTATTTCTATTTTTGTGACCAAAGCAATCTCTTTCATGGTCCTATAAGTGGTCTTGCCTCTCCTTCTTGAGTAGTTTCAACATAATTGTCGGATATCTTCCATAGTGTGTTGGTAGACATCACCTCCAAAAATCATGTTGAGAGCTTCCAATGATTCGTTGTTAAGTCCTCTCAAAAATATGCTTTTAAGAGACTTATCAACTAGCTTTGCATGAGGAGATCATTGAAGATTGAAGTTGAATCTCTCCCAATACTCTTCAAGAGACTCATCTTCTTTCTGTATCATGCTTAGGACCTCCTCTCTAGAGTCTCTTGCTCTCCCAAAGTCTTGATATTGCTCTAAAAATAGCCTCTTCATTTGATCCCATGTGGCAATGTGTTTGTCTCCCAGACCAATGAACCATCATAGAGTTGCATCGTCCAATGTGGAAGGAAAGAGCTTCAGCTTCTATGTATCATATTTATAGTCCACAGACCTGCATAGAACATCAAACTTAAATAAAAATAGGTTAGGGTCCTCGGTTGGGTATCCTCTGAAGGTAGGAAGGTGAGTAGGGGATATGTTTTTCATTTTGGTTTCTCCTACTCCTTCCTCAATCGGGAAACTAAAGCTAGATGAAGTCTCTTTGTTGACCATTTTTTCAAGAAATGTGGTCTCTAATGCAGTTCTTATGGCCTCACGGTCATTCAAAACTTTCTGAGTCAAGGCTCGTAGGTCGGCTGGTGTAATCATTCGATCCTCTACAACTCTCCACAATAGGGCTTCCTCTGAGGGTGTCCTCTTAAACAATGGGTTTACAATAGTTCATTCTCCCTCAGGTTGATGGGATGAGGAAGCACTTTGCACAAGGCGAGGATCCTCACTCCAGTGGACTACTGGTTGTGAGTCGGGTGAATCTAGTTCAAATTCAGAATGTTTGGTTGACTCAGATTTTGGTGGACTTTGTTTTATGAACCAATCGTCAGGTCCTCTTCTTCTCAAAGAACTCATACAAAGTCAGATAGAAGGTTTTTAGGTATTGTAATTAATCTAATAGAGGCGCTTCCTCGACAACGATGCCAAAATGTTGCGGGCCAAACACAGGTTAATTTTGCTCCTATTTTGTCACTTGCTCGATCATTTAAATTGTCAACCTAGGGAGCTTCATAAACTTTAGAAGGGTCTCATATCAAATCATTCACAATACCCACTTTGAGATGAGTCCGACTAATTCTACTATTGGGGGGTTTAAAGGATTGTCAGTCTTTCATCCACACCAATAATTTATGTATGAATAATTAAATCCTAAGAAAATAAATATTCATACGTTCATAATGAAAATAAACCTACTACAGAAGTGAAAATAATAGTGCAAAAAATAAACCTATGAAAGCAGGAAACTTAATCTAGAAAGCATAAGAAAAGGGAAGGAATACTGGCTTGGAGTGGGCCCAAGCTCCAGCAGCTCCCTTCCAACTGAATACGTAGTTAGGAACTCTCGAACTTTATTGTATTTGCAAAATAATTATTACAATGCTTCTTTAGAATGATAAATGTATTCTCTATATGATTCTGGATTCTCTCTTTGAGAGGTTTGTGTGTGTTTATATAGCACACACACATATATTCTATTACAAATAAGTTACAACAGTAGTTTAGTTACAGAGTAAACTGGGACAATCTGGTAAACGTGATCGACATATGCTAAAGCGGGCGTTGTTCCTAATGGTAACGTATTCAATGATTGGTTCATGCTTCACCTAGCATTTCCATTCATTGGTGCAGCTCCCAAAATTATCCTGCGTGACGTAGAACTAAAACTGCACCAGTCAACACTGCCCACGTCGCTTTGTCTGGTCAATAGGAAAATAATAGAGAGGCACCTTCTCTATGAGGAAGGTGCCTTCCTCATGTGCTCTAGCAGGCGCCTTCTGTATGTGAAAGGTGCCTACGGATGTGGGCACCTTCCCTATACGGAAGGTGCTTTGCCTTGTATGGGGCGCCTTCCTTATACGAAAGGTGCCTAAGTATGTCGGGTGCCTTCTCTATACGGAAGGTGCCTACCTTCTGTTGGTGCCTTCCTTGAAGAGGAATGTGCCTACCTTCTAATGGCGCCTTCCTTGAAGAGGAAGGCGCCTACCTTCATGCCTTGATCCCGAAAGAAATAGAGTGCCAGGTCCACGAAAGACCTCGACTGATCCAAATCTATCAAAACCAACTACATTTCCACAAAAACACACTAAAACACACAAATTAGATAACACACATAATTCTATTAAATAATTACATAATCATTCATAAAAGTACACAGTTCCTAATATATTTCCGCATAATAATCGATGAAACCTATACAAAATATGAGCATTTTTTAGGCTCATCAAATGAAAAGGGGCTGTGACTCTCCTAGTTTTAGGCATTGTTCAAGTCTGGTATGGATGTTTTATGCTACCGTTAAGGATAAGATGCCTTGGATTCTGTTTAAGGACAAAACCAGTGATGGGAAACCCTTGCCAGTTTCTTATTAGACAAGTAATTTGAGAAGTAGTGAGTATTTTTATAGATTCAATTTGGAATTCCTTGGACCTACTTTAAAAATAATGTATGGAGAGTGCCCTATATTACCACCCTTGGCTAAGCAAATTCTGAGAGCAGAGGGTGCCAAAGAAGGAAATTGGTATTTGTTGACTGAGGGTACAGTAATTAGACTATATGGTTTCATGGGTGAACCTTTCCTCCTACCCCATTTTATCACAAATAGGATATTTGCCTTGGAATATTTGAGGTAGGCATAATACATTGATTTGAATTATGGTTTAGGAAGAAAGAGAAAATCTCTGCTAACCTACCGCATTGTGGAGGATATTACTATCACAAAGAAGGGGTAAAGCAAGAAAATTGACCAATATCTTAATAGGTTAGGTCTATTTTACATTTTCCAAAGGTGGAGTTATGACCTTGATGGTATTTTCACTGCATGAAATGTAACCCTAAATGGAGAAAAAACTTACAAATTTGAAAATAGGACTAGGGCTCATTTCAAACAAGGTAGAAACAATGATGAGACTGCTCTTTTGGAGTTGAATTTTTCAAAAATAGGTCAACTGCCTCCATGGTTGTATTTCTACGAACAGATTGTTGACTATAATCTAGAAAAAAAGAAAATTCATCAGCTAATAGAAGCCACCATGCGTGATATTGAAGAGAAAATCATAAAGAAAAAGGACCCTCAACTTGATGAGGATGCTACTGAAGAGGTAGAAGAAGGAGAACAATGGAATGTAGCGAAAATATCATATTGGTGGAGAATGAGAATCAAAATTGGAAAACCTAAGTCTAATTTTGGCATGAATATTGATAAAGAGTTTTCTAAGAAATGTGATGAAAATATCAGAACCTGGAAGTAGAAGGACATCAGAAACATTGTGTTAACAGTTAAAAAGTCCCATATGGGTTCTGAATCTCTCTCTCTACCCACAGATCAAAGAGCTCTAGCAGAAAAGTAGAAAACTCCTTTAACAATAGGTAAGTTCTTGAAAAAGTTTCATCCTACCATGAACAAGTGGAGAAGTTTACTAAGGGAGCACAACTTCTAAGGAAAATGTAATATTCTAGTGAAAATATATCAGTACTCCAGTCATTGAAGTAGTGACTAGGCCTAAGTGCTTAGCTCTGGGGGGATAGCCTCCAGACATAGATATTTATTGGGGAAATAAGGATGAGAGTTTTAGGTTCACCCCCCTTTCTTTCACCACTGTAGCATCAGTAGAATTACATCCTATTTTTGAGCAAGTCTTACTTACCAAAGTAGTACAAGGAGATGTATCAGAGGAAGATTTAGAGAGTGAGATGGCTTCCTTTCAATTGATTCACAGAAGAGCTAAAAGAGCTCCAGAAAGAAGGGAAATAGAGGTTGCAAAGAAACAAAGATTGGATGTGGAGGAGATTGCTAAAGAGGTAGCTATTCCAGCTACAAAATAATTGACTCATCAAGAGAAACAATAGGAAATAGAGGTGAAACAAGAACACCCTACATATATAGGGGAAGGTATGGTTTCTAATCCCTCTTCTCCTCTGCATCCTCCTAAATCCCCAAGGAAGTCTCCCTCTCTTTCTAGTCAAGAAGATGTGACAAAGGTATCTTATCCCTCTCATAGTCCACCCCATGTTTCATTGGTCATCACTGAAGTACAAGTCATCCCTTCTCCCCAAAGTCATCCCAAATCCTGCTTTCATCGTTTAAGGTTCCCACTTCATCATCTCCCATCATTTCATCTTAACTATTATCACCACCCCCATTAAATGGACAAATTATTCCAAGCAACCCCATTCATCCAATTGTTAGTCTTGCTTTAATTCCTATGAGTTTACCAATAGCAACCATAGCAGTAGTTACAGAGTCCATTGTTGTTATAGAGACTGTTCTAATTACTTCCACACCACCATTGTCAATGGTTAAGTCTGCCCTTACATTTCTAGTATCTTCATATCCCTTGGCTACCAGTTTTTCAAGTCATATATATTTTCCAAAGGAGCAGACAGCCACACAAAAAATAAATAATTTTTGGGCAAAAAAGCTATCAAATCCTTCCAGTAGGATGGCTATCAGAAGAATAAGCATGTATGTTGATCTAGTTTCTAGGCAGAGGATATCTAGATCCATGACTCCACTTGTAAGTAAACCTAAAAACTGAGATGACTGTCCAAGATTATTGAGTGTAAGAGGTCATAGAAGATATTGAGAAGCTTCCTGAAGAAGATGAGTTGATAATAGCCAGAGCCCACTTAGACACCTTCTATGTGAAGAATGATATATTAAGAGAGAAGATGGGCAAAATGGAGAAACAGATTGAAAATCTTAGAAGACTTTGAGCAATCAAAAGGAAGTGGAAAAGGCTCTAAAAAAAGAGGCTAAGGGCTGACAAGAAAAGTTCCAAGAATCCAATAATCTTAAAGACCAACTAGGATAGCAAAAGAAGTTGAATGAAGAACAAATAAAATAAATTCAAATTTTGAGATAACAACTTCAACTGGAGAAAGCTAAGTCTTTTGGCTTTTATAAAGCTATATTAAGGAATATTAGAAAAGAATTGCTCTCTGAGGTCCAAGAGAAATGTTCAGGGCCTCAGCTTATGATTGACTACCTAGATGATGCCAACCACTTACTCCCCAATGTTTAAAAATATTTAGATCAAATAACTGGAGAGTTGCAACCTATGGTGATTTTGAAAGAACATATGTACAAGTTGGTTGATAGCAGACTTAGTGATTCTGCTAAACCAATTCCCAATGGAGAATGGAATCTTGCCAGAGTTACTACCAGAACCATGGTCAAGAAGCACAAGGCACTTCAAAGATCCTAGCTGTTATTTTATAATATTGAAGGAGTGATTAAGGATGTTGTGGATGTAAGTAAAGAAATGATTCAAGTTGATTTCAAAGGTCTATGGATGGAGGATCACAACTTGCTATTTGTGGAAGAGATCCAAAAGAGTATTGATGAAAATCTACTGGATGAATCTGTAATTGATTCTCTTGAAGAGCCACCACACCAAGAGCAAGCTGCCCACTAATTATTGATTTTTCCAGATTAAGAGATCTCATGGAAGATCTGGTGAGAAAAGGGAATGCTACAAATTATGAGGATATTGGAGAATTGCAGTACGTTTACAAGCAGCTCAAAGAAACATAAAACCCCTTTGAAGCAGCTTAGAAACAGGCTTTACAAACATTAAAATTGACGATTCAGTTGTTTGGTGAAAATTCTAGAGGAATAAATAAAAATGATCTTCTCCAGAAGAATAAAATGAAGAAGAAGAAGAAGAGAATGATAGAGGCCCACCAAGAAGAGGAGCATGATGGAACTATAATAGGCCCAGAAGGGGCACACACTTAATTCATTTTTGTTTTTGTACATATACACAAGTCTTGTATTTTTGTTTTTTTCTCTGACAATTATCAGAAATAAGCAATAAAGGCATGAAGCCAGAGAGGCACAAAGAGCCACAAGTTTTGTGTGAAGGCATTTTTGTAATAAGGCCTTGTAAGAGGAGTAGAGCTATGCCTGATTTTTGAAGATAGTTGCAGCAAACCTATGTTTTTGGCATAGTCTCTATATGAACCTTTACCCTCTAAGAAGTCCAACATATTTTTAGAGGGTAGTGTTTGTATGGAAATTATTATTTAAAGAATATTTTTGAAGATAAGCATTTTTTGACTCCTAAGGCCCAATGGATAAGACTCTGATTTCTATGGCTTTGTAAGCAAATCCACCTGGGAGACGCCAGAATGTAGGCCCAAAATGGCCACATACTTAGGAAAATTTTGGAAATTTTGCCTAAGACATGAAGATCTCATTCCGCACACTTTGTAGTGTATTTTGGAGCGAATCCGCAATAAAGGCCACAAATTCACCCAACACTTGGTGAATTTTTGCACTTGGAGCAATTTCGCATGGTTTCTTATGTTCTTGGATTCAAACTGATGATGTTCCTCAAATCCATACAAGTTTTTGAATAAGGATGATGTCAACATAAAATAAGTGCAGATTGAATACTGCTTCATATTCTTTGATATATTTTGAGCGTCTAAGTGTTGGAGAGCTTGATTTCGGAGAGCACATAGAACATTTTTGCTCAAAATTGTGACAGAAGGTGGAAAGCAAAGTTAAGAGATGCAAATTTGTGATGAAGGATATTTTTGGTTTAATTTCTTTCGGAATGGCAACAAGCAGTGTTTTACTCTGAAGCCAGTGTGGAATGGAGGAAGTGTCACTTTACACTGCGATGGGTTCGGAATGGTGTTCACAGACCAATGCACTTTCTTAGGTCTAGAATGGAATCCGCAAAATTTTTGAAGGAGATATAATGTTATCAATTTTTTTGTGCAGATTGGTGAATGATTCATCACCAAAGAAGAAAAACAAAGGATAGGGAGCGGATTTCATCCCGCTTCACTTTCAATGCACTTTAGTGCCAGATTGGCGTTCCGTAGTTTCTAAAGAGTGAAAGGTGATGTCATCAATTTTAAAAGCAGAATGACACTGTCTTATCTCCCCACCATTACATCAAGCTTATGTTAGATTTAATCATAGCCATATGATGGGGGAGATCAAAGATGGAGATTTTACCAAGAATTCTGAATCATATAAAAGCTATTTCTCGTTGGAGTTAAAATAGTCAAGTGGAGGAGGAAGCCGAAGCATCAAGGGTTTCAAGAATACAAGAACCAAATACGGTTATAGATCGATGGTAGTTGAAGATTTCCAAGATAGATCAATGATGCATATGCAATCTCCAATGACCAGAACTCCAGTTAGTTCCGAACGACCAATAATTTGTAGAGGTTTCAAGCTGCCATGACGGTCCACTTACATCGGATTTATCAAAGGTTGAACTAGTAAGAGAATGCCATCAAGAACTCTTTGCTGAGCTATCAAAATTTAATCTTTGTAATGTTCCTTATTATTTTAATTTTTCAAAACTATAAATAGAGGTCGAACCCTCATTTTTAAGGGTTGGCTCTAGTGTGTTTTCCTGTGCTACTGTAAATATTCCCAAGGGCTAATTAAAGGAGCATTACATTGATCTTTACCTTAAATTTTGTGTCTTCATAATTCGATATCAGAGGTTCAAATTCTTTAGTTGCATTTCTGTGAATACTTGAATGGTTAGTTTGTGACAAATTAATGGATTACTAACTGCTAGGGTAATTGAAATCTACTTCTGAATTAGATATTTGTTGCTAGGGAGTGCATTTTTGTAAAATCTAGATATTGATTAATTATGTTATTTGGATTATCATTGTTTAGATATTGAAATTATTGTCTGCAATATTCTTTGTTGTTATTTAATGAATGAAAGTACATTTAATTGAGATAATGTTGATCTGAGTAATGTGTCTTTAATTTGGTTTATGAGAGCTTTTTGTTGTAGTAACAATGTTGTTAGCCTATCCGTCCACTATTGTTCACATTTTCTAACCCTAAGTGAGAATAATCATGTCAACACCCTGTTTAAGTTGACAAATAACCAGCCTACTCTAGAGGTTGGATTTGAAACTCCTGTTTTGGTCCATCCAATGTTGAGTGCTGAGATGTAGCTAATGGGTGCAAGCCTGGACAGAAATTAGGAAGATAGACAACCACAGTATTGAGTAAAACTTGATGCAATTCAGTGCCTAAAAATTACCAAGTGGTATTTACATATTAAATTTACACTTTGACTCATCATTTCTATTGGTAACATTTTTTTCTTTTAGAGTGATGCCGCTTTTTTCTTTTCTTAGCATTTTAATGTTACACTTTGACTCCTTTATCTTCCAAATGAAACACTTCTGCCAACAATATCTTCCAAATGAAATGCTTCTTCCATAACGCTTTTTTGCTAGCAATGAATTAAATAATATTTTTCTTTTATTTAGAAACATGCCAACATCAATATAAAGTATTAATTCAAACTAACTTTGATAAAGGCATAAAATCAACATAGAAATTAATATCAAACCAATATGTAAAGAAATATTAGCATGCCATGAGGAAAAGAAATGCTATTCTTTTGTTTTATTTTATTCATTCTTATTTATTTATTTATATATATTATTCTTATTTATTTATTTTTTTTATTTTCATGATTATTATTATTTATTTATTTTTTCTTTTCTCTTTTTATTTTTATTTATTTATATATATATATATATATATATATATATATATATATATATATATATATATATATATATTTTTTTTTTTTTCTTTTAATTTTGATTTAATTAATTTTAGATGTTTGAATTGGTTTAATTCAAAACATTAAAATTAACCAAAACAATCTAAACCTAACCAACACACTAGATGACTTAAAAGAAATTAAAAGGAGACACTAACCAACATCCAAACCTAGAGACCTATACTGCAACCTAAACTAAAATCTCCCATAATATCAAAATTAAAGGTGGGTCCCCAAGTTTTGGGGTAAGTTGTGCCCTAGCCACAACAGGTTCTAAGTCTAGATGGTTTCCCACTAGGTTTTTTTCAACATCATAGGGATATTGTTGGAGAAGATGTTGTCAATGTAATCCAAGAAGCCCAAGAATCTGGTAAGTTGTTGAAAGAATGAAATAATACCTTCCTTGCTTTGATTTCCAAGAAATAAGGAGCAGATAATTGTAGGACTTTAGACCAATTAGCCTATGTAATACAATTTACAAATTTTTTACTAAAGTGTTGGCCGATCAGTTGAAAAAAATCATCTCCTCAATCATTAATGATGATCAAGGAGGTTATGTGACAGACAAACAGACTACTAAAATCATCATTGTCATTTATGAAATAACACACTCTCTTCAAAGGAGGAAAGGGTTAGGCATGTTCCTTAAGCTGGACATAAACAGAGCCTATGACAGGGTTTCTTGGTCTTTCTTAGATAAAATAATGGAGCGAATGGGTTTCAGTGGAAAATGGAGGGCATGGGTTGGTATGTGTATTTCTAACCCTTGATTTTTGATCTTGATGAATGGATAATATATTGGGTTCTTTCCTTCTACTAGAGGAATCAGGCAGGGAGATCCATTGTCTCCATATCTCTTTATCATTATGGCATATGCCTTGGGAAGAACATTGGAAATAAAGAGAAAGGATGATAATATCAAAGATCTAAAACATTCATCCATTGGTGAAGCTTTATTCCATCTATAGTTTATGAATGATACTTTATTGCTTGGGGAAGCTACAGAGGAAGAAGCTTTGGAGTTTAAAAAAGTCTTTAATTCTTATGAAAAAGCCATAGGCCAAAAAATAAATTATGAAAAAAGTAGGATTATGTTTTTAAACACGGAGGAAAGTATAAGAAATCAAATAATTAAAGTGTTGGGTTGTAAGGAGGAAAATTTCCCTATCACCTATCTTGGTTTGCATTTGTTTATACGTAAAATGAAATATGAACTTTGAAATCCGATTATTGATAAATTTAATAGGAAACTTCAAGGTTGGAAGGGATCTTTGTTATCCTCTACGGGGAAAGTACAACTCATAAAACACATGCTTCAAAGCCTCCCTATTTATTTCATGTCTTTCCTAAGGATATCAAGGAAAGTGAAAGAGACTTTAGAAAGACTACAATTTTTTTTTTTATGGGATGGCATTGAATACAAAAAATGTATACATCTGGTAGCCTAGGATACATGTTGCCAGCTTCTACAAATTGGGGATCCTGGATTGAGAGATCTAAATAGAGCCCTTCTAGATAAACATGACTAGAGGATTTGCACTGGAGCATCAGGGAAATGGGCTAGCATTATAAAAAATAAATACTTTGAGGACAGAAACCACTTTATCAGTTGTTCTAATCATCCACGTGGATTTATTTTTTGGTAAAATATAATCAATAATAGGAAAGTTCTATGGCAAGGTCTAAAATGGAGAGTATGTAGGGGGGACAAAATTAACTTTTGGAAAGACCCTTGGATTCAAGAGGAGCCTTTATAAAACTACAGAAAGTTCAAATATATTAAATAACATTTAACCAAGACCCATGGTAAGAAAATTAAAGGTTACATTCATAGGGTAAGTGATTTTCAGTAGTGGAAAATCTTGCAAGAATTTATGCAAGGCCCGGGGGTAAATATCTACAAAATATTTGAAGGATTTATTATTTAGGCAGAGGTTCAGAAGAGGATCAGATAATTTGGGGAAGAAACTAGCAAGGCCAGTACTTGGTGAAGGATGGATATAGAGTCTTGGGTAAAGTAACCTCAGAGAAACCCGAGCTTAAAAATATTTGGAAGCTAAACATCATCCCTAAGGTTGCTATGTTTTTTTGGACTGCCATTCTCAATAATATCCTCACAAAAGATAATATGTTCAAAAGAGGGATTGTGGTTCCAACTATTTGTGTCTTATGTAACAAAGAGGATGAGTGCGTGGACCACCTATTTTTAACTTGTGATTTTTTTCGTGATATCCTAAATATGTTTTTGAGAGAATTTAATATTGCTTGGGTCATCTGAGATTATTTGATCATGATTTGGGAACAGTGGCACTTATGAAGCAATATTTTTTTGGCAAAAATACATTCCACATATTTATTGGGGTATTTGGTTGGAAAGAAACAAACAAGTGTTCAAAAATAAAACCAGAGGAATAATTGGGGTTTATGCCAGGATAAAAACAACCCTATTGGAGGATTGTATTAAAAACATTGTCATCCAGGAAAATATTGCAATGATCCTCTCTAGAGAAAAAGACACCGTGAATGTGGAAAAAATCAATAAGGTGAGACTAGATACTAGATACTAGATGGGAATGTCCTCACAAAGACTAGGTAAAAATTAACTTCTATGGGGATGCAAAAGGTAGCCCAGGTCATGTTGGTGGTGGAGGCCTCATTAGGAATGACAAAGGTCAAGTTGTGGTTGCATATGCCGAGGATCTAGGAATTACCACAAATCACCAAGTTGAAGCAAGGGCGATGCCTATAGGCCTTCGAATTGCAGTAAATTTGGGTTTTAGGAGAATTATTCTTGAAGGAGATTCTAAGAATATTATAACTTCCCTTAAAATAGGGGATTTAAATAATTCTAGCATTTTCTAAATAATTACAGATGTGAGGACTATGTTGGGAATCCTAGAAGAAAGTCAAGTTAAACATATTTATAGATAGGGAAGCAAATCTGCTGATAAATTGACCAAAATGGTAGTTAAATATGAGAATTTTAAGGTCTGGTCATACGTCCCCATGGAGTTGGAAAATATTATAAGAATTGATAATAAAGTTAGCATATAAATAGGGAAGAGCAAAGAAAAATACTTATTGGGATCATGTAATGAAGGATTTAAGCACACTAAATTGCATTGTTGTTAGTAGTTTTCTTATCAATCATGTAAAAAATTGAGCACTGCATAAGCCATGTCAAATAGAAGGATAGTGGGAGGGATATTATTTTAGCTTCTCCTTCAACAGGTTTAGCCCAGGTTTGTTTGTTTTACTAAGATAGGGCTATCTTTCATTTTTTGATATTCTCTTGTTTTTTTCGTGTACATCTTTAGAGCTCTATGTAGAGGATCGGGACCTTTCAACCCCTTTTTTTATCAATACCAAAAAAAAAGCATAAAACTAGGTAACAAAACTAATGAGAAAACCAAGAAAATGCAGACTACATAAGTAATACAAAAGGGACTATGCACAAAATTATTTAACATGCATGGAATTAGTGGGTTCCTCCAACTCAACAATAACCATTCAAATCTTTAACAATATATGGATGAAGCAATTTTTGTATAAACTTGTATTTTTTATGTATATTATTGACCTTGAATAAAAGGTATTTGATATTGAAATTACAATGATGGTATTTCTTAGCAACATAAATCTTATAGGATGTATTATGCTCAAAAGCATGAAGGTTCCTCTCACAAGAGTAGTGAGTTCAATAATATGGGATCCCAATACTCTTGATGATATTCATCATGACTCAACAAATTATTTAAAGAAACATGCAAGGACAATAAAACAATCTTAGGTGACAAAATAGCTTTAATACCATAAACCAAAGCAAAGAAGCCGCCCATATGGATTTATAAAACTAGGATGGTACACCCATAAAACGAGATATATATATCTCTAACATTTATTTTTGAAATATTAACCAAAATTTTATTACTAGACTCAGCTTGATCATTCCCTCCAGGATAAAAAAGGCATGGAAAAACAATATTGAATATTTAGTTATGAAGTAAATTCTTGCATTTATTTATTATTAAAAGGTATACCATTATCATTAATAATAGTACATGGGACACAAAAATGACACATGATCTGATTAAAGATAAATTTAGACAGTGAGACTTGTCCAATTTGTAAGAGATATATAACATTCACCTGTATTATAAAATATTCTATGGCTAATATGATTAACTTATGCCCATTTGAGAACACATGAAATATAGGTCCTACAAGGTAAAGAACCCGATTGGAAAAAGGACAAGAAGACTCAAATAGATGAATAACTTGAGTAGAGGTATTAGTTTCATCTTTCTATAACTGATATTTATCATGTGGTTTAACATAATTATTGACATCAACATCCATTGTGACTAGTTTTAATTCATTCTCAAAAGTTTATGACCAATTCCATGGCCACTAAAGTGTCCTTCATAGTTACCATTATGGATGCCAAATAAGGATTTTGGAACCTTGGCCTCTATAAGGCATCATAGGAGAATACCACTAGGATTTCAATAGTAGAATACTCCACCAAGAAGCACATATTAGAAATATATCCTATAGATGTAGGCATGCTACTTACATTGGCCTCATATGGGTTGCTTTTACTATCAAAGAGGTGCAAAATATCACTATACCAATGATCATATAAAGGAAATTGGCAATCAATAGTATTAATACCAATTGTATGTACATCCATCAAGTCTTTGATGATAGAAATAATAGGTTCATCATGAATTTTTGCCATAAAATTTGTTTTAACAATGTCTTCATGTGGTATGAATTTTCTATCCAAATTGGCTAGAGATTTAACCTCAATATTTTGATTCCTTATAAAATACCTAATGTAAAAGGACTCAAATTCATTGATTTAATTTGTATCTACTTGATGGTAAGGGATCAAATGTGGTGTTTTGATAATAAACTCATTTGAGATATAATGGGCCACAGTTTGGAAATCCACCAACACTATAATGATTTTAATATTCATATGTTGAGTGATCAACATACTAATATTAAATCTTAATATTCCATAATAATGTTGTTAATGTGAAAAAAATTAAGCAAAATGCCATAAAAACAACTAGGCTAGTTGGAGACTTGACAAATATGTAAGCTTCTACCTTGAGTTCATTTTGTGCACCATCAAAGTGAATGGTCCAAGTGTTTAGATTAAGTTCCTCTTTAGTTTCTGTGGTAGTAGAAGGTGTGTCCTTATAATTGGATCTTGGAAACCTCTAAAAACTCTAAGAAATACTTTTCTTGTTTAGTAAGGCCATACAGAGTAGACACTTGAATCAAGCTAAAAGCAATGGAGGAAACAAATATGATAATTTCATGAGAAGCACAAGAATAATAATTATGTATTTATATCATAATTATTTATTTAAGGGTTACTGAGTTGGATTAGGAGCATCCACCAACTGATCATCAATCACTTGGGCCTTCACAATTTTTAGGTAATGATTCAAAGATCAAATTATTACATTATGATGACCCACTTTCCATACTAGGTGTCACTAGGGATATATGGTTTTTGTAGCAGGTATCTTAGGGGATCTATTTTAATAGCCACATAATTTTTTTGATACAACATGTACTACCTGAGCTTCTCATAAATAAAATAGATAGCCAAATAGTCCTTCTCCATGGGAGTGCACCTAGTTTCTATTGATTGAGTGCACCTAGTTTCTATTGATTGTACCTAGTTTTCCTAGGAGAATAATATACGACATACTCTAGATTATTATAATCTTGTTGGGTAAGGATCACTCCCAAGGATACCTAAATATTTAATGTGAATATGACAAAAGGTTTATCCAAGTTGGTTGGGAAAATAGTTGGATGCTATAAAATAAAATTTTAAAATTCAATGAAGACATTATCATAAATTCCATACCACTTAAAATATATATATTTCTTAAGTAATCAATTAAATGGATAAGCTTTGAATATTACCTTAGGGATAAATTGGTGATAGCTCCAAGATTTCTTAAGAAATATTTAATATCTTTTATAGTATGAGGAAGAGACATGGCACAAATATCCTAGATTTTATCTTGGTCCATATCTATTCTCCTATGAGACACCATGCAACCTAAAATTTTACCATTATGACAAGAAACACACATTTATTTGTGTGAAGTATGACCTTATAATAACATAATCACTCAATATCAAATGAAGGTTAGTAGGATGGTCAACCCATTTCTTAGATCTACCCAATAGATCATCAACATAGGATTCCACTATTTTGATAATCAAGTCATTAAAAATAGTTGTCATACCCCACTAACAAGTTGCTTCAACATTATTTAATCCAAATGGCATGAAAACATAGCAAATATGCCCCAAGGAATAGTAAAATTTATTTTAATTTGATTCTTAGAGGAAGTCCAAAGTTGGTTATGCCCTCAATAACCATCTATACGGGACACCATCTCATACCCCATTGTATAGTTGACAAAAGCATCAATGGAAGGTAATATGAATTTCTCCTTAGGATAGGTTGGGTTGATGTTCTTAGAATTATAGAAAATCTAGATAACATATATAACATTAACCACTTTGAAGTGATTTTGAGGAGGAGGAAGGTTATCTAATTTAGAGTTGATCTCCACTTGACAGACATAATTAGAAAATTTATGCCTACCCCACTTAGGATTGGGGTTTTTGATAAATCCTTTCATATGATACTTGTTAGGAGTTATTACATCATAGACCATGTGATAAGTCAAGTGGTATAACCACCCATTACAAGGTATATACATGTAGTATAGTACAAGGTAGTTGCAAGTTTATTTGAAGGCTTGTTATGCCTAAAATAGGTATCCTATGTACTTAAATATCCTTCATTTTGATAATACAAGATATCAAATAATTGAGTTATAACATGTGGTATCAGAGTAGATATAAGGAAGAAATTATTCTTCTTTTGATACCTCTATAGCTTTGACATAGAGATAGCCAAAGTGCACTTTGTTTGAGAAACAAATTGAGTTTGACAAAAGAAGTTTCAAGAGTAAAAAATACCCTATATAAATTATATCCATGAAGTAAAATTGCATGGCACATTCAAGAATTTTTGGGGTGGAAAACCCATATCAAAGGAAAAAACCTTCAAGCATAAAAAGGGTTTGAGCCTCTTTCAAGACCAAAGGTCATAAATCCTAGAAGAAACAACCACACTAAGCTTATTAAGAAAGAAAGAATTGCCATTTCAAAAGTTAAGAAAAGGAAGCCATTGAAACCTCCATAAAATATTACAAGGAAAATAAGCTATTGAAATCTCCTTAAAATATTACAAGAAAAATAAGCTCATAAAAAAAACACATTGCAGAAATAAATTCTCTCAAAAGACAAATAAAAATGAAGTGCAAATCAAAGGCACTTTAGCAAAAGGTATTCAAGTCCAAGGAAGAAACTTAGAATTGGAAAAAATAATTGTAAATGAAAATAGAGCATCAAATTGTTCAAAGTAGTATTGTGAATGTTTCAATTGGAATGATTGATTGGTTGAAATCAAACAACAGACTTAAAATATATTGATTTAGGAATGAAAGTCCAAGAAGACCAAAATATCTCTTTTTGAACTACAAGAGCAAGTAGCCCATGGGTATAAAATTACTATAGACACTTAAAGCAAAATACTATGTTCCAACAAACCAAAAAGTTATTTTTAGGACCAAAATATATATACTTAGCAAGGGACCCACTTGGAAAGAACTAGAATTTATTCACTTTGAAAATTTTAAAATCCATTCACTTGACAAGAATTGAAAGGCATTTTCTTAGAAAAAATTGAAGGACATTCGATCACCAAGAACTGAAAGGTATTCACTTGAGAAAAAGACAAAGATGCCTACTCAAATGAAGAAAGAAATTGATTTCTCATAGAAGAAAATAATGTTTTAGTATATTAAGAAGAAGTAAATATACTCATGGACATCAAATTAGATAGGATAAATATGGCATTGACACAGGAACTCTCAAACAATCTCTTGCAATTCAAAAAATATTATTGGAATGACATGATCTACCTAGGGAAGCATGACAAGCAGAGCCTGTCCATCACCATGGTGGTAAATTTGTGATATAGAAAATATATTGGTGACCCAATGCTTCCTCTTTAAGGATGTGAAGAACTAAAAGAATAGTGAAACTAGGAGATGAAAAAATGGCATCAAATATCTAATGTTAGAATAACATATGACTACATAACATACAGTAGAATGTAAGACAACATGAATAGTGGAATATTTAGAAATAAAGTTAAGAAATTTTTTTACATTAAAAATAGATACAACTACATTAACTATGAAACAAAGGATAGAAGAAAAGAAACCCATTGGAATCACCTATAATAGGACATAGAACCTATGAATCTAAGCAAATAGAAAGCTTTAGCAAACAACGTTGGACAAGTAGCCTATAGACTACAAAATGATATTTTTATCACATTCCCATAAGAAGCCTATGAATCATCACCAAGGAGTATAGGGTTGGAAATAAATACCAATATAGTGACAATTGGGTGACAATAATTGTGACAATCAATCATTATCAAAGCACCATACAAATTTCTACCATAAATTTCAAAGGTTGAAAGAAATCCAATAGGATAGCACCACATGGACAGTGGAGAAGTGCACATGTGGAGAACTTTTAAAAAAAGAGAAAAAAGAAAATATAATATTTTAAAAGAAAGGAATATTCTATAGAGGAAGAGAGCATCCCCTCTACCTTTACTCAACAAGATACAATTATTTATTACAATTTTAAAGAAACAATTAAAATTCGAGTATAGGCATATATATACTCATCAAAAAGAGTTTTTCAAGGTGGACTTAGTTAAAGTAGAATATTCATATTTTATATAAGTATATTATGGCTAGTGGAGCATCGAAGTTCTTGTTTCCAGATTCCCAATTGTTGAAACAATTATGCTACTTAGAAGACCAAACTTAGAATATATCTCAAGTTTGAGAAAATATAGGAAGTAGTATATGGGACAATTAACCATCCTACAACACAAGGAGAAGATAAAATAAATTTTGACAAGGTAGATAGAAAGGAAAGACTAATAATCATGTTTGGAGTAGTAGACAAGGTCCAAGCATATATTTGAGATTCGACCATAGGAAAATACACACGAGAGAAGCTAAAAATAGTATTTAAAGCCAAGAATCAAAATCAGATTCTATTCCTCCAGATCCAACTCTATTTTTTTAAGCAAAAAATCCCTTGTGGGGCCACCTTGGTCTGAGAGACCACAACCAGGGGGTTCTACACCATCAAAGTCACCCGAGAGTCATGCCCGACCCTGCTTGCACCAACATTATCAATTGGATTTTGGGTACACAATTCAAATTTTTGGTAGGGTGGAGATTCGAACCTAGGACCTCCCATGGAGGATTGCCCTCTCCTCTCCAACTCACCTACAACACCTAGGTAGCGGAGCCAACTCTATTGTTTGAATATGAAGAGTGGAGAAAAGCTAGAATCATTCATGAGTTGAATTCCAGAGTTGCAAGCATCATTGCAAGATTTAGGAACTCAAGTATCTAATGAAATGTTAGTTCCTATTATTTTTATATCACTTCCATCAAAGTACAATTTTTTTTTATGACTACATTAAATATTTCTGAGCAAACACCAAGCTTTGAAAAGTTGGTGAACCTACTTAAAAAAGTGGAGGTCTCATATACAATAGAAAAAGAAGAATAGTTACTACTTACTAGTCAAATATGGAAACAACCATTTAGAAGAGGTATTAGACCTCCAAAATGCTTTCAAAAAAGATTTTTTTTTCAAAGATATTAGAATCAAAGAAATGATTTTTAAAGGAACACTTTCCACATGCAAAATATATGTGAACATTATGGTAGAAATGGACATACCATGAAGTAATTTTGGCATATATCATTCAAAAATGGATCCCCTTCATGAGAGATGAACCAACATCAAGAAATATCATCTTCATAATAACAGGCACACCAAAGTAATGTAGCCAAAGAGAATCAAGTCAAAGAAGGAAAAATAAGTTCAAGAAGAAGAAGAACATGTATTTGTCACACAAGTGGAGCTAATGCAACACAATAATGTTTGGTATATCTATAAACATATGATAGGTCAAGAATCTTGGATACATTCAAATTATCCAATTCATTATACAAGAAAAGGTTTATTAGTGGAACACTTCAAGTCAAGAAACCAACAAGAGGCAACACTACCTAGATACAAAAGGAACTATAAAAAATGTAAGCTATTGGATACTTCTAAGTCCAAGAAATTAATTAAATTCTATAATGAAGATGGTACATTCAAAGTTATTTATTTGTCTACTCATTTCTCCATGTATAAAGAAAAACATTTGGAAGATGAATGGCCTATTCTAAAAAAAAAATTGTAGAAGCATGAAAGAGCATGCAAACTAGATATTGTTAAAAGAAAATTATCTATATTTGCAACTCGAACAAGAGATCCATACATAATTATAAAATCATAAGATATCATAAGACTCTTATCGAGAAGTGCACCAACACTACACGAAATCTACATATTGAATGATAAGATCCATTGTGATATCATCAATATTGACAACATAATTCATGATAGAAATAATATTTTTAGACAAAAACAACTATTTTTTTTTTAATTTGTGGAAAACATCCCAAAAGGGATGCCACTTTCGGGTAAGACCCAAGGAGGCAGGGGTATCCATTCCGCCAAAAATGCCCAGGACTCGGACCTGGCCTACCACCTTTGACATACTCAAGGAGCAAACAAACACACAAAACCAATTTAAAAATAAGTAAATAACAACAAAAATAATAAAATAAAATAAAAAACATGCTCCTTGAGTGTGTCAAAAACAAAAGCACAACCAAACACGCACAATAATATAAAAGAAACCACAACACAAACCACAAAGAAAAACATAAGAACCACATAACAAAACACAAACAAGACAAAAACAACAAAACACTACAAAGACATAACCCAAAAAAACATGAAAAATAAACACAACCAAAACCTAAAAAATTAAAAAAATAAAATAAAAATAAAAATAAAAAACAACCAACAACAAACAATAAACAAAAACAAAATACATAGAAAACACTCACATAAAAACACAAAATTACACAAACAAAGATAAACCCAATAACAAGAACGAAAAAAACACAAGAACAATAACAAAAAACATAAAAAATAAATAAAACAACAAAAACACAAGAACAACTAAAAGCAACACAAAGAACACAAAAAAAAAAACAAAACAAAAAAAAACAAAAAAAAAAAAAGAAAAAAAAAATGAACAAAACAATGACCTATCTAGACCAGAAGACTATTAGGGCAAGAATCAACAGAGGAAACAAAATAAAGAATAGAATGAGCTAGGGAACTGAAAAAAAAACTGAATGAACCAAAGAGAATCAAACAAAAAAAAAACAAGAAGAAACTAGGCATCTTCAGAACATGAGCCATCCAAAGAAATGATAGAAAGAAGAGCTTCCCTAATTTGAGAAGCCCACCATATAGGAGGGTGGCCATAACAAGTAAGATCACCTTTGTCCAAAACCCAATTAGCTAAAGCATCAACAGTCTTGTTTTGATCTCTAACCTCATGATTGCAATTAACTTTCAAAAATCCCATTTGGATTAACTGAATCTTATCAATAATTATTTTTATTCTCCAATCCACCTTATGATTCTTAGGAGTCTTCAAGAGATTAATCATAAGTTGAGAGTCAGACTCAACTAACACCTTTTCCCATCCAACCTTAGTAGCCTCCTGAAGACCTTTGAGGATACCATACCCCTCAGCAAGGTTATTGGAAATAATACCCAAATTCTCAACAAAAGTAAAAACAAGGGAGTCATCTGAAAGTCTACCAATTCCTCCCACACTGGCTTTTCTAGGGTTCCCTCTAGAAGCTCCATCAATATTGAATTTTCCAAAATCCTTAGGAGGAGGTTGCCAATTTCTAGTCCTATCCATATTACTAATACTCACATTCCCTTTAAGTTGGTTTCCCTTAGAAGGTTTAATCTTCAATATTTGCATCACTTGTTCCCATATTTGGTGGGAGTTTTGCGGGTGATTAAGGAGTTGATGGACTGATTCAACTAATTTGTCTATGGTATTTTGCCAAATATAGTGAATATCCTTCCTATATTGATTAAAAATTTGATTGTTCCTTTCATTCCAAATATTCCAAAGAAGAATGGTAGAACCCATCCAAACTAACTGCCTAATAAAATGATCAACACCCTCTTGATTAGGCCAATCCCTCCAAATCTGTTCAAAAGTAAATAAATTGGACCATTGTAAGCCAAGTAAAGTGGCCATTCTCCTCCATAGCTCAAAGGCTAAAGTGCACTCAATAAAAATATGGTTGATATTTTCTACATTCTCTTCACACATTTCACATCTAAAAGGGCCATGAAAACCACGCTTCATAAGTTGCTCACCAGTAAGCACCCTACGATGCAATAAAAGCCAATTAAAGAACCTCACCTTAGGTCAAATATTTTGAGCCCATAATCGAGAAAATATGTCAGAAGAATGGTTGGGATTATTATGGCATAAGGTCAAATAACCTTGAGCAACTGAATACTCACCCTTAGTAGTGTTGTTCCATCCAAAACAATCTTTTTCATGGGACCAAGAGAGGGATCTCATATGAAGGATGCCTTGGATATCTTGTCTTTGCCTTTACTGGGATTTGAATAGGCCAATACTCAATAGGGATCCAATATCTACCAACCTTTGAATTACCAGTATGGTATCGACAATAATTAGCCACCTTTATCCAATTAGCTCGGTGAAGCTCCTCCATCCAAGGCCTCCAATCGGGAAACTGAGTTATCAAAGGCTTATGACCATCCCAAGAATCTGTCCAAAAATTTGCATGTTGACCATTATGAATGATCCAAAATAATTTTTACTTTATCAAATCCTCACCAGTCTTAAGAACTGCTAAAATGGGAGAACCTTTGGTAGGAAGTTGATAACGAACAAGGTCTTCAGGACTTTTGTTCTCAACATATTTAGCAAGGAGATTATTGGCCCAAAGAGCATTGGGGTTATGCAACATCCTCCAATATAATTTAGCAGCTAAATCTTTGTTGCTATTAATTGAAGAACAGAATCCTAACCCCCCTTCACTCTTAGGAAGACAAAGTATCCCATTTCACCAAGGCCCATTTTCTTTTCTCCTTAGTACAACTCCAAAGAAAACAATGATTTATTTGATCCAATTCTCGAAGAACAGCCTTTGGGATATTCAAAATGGAAGAAACATAAATAGGAATAGCTTGAAGGACTGATTTTACCAAGGTGATTCTACCCCCAGAAGAAAGCCACTTGTTGGTCCACTTTCCAATTTTCTTCTTGACTTTGTCCAACAACCAATTCCAATCTTTATTTTTTTGCCTTTGAATATTTATGGGAATACCTAAATAAGTGATTGGAAGAGATGTCTTCTTATATCTTAATTTATCCAAGACCATGGATTCCTGTATAGTAGAGTAGTGAAAGAAAATAACTTTAGATTTGTCTTCATTGATCAACCGCCTGATAAGCCTTAGAAAAATAGCTAATGATTTGCTTAATATTAGAAGCTTCCTTAACTGTAGCTTTACCTAAAAGAGTAGAGTCATCCACAAATTGAATATGAGAGATAGGTCTAGCTCCATGAGAAATGGTAACTTTATGGGGGACGGGAAAACACAATCACACAATTCTAGAAAATTTCATTCATTAACTGGAAATCTCCTTTACATAAACAGCCCGTAGGCTTTACAATAACCAGCGCTCGGCTTGGTTTTCTCTAACTACACTCTCAGTGCGTTCTCCAATCCACCACCATTCTATTACAATGCTTGGGTTTTTATAGAGGCCCCGACCCTCTGTCACAAAATGACGGAGTACTCTGTAACCGCCTGCACCTCGATCCTATGAGTCATTATTGCACTCCCACTGCAATCGCCACCTGACTCCCGTTCACTGTCGCACTTACTCTCCAACGTCAACTCGACGCTCTGAGTTTTCAACCTGTTCACAAAACTGCCAACTGCCACCTGGGTCAAATGCGGGAAGATGCATTGATGAGTCGTCTGCGTGTACTTGGCCTCTGCGTGTCATGCGTGAATGGCCACCATGATCTCCGAGATCCTCTGGCAAAGACTGATGCTTTGGTTCCAGTGGCTATAAATGTGCAGCACACTTTTCGGGCATGAAACCATGCATTTATGAGGCACTTGATTACCTCGAGAAATACCCATCTCAAAATGCATGCCCTTTTTGAACCACAAACCAGTCGTTTGTCGCGATATCATGACATGTCGTGATATCGCGACATTTTGGCCTCCTTGCACTCCTCCCTTTTGGTCGCGATATCACGATGTTTTCTCTTCATCTCGCCTTTCTTGCCTTCGGGTCATGATATCGTGACATCTTCCTCCAACGCTGCCTTTCTTGACTTCAAGTCGTGATATCGTGACATGTCACGATATCACGACATTGCCTTCGGATGCCCCCTGCTTTCCTACTCCTTGTCATGATTTCGTGACAGTCACGATTTCGTGACATGTCATGAAATCATGACATTCCCAAGTCTTCCCCCGGCTGTCTACTCCTTGTCATGATTTTGCAATAGTCATGATTTCGTGACATGTCGTGAAATCATGACATTCCCAATTCTTCCCTCGGCTGCCCTGCTCCTTGTCGCGATTTCGCGACAGTCACGATTTTGCGACATGTCACAAAATCATGACATTCTCAATTCTTCCCTCGGCTGCCCTGTTCCTTATCACAATTTTGCAACAGTCGTGATTTCGCGACATCTTTGCTTCGCTTGCTCTCTCTCTTGTTTCGGTCATGATTTTGCGACATGTCACGAAATCGTGACATTTTCTCTGTGCACCTTCTCTCTCCAGCTTTGGTCACGATTTTGCGACATGTCACGAAATCGCAACATTTCTCCACTGTGCCTTCTCTCTCCACTTTGTTTCATGATATCGCGACACTTTTTCTTTCATGATATCGTGACACATTTTTCTCCTTGCTTTCTGCTTCTTCTTCTGTCATGATTTCGTGACATGTCACGAAATCGCGACGTCTTTCCTCCTTAGCCAACTTTTTAGAAGTGGCCCTCCTACCACTGGATGCTTCTGCATCAGGTGCCACTGGATGCTCCTGCATCAGACACCCGAGGTTGGTGGAGAAGTGACCTTCACTTCTATGTTGTTTGGTAACTGCCTTCGATAACATCTCCAAACGTGCACCTGCCTCTGCAGCCTGCTCAAACCCCGTATCCTGGCCAAAAGAACTTTTGTCTACCTCTAGACAGATTCTTCCACTGCTGCACACTTCCTCGTCTGCAGACCGCTTGAACTTCGTCTCCTAGCCAGATAAATTTTTGCCTTCTTCCAGGCAGATCCTGGCACTGTTGCACACCTCTTTGTCTGCAGCCTGCTTAAACTCCTTCTCACCCAATGCCTTTGATGGCTTCAACTTCTAGCGAACTCCATCTTCCCTTTCACTAGTTCTTTCTCCCTAGCCTCTTCTTTTCTATTTATCCTCATGCGTTCTACGTAGCTCCTTTCGCAGGGCCTTCACTTGCCTCTGCAAATCCATTATGAGCAGCTCCTCTTGCATGGCTTTTATTTGCCTCTGCAAAACTCGGACCTCTTTTGCCGTTGCTATATCTCTGCCACCAACAAGGTTTCTTCTCGAAGGCATTCTGTTCACTCTCTCACAAGCCCTTCCACATATCCTGGTGTAACTGCCTCATGTCTGGCGATCTGTTACACACTCAAGAACATTAGCTCTGATACCACTGATGGGGGACGGGAAAACGCAATCACATAATTCTAGAAAATTTCATTCATTAACTGGAAATCTCCTTTACATAAATATCCCGCAGGCTTTACAATAACTAGCGCTCGACTTGGTTTTCTCTAAGTACACTCTCAGTGCGTTCTCTAATCCGCCACCATTCTATTACAATGCTTGGGTTTTTATAGAGGCCCCGACCCTCTGTCACAAAATGGTGGAGTACTCTATAACCGCCTGCACCTCGATCCTATGAGTCATTATTGCACTCCCACTGCAATCGCCACCTGACTCCCGTTCACTGTCACACTTACTCTCCAACGTCAACTCGATGCTCTGAGTTTTCAACCTGTTCATGAAACTGCCAACTGCCACCTGGGTCAAATGCGAGAAGATGCATTGATGAGCCGTCTGCGTGTACTTGGCCTCTGTGTGTCGTGCGTGAATGGCCGCCATGATCTCCGGGATCCTCTGTAGAGACTGATACTTCGGTTCTAGTGGCTATAAATGTGCAACGCACTTTTCGGGCATGAAACCATGCATTTATGAGGCACTTGATTGCCTCGGGAAATACCCATCTCGAAATGCATGCCCTTTTTGAACCACGAACCAGTCGTTTGTCACGATATCGTGACATTTTGGCCTCCTTGCCCTCCTTCTCCCTTTTGGTCGTGATATCATGACATGTCGCGATATCACGATGTTTTCTCTTCATCTCGCCTTTCTCGCCTTCGGGTCACGATATCGTGACATGTCGTGATATCATGACATCTTCCTCCAACGCTGCCTTTCTTGACTTCAAGTCACGATATCACGACATGTCACGATATCATGACATTGCCTTCGGATGCCCCCTGCTTTCCTGCTCCTTGTCGCGATTTCGCGACAGTCATGATTTCATGACATGTCGTGAAATCGTGACATTCCCAAGTCTTCCACTCGGCTGTCTGCTCCTTGTCGCGATTTCACGACAGTCACAATTTTGTGACATGTCACAAAATCATGACATTCCCAATTCTTCCCTCGGCTGCCCTGCTCCTTGTTGTGATTTCACGATAGTCATGATTTCATGACATGTCGCGAAATCGTGACATTCCAAATTCTTCCCTCAACTGCAATATTCCTTGTCATGATTTCACGACAGTCGTGATTTCATGACATGTCGCAATTTCATGACATGTCGCAATTTCATGACATATTTGCTTCGCTTGCTCTCTCCCCTGTTCCGGTCACGATTTCGTGACATGTCACGAAATCGTGACATTTTCTCTACGCACCTTCTCTCTCCTGCTTTGGTCGCGATTTCACGACATGTCGTGAAATCACGACATTTCTCCACTATGCCTTCTCTCTCCACTTTGTGTCGTGATATCACGACACTTTTTCTGTCGCGATATCGTGACACATTTTTCTCCTTGCTTTCTGCTGCTTCTTCTATCGTGATTTTGTGACATGTCGTGAAATCGCGACGTCTTTCCTCCTTAGCCAACTTTTCAGAAGTGGCCCTCCTACCACTGGATGCTTCTGCATCAGGTGCCATTGGATGCTCCTGCATCATAACTCCATCAAGGGTTTTATTTTCCCTATTTTTGGTTATAGTCCTACCCAAGAATTCAGCAAGAATGATGAATAAATAAGGGGATAGCGGGTCACCTTGCCTAATACCTCTGGAAGCTAGGAAAGACTGAGAAGGCCTACCATTGATAAGAACTAAGTAGGAAAGTACTGGACTTCTAGAAGAAAGTTATACAAGGGGTATCATGAATTTTATTTACAATAACTCCAAGATAGGTATGAATTAGGAGATGATCAACTTGATGTGGATGTTATTATTCCCCTTCCTCAAGAGATAGTTGATAAATTTTCATCATTATTGAAACTTAAGAAGAGAGAAGATCATATATTATTCTACCAATAATTTTCCAAGTTACATAAAACCCACAAGGATGCTACTAGGCTAAAACAAGTAACCTACTATGTTGATAATGACAATGTGGGGGAAGAAATTCATAGTGATGTTGATAATGATTTTAATTAGGCTTTTAATATTAAAATAAAGAATGTTCCCTCTAATAATAATATTTCTAAGGTCGACCTAGGGCATTATCAAGTAGGTTGAGTGGAAGTTCCTATTCTAAATATTTATGAGTATTATATAAATGTAAATCTATGTAAGATATTTGATAGAGGCAACAATAATTGATTTGTGTATTGTATGAATAGAACTGATAAATGTGGTAATTATAAACCTAGGATAGACATGCATTACAATACTACTATTTCTAATATTTCTATGATAAAACCTTCAAGCATGCCAAATGAAATAATAGTTATCCATTTACCTAGGCATTTAACAAAAGCTAAAATTTATTACTTTCAAAATTGCTATGAAGATAGTCTCGTTGGATGTTTTTTTTTTGATGAAGCCAATTCCTACATTATTCATATCCCTAAAAACTATTAGATTTCAAAATTCACTATTTACATACATAGCGTAGCAATTTATCATGAAGAACCAACATTGAAACTTAAAGTGGTGGTCCTAGTCAATCTAGATTTCCCTATACTTTTGAGCCCATTCTTGCTACATTAGCAATTATTGATGTTTGTTTATGCATATAAATATATATTATGTCAATTTTTCTAAAATTTATGATCAAGCGTGATTTCCTCTTGATGTGTCAATCCTAGTATTATTTTATTTTTAGGGGAATATAAATGCAAAGTGATTATGTGCATATTAATTGTCCATTTTCCATACCTAGAGATGTTCCCCTGCTTCAACAAACCATTAAACAAGTGGCTTGATAATGTAATTTACTAATACCCTTTGACCTAACTAGACATGTTATTGAAGTAGAGTTCTCTATTGAGCTTAAGGCCAAGGTTTTTAAATAATTAGAGCTATACCCTAATCCTCACATTCCTATCTTTCACAATTTTTAGATACATACCCAAATTCTTTCTTGGACAAAAGGTAAGGGGCATGAGGTTGTATTTATTTTGGAAATTCTTGATATTGTTCTCTTCATCCTTGTAATACCTTATGATGAATCCATTATTGAAATTCTATATGCCAAAGAGGAAATAATCCTCTATTAGTATTGTTAAAACTTAATTCTCCAATTCTTCTATTATGGAAATGAAGGGTATTTAAGTAGATAGGATGTCTATTTTAGGCATAACAAACCTTCAAACAAACTTGCAACTACCTTGTCCTATACTACATGCATGCATATTATGAAGGGTGGTTATAACACTTGAATTCTCACATGATCTATGATGTAATAACTCCTAACATACCCCCAATTATTACATAATAGTCAAAAAGCTCTATTTTTATTATGATCAAAGAATAATGTCTAGAGCAATGCTGGAATTTGAAAGAATCCCCCCTTAATGTAGGCATACTACTTAGATACTTAGGAGTGTTAGGTTCTACTAGTCATGAACTCGAAAATAAATTTATTACAAAATACTTATTCAATGCTTAATTATATTTCTTCAATATCTTTAAGTGAAGCATGTATTACCATGCATCTAATGTCACTTATTGAATTGATTGGCCATTAATTTTTGGCTTGCATATGATGGAATGAAATTTGTGTACAAATTTGTTTGTTGCTTTATCTTTATTTGGTTTTCATTATGATCAAGTACTAAATTATTCGTAAGTTATCCTTTTATCATAAGTTATATGGTATGATAATGGGATGTAAATTTTGAATGCAATCTCTAGCAATTTTGTGTACTTTTTTTAGTCCTTTGAATGATCCCATAGGTGCTACAATTTTTCTTAAATTAGAATGTAGCAACCTATAAATTATTCTATGGTATTTAGAGTTGATTCATTAGGACCTAATAGTTGTTTTTGTCGAATAATAGGGATTGATTAGACGTTTTTTGTAGGACTGCCCAAACTTCCGAACTCGTTTCAGCCATATCTCACTCATCCGGATTCGGATTGAGCTAAAATTTTGAGGGTAGATGCCTGAAAAACCCTAGAATGTCTCCACCAAATTTCATATCATTTGGAGCAACAAATATCCTAGTGAATCCCTATGTGTGAACGATATATTTGGCAAGCGTCTATGTGAGGGTTTCATCTAGGTTGAGTACAAGCAGCTCCAGAGGTTGGTTTTTAGGGCCTTCAGGCCCTAGCGGCAAATAATTTTATGGTTTATGCTCAATATTTAAGCAGGAAATTTTGTAGTGGATACAATATTGGTTAGAAAATTATCTTTCAATAGATCATACTGTGAACTTGAGTGACAACGGCTTCCAATTTGCTGCACAAAATAAAAGTGAAAACCATACCTTTCCATGGCATCTAGGGCAAGTATTAAAGATATCACGAAACAAGTTTCAAGCAGTTGATCAAAAAATGGATCATATCTCAAGTGAATCTAGTGCTAAGGTGCACCCACAAAATAATTATACTATGAAAACCCCTGTCAAAGGTAATAATTTTGAAGACTCAGTCCCAAAAATAAAATTTAAGGATGCCCTTCGTGGTGGACAGCCTCAACCCAATGCTAATATCAATATTAGGGCTTACCATAAACCTCTAAGAATGCCTAATATTGATCCCAAGAAAATGAAGTCAGGATGTCTTAAAACAGTTGATGGAACTCCTATTGTTAAGCTTGATATGGGTAACATTCATACTGGCATTGAAGATTTGGAAAAAAGAGGACTAATTTGTCGGTTCGTGGGTTTTCATCCGAGTCTATCTGCTTTCAAATTATGGGCTACAAAAAGTTGGAAAACTAAAGGTGAGTTACAAATCTCTATTTATCCAAATGGTTATTTTCTTGTTTTATTTTCTAATAATGAAGATAGAGAGAAAACTTTTCAAGGGGGTCCTTGGTTTTTTGGAAGGGCAGGACTTTTCATGAAGCCCTGGCATACTAAATTTAAAGGCAAAGAATATATGCCTTCTATAGCTCCCATGTGGGTTAGACTCTTTGGCCTCCCTATTGAATTTTGGAATCCTACTATTTTTTCTTCAATTGAAAACTCTTTAGGAAATTTTATGATGACTGCTGATTGTACTCAAAATTTTGAACATATTATTTATGCTCGGATTTGTGTTTTAATGGATTTTGACAAACCCCTACCTAAAAATATCACATTACAATTTGGGGAAGACACTTGGGAGCAAGTAGTGGACTATGAGAACATTCCTTTTCGTTGTAGAATTTGCCATGAATATGGTCATTTGGCCAGTGCTTGCCCAAATAAAATTCTTGAACAAAAGAAATAAGATATAAACTCAGTAGGTTTCCAAATACCTAAGAAGAACACTAAAAAAAAACCAGTTATGAAGGATCAATCAAATTCATCTGCTAATATGTTTGAAATCCTTTCCACAAATGATGTCCCAAGTGAGGAAGAGGAAATAATGGAAATTGAAATCTTAGAAACACAATTTAAATATGAAGGGAAGAACTCAAAGACAAACCAACAAATAAAAGGTTTTCAACAGAAAAAAAAGGAGAAAATTTACACCTGAAAAACAATATTTCAAATGTCAAAACTTCAAATAATGCAAGTCCCAATATAGACTCCGTTGAACCATCTAGTAAAATTTTGGCTGTGTATGAGCATTCTTCAAGGTTAGAAGCCATCTCGGATTCAATTGGAATAATTCAAGAAATAGGGAAAAAAAATTGAAGATGGATTCTAATCAAAAAGTAGGTCGCAAGACCAATCAATATCATATGGTAAAAGAAGATGAAAATATTGTAGAGGAAGGTAATATTAATGCCCTTCCAAAGCTTTTTAGCCCTGGTATTAATGAATATCATCACTTGTAATATTAGAGGACTCAAAGGGAGTCTTTCAAAACAAAATGAAATTAGAGAATGATTCAGATAAATCATCCACATCTTGTTTTCCTTTAAGAAACAAAGATGTCAATGGAGGATATGGACTTAATTGCCAGTAAAATTTGGCCAGCTGGAAAAGTGGTTTCCCTCAGTTCCCAAGGGACTTCGGGTGGCATTTCTTGTCTTTGGGACCCAAAAGAGGTAGTTATTCACCATATGGTTTGCAGTTGGGGTTTTTTGGCTATAGCTATTCAAAGTAGACATTCCAACCAGATTATGCTCTACATTACTATTTATGCTCCGAATTATTTGGAGGAAAAAAGAAGATAGTGGAAGGATATTACTCATATTATCTCTCATTTTCCAAAATCTTGGATCTTGATCGGAGGAAATTTCAATACCATCCTCTCTCTGGATGAGAAAAGGGGGGGAAATAGAAATTTGGATAAAAGCACTGACCTCATGAGCGAATATATTGCAAACCTCCATCTTGTGGATATCCAACCAGATAATGGCCTTATGACTTGGTCTAATAGAAGGTAAGGCTTAGCTTGTATAATGGAGAGATTGGATAGGTTTTTGCTCTCTAAAAATTTCTTAATCCATGGTCACATTCCTAAAGTGAAGACTCTTAATAATGTTGGTTCGGATCATTGGCCATTCATGGTGGAAATGTGGAAAACCAATGTGAGTTTCTCTCCTTTTTGTTTTCAATTAATGTGGCTTAGAGAAATTTCCTTCAGACCTCGTGTGCAACAATGGTGGAAGGAAGGTAAACCTAGGCATGGTACTAAGATGTTTTGTTTTGCCAAAATACTGCAATACATTAAATCCAAAATCAAGACTTAGAACTGGAAAGAGTTTGGGGATGTTCATAAAAAAAAACATGAAGTTATTGCTCATCTTAAAAATTTGAATAAGAAAATCCATTTAGATGACCTAACAGAGAAGAGAAGTGCAGATGAAATTAAACTCACAACTCAGTAAGAGGAATGGGAAAAAAGAGAATAAATCTTATGGAAGCAAAAATCTAGAATTCAATGGCTCAAAGAAGGAGATCGAAACACAAATTTCTTCCATAAGTCTCTTCTAGCTCGAAGATCTCACAACTTTATTTCTTCCTTAAAATCAGATTCTGGAGATGTTGTTTATACTTGGGATGGCATGAACTCTATTGTTGTTGATTACTTTTCCAATCTTTTTGCTTCTACTCCTCTTGACTCAACTTCTCAACATAATGTTCTTCAAGCAATCCCTTCTCTTATCACTTCGAGGAGAACTCTATTTTGACTGCTCCTGTTACTATCAATGAGCTTCAACAATTAGTTTTTAAAATGCAAAAAGGGAAAACCCCAGGTCCTGATGGTTTTCATATTGAGTTCTACCAAGAGTTCTGGGATATCCTTCATGTTGATTTATTAGAGGTGGTGGAAGAAGCCAGGAAAGATAAAGAAATTTTGAATATTATCAATAAAAATTATATTACTCTTGTTCCAAAAGCTCAAGAGGTTGATCATATCTCAGATTTTAGACCTATTTCTTTATGTAATGTTCTTTTCAAAATCATTACTAAAATCATGGCAGAAAGGTTGAAGCCTCTTTTGGATAAGATTATTTTTCCAGAGCAAGGGGATTATGTGGAAGGACATCAAATAGTAGATGAGATAGTTCTTGAAAAGGAAGCCATCCATTCCATGGATATGAAAAATTCTCCTTCCATGTTCATTCGGTTAGACTTATCCAAAGCTTATGATAGAGTGGATTGGCACTTCCTTATCAAATTTTTGAGGCAATTTGGTTTCTCTAAGGATTGGATGGATTATATTATGGGATGTATCCCATGTTCATAGATTTTAATATTTTGTGTCATCTATAAAATGAATAAAGCAACTTTTATAATTGGGAGGTCAAAGTCCTTAAGGATCTAAGTATTCTTCTATGGTGAAAACAATTTCATTATAGGTAAATTTAACCACTTGACAAGTAGAAAATTTGTGATTCTCATCTTACTAGTTGAAGGTCTACCTAATAGCATATTAAAGTTAGTATTAAAATCAAATACCATAATATTCACTCTAACATCTTCAGGACCCATTGAAATTGGGATCCAAATACAACCTATAAGGTCTTATTGATGACCATTATGTGCACAACAATGGTTTCTAGTGGACAAGATATTCTTCCTAGGAATATTTGGTTTATCAATCAAGGACAATGACATTACACATGTACCACTCCCTTCATCACTAAATCCCTATGAACAACCATTGTAATAATTAGTGGTAGGTCATTATTCCTTGCCAAATAATCAATATTAATCATGTTTCTCAAAGGAAATTTGATAATAAAATCAAGGTTAGTGTGTGCACTTCATAAAGGTTTTTTCTTATGTGATTGAATATACTGCACTTCATAAAAAGCCTAGAACGGTGAGCATAGTATCAAGAATTCTAGGTCTAAGCATCTCCATATCATCCAACTATTATCTTAATTATTGTTATTGATAGGGATATGTCCTAAGTAATTCCAAGTATGGGACCTTATAGGGGTTATATGCAACTCCTCCACATTGGACTAGCTAGGGTACTAAATTTTTTCTATGATGGGAGTTGGGATTACCACTTTAAGTGGAAATCATATTTTTTTTATGTTTTCAAAAATGATAGATTTGTAGGATTGGTTGAGGCCTTACCAAGAACATTTTCTACATCATAAAGTATTTCTACATTCCAGTAGGCTCTTGAATGACCAATATTATCACTTATGGTTGGATTAACTATTGCTTGGCTAAGTTCTTTAACCTTGTCTATTTTATCTTTTTCATCTTTAGAAGGTTGTTTTTTATATTAGGTTGTACTTATAATGATAGTAGTACTCTGCTATTCCAAATATGTAATTGTTTCTCTTTGTACCTCTAAAATATTGACATAATGAGTCACATTTGAATGATGACAAATGTATTCTCCATTTGGACCATGTTGAAGAAACTTGATTGATTTGAGGATTATTTTGGGAATCACTAGGTCTAAATTTTTTTAAGATGAGTATAATTTTTATTTTGGTTATTCTAATCGCTTCCCTGGTTGTACCCTTGGTTATCCTAAACATGATTGTACCTCTTATTTTCCCCTTGGTTGAACCCTTGACCTTGATTATGATTCACAACCTATTATTGATTATGATTGCAAGCTTCTTAATCATGGTCAGGATGGTTGAATTTCTTTGATAAACCCTTAATCTTTTCATAGAAATGATTGATCCTATAATTTTTGATTTTGTAAATGTTAAAGTTAGAATCAAAGGTTTGTTTATAATAGAAATTTAGTAATTATTAGCAAGTATTAGGCTCATGTTCATAAATTCCATGTCAAACATAGAATTTTTTGGGATTATGCCACTTAGGTGCTATGATAGTTCTTGATCCTCCAGGGAAAATAAATCTTGAGAGTATCTTAATGTGTCCATGTTAGTACCATATTCTTAGATATAAAGCCATGTTCAACTTTGTTCAACATGTTTATAAGGGTTCTAGCTTACTCTATCTCATGAGAGGTATGTTGAACACATATAGCACTAAACCCATCCTTTACAAAAACAAATTGGGGTTCTTGGATTTCAAGGTTTTTTTATCATCTTTATTTTCCTAATGTTAAAGGAATATAATAAAATATGGCCTTTTATAAGGAGAGAAAACCATATGGGTTATGTTACTAGAGTTTTGATAGGTTTCCTTAATTTTTTTACAAATATTCCAATGGTTGTCTCTCTAGTTAGGATCATATTAGCATTGCATTTAAGCCTCTCCCATATCTTATGGAATTTAGTTACTAATTAATTTGGTCTTTATTTAGAATATGTAAACATATCCATTGATTTCATAATAGTCATGCCATCATCAAATTATTGTTTTAATTTTTTAGCAAAGGTATCTATAGAATCAATAGAATGTTTGGGGCAAGGATATAAACCAATCAAGAGCATTTTCTACCAAAGCATTAGTCATTAATTTCAACAATACCTTTTCATTATACTAGTCCCTATAATATGTAGTAATATTATCAATAAATAAGTGGGCTTTATTTGTTCCATCATAAAATAATCTAGGGACATGCCTAGACAATTTTATGGCTTCAACATTAAGGTCTAAATATTGTCTTGGTAATTTCTCAATCTAGGGTCCATAGAAATTGGCATAGTAACTTGAGGGTTAGATGGAGGAGGAGAAGGATAAGGAGCATTAGGATTTAAGGTCAAAGGAGGTATAACAACTTGTACTATAGGTTCCCTATTAACACTCATGATTTGAGTAAGGTTAATCACCATGTTTTATATAATGTCCTACAATTGTTTGACTCTCTCTCCTAGTGGCCTCCATTTTCTTCTCAATGTTTCTCCTCTAATTGTGTAGTTTATTAGTAAGTGATTTGTTAAGGGTAGTAATGTATTCATATAATTTATCATATTGATGCTTATAAAAAGACTAAGACTAATATAAGAACTATATTATGTTCATCCTTTACATTTACATGTTATTTGGCATGATCACCACATTAAATGATGATCATAGTAAAGTTTGATATTTATATTTAGTGGTAAATATAGATGCTCCTAGGGAATATTGGGATAATATGGTATACCAATAGGGTTAATAATAATTCTTATTTGGGTTCCTATCATCATTATAATATGAATCTCCTTCTCCATGGGTTAAATATTTGATAAGCGCATCATTGTCATGACCAAGAGTAAAAGGGTGAAGAACACAATTTTATAGAGGAATAGTATGATCTAAATCCTCTTTTATTTATTGTATTTAGTTATTCATACACCTTATAGTTATTCCAACAACCAGGGAAGGTAGAAACTACTTATAGGTATCTAGGGTTCTGATAAATTCTCTATCCTCAAGCAAGCCACTAAGAAAGTAAAATACCAAGAACCCTCACAACAAATGAAGATGGATTCTAAAATATCCTTAAGAGAAAAAATAAAATCATTAGAAAATCCAAATCATCTTATAACAAAAAGTAGTAATACTTGTTGCAGATAGCCAACTAAACCCTAGGGGATGAAAAGATGAAATATGGATGCCCCACTAAGTATTCACATTGGGTTCACTTGAGTACTTACGAAAAAAGGGATATCTCATACAATCACATGAATTAATATAAGATATACCTAAATTATCTAATTAAAATAATAAACCAATAACAAGATAACCAAACATATAATAATTAATATAATACTTTCCTAATTAGATCCAAGAATAGTAAATGGGAGTAAAAGAGCTTACACACTAAGATCATCCATAAAGCATATGTAAGTCAAATCATTATGTATAAAAGCAAATAATTGACTCCCTAGGGAATCAAGGACCATTTCATCCACAAATATTGCAATAATAAGGATGAAAACACTCAATACTATTCTATATTTCTTACAACATCACCACTATAATAATGGACCATACATCGGATTAGCACAAGGGAATCAAGTTTTCTTGGAAACCAGTCTTCAAGCAAAAAATTTAGCCTTTAATTATGAATTTTTGTGGAGCATATCATCCTTCTCCATGGAAGGTAGCAAACCAATAAATAATATTTTTTTCATACCTACAAGAACAAGAGAGACAAATGGAGTGAAATGAGTGGTCACATGTTGCAACAACAATAGAGGTAGTAGAAGAATAAAGATTTGATTGAGAAAATATTTTGATGTTTTTATTATTAAATGAATAGTATGAGACTTATTTTTAATTAAATATTTTGGATATTATATGAGGAGATGAAATGGGTATTTATAGTATATGAAATAAACAAATTTCTCTTTTGATATTGATGAATGTATTTCATTATTTTTCAAAGCTATAAAATCACAACCATCAAACAAAATGGCATATTTTATTAACTCTAAATGTAAAAGCACACTAGGGTTTAGATCATTCAAAAAACCTTAAATATGATCAACCATGATCACCACTTAAAGTGGTGATCATAGCACCATTGATAATTAGGATGCACACTTTCGAGGAAACATGCAAACATATTCCTTGATTATACCTCTATTCTTAGTTAAGATTTTTTGTAATATTAACAAGTAAAAATGACAAGAAAATATGGTAGAAATATGACAAACTAGATGAGAAAGAAACCAAAAGTACCATCCAACATGGATCATCATTGTTTTACCAAGGACTAAAAAAGGTCATCCACCTCTATTCCATATTAATAGGATGAGACTCTCCACCACTAAAAGTTAGTTGTTACTGCTAATTTTACAAACATAGTTCATCTATATTGAATATATTATATGTCAACCTCAAGAACCAACATTACTTGTTGTAGACACCCAATTTTGACACACCTAATCAACTATATCTTCCAATAAAGCACAAGATAACATATCATCAATAAAATACCTCAACCTAGCAAAATCATACATCAAATTGGCCACTTTTACAAAAATTCCACTTGGTGCAAAAGTGCTACCAACAATTTTTCTTGATATCAATGCTTTTGCAAAATAAACCTTTTTAGCATCTTGACCAGTCAACATAGTCATTGAGAAAATATGATTTTTGGCTATAAATGTGCTACACCAATGCTTTTGCAAAGTCCAAAACTTTTTCAAACATGAATGGAATCCCTACAACATGAGCTAAAACCTTACAAATTACTTCCTCCTGCTCCATGGTATGATCACACATGCTTTGTCCTCTCCTCAGACCTACAAAATTTGAATTCTTTATCTTATACAAATGGCATCTTTGACTCTCTTTACCTACAAGGATTAACCCTCATAAAATATTTAAATAAATCCCATGGGAGAAGCATTCAATAATAAATTTCCAAACTAACTACATTCTACCAAAATTTGCTCTCATTCTCTCTCACTCTTAGTCTTGCATTTGGGGCATTTGAATCAAGCATTTGGGGCAAGTAAAGCAAGACAAGAGGCATTGGATAAAGGATTTCATATTGGTGCAATGAGGAGGTCCTACTAGGCTATAAAATACCTAGATTCCTTCATTTTCCATCTCCTTTTTTGGTTATTTATGCATTTTTCTCTTATTTATGCCTTGTTAGAAATCGATTTTCTATTTTGTAGTTGTTGATCTTCATATTTACACCCCTAATATTTATTTTTCAACTTTCTAACATTATCTTGTGTATCATTCAATTTCATTGGTGAATTTTGTCATTTCTAATCCTTTTATGTAGGATTATTTATTCTATTTACTCACCAAATAACATTTAATCCTCTTGTTTATGCATTCATAACTATTAAACCTTTATTGTTATCTAAACTTGCAGATAATTATGCTTATATTTGTTTAACCAATATTATTGCAGTCTTATTTATGTCCATAATAATTTGTGATGCTTTTATTTGTAGGAATAATAATTTCATCTATATTTTAATCTCCCTATGTGTATGCTATTTGATCACTAGTCTTTGTTACAACTCATACCATTAAAATTTGTAGGCATATTTGTATGTTTTACGTATACTTTGGTCTTATTTTTAGGTACAATAACTCTCTAATCAACTTATCCTATTTATTGCATCACTAAATCTTGGTCTCCCTTAGCATTGGCTAATCTATTGATCTCAAAATTTCTTCAAAATAATTTTTACAGGTCCCATTTGGGTGTTGTAATAGCATATTATTTGATTTAACATACATCCATAGTTGTATTGCTTTTACTTTGCTTTATATCAAGTGTGATCAAGATTTGTAGTCTCTTCACTCTATTTTGAATCCATATTAGTACATTTTATTTGATACTTAAGACATCCTTATACCACAATATTAGTTAATTTTATCAACCAATTGTCATTCTTCCATCCTTCTTGCCATATCTTGCTCTTTCCATGAGTTTTAGGAAGAAATTTGGGACATGTCTAATCAGAATGAGGTAAAATATAGACACAATTTTGACATGTTTAATCAGCTATATCTTCCAACAAAGCACCAGATAACATATTATCACTCAAAAACATCAACCCAACCAAATCAGACATCAAATTGGCCACCTTTGTAAAGCACCACTTGTTGCAAAAGTTCTACCAATGCTTTTGCTTCATATTAACACTTTTGCAAAACAAACCTATTTTAGCATCTTGACCAATCAACATAGCCATAGATAAAATATGCTATTTGGCTGCAAAAGTGCTACATCAATACTTTTGAAAAGTCCAACACTTTTGCAAAATGAATTGAATCTCTATGGCATGAGCTAAAACCATGAAAATTCCTTCCTCCCACTCCTTGGTCTAATCACACATGCTTTGTTCTCTCCTCAAGCCTATAAATTTTGAATTCCTTACCATATCTAATGGCATTTTTAACTCTCTTTCCCTCTAAGGATTAGCCTCCATAAAATATTTAAATATATCCCATGGGAGAGGTATTCAATAAGAAATTTCCAAACTAACTACATTCTACCAAAGTTTGTTCTCATTCTCTCTCACCCTCATTCTTGCATTTTGGCAGTTGAATAAAGTATTTGTGGAAATTAAAGCAAGGTAAGAGGCATTGGAGCAAGAAGTTCATCTTGGTGCAAGGAGTAGGTCATACTAGGATATAACATGCCTATATACCTTCATTTTCTATATCCTTTGTTGGTTATTTAAGTATTTTCCTCTATCCATACCTTGTTAACACTTGATTTTCCATTTTGTAGTTGTTGATCTTCATATTTACACCTCTAATATTTGTTTTACATATTTCTAACATTGTCTTATGTCTCATTCAATTTCATTGGAAACAATATTTATTTCTAATCATTTTATGTAGGTTTATTTATTCTATTTTCTCACCAAATCACTATTAATCCTCTTGTTTCTACATTCATAACTATTAAACCTATGTTGTTATCTAAAATTGCATATTTGTTTAACCCAATCTTATTGTAGTGTTATTTATGTCCATAATCATTTGTGATGACTTTATTTGTAGGCACTAGCATTTCATTTAAATTTTAATCTCCCTATTTTTATGTTATTTGTTCATTAATATTTGTTACAACTCATTATTTAAATTTGTAGGCAAATTTGTATGTTTTGTATATATATTGGTTTTAATTTTAGGTATAATAACTTTCTAATCCACTTATTCTCTTTATTGCATCACTAAATCTTGGTCTCCCTTAGCATTTTCTAATCTATTGATCTCAAAATTTCTTCAAAATATTTTTTGTTGGTCCCATTTGGGTGTTGTAATAGCATATTTTTTATTTAAAATACATCCATAGTTGTAATGCTTTTGCTTTGCTTAATATTAAGTTTTTATCAATATTTGTAGTCTCTTCACTCTATTTTGAATCCATATTAGTACATTTTATTTGATACTTAGGTATTATTAGACCAAAATATCAATCAATTTGATTAACCAATTGTTATTCTTCCTTTATCCCTACCATATCTTGCTCTTCCCATGAGTTTTAGGAATAAATTTAGGATCAGTTGGGTCCAAATAAGACCAAAATGGACAAGAAGATGTAAAAACTAATTCCTAATGCTTTAGTTCTTAGGGATTTACAAAATATTACTCCCAAGGGACATCAATTATGAGAACTCCCTAGGGCATCAATCATGAGGAATACATGTAGTACTGAAATGAATCAATCATCAAATCTTTTGAATCGATTTATTCTACAATAATATCTTCAACATAACATATTTTAATGTCATCAAACACATTGGTATTAAAAGGAGTCCTACAATATATTTTTTATGCGCTCATTATACAATAAACACAATAAAATGGGATAAATTATAGACACAATTTTAACATGTCTAATCGACTATATCTTCTAATAAAGCACCAGCTAACATATTATTAGTCAAAGACCTCAATCCAACCAAATCAGATATCAAATTGGCCATCTTTGTAAAGCACCACTCATTGCAAAAAAGCTACCAACACTTTTGATTCATATTAACACTTTTAAAAAATAAACCTATTTTAACATCTTGACCAATCAACATAACCATTGAGAAAAAATGTTATTTAGCTACAAGTGCTACACCAATGCTTTTGTAAAGTCCAACACTTTTACAAACATGAATGTAATCTCTACAACATGAGCCATAACCATACAAAATCCTTCCTCCCACTCCCTGGTCTAATTACACATGCTTTGTCCTCTCCTTAGGCCTACAAAACTTGAATTCCATACCTTATCAAAGTGGTATATTTGACTCTCTTTCCCTCAAAGGATTAGCCCTCACAAAATATTTAAATAGATCCCATGGAAGAGAAATTCAATAAGAAATTTCCAAGCTAACTGTTGGTCATCAAATCTGCCCAGGAAAGGATTTGGGTAAGTGTATGCGCCCTAGACCTGGACCAACATTGAAAGGCCGAAGGGAAGAGATGCCCCTCGTGCCAATATCCGGAGAAAGGCCGGCTCCTATACTAAACTACTTTGATTTTTAAGATAAGGGTGCTGGAAAGAGATAAATAGAGTGAGGGTGCAGGAAAGAAATAAAAGAGTAAGGGAAGAAATTTTAGTAGTTTAATGGTGGGAAAGAACCAGAAGCACGATTACTAGCCAATAACTTGAAATAGCAGCAAAGAACACCAAGAATAAATGAAATGAACACAGTATCAACCCCCCTATGTATCCTCTGGACGAGTCCCAGGATTCTCCTTTTCCTTTCGCCAAAATTCAGAGTTCAGAGTAACGGTGAGTAAGAAAAGTGAATATAACAGAAACACTATCCACAGGCAGCATAAAAGAAAGCCCACACAGCGTTTTCCTCTCCTATGTATCCTTCGAGAAAATCTCAGGGTTCCACTCCAATCACACACCTAAATCCAGAGTTCAGAATTACAGTATGCAAATGAAGAAAAGACAAAAGAAATAATCGTAGAAGGCAGCATAAAAGAGAGAAGTAGAGTCCAAAGCTCTTTAGTATTAATCGTAGGAATGTAAGTTACAACAGCTTTCTAGCAGAAAGTTCCCCCCTTTTACATTACAATGCCTAGGTTTTTATAGAGGACCCGACCCTCTGAGCCATAAGTGCACAAAATGGAGGAGTACACCCTCGAAACCTGAGAAGTCGGCTCTTCGCAGCCCTCATGACTGAGCTCTCAAATCTGTTACCAAAATTGGCAACTATGATCGGGTCAGCCATGGAAACAAGCATTAATGAGCCGTCTGAGCATCCTTGGCTTCTGGGTACAGTGCTCGAGTGGCCGCCATGCTCGTCGGGCTCTTCTTCTGGGACTGATACTTCATTTCCAATTGCTAAAAATGAGCAACGAGCTTACCGGGCACGTAAAAATGCATTTATGAGGCACTTGATCGCCTCGAGAAAATACCCGGCTTGGAGCGCGTGCCCTTGAAGTGCTTCGCTGAATTTTCATCCGCAACTCCGCTTCGCAATGGACTTGTGCCGAAGCGGATCCTCCTTCTTGATTTGTACTTCGCATGGTGGAGCTTCGCAAAACTGCTTCGAGGATGGTGGGTGCCGAAGCATATTTCCTTCGCAAGATGGGCTCTTCACTTCTCGCTGCTTCATTGGAGAGACGTGCCAAAACTGCTTCATTGATGAACTGTTAAAATGCTTCGCCGTGATCTTCCTTCAAAATTATGGTTCGGGAGGATTTTGGCCGAAGCGCATTCTTTCCTTCAAAAATGCTTTGACTGCTTCCACTTCGGGTGAAAGTACTTCGCACGAAGGTGTGCCAAAGCAGATGCTTCGCAATGACTTTTGGCGAAGTAGAAATGGTTCGCTAGTGGGGAGGCCCGAAGTGGGTGCTTCGGCATTTTTTGCGAAGTATTTTCAACATTGCGCTCCTTCAAATTTCGCTTCACAAGATTTTTGCCCGAAGTAGCTTTTTGAAGGACTTCGGGCCCGAAGTAATTTTCATCCTTCATTTCTTCCCTTGTGGCTATCTTCCTTAGCTTGTTCATCAGTGAAGCTCCTTCATATTCATTTTATGTACAAGGGGAATAGCAGGGAAAGCCAAAATTGCTGCAACACTTGAAAATGTGTTCAAAAATTCATGAAATTGAAAGAAATACTTTACAAAAAAATTGATTTTTCTACCCCATTGTGCAATGTGACAAAATTGTCAACATTCTTGGTGGCTCGTGGGGCAACGAGCTCGTCTCGGTGGGAGAACCCTCAGCTTTGATCCATTGGGCCAGAGTTACCTCCAGACCCTTCTCCTTTTTCTATCTCCGGGGGTGCTTCCATAGCTTGTTCTTCTTCTTCTTCCTCTTCTTCTTCTGCTTCCTCTGGCGTGGCTTCCTGCTACGGTGATGGGGCAAGGCGATCACGGATGCGCTTCATGGTTCGGCGAACATGAGCCCAGGCACCCTTCGAGAAAGGCTCTTGATCTTGCAATGCCTTAACCAAAACATGAAACCGATCAATCTGGCCGATATCAGCATGTTTGGCTCTGATGTACAGATCGTTCAGGTAGGCTGCAATCTTGCAGTGTCTCAGAATGAAATCTGTGACCTGCCCTTCTGTTATCGGCTCCGCCCATTCATCTATCTCCGAGACGTCACCTTCAAAATGAAGCCATGTCGGCTTAAGCTCTTCCTTGGTCAGAAGGTTCCCATCATCATCCGTGAAGCTCGGGAAACCTAAGGAAGAGAGATCCTAGAAATAGCCTAGGGATGCATGCTGCTCATTCTCAAACACATCCAGGAGGTCTTTCGCCTTTTGTGCCTTCCTCACCTTGGAAAAGAAGGCGCGAACTGTGGCTTGGGCCGTGGACCAATCCCTAGCCGTCCGACTCATTGCAGCAACCTGCAAGTCCTGATATTTAGTGCTTTGGACATCAAAGGCTAATTTGAGTCGGCCTCTAGCTTTTTGAGTGACCTCATCTATGATTGGTCCTCCTTTGGCAGTGGCACGTTGTGCTTCGGTGATATAGGTTAAAATTGATAGGGCACTGGAGGCCCGAGACCTAAAATTCTTGAGCAAGTGTGATCGGATTTCTTTGATTCTACCTTTGTCAAACAGTTCCAGGCTTTCTTTTTCATGCAACTACTGCTGCAACTGCAAGATCTTGCTCTCAACTTCCTTGGCCTTCAGATCATTTTTGGCCTGTCTCTGTGCTTGGTGCTCAGCTGTGCACTATAGTTGTAGTATTTGTTGTTTCAGGGCGTGTGCTTCCTTTTTCATCAGCTTACACTGCTCCTCTGAATCCTTCAGCTTGGAGCGGATTCTAGCTAGCTCTTCTTCCAACTTGATGTTGGCATTTTTTGCTTCAAACCTGCGCTGATTGGCGATGTTTGCATGCGCACAAAAAGTTTCAATCTTGACGTGCATAGATGCAGATTCATTATCCACATTTAAATGCTCCAGGTCCTTGGATTTATCTTGATAATCATAGTCCACTGGAGTCATTTCATCCAGGGGCTTTTGGACCTTCGGAATATTTTTTACCTTGTGCAACTTTTCGGCCTTCAAATCGAAGACAGCGCACTTTTCCACCTGGGCCACGGAGCGCCCTCTCTTCTTCCTCGCCTCCTTCAGTATTTTCTCTGTGTTTTGTCGGGCTAGGAGTAGCTTCTCGGCTAGAGGGCATTCCTTAATTAAGGACATCTCTGATTCAAATGAGGCTGGATCTCCAGCCAAAGGGGTGAACAAGTATAAAGAATGAATAGGGGATGCCTCACCAGAAGGTTCGGCGACGGGTGTGACGGGAGCTTCGACGAGTGCAACAATGCCATGTGAGGCAGGGGAATGAGGAACGGGGTTCGGCATTGGAGTACTACCTTCGCCCTACCTGGGAACTGAGGGAATGGTGGCATAGGTGGGCGAAGTAGTGTCAATAGACTTGTCCCGGCCTGATGACTCGAGTGGAGTGGGGCTAACGGGATCGGTGGCAAGGGGCAACGCGCGAAGAGGTGATTGACTTTGTGAGGGAGGGAGAGACTGATGAGAATATTTGGCCGGGACCACAGTGGACATGTGGGAGACCAAGGCAAAGGGTGGAGAGTGCGTACCTACGTGCCCTTCTGGTAGAGCGGCCGTGGTGACTTCTTGTGTAATAGGCTCCTACTCTTTTTGGACTTCGGCACTCCCGACTTCCATGACTTCTACTTCGAGGTCTCCCTCTTGTTGGAGGAGTTCCTCCACATCAATGATGTCTATACCTGGAACTGTCTCGGCACTTGGTGGCATCGCATCTTCAACATTTGCTTCGGTCGGGCCTGATGCAGGTTGTCCGACAGGAGCACTTGGGAGCTTCGTGCGGGGTCACTTTGGGTGGCTCGGAGGCACTTGAATTTGCTCTTGCCTCTTTCTTTTCTTCCTCTCCAATGGTTGCTCCGACTCTTCGGCACTTGTGTCTTGGCCTTCCGACGGTCCCTGTGGTAGTGCCTCTGGTTTAGCTTCGGCTTCTTCCTCTTCTTCCTGCTCCGAGGCATCATCAGTTCTTCCTGGGCTTTCGCCCGATCCTGGGGTAGCTGGAGGAACAAAGTCGGCGAAGGATATGGGCTTCCAAGTCCCAACATTGGCTTCGTAAACAATTGCGAAGTCTTTATCCATTGTCAAGAGTCCATAGGAATTCATCTTTTGGCGATGGACTCTCATCATCCACCACTCCCTTAGTTTTTCCTCGCCCCAATTCTTCAATTCCTCCTTCAAATCATCTTTCGCCTTTCTCCAAAACATGGAGTCTGGAGTTGGGAAGGGATGCTGGTCAGGGTCAAACTCGACCTCCATAGGGTAAAATTCATGCCAGGGAGGCAATGTCCTCATCCTCTCTAAATGCCACTCCAGATCCTTCCCATTGGGATTATTTCTTTGCTCCACAATTTTAGGGTGGGGGCAGATATGAAAGTTCTTGAATTTTAGGTGATCCCTCATCACTCCCAAGGGATCATAGAGCCATTGTTGAGGAATTTGGAGTAGGCCAAATTTGGCAAGCTTTTCCTCCAGGAATACGTTTTGCTTCAAGGCAAATACTTCAATTACCCCCATCTTGAAGGGGAAGTCACAGGTATGTGCCCATTTCTGATCGTGGCCGTAGACGGCATTTGTTATATCGCTCTGTCGAGCGACCTCCAATGCGAATTGGTACTCGGAGGGGAAAACAGGCAGCAGGAAGGGCTTTCCTATGAAGCCAAATAGGTGAATCACCAGCCCTTGTGTCAATTGAAAGATGTCCCCCTTCTTCTCCATTACCACTCTATCTCTCAAACTGAGGGGCACCCGAGGGCAAGAGCCCTTCAACAAATGCATAGCAGGTCCCAAGAACTGTTGATTAAAAGAATAATAAGACTCTGTCCTCAATAGGAGGGGAGTCCATTGGTACACAGGCAGAGGATTTCCATCCTTGCCACTCAGAGAAATGGCAATGTGGGGGAATTGCTTATGTACATGGTAGAAAAACAACCAAACAAGGAAAGAACAGGGTGCGAAGTACTGGCCCGTCATCGAATTCTTCATGCTGGTGAGCCGCGTGTGCAAGGTTCGGGCCACCCATTCTGCCCAATCGAAGAAAACTGGGTTGGTGTTTGGTCTTGAAGCATCAGGGGCGTAGAATTCCCCTCTCAAAATACATTCGGCCAAAGACACCTGCCAGGGTTGCACCGAAGCATCTATCGACAGGCCCGCCACCCATGCAATGATAGAGAAAATATCGATGTTCTTGAAGGCCGCCAAGGGTAAGGGCATTTGGGGCAGCTTGCCTGAAGGGAGCCCGCTTTTGAGGTTTTCGCACAAGAATTTCAATATGTAGTTGTTGGAGGTGAACCTCTCCATCTGTTCGCTCAGAATGACGTTGCGAACCGAATAGCCCTTGGGTGGCCCTTGTTGTGGCATGAAGGCTGCTTGCACATCTTCCTTCAGAATTGAAAACAACTTATGGCCCACAACATCCAACACTTTCCTGGAGGCGGGCTGGTAGTTCTGCATGATAGCACAGATTAATTTAGGATAGTGGTGAGTGGGCGGGGTCAAATACCAATAAATCTGAGAATAATATGTAGCAGCTCTCTTGTTCTCTGGGGTGAGTCTGCTTGTCATAAATTCAATAGTGCGTCGGAGGTCAGCCACACCCTTTGAGAGCTCTGTGTCTCTAATTTTCTCCCACCCATCAATTGGTGGTTCTTCAAGTTGTTCCTCTTCAGAGTCCTCTCCTTCTTCCATGACTTGCTTTTCTGGGTGGAGGCTCAGGTTAACCTTCTTCGGTTTCTGCTTTTTCTCCTCCTTGCCCTTCTTTGCTTTTTTGGGGCCGGCTACTTCTGGTTCCTTTCCTTTCTCCTTAGAGTTTTTCTTTCCCATTATGAAAATGGTGGTGGCAGAGTCCTTGATACAGAGGGCTTCGACGCAAAGGTCTTCGATGCAAAGGGCAGGAGAATTGCAGAGTAACCGAAGGCTCTTAGTCTTGCATGAACTGATGGATGAATAACCTTCTCTCTGCTAGGGCCTCGCATTTTATAGCCTTAAAAGGCAACCACCTAAATTTATGGCACCTACCAAAATTAAATTTACACCTCGGACGGAGGAAGTTGTCGTGCCCTTTGATTGGTTGTGTAGTACGCGGGGCCACGCGCTTCGATGATTATGCCTTGCATTGGAAATGCAACCTGCTACCACCTCGTACCTGGGCATGAGCTTTTCTCCTAACCGAATCCTCTCGGGATGCACTCCGCCACCTTTGCATTAAATTCATCCACTTCGAACTCCCCTAGGTTGTCATCGACGTGTCCCCCAAGACACGTTTTAAATGCTCTCGATTCAGCGAAGTTGAAATCAACATTGAAAATGCTTCACGGTGAACCTTTGGTGCGGGCTATTTTTCAATGCTTCGGACCCAAAGTAGTTCTTCCTCACCGCACTGCCACTTTGTTTCATGAAGGCTACACACCGAAGCTTGTCTTCTTTGGAAACTGCTTCGCAAAACTTCTGCCCGAAGTCGCCTTTTGAAATGCTTCGGGTGCGAAGCTCTTTTCATTCCTACTTTTCCCTTTTGATAACGCCTTCGGTCTTCCGAAGACCTTTTGGAAGCCAAAGTGCTTCACTGCGAAGCATCTCGCGTCAGTTGCTTCGCACTAAAATTTTCTGAAGTTTGTTCCTCTTGGAAAACGGTTCGCTGGATTTTCTTTGAAAACTGCTTCGCTCATACTCCTTTTGCGAAGCATTTCTTAGCCTTGTTCCTTTTGAGGACTCCTTCCAAGCCAAAGTGCTTCCGAAGCATATTACATCAGTTACTTCGCACACAAAATCCCCGAAGGAGATCCTTGCTAGGTCCAGCGAAGCTAGAATTTGTCACTGCGGTGGTGTGATACTTATCCTCCCTGTAATCTTGGAACAGAGTATATACAAAGATACAATTTTACATACAAAAGTAAAACTTGATACACATTTTTTTTTTTTCGCCTCAGCGATGAAAAGTCTTCAAATGAAGACCATTGACAGAAATTGGTAATACCTGGCCATCTGCATCCTTGAGGATGAAAGAGTTGGCCGAGTTCACCTTTACGATTTCGAACGGCCCATCCCAGAAAGCATCCAGCTTGTCATGATTCCCAGGCTTGGCCTTCCAAGAGTCCCACTTCCATACCAGATCTCCCACTTTGAATGTGCGATCGGATGATTTCTTCTTGAACCAATCTCGGGTGACCTGAGCATGCTTAGCGAAGCTCCGATAGGCTTTGTCGTGATCTTCTTCTAGTTGTAACAGCTGAGCCAGTCTATTTTCCATAGGATTAACTCCTTCTCCTTCTAATAGCTGCAATGCAGGGATCTCTATGTGGGTAGGTAAGATGGCCTCCTTGCCGTAGACCAGGGCATAAGGTGAAGTCTTGATTGACTTCTTGACAAAAATTCGATCGGCCCACAAGGCACGATCTAGAAGGAGATGCCAAGTCCTTTTGTTCATCTCTATGAGCTTTCTTAGCACCCTTAACAAGGTCTTGTTGGTGGATTCTGCCAATCCATTGCCCTGTGGATAGTAGTTGGAGGATACTTTATGATATATCCCATATTTGTAAAGGAATCCATTGATTTTGGCGCCTATGAAGCCAGGACCATTGTCCATGATGATCGCTTCTGGAATGCCGAACCGGGTGATCAATCCTTCTAGGAAAGCGATGACGGTCTCCTGATCTGCATTCTTCATGGGAACTGCTTCGGCCCATCTGGTAAAGTAATCAGTTGCGGTCAGGATGAACTTATGTCCAGTGGAGGAGTTCGGCGATATGACCCCTATGAAATCCAGCCCCCATTGTTGAAAAGGCTTCTCTACTTGTATCGGTTGGAGAGGCATTGAAGCATTTCTGCTTCGGTCGGTGAACTTCTGACACTGCTCGCATTTGCGACAAACTACGAAGGCATCAGCGAAGAGTGTAGGCCAGTAATAACCCGCCTTGATGATCTTTAATGTCGTTGTTCTCCCTGCGAAGTGACCTCCAGATAATCCTGAATGGAATTCTCCCAGGACTCTCCTTTTATCATCATATTTTATACACCTGAGAAGGATGCCATCAATGTTTCTAAAAAATAGGCCTTCGGGGCGCAAGGTATATCGGGAGGACCGCATCCTGAAATGCCTTCGCTGTGAAGCATTTAGATGTGAAGGACATCTGCCGGTGTTGAAGTATTCGACTATTTCACTGACCCAGTCTTTCTCGTCCTCTTCCTGGTTTGTGAAGCATTCTTCTGCTGGCGAGTCATCCCACTGAGATTCTGTAGCTTCGGCCGCTACGCTCTTCGCCAGTTCTTGACACAATGCGTGACCGTGAACCAATTTTGTGGGTTTGATCTCGATGTCGAACTCTTGTATCTTGCTGACCCAACCGGCTCTTTTACTACCCAATTCTCCTTGGATGATGAAATTACGCACATCAGGGTGAATGACAAAGACTGTAACCCGACTTTGGGAGATGAACTGTTTGAATTTCCTAAGAGACTTCATTACTGCATGCACCTGCCTTTCTATGAAATTATATTTTTCTTCATGAGGGTTTATCACTTGGCTTAGAAACGCGATGGGGCGCTCTTCGCCATCTTCCCCCTTTTGTGTCAGGACCGCAACATAGCTCTCAGGTTCTCCTATAGCATATAGGATGAAGTCCCGATTGTAGTCAGGGTTGGTCAGGACCGGTGCTTGAGCAATTCGGGCTTTTATTTCTTTGAATGCTTCTTTTCTCTCCTTCATCTAGATGAATTCCGCACCTTTCTTCAAAAGTTCGGACATCGGCTTGATGACCTGGGCAAAATCTGGGACAAACTTCCTCACGAAGTTGATCTGGCCGAAGAAATATTGAAGTCCTTTCTTGTCTACTGGGAGTGGGAGCTTCATTAGAGCCTCAGCTCTATCAGGATCTACAGTGAGACCCTTTTTTGATATCGCATGTCCCAACAACTTCCCTTCGCTGACTGCGAATATGGACTTCTTCGGATTGATTGAAATGCCAAATTCTCGACATTTTTTGAAAATCTGTTGTAAGTGTAAGGGGTGATCCTCCCTTCTTCGGGAGAATACGGTCATGTCATCTAGATAGATAACAATAACCTTATTCAAGAGTTCACCAAAAGCTAAATCCATTGCCCTCTAAAAAGTGGCACCCGCATTCGAAAGGCCGAATGGCATTCGTTGGTAAGCAAATGTTCCCCACTTGGTAGTGAATGCGGTTTTATGCTGGTCTTCGTCCCTGACCCAGATTTGATTGTATCCAAAGAAACCATCGAGTAGGGAGAAGCGTTGAGCCCCAACCATCGAATGCAAGATCTGATCGATCTATGGGAGAGGGTAGTGATCTCTGAGAGAAGCCTGGTTCAGGTTGCGAAAGTCCATGCACAATCGTATATCTCCGTTCTTCTTTCTAACTGGGACTAGATTCGCTACCCAAGAAGAATGCTTGATGGGATAAATTATCTTTGCCTCGAGCATTTTTAGGAGTTTGGCCTTCATCAAGACTTTGATCTTTGGATTGACAGGCCTTTGCTTCTGTCGAAAAGGTTTGATCCCTTCCTGCAACTCAATTGTATGCTGGATCAGTTGTCGATCATATCCCTTTAGATCTTGATAAGACCAAGCCACTGTGTCGGGATACTTTTTGCACAGAGATCGGATCTGCTCTAGCTCTTCCGAAGTGCAATCTGTTCCAACTTTTATTGCTTTCCTAGGTTCAAGTTCTAAATCTTGATACTGCTTTGCATTAACTTTGATCCTGTGAGAAACTGCTCGATCATTCTGATCAAAGAGGCTTTCAAGAGTAATTAATCCCTTAGGCACATGATTATTCTTTAATTGAACTAGCCCTTCATATTCTTCTTCATCAGGGCTTCTGCTCTCAACTGTGGCTGCTTCTTGAATCATAAAATTCACAATCTGCTCATCATTGTCAAAAACTTGCCAATGCAGATCTCTGTCTGGGACAGAGGGCCTGTAAATCATCCTCATAGCTTTAGGCTTATGCACCATGTCTTCTGCTGGAGAATACTTGGCTGTGATGGATGCTAGAACATCGGCATGTCGGTTCTTTTCTCTTGGAATAGACTGCAGATTGAGAGATTCGAACTGGTCGAGCAAGTCCCATACCCTATTTCGGTATGACTTGAGATAGTGCTTCTTTGAAGTGCACTTGTTTGTGACTTGATTGCATACCAATTCGGAATCTCCAAAGATTTGGAGATGCTTTATGCCTAACTTTTTTGCTTTCTTGAGTCCTAGGCATAATGCTTCATATTCTGCTGCATTGTTGGTGCAACTCCACACCAACCGGTAACAATATTCCTTCTGCTCTCCAGAAGGTGATACTAACAGAATCCCCGCCCCGATGCCATTTTTGCATCGGGCGCCATCGAAGAACAATTTCCACAATCCTTGGGCGAAGACTTTCTCTTCTGACTTGATGTGTTTCTCAGGCTTGGCGATGGCATAACATCCCATCTCAGTTTCTATCATGGCATTAAAGTCTGCTAATGAAAACTCATCTTCGCAACTTAACTGTGCGAGGGATTCCTCGACCAGGTCCACTTGCTCTATCCCCTCTACTATCGCATGCACGGGATCACTGCTCTCTCCTTCGGACATCTTTTCTACGAGGAATGTGGAAGGCTTCTCATTGTAGATTTTTATCTTCTTCCCTTTGAATGGAATCTCCAAGTGTGAGTAATCCATAGATAGATATCCTCCCAGCTTCATCGTAAATTCTCTTGACAAGCACATACTGAAGTAGGGCTCAAGGTCAACAACTACCACCTCTTGTATAACTGTGATCTGAGGCATTTTGTGTAGTCGGATAGGAATATCTTTGATCACTCCTACAGTCTTCATAGGAGTACCATCCAACTGTAGCATGCCATGACTGCTTCACGTATATTCCATCCCTATCTCTTCGCACACTGCTTTGGGCATGACCGTTGTCGCGGCTCCAGAGTCAATCATACAGTTATGTACAACATACCCTTCCATCTGTAGAGACATGTAGAATGGTGGTGGCCTATTCTTCCTCGTAATGGATGTGGACAGGGTCTGTACTAGGGCAAGCGGTGTTGCCTTTCTTGCTTTGGTTATCTTTAATGATTCTTGCAACAGGTCCACCTGACCGGGTAGTTGCAGTGCATCGTACAGACTGATTTTGGCTGGAATCCTCTTCAACTCATCTACAATGTTGTACGCTAGGGAATTGGGCACCTCAGGTCCCTTTCTTGGCTCATATCTGGTGTGATACTATTTCGTAGCTTTGACCCTTTGTCGCTTGGTCAACGAAGGAAGCTTGAGCTTCTCTCTAGCCTGTTCCTTAGTTTCCACCTACGGTGGATTTGCAGGGGCCTGTTGGGCCTTCTCTTTGATTGGTGTAGGCTGTCGAGCTTCGTTCGGGGCCGGAGGAGGTTGTTGTCCTTTCTCATGATGAGCATGCACCTTTAAAGGAGCCATTTGAGTAGCATCTACCTCTATCGACTTCTTTCCTCCTCTGGTAAGGACTGCAACTGGCTCTTCTTCACCAATTACCAGGTTCTGATCCAATTGCCTGATGACGTTGACTTGACCGCCATGACTACTGCTCGCCAGCATTTGTACATAGTGTTGGTGCAGCATGCAAGTATTCTCTTCATGAGGGTCATTACACGTGGAGCACCAATGTATATAATCAGAAGTGCTCGGGGCTTCGTCTATTGCAGCATTTCTTGTCGAAGCTCTTCCTTGTTGGACCGCTTGATCTTTAGTAAGTGCAGGTGTAGGATAAGATCTTCTTGGTAGAAACTCTTGTTGCGCTTGCTTCTTCTTCATAATGGTCATGTCATTAGACAGGGTCTGCACTATGGAGTTCAGGGACTGAACTTCTTGCAGTATTTTGGCTTGCATGTCATCGATTTTAGGAATAGGTGGCAATGGAGCCATTGTTGGTATTGGAGGTAGGGCAGGGTGTTGAAGTGGTGCTGGCAGTACAGGGAATGCCGAAGTGACCATGGGCTACGAAGTCAAAAAGGTGGGAAAATGAATTTATGGGGCGATGATTTGGGACACAATGGGATTCGGGTTCCAAGATGAGATAGGGTATGCAGGGGTTGTAGAGATCTACGAAGCGGTTGCGCTCGCATACTAGGATTGATGGAAATCAGGAAGTATGGGCATCGACATCCTTTGGGGAAGCTTACCCATAGCTATTAGATCCATCTCCACTTTCTGGGCTAACTCATATAACTCCGGGAAGGTATTGATATTTGAATACCTCACCATGATGTTGATATCAGGATTGAACGCCCGAAGGAAATAGTACATTGTAGCTTCGTCAGTTGGCCAAAGTCCAACTGGTATTCTTTGCCAGGTTCGAGTGAACCTAACATTGAAGTCGGTGATCTCTTCTTGTGGATGTCTCTGGATCATTGTGAACTGATGCAGGAGAGAGGTCGGATCGATGGACTCATTGAAGCTTCGCATCAACTGCTCGGCTAACTGGTCCCATCCCGTAATGGTACTGGGTGGTAAAGATCTATACCAGTAGAGGAGTTTTCCTCTAAGAGACAGAACCAGAAGCTTTACCATAACCCGCTCTTCTATGATGTCATGGATCACCGCCAGAGAAACTATATCCTGGATGTGCTCCAGAGTAGTCTTCCCAGTTCCATCGAACGTTGGGATCTTCTTTATAGCAACAGGCGACACTTGCCCTTGTCCCGCTAGATTTAGCGGTCCTGAAGAATTCCATGCTGGGAATAATCTGCATGGTGGTTGTTGCTGCATTTGTTGTTGTTGTTGTTGTTGCTGTTGTGCCATATTTACTCTTGGATTTTGAGAAACAAGAATTCTTGAAGCTCCTCCTTGATTGCTAATAGGACGACCAATAGGAATGGAGGCACTAGGATGCTTCGGTGAGTTGGGAGGATTAGGAGGAAAGCTAGCCACTGTGCTATCAGAAGTTAGGCCTTGTTCATCAACAGCGGCCTCTTGCGAGGATGTTCCACGTAACAAAGACTCGGGGGTGACCAACCTAGATCGTTCCCCAAAGGCGTCAATATCTAGCTCAAAGAACTCAGTTTCCTCTCCTCTATTCCTAACTCTCCATCTTGTTTGCATGAAGACACAGACTTTGGTACCGGTCTTTATGACTTAAATATTCTTGGGTAAGACAGAGTCGCCAGATGCTAAGAGTCTTTCGGTAATGAGAGCATCGGTTCTCACTACCACTCACAAGGTGAGACTGACCGGGTCCCACCGGGCATGCCAAAAATTGTTGGTCATCAAATCTGCCCAGGAAAGGATTTGGGTAAGTGTATGCACCCTAGACCTGGACCAACATTGAAAGGCCGAAGGGAAGAGATGCCCCTCATGCCAATCTTCGAAGAAAGGCCGGCTCCTATACTAAACTACTTTGATTTTTAAGATAAGGGTGCTGGAAAGAGATAAATAGAGTGAGGGTGCAGGAAAGAAATAAAAGAGTAAGGGAAGAAATTTTAGTAGTTTAATGGTGGGAAAGAACCAGAAGCACGATTACTAGCCAATAACTTGAAATAGCAGCAAAGAACACCAAGAATAAATGAAATGAACACAGTATCAGCCCCCCTATGTATCCTCTGGATGAGTCCCAGGATTCTCCTTTTCCTTTCATCAAAATTCAGAGTTCAGAGTAACGACGAGTAAGAAAAGTGAATATAATGAAACACTATCCACAGGCAGCATAAAAGAAAGCCCACACAATGTTTTCCTCTCCTATGTATCCTTCGAGAAAATCTCAGGGTTCCACTCCAATCACACACCTAAATCCAGAGTTCAGAATTACAGTATGCAAATGAAGAAAAGATAAAAGAAATAATCATAGAAGGCAACATAAAAGAGAGAAGTAGAGTCCAAAGCTCTTTAGTATTAATCGTAGGAATGTAAGTTACAGCAGCTTTCTAGCAGAAAGTTCCCCCCTTTTACATTACAATGCCTGGGTTTTTATAGAGGACCCGACCCTCTGAGCCATAAGTGCACAAAATGGAGGAGTACACCCTCGAAACCTGAGAAGTCGGCTCTTCGCAGCCCTCGTGACTGAGCTCTCAAATCTGTTACCAAAACTGGAAACTGCGACCGGGTCAACCATGGAAACATGCATTAATGAGCCGTCTGAGCATCCTTGGCTTTTGGGTACAGTGCTCGAGTGGTCGCCATGCTCGTCGGGCTCTTCTTCTGGGACTGATACTTCATTTCCAATTGCTAAAAATGAGCAACGAGCTTACCGGGCACGTAAAAATGCATTTATGAGGCACTTGATCACCTCGAGAAAATACCCGGCTTGGAGCGCGTGCCCTTGAAGCGCTTCGCTAAATTTTCGTCCGCAACTTCGCTTCGCAATGGACTTGTGCCGAAGCGGATCCTCCTTCTTGATTTGTACTTCGCATGGTGGAGCTTCGCAAAACTGCTTCGGGGATGGTGGGTGCCGAAGCATATTTCCTTCGCAAGATGGGCTCTTCACTTCTCGCTGCTTCACTGGAGAGACGTGCCAAAACTGCTTCGTTGATGAACTGTTAAAATGCTTCGCCGTGATCTTCCTTCAAAATTGTGGTTCGGGAGGATTTTGGCCGAAGCGCATTCTTGCCTTCAAAAATGCTTTGATTGCTTCCACTTCGGGTGAAAGTACTTCGCACGAAGGTTTGCCGAAGCAGATGCTTCGCAATGACTTTCGGCGAAGTAGAAATGGTTCGCTGGCGGGGAGGCCCGAAGTGGGTGCTTCGACGGTTTTTCGGTGAAGTATTTTCAACATTGCGCTCCTTCAAATTTCGCTTCGCAAGTTTCTTGCCCGAAGTAACCTTTTGAAATGCTTCGGGTGCGAAGTAGTTTTCATTCTTCTTCCCTTGTGGCTATCTTCCTTAGCTTGTTCATCAGTGAAGCTCCTTCATATTCATTTTATGTACAAGGGGAATAGCAGGGAAAGCCAAAATTGCTGCAACACTTGAAAATTCATTGAAAGAAATACTTTACAAAAAATTTGATTTTTCTACCCCATTGTGCAATGTGACAAAATTGTCAACACTAACTACACTCTACCAAAATTTGCTCTCATTCTCTCTCTTATTTTTTCATTTTGGGCATTTGAGTCAAGCATAAGCAAGCAAAGTAAGGCAATGAGAAATTGTAGTTGTTGGAATATATATTACATTATTTAGTACATGCTAATGTACCACCTTGGCTACATATTTAGATTAGAAGAGTGTCCTATATTAGAGTGAGTACTTTATGCAATGTAATAAATGCAGAAGTATTATTAGAATGTGCAAAGCATTTAATAATATAAATGCGCTTAATAGTCCATGTGCACGTGAGTCCATAGAGTAGGAAAGTGAAGAGTCTCAAGAAGAGTTAAGGCCAAGAGTAGTCTATATGAATATTCATATTCCATTGTATATGTATTTTTATGTGTGTGAGAGAGAGATATAATGTAGAGTGATAGTGTGTCGATGTATGATGTATTGGAGATCCTTATTATATCAAGAAAATATTTTCATGAGAATTTTTTAATGGCATTTTATGAGTTATTGCATAAGTTATTTATGTGTTTTATATGTTTAGAATATTGCCATTAACTTATATTTCTTATAACAACTTTATTTTAGATCTTGTGGTTATTTTGCTTTAAGTATTAAGCATCAAAAGCTAATAATGGTATCAAATCCACAAGGGAGATTGATAGGAGATAGGGAGAGCCACAAGGGAGATCGATAGAAGATATGGATATTGCATTTACATAATTTTAGAAGTTGCAGTTTGACTAGAGTCTTTCCATAGGGTTGTAGAAAAACTCGTGAAGACTAGGACTCAACATATATTTCTTTCCACTAGATTGAAGGATAACTAGTGAATTTTATTGATTTTAGAATTCTGGAGATTTGGATGTATTTGGTTGCTATTGTCTAAGTTTTTGTTGCAGAAAATTAGTTCTCAAAAGTTGAGAAGCTTCCTACAATATATAGATATGAATTTCACCTTTGATTGTCTAAAATTCTATGTGCTTTCCTCGTGCAGGGATTAGTTTTGAGTTGCAAAAAAAGAGTAGATATTGAAGATTAAGAAGACCCAAGAAAGAGGCCCCATTTAAATATTGAATACTGTATATTGAATATTTAGGAGACACAAGAAAGAGGTCCCCATAGTATATTGAAGGAAGAGGAGATAAAGAGGCCAAAGAAGCTCTATTGAATATTGAAGAAAGAGGATACTCGAGAGAAGAGGTCCCCATTGCAGATTTGAGAAAGGAGATAAAAGATTGAAGAATTTGGAAATCCAAGAGAAGAGGTTTCAAGCAAATTTGGAAGGAGTAAGAAGAAGGCTAGAGAAGCCCTATTGAGAAATTTGAAGAAGTGACCATTGGAGAAGATTTGAATAAAGTTTGAGGAAGAATATTGCAAGAAGAAGAAACTCCTGAAAAGAGGTAATCACATAAAATTTGGAAAAATTGTTGTCATTCAACAACAAGCCCAAAAGGATTTGTGAAACTGATTCAAGGAGAAGATTTTTGGCAAGAAGTTTTCCAAATTTGAGAAAGTTTTTTGAAGACTTCAAGACATTCAAATTCTTGAAGAAGAGGCCAGCAAAGAGGTCAAATTCAAAGACAGAATTTAGCGAGAGCTAAGGAGGAGAAAGAGGATAGAAGAGGCCACAAAATTGAGAAGTTTGAAGATAGCCATTAATATTTTGAAGGTTGATTTGTAAAGAAGAAGTTTGTTGTTTTTCGAGGTAGAAGTTGAAGGGTCACATGATAGCAAATTGAAGGTGACATAGAGCTACAAATTGGAGAAAATTTGGGCAGATTTTGTAGTGCCCTTGAGCAGCAATTGAAGGAGAATTTGAAAGAAAACTAAGGCAACATATTGGAGGAGTTAGAGACTATTTTTGGATAGCAAGATACAGGAGGAGAAATCAGTTTTTGTGAGCAATGATTGAAGAGTTTCAGGACTGATAATTTGGGCAGCATTAGAAGGAGATAGTAGAGCTGCGTTTTGAAGATTTTCAGAGCTGATGTGAGAGATTAGGTCAGAAAAATGAAGGAATATTTAGAAGAAATTGAAGCTATAGATTCTAGAGTTTTTGGATAGTAAGAAGGCAGTATTTGAAGCTGCAAAAATTAAAGAATTTGAAGATAAAGAAGGCTGATTTCAAATAACATTTAAAGAGGAATTAAGGCTGAAAAAATTAGCATTATGTAATAGCTATCTGGCAAGGAGAAAGAGAAGTTTCAAACAGCATACTTCAAATAAGGTAGAAGTTGTTTTTGGGGCAACAAAGTAAAAGGAAGTGAAGCTACAAAATTTGTAAATTTGAGACAACAAAAAGGTGAATCAAATCACCAAGGAGATTAGCTACAAAAGGAGGCAAAAGAGGTTTGTAATATTGGTGCTATAAAAGTTTATTATTCAAGCATTCAAATTATCTTATTATAAATTTTTTTGAAAGCACCATATTAGAGTTATTATAGCCAACAAAAGATAGTCTAAGCTAAGTGTCTCCAATCCAAGGAAGGAGGCATCATTATCATCTTAGAATATGCAAAACACAACAATAAATAGTGAAGTTAAATATTTTTTGAAAGGGAGTAATAAGGAGAAGAAAAAATTAATAAATATGCTATTATCATAATCCAAGGAAGTGCAAATTTTTTTATAAATATTAATGAATAAAAAAAAGAAGGATGAATAGTGATCAAAGATAGGGAATATTTAAGGTGTCTAAATACACCAAGAAGAACAGGTAAAAGTTGTAGAAAATATTGGTGAAGAAAAGTTACCAAAGGAGTGGTAGAACCACCAAGCACAAGTGGAGGTACCACTGTATTGAAGGAAGAGCCACCTTAGTGAAGAAGGACCATCAAAAAGCAAAGTTTGAGTGCCATAGGAGAGAAGCCGGTGTCGTTAGAATGAAGATGAACAACTATAGCATAGGGGGGCAAGCATCCAAGATTTTCCTAGGAAGAGCCATCATGCAAGGGAGAAGAGCCACTATGTAAAGGAGAAGAGCCACTGTGTAATGGAGAATATCCACCAAGCAAGGAGGAGGAAGCATAATCATTAATAGCAGTAGAAGAAACATAAGCTAAGGAGTCATCAAGGAGAGCCAAAAGATACATTGAATTTATGTCAAATCACTTGAGCACGTAACTACTATAAGGAATATGAAATAGTGTACATTTGTAACTGCCATATAGGAGAGAAAATGCTTGCATTGATAAGAGCACCAAGGAAGACCACTATTTGAACAACCATTAAGGAAGGAGCCGAAGATCCATTAGGTTGAAGCATAATCATAATCAAATAGAAACTTGAGCACCATTTTATTTGGTGTAATTAAAAAGCTCCTAGAATATTATTTTACTCAGGACATCAAAAGTTACAAGGTTCATACGTAGCGTTAAGGCAAAAAGAGAATAAAAATTGTAACATTCAAACTTTGAGCGCCACTTGGTAATAATGTCATGAAGAAGTGAAGGGATTGTTTGCCATATGTCATGTCGTAGAAGGAATACCAACCACCTTCATGGGAGAAGGAAATATTTGCTACGCACCATTAATGCATGAGAGCCAAGTTTAGTGTGAGATAGATTTCAAAGTTCTTGAAGAACATGGAGCACATCATAAAGGAGAGAATATTAGAGGACAGAGAGGCCAACAAATATGCAGAAGGAGGTCAAAGACTTGAAGACCCAATATTGGAGGATAGAGAGGTTAATGAATATGTAGGAGGCGATCAAATATTTGAAGACCTAAATTTAGTGCACCATATACAAGGAGGTATAGAATATTTGAACTAATTTAACCCTTTGCAAAGATTAAGGAGGTATACAAAATAATATTAAGGTTAAGGTTAATTAATCTATTATACTTGAGATTAATTGAATGAATGGATAAATAAGGTAATGAATTGATGAATTATAACCTTAGAAGTTCTATTAAAGGATTTGGAAGATTGTTGAAGTGAGAAGTGTTTAATTTAAATTTTTTTGAAAATACTTTATTTTATTTTGAAATTCAAGTTGCATAGAAATATTTGCAAATAGTTTAACTTGGAGGAATAAGGATTTCTACATCAAAATAGAAATATTAAATTTGGAAATACCTTTGTTTTCTAAATTTCTAATTTTGGAGTTATAAGGAATTCAACACCAACATAGATTTGTGAAATTTAGAATTGAGAAATTATATTTTTGAAATTTGGGAGATAAAAGGAATTCAACCTAGAGATTTAAATAATTGAAACCTTTGTCAAAACTATTGTTTGATCATTATCCAAACATTAGAAAATACAAGGTATACTACATGACTTGAAGAATAGAAGTTGAAGTTTATATTGAAATTATCATTAAAACATTAGGGATATATAAGGTAGTCTACAAGTGTTATCATGACAACAAATAAATTCTTTCTTTTATAATCCCAACTTCTTAAAGGTCCTAATTACACCTCATGGAAAAACAAAGTGAGATCGATATTTATAGTAGAAAAACTTTGGGATATTGTTAAAGGAGCAAAATCTAAACCTATCGAAGATGCTAGGGAAATTCAAAAGTATGAGGAATATGAAACAAAAGAACTCATGATAATAACATTTGCAATTACATATGATATAAAACCATACATTAGTTCAACAATAACTTCTATAGAAGCTTGGAATACTTTAGCCAAGATATTTAAAGAAAATAATAAAGCCACTATCTTGAATCTTCAAACCCAATTGCATTCTCTAAAAGTTAATAGTGGTGAAAGTATAGAATTATTTCTAAGAAAAGTGGCAGATATAAAAGAAAAATTATTAACCTTAGGAGAAAAGGTAGAAGATAAATTTCTTGTTCAAGTGATTCTAAGAGCACTTCCAGAAAGCTACAAGCATCTAGTTATATCTTTACAAATTCTAAGTAAATATACATCGTTTGATGAGTTAGTCAATATACTACAAGAGTATGAGGTGGAGAATTTAGTCAAAGATGAAATGACTAACAATGCCTTAGTCTCAAAAGATAATCCACAAGGAAATGTTGCTTCATTCTCAAGGAACAGATCAAAATGAAATAATAGATATTATCAAGTATGCAGAAAAAATAGGACATAGTACAAATTATTGTAGATTCAATCCAAGAAATCAATATCAAGGGAATACAAATATTTTTCTAAGCCAATCAAATATGTCTTTTCAACCAAGACAATATTAAAATTAATATAGACCACATCAACAACATTTTTAGCATCATTACAATCAACCTCAACTACAATATAGAGAAGGAAATCAAAAGGACACTTAGCTCAAGAGATTCAAGAAATTCAAGAACTGGAAGAACCTACGGAAGAACATGAAGTTAAAGTATTTTCAAAAAATATAGTATTCTATGAAGATACTAATCATTTACTTGACCAGGATACAAATAGAGAGCATAATGAAGAAAGTAGAAAAGAAGAGTGCAAGTTCCAAAACTAGGATGAAGACTATATTGAAGACTAAAATCTTCAATAACCAAATAATGTAATAGAGGGGGGTATTGGAATATATATTACATTATTTGGTACATGCTAATGTACCACCTTGGGTACATATTTAGATTAGGAGAGTTTCCTAGATTAGAGTGTGAGTATTTAATTTATGCAATATAATAAATTCACAAGTATTATTAGAATGTACGAAGTATTTAATATGCAAATGTGCATAATAGTCCATGTGCACATGAGTCCATAGAGTAGGAAAGTGAAGAGTCTCAAGAAGAGTGAAGGCCAAGAGTACTCCATATGAAGAGTCACATTCCATTATATATATGTCTATGTGTGTGTGTGTGGCACATAATATAGAGTGAGAGTGTGTGGAAGTATTGTGTATTGGAGATATTTATTCTATCAAGATACTATTTTTGTGAGCATTTGTTAATGGAATTTTTATGAGTTATTGTAGAAGTTATTTATGAGTTTTATATGTTTAGAATATTTCCATTAATTTATATTTCTTATAACAACTTTGTTTTAGATCTTGTGGTTATTTTGCTTTAAGTATTAAGTATCAAAAGATAACAGTGGCAAGGAGGTCATCTTGGTACAAAAAGGAGGTCATACTAGGCTATAAAATCCCTATCTCCCTTCCTTTTCAATCTCCTTTGCTTGTAATTTACGTATTTTCCTCTTATTTATGCCTTTCTAACACTTGATTTTCTATTTTATGGTTGTTGATCTTAATATTTACACCTCTAATATTTGTTTTACAACTTTCTAACATTATCTTGTGTCTCATTCAATTTAATTGGCAATATTTTATGTTTCTAATAATTTTTTGTAGACTTATTTATTCTATTTCCTCATCAAATCAACTATTACTCCTCTTTTTGTGCATTCATAACTATTAAACCTCTAAAGGCAACATAAGAAAAATTGGGGGAGGTAGTGTGATAAGAAATTCAAAAGAAGTTATGATAGGAGCTTACTAAGAGAATTATGAGACCCAAACCAATCATGTGGCTGAAGCAAAGGTGATGATAACTAGTATCAAGCTCCTGGATTTCTAAAGGGGGACTCCCTTAACATCATTAACTATTTTCTTGAAAAGGGAGAACCAAGTTGGACCATGGAAGGAATAATAAGGGATAGTAAACAATTGCTTTAATATTTTCAAGAGGTGAACCTCATGCATACTTTTAAGGAAGGAAATAAAGTTGTTGATTATTTGGCTAATCTAATAGTAAACAACTATGAACGAGACATATGTGCTTTTAGCTTTAGACATGGATAATCAATTCAACTTCGATAACGTGAAAATTTAGTGAGAAGAGAATGGACACTTGGGAGGAACTGAAGATAGTGGGTTAGATAAAGAAGAAGGATTAAAATATGGAAGTTTTTATCCTATCCAAAATGAAGTAGAACAATCAGGAATATCCAACCTCTTGATTTTGAATATAGTTTCTCTAAGTTGTAACTTCCATACTATATTTTTTGTTGTTTCTTGTGTTTTTTTATGTTGTATCTTCTAGTGGTTCAGATAAAGAAGAAGGAAAAATACATGGAATTTGCTATTATTCTATCCAAAATAAAGTAGAATAATCAAGATCATCCAACCTCTTGATTTTGAATGTAGTTTCTCTGAGTTGTAACTTTCATACTAATTTTTTTGTTGTTTTTGCGTTGTATCTTCTAGTGGTTTAGATAAATAAGAAGTATGAAGACATGAAAGTTGTTATTATCCTATCCAAAATGAAGTAGAACAATTAGTATCATCCAACCTCTTGATTTTGAATGTAGTTTCTCTAAGCTATAACTTCCATACTAAATTTTTTACTATTTTCTATGTTGTATCTTCTAACTAAGTTTATTGTATTTCATTGCCCTTGGGCTTATATTTTCCACTTTTCTTGAGGGATTTGGTTTCTTGTATAAAGGGTTGGGACCCTTTCAAAAACCCTTATTTTCATATCTAATAAAAAAACTATTAAATATTTGTTGTTATCTAATCGTGTAGATATGTATGCTTCTCTTTATTTATCCCAATATTATTATAGGCTTATTTATGTCCATAATAATTTGTGATGCTTTTATTTGTAGGTGCAATAATTTAATTTATATTATAATCTCTCTATTTTCATGTTATTGATAATTAGTCTTTGTTACAATTTATACCATTTAAATTTGTAGGCATATTTGTATGTTTTGCGTACTTGTGTCTTATTTGTAGGTACAATAACTTTCTAATCCACTTATCCTATTTATTGCATGATTAAATATTGGTCTTCCTTCGCATTGGCTCATCTATTGATCTCAAAATTTCTTCAATATATTGTTTTAGATCCCATTTGGGTGTTGTAACAACATATTGCTTGATTTAACATACATCCATAGTTGTATAGCTTTTACTTTACTTAATATTAAGTTTGATTAAGATTTGTAAGATCTGTTAGAAATAGAGTATATTACATCATTTGGGTCATGTAAATGTATCTTCCAAGGTACATACTTAGGACATTAGATTACTTTAGGGGGAAGTTATCTAGTTACTTCATGCAATGTAATAAATGCACAAGTGTCAATGTGCAAGTTGTATATGTGCAAGTTGTCCCTTGCACAACTAGGTAGAGTGTTGGCCAAGGAACCTATTTTCCTATATAAGAAAGGCCTCATTGTAATACAGATATAGAGTCGAGGGACATAGTCAGATAGTGTAGCTTAGAGCATAGTACAGTTCTATGTAGATCACCATCCATTGGTGATGGGTGCAATGTAGTTCAGTAGCTTTATTAATGGAGTGTTCATTTCCTCCATAGCTACATTGTATTCTTTTATGTCATTTCTATTTACAACATATTTTAGTCATCTAGCAGATTTACTTTCTTTCATATTATTCTGCATCTTGTGATTGCTATCTCCCAGTGCTCATTACATCAAAAGCTAATAGTGGTATCAGAGCCACGGTAGATCTAGCCATAGTAGGTCAATAGGAAAACCACCATTATTATTGAGCCTAAGTTTTTTGTCAACCTGATGCACTACTGGACCAACCACTATCAAAAACTCTCAGAAGAGTCTAGGTGGTAGAATTAGGGAGAGCCCAAGTGAGGACTGAAAGAAATCTCAGTTCCAAAAATACTGAGATTACATTTGACTAGAGTCTTTTCCACAGAGTTGCAAGAAAAACTCGTGAAGACTAGGACTCAACATTCAATCCACTAGATTGACAAATCATCTAGTGAAGATCATCCAGGATATCTAGAATTTGCTAACTATTGCCTAAAGTTTCTTTTGTTGTAGAAAATTAATTCTTAGAGGATTGGGACTCCTACAATAGAAAGCTAGGAGACTCCAACTTCGTTGCCCGAAGGTCGACGTGCCTTCATAGTGCAGAGATTAGTTCCTTGTGCAAGAGAAGAATACTATGGAAGAAGACTTCTGGTGAAGAGTCATGGTGAAGTCAGGAGACTAAAGATCTCCATTGCTAGATTGAAGAACTTCATAGTTGAAGAACAGGCCATAGAAGCCTTGATACAAAAAGGCCATAGAAGCCTTGAAGAAAAGGCCATAGAAGCCTTGAAGAAGAAGCCACAGAAGTCTTGATACAAAACCACAAACCTTGATGAAAAGGCCAAGAAGCCTTGATACTAAAAAGGCCACAGAAGCCTTGATACTAAAAAGTCCATAGAAGCCTTGATACTAAAAAGGCCACAGAAGCCTTGATACTAAAAAGGCCACAGAAGCCTAGATACTAAAAAAGGCTCCAGAAGCCTTGATCCTGAAGAAGAATTCAAAAAGAATATATGATTCAGAAGCAGATTAATATTTTAGTACTAATATTTTTGTTGTAGGGAAAGAAGATTCAGTGAGTTGGGAAACTTCCTACAAGAAATTTAGGAAGAGTATCTTCTTTAGAATCAACTCAACACCTGAAGCAAAAATGAAGAGATCAGGAGAAGATCTCATTGAAGAACTTCTAATCTTGGAAGAAGAAGAAGAAGGACTAGGAGAGTCCTACTCACATTTAGAAGTAGCAGAATTAGATATCCAAAAGAAGATCTCACCACCAACACTTCCAAGAGTAGAAGGTTGAAGAGAAGGTCTCAAGGAAGACCAATAGAAGCTGCAAGATCAAAGACCTTGGGAAGGTCTCAACGAGCATCCAATAAAAGGCTAGGAGAGCCTTACTGAAGAAATCATCAAAGGAGAACTCACTAGAGAAATCCACTACCAAGGAGAAGCCCCTGATAGTGAAGGACTTGGGACAATTATCGCCATCCGACAACAAGCCCAAGAGAAGGAGAATTTGGCAAGGAGTGCCAAATATAAGAAGGAGAATTTGGCAAGGAGTGCCAAATATGAGAAGAAGAATTTGGCAAGGAGTGCCAAATCCTAGAAGAAGAATCTAGTGAAGACCTCAAGATATTCAAAATCTTGAGAAGAAGATCCTGCTTGAAGTCAAAATTTGACAAGAAGACTTGAAGATAGAAGAAGCTCACCAAATCTAGGAGATTTGAAGATTACCTCTCACAACAAGAAGGCACCACTTTAGAGACAAATACTTATCCAAATCTATAGCAGAAGGAGGAGACCACAAGAGGAGAACAAGCCACCAAATCTTAGGCTCGTGAAAGAAATTTTGAGATCATATTTTGGTGAAGAAGGAGTTGTTCAGGATAGTCTACAAAAAGCTGCAAGATCCTACTCGAAGCAACAACTTGGTGATCTTAGACACCAAGATTCACATCCTCTATAGAAGTAGAAAAAGAACTATGAAATCTTTAAAAAGGTAAGAAAATTTTGGTGCAAATAAACTTGTTAATTGGATTACTTATCAGATTTGTTATAGCACCTTAATTTAGATTAAAGTTGCAAGAAGAAGAAAAATTGGATTACAGTCTTCAAAAAGTGCAAAAAGAGAAAAGTTCTTTTTAAGGTTCATTTGCACATTAATTAGGAGTTGATTAGATTTTAGTATTACATCTATCAACTACCTATCATCTACTTTGGAAAAATAAAAAGAAGACTAAGTCCTACAATATTGATTGTAGTGAAATTGTAGAATAATTATTGAAGGTTCATTTCAAATTATTCTTGATTAGTTGTAGTAAATTGATTAAGTGCATTATCTTGAGAGTTGATTGGAGTGATAAGGTGAAATTTTTAGTGCATTAAAAGTGAAATATTATTAGATTCATTTGCACTATTCTATTGCTCTCAAAAGGATTAGTTTTGTGTACTTGAGAAGGGCACAAAATCTGATTTGAATCAAGTGTCTAAAGACACTATTAAAGCACAAAAATATGCAACACATAGTGGCCAAGGGAAGCCACCAAAATAGGTTAGTACAATCCAAATAGCAACTAACTAAAGGCAGAAAAAGAAGCTTCAAATATTGAGACTTGGTGAGTCTCAAATCCAAAGCATTACAGGGTTAATTGCATGGTACAAAGGGCAGAAAATTACAGCTACAAAGAAGCTTCTATCTACATCATTAAGGGCTTGGATTTATCATCAAAGTATCCAAGAAAAAAGGGTAAGGAGTCTAGCCAAAGAGACATCCTCAAAACCCCCATATTTGCATTCAAAAATCTGCTACAAAACCAGAATTTCAGACCTGCAAAAGAGTGCAATAAAGAAGGTTTTATATACATATAAGGTTACATGGTATTGCACTTCTACAATACATTATACGCAAGAAGAGAGAAGATTTGAAGGTGCCTCAAAAGGCACAATATCTATAAGGTAAGCCAACCAAGGAAGGTCGAACGTTAGCACTCTTCTTCCATAGCAAAAGGAGCCACTCAAAGGGCTCACTCTCCGCATATCTTGGATGGATGAACCTACAAAATCAAAGCCCACATAAGGCTATTATCAAGCTGCATTTACGTAGACAAAAAGAGTGCTCATATACAAAGAGAAGGTGTCAAAATCTACTTCTACCAACGTGGGATGGACAACATAACAAGAGGCTATCTACACTACAAAGAAGCACAGGAATCAACATGTTGAAGGCATAGAAGACAAGGAGAAAAGGTGCTACATTCAAGGTCTTAAACTTGGAGAAGATCATCCACCAAAGGAAGCACCAAAATCACCATTCGAAGCTCCATAGCGCCTCATCAATTCACCTACAAAAGAAAATATTGCTTGTTATCCAAGAAACAAAGCAAGCTAAGGAAAGGCATATGAAAGGAGTTATAATATTCTCCTTGGAAGCGTTATAGCAAAGGACTTCATGCAGAGAGCTTGAATGCCACTTGGCATAAACTTTCTAAGGTACCATTTCATCTCTCAACGCTCAAGAAACCTCATGCAGGAGTTACAGGGAATATCAAGGAAGTGGTGACACTTGTTATCTTCCACAAGCCTCACACAAGTGCCCACATGAGTGCTCATACGTTACAGAGTGACCAAGAAGTATTAAAGAAGGAAATCAATACATTAAGAAAGGTGGAGTGCTCATACGTAATGGATGTGACACTTATCACAAAGTTCAAGATCTTTCTTCCATAAAAAGGTGCTCAAGTCCAAAGTAGTCAAGCATAGGAAAGCACAGTCAAAGCATAGCAAAGCGCAACATGGAAGGAAGGAAGAGGAAGCATTAAAATCTCCTAGTCTTGAAGGTCAAACCTCTCCATATTTGCAGCACCTACGTTCCAACATTAAAGACAGGGAATTCCAAAGCATAAGCATTGTTTCTAGCACCAAAGGAGGACATTAAAGTGTTGTTATATTCAACCAAAAAAGGCATCGAACAGTGCAGTGATACAACATTCAAAGGTAAGGTTTAAATCCCATTTATTATTGCTTTCACTTTAGGGAGATATAAGGGTTATAATCTAAGGTCAAATCTTAGATTTTGAAAGAAAAAACCATAAGGGATAACTTATCAAATTGAAATAATATTTGCAATTTAACCTAGGAGAAATAAGGAATTCTACTTGGGATTAAATTCTTTAATATTTTGCAAATATTATTAATTTTCTAATTTTCCAAATTTGGGAGTGATAAGGGTTACAACATCAAACTAGGTTATTGGAAATTAGAAACACTTGAATAAAATCCTAAGGGTTACAAAAGAGGTTATTAAGATTTTTTTTGTTAAGGTTGGAAATTTATAATTTTCTTGTCTCAAAATTTCTCAAAAGGGACAAAAGAAATCCAACATTAAAACCTCTTCAAAATTGAAAAGTGCTTAGTTCAATAGGAGTAATAAGGTGTTAGAAAAGTTGATTTTTGATCTTTACAAAAACTGTACAAAATCAACCAAAATTGAACTATACTTTACAAAAGCACTATATCATACTCCAAAATCATTAGGGAGTCATAAGGCATTCTACAAAACTTGATAATAATAATATCTATCAAATATTATCAAGTTGGGAAGATATAAGCTTTCTTCAAAACCTAAAATTAGGTGTTCATACTCTCATTACTAGGGAGACATAAGGAAGTCTACAAACCTAAGGATTAATAAAGGTTTTATCAAATCAAGCTTATATACTTCAATAAGGTATCATATATAGGGAGCTATAAGATAGACTACCAAGATTCTATCAAATTTCAATTCTAAGAAATAACAAGAATCACTATTTCAAAGATCTTCATGGTGAAAATTGAGAAAGGCTTTCAATAATGAAGAACTATTCCATGAAGTAGAATTCTACTCTCAAAATTAATAGATACTCTAGAAGGATACGAGTATCTACCATCTAACAACAAAGATAAATTCTCCTTATTTCTTAAAGAAGCCAAAGAAGGTAGCTTTACAAAATTGATTAACTATCTTCATGAAATTCTCTTCACATGGAAATGGGTGGAACTCCACAAATAATGGTTCCATATTTTCTACCAAAAAATATTGATGATTTATCTATCATTAATTGTGTTTGTACTTATCTCAACACAAGAAACAAGCTAGACAATAAATAATAATACTATTGTGATGATAGACTAACTTGTCATAAAGCAAATATTTCACCAACACCAAAGCATAATCATAGGAAGAGAAGAAGAAAAAGGAAGAAGAGACATACTAAAAGAGGCCATGACATGAAGACTGAAGCAATAGAAAATGAAGAACCAGTACACCAAAAAGGTAAGCACAGAAGGATCAAAAATAAAAATATGAGAGGACAATTGCACCATGCCCTACTCATTCATCAACAATCAGAACCAAATGAAGATACTTGCAAAGAGAACTATAAAGGTGGTTGGATAGAAGATAAGGAAGATGAATCTGAACAAGCCAAAGATCATCCAATGAAAGAAGAATATTTAGCTTCAGCTACAACTTACTCTGCATCATATGAAGACACAAATTACCTATTGAACCTGAATACAAAGAATGCAGAAGAAGAGTACAAAGTTCAGGATGAAGAAGAAGAAGATCCATATTGAAGACTAAAGTCTTCAATACCCAAATAATGTAATACAGGGGGTGTTAGAAATAGAGTATATTACATCATTTGGGTCATGTAAATGTATCTTCCAAGGTACATACTTAGGACATTAGATTACTTTAGGGGGAAGTTATCTAGTTACTTCATGCAATGTAATAAATGCACAAGTGTCAATGTGCAAGTTGTATATGTGCAAGTTGTCCCTTGCACAACTAGGTAGAGTGTTGGCCAAGGAACCTATTTTCCTATATAAGAAAGGCCTCATTGTAATACAGATATAGAGTCGGGGGACATAGTCAGATAGTGTAGCTTAGAGCATAGTACAGTTCTGTGTAGATCACCATCCATTGGTGATGGGTGCAATGTAGTTCAGTAGCTTTATTAATGGAGTGTTCATTTCCTCCATAGCTACATTGTATTCTTTTATGTCATTTCTATTTACAACATATTTCAGTCATCTAGCAGATTTACTTTCTTTCATATTATTCTGCATCTTGTGATTGCTATCTCCCTAGTGCTCATTACATCAAAAGCTAACAGGATCTTCACTCCATTTTGAAGCTCTATTAGTACATTTTATTTGATACTTAGGTATCCTTAGACCACAATCTCAATTAATTTGATCAACCAATTTTTATGCTTTATTTCTTCTTACCATATCTTGCTCTTCCCACAAGTTTTAGGAAATTTAGACTTTATTTAGTGAGATTTTGTAAATCCCCAAGCCCCTAGGAATTAGGAATTATGTTTTGCATCTCCTAGTCCATTTTGGTTGCATTTGGATCCAATTGATACCAAATTTCTTCCTAAAACTCTCAAACAACCTATTGTAGGGACAAAAGTGTTATCGTTTCTAAAACATTAGTACTTCTACTTCTTTTTTTTTACATAGAGCAAAAACACCATTGGTAAAAGCATTGGCAATTAATTTAATTCCAACACTTTTGCACATATCACTTTTTATTCTAATTTCAAGGTAAAATTAGATTTTTTGTTTCAAAATGAGGTCTGGTCGATCTAATTAGTTAGTCTACTACTCATTCCTAACTAGATAGACACCCTAAAATAGATTGTACTAATTTTTTCACTTAAGTATTACAAGATTACAAAAGTGCTAGTGACAGAGGAAAAACACTAGCAACACTTTTGTTCAACCTTCTAGAAATAGGTATTTCAACTTTTATAACCCTTTGTCTACCTTTGTTTTACTATTTTTTGCTTTTATGCTCTCTATTTTCTATAAATTCGACCTAAAACACACCTATTTTAGAACAAATTAAAGAACCTTTTAGCTTAGTTTACATATTCCATTTTCAAGTCTCTAGAAAAAGAATAAAAAAAACATATATTTGCATTTTAGGCTAATTTTATACGTTGTACCTATCTTGTTTTCCTTAAAAGAAAAACTTCTTTACTTGATTGTAAATAATTCAGAATAAAAAAGCATATTAGTTTAGGAACCTTGTTTGTTGCATCTTGTATTATTGCATGTAACTTTCAAACCTAGTAGTGATTTTGCTTAAGTTTAGTTATTTTTATATTTCAAGATTGTTAGAGACAAAACCCTTAGATGTTTACCAATAAATTCATCAAACACTACATATAAATAAGCATATACATGTACATAGAGGTAGGCCAAACTGCATGAAAGTATTTAGGTCTCCTTTGGAAAGAGACTTAGGTCATCCACCCCACATAGATTCGGTGCGATCTATATATTGGTGAACCTGATGCAAACCAAACACATTTCCTTGGAAGATAATTTATTTTTTCAACTTAAAAAAAATCATTTAAATTTGTTTGATTAGTTATATCACATTAATTAATATTTAATAAATGGTTCCTTTACCATTGTGAAAGTATCAATATTGAGTCATGTATCTAGGTGTGATTGATCCTCATATCATTCCTAGTCTAGTACCTCAAGGTTTACCCTCACATATATCCATGTATATCAAGGGGAACCGAGTCACTTCTAGTATTGTTAGGTATATCAGAAGTATAGGTATATCAAGTAGGTTCAGGTATATCAAGAGATCCTCCAAAAGTATATCAGCCAATTTATTAATATTCATAGCATTTTCTACAAATTTTAATCAAGACGTAATAAAATTATCTCTCTTTATCTATACAAAACATATAACCTATGGATGAACATCAATATAACATTCATAGCAAGGTCCTAGCATCAACTTCTTATATTCTTTTCCCACGTTCTCAAGAAGAAGAGGAAGAAAACCCATGGGTAAATCCAAATTATAGAGAAGCAAAACTATGGTTGAAAATGTAACTTTTGATTCTATAGATCACATTAGAGAATATGTGAGAAAGAATAAAAATATTTTCTTAGATATTAATAGAGAAGAAATTGAAGAATAAAATAGGAGGAAATCTTGTTACTCTAATGAAAATATTGAACACCTTAATGGGCAATCTGCTATTACACCATCACATGAAAATCAATCAATTCTTCTAGTCTTGATATGGCTATGAAACACCCTATATATTCCACCATTCCCCAACCATATATATAGGTATACCTATTTCAATGCCACCCTCTAGTATTCACATGCTATTCCAAATCCTATTTCCATTAACCCCTTTTTAACAAATGATTTAGAGCTTAACTACATTCCTCCAACAACTACACTTAATCAAGTCATACAACATTTAACAACATTATCTCGAATAACTCAAATGTATCCTCAACCTCCACTAACTTTACCCACACCTCCAAATAAATTGACTATAGAATTCCAAAATATAAATGCTAAATTAGAGCATCTTGAAAAGAGGGATTCCAAATTTGAAGAGTTAGAATGCCAAATTGCCTCTTTTCAAGGAATAAGGTCAGGATAACCATATTCTTTTGATGAGTATTATAGTCAACCTTTAGAACCCATGATCACTAATCACCCTTTTCCACCTAATTTTGAAACACCTAAATTTCAAATGTATAATGGTATGCAATATCCAATTAATCATGTAAGACTATTTCAAAATGCATGTAGTGATGTGATCCATGATGAAAGGCTACTCCTTAGGCTCTTTCCTAAATGTCTTAGTGGACTAGCATTAGAATGGTATTTTCAAATATCCTATCATTCCATTAAGAATTTTAAAGAACTCATGGAAGCATTTGTCAAATAATTTTCAATTTATATTGAAGAAAATATCACCATAGATGATTTATAACAACTTAAACAAGAAAAAAATAAACACCTTATAGACTTTTTGTAAAAATGAAGAATCTTAGTGGGTAGAATTCAATACATTTTCCCACCAAAGGAACTCTTTCATATCTTCATATAAATCTTCATGAACAATTATTTCATTCTTTAGAAAGAACTAATATTACGTCCTTTGAAGAAGCTGAAGATATGGAAAAATGAGTAGTTGTATTCTAAGGCAATGACAACTTAATTATAAGAAAGAAGAGGATAAACCATATCATAATAATAAAGTAAAATATAATAATAAACATGTTGTAGTAGATGGTGTAATTGATTCTTTCCACATAAACAATGTAAATATAGCCCAAACTACTCCCCCAAAACTTGTGTTATTACAAACCTAGACATCAATTTATAAATACTGGCCAAACCCAAACTACCATCCTAAAGATTCTCCTTGATTAAAAATTTCTTTATATCCCACCCATTATACCCTTAGACACTTCCAAAGAACTACCAAATAAGTATCAACAAGAATAATATTATGATTATCATCGAATCTATGGCCATAAAATTAATAGGTGCAATACTTTGAGAAATATCATCCAAGATCTTATAGATGTAGGAAAAAATATTTTAAATCAATAATTTACCCCTAATAAAAATTTATAAATATTCCAAAATCCTTTACCCACCCATAATCAAAGGGGCACTAATTTTATAGGAACCATATAATTAGTTTATCCCTCTTATGTAGTAATGTGACAACATGCTAGAAATCAACCCATAGAGCAGTCACCATTAGTTCTTCCTCAACCCACCAAGATAAATATATCTAGTTGTAGTGATTTCTCACTACACTCAAAATATTCACCATTATTAAGTGGCAAAAAGTAGAATTTGAAGTACCAGACATAGTGTAAAGAAAACTTCTAATAATTAGAAGACCAGAGTCCTAAAAAGTACAAGAAAGCTAAGACTTGAAAGTTCATAAAGTTTCAACCAAGGATGAAAAGCAAAAATTATAAAGTATAGGTTCAACATTTAAAATTCCTAAACTTAGAAAAGCACCAACATCATATGGTTTGAAAGGATAAAAACAACATGGAAGCCACAACAAAAGCACCCCCAAAATCTAAATCATTAAATGTAGAAATATCCTACATCCATATTATGGGAATCCCTAAAAGGAGTAGATGGAAACAATGGTTTTATCTGCTCAACCAAATATTCAAAACCATTTGATAATTACGATCATAGATCTAGAGACCTCAGAGAAAGCAACAAGTAACTAAAGATATGACTAGGCACTAGGAGGAAGCAATCAACTTGAAATATTTGCATGAGTTTTGGAGGGAAATCCTCCTTTTAATTTATAAATAATAGTAATATTAGCATTGTAAAGGATCAACAATTTTGTAAAGGCTTTCCTTTCATTTCTCTCTATATAGCAGTTAGCAAAATCCTGAGTGACTTATGGGCAATCAAACCCCTACTCTAGGCATATAATTATGCTTGCATACATATATCTATTATAGGACTACATGTCTATTGTTGGATAGCCATCTATGGTTCTCATGCTCTAACCCATATCTTTTATGTGTATGTTTATCTACAAATTTACCTATTTTTACAAATTTGCTTGCATATTTGTGTATACAAGAGGCTTATGAATCTATGTAGAGTAGCCATATGTAGTTCTCATGTCCTGACCCATATCTTTTATGCATGTGCATGCTTGTTTATTTGGGCTCATATGTATCAAGGAGAGGATAATTTTTACACTGGTACATAGTTTTCAGGTGTGTTGTGTAGGGAGATATTATTTGATCTTTGGCACATTACCACTTTTTTAACTTTGGTTTTTTACCTTTTTTAGTTGTTTTCATTTTATATCCTACATCCCTTTTCACTCCAAGTTTACAAGTGTTCCTAAATATCATGTCAGAACAAGATGCAAACCTTGTGAAAATTTTCCAAAGACCCCCAATTGAGTCAAACCCTCACACTATTAGGATTGGCCCTATTATGTCACTCCATGCAAGGTACAATTATCTTGATTCTATTCCCTAGGATAATTAGAGAGGACAAAAATTTAATGACACACTAGATGGGACCCTAGTGACATATTATTGGTCCTGTAATTGCAACAACTTATTAGGCTTAGACTTGATAAGGATCTTTATCTATCTTTTTCTTGTTGAAGTGACTTTGAATCACTTAGCAAATTTGCTCGAGAATGAACATTAGAAAAGTCTACTAATAAAGGACACCAAATTGAGATTTCAATGAATACCTTAGTCTATTTGATTCTAGAACAAATATTGTATTCACCCGTTGACTTTGTTCGAACCAAAGGACCCAACAGACTATGAAAATTCCACCACCAAATTTTCATGCCAAAGCATAAATGCTTTGTTCCTCGTGAGTTTTTTAGGATGGAGCAAAATAATATCCTTGAGGCCTCCCATGCCTCCAAAAGTATGGGATAATATTATAATTCCATCACTTGAAATTATGTCATGCTACACCAAAGAAATTACAATAACTGCACTGGAGCACATTCAAGAAATAGTTTGTTGGTACCTATTGCACAATATCACTAAGAAAAACATGGATTTGAGGTTGCTTTTATCATAATTCAGAGAAAAATTTTATGAGAGGTAAAAATATCTCTCTACACTTAATTTTTGAATGGGACCAACTTTCTTTCCTATTCATGGATGGATTTAGAGATATAGAGCAACTAACTCTAGCTATCCAACCTGCTACTATCCAATCCTCTCTCACTCAACAACTTGCTATTTCTAATTATATTACACCAATTTAGGATGAGGAAGAAGAATATGTGGAGGCAAAAAAAGTAGCATTCAACATGCCCCAAAACCTATTGACTATCAAATGGGCCAAGGGATAGTAGAGATAGTGGAGTCTACTCCCTCTAAAGTGTTTGACAAAACAAGCAGAAACATTTCTTCAATCCAAAAGGAAGGACCCTTCCACTCTAGGGACACAAAAGATACAAAGGATCTAAAATTAATGTGGGAAATGCATGCCAATTAGGTCAAGAATAGAAAGAGATTCAACACTAGTACTAGTTCTACTTCAAAAATAAAAAATTTCATCCTTGGTACCAATCCATTTACATCAAGGGGTCCACTTAAGAGTCCCAATTTCTTAAAGGTAAAAATATTTTACCTAAGAAAGTGTTAAAAAAGAAAGAAAAGAAACTTGAGTAACTAGTGGGGGGTCTTATTTGAATCCATGCCCAATGGATAAAGGCCACCCACTAAACCCTTGTATATATGTACTATATGTAATATATGGGAGTAGTCCTAGTATCATGGGATTGTAAAATTCTTAATAGCTGTAGAGATGTGAAGATGCATATTGCCTGCTAAAATTCCCACCTTGGCTTTCATTCCAAATATGACTTCTTCTCCTAAATCTATTTCTAATGGACTAAGACACCAGGTTCTCTAGGTTCCTTATATTTAGTAGTTTAAATATCCCTTGTGAGTCACTAGAACTATAGTGATTTCTCACTACACTCAAAAGATGTACCATTCTTAGGTGGAAAAAAATTAGAAGTTGAAGTAGTGGAAAAATTGTAGAAGAAACTTTAAAGAATTAAAAGCCCAAATTCCTATAAAGTACAAGAAATCTAAGATTCAAAAGTTTATAAAGTTTCAACCAAGGATGAAAAGCAAAAATGATGACACGAAGGTTTTGGGGTCAAAAGTCTCAAGGTCAAAAAAACACCAACAACAGATGGTTAGGAAAACTTTCAAAGGCTAGAACCACCTATATTTTGAAAATATAGGGGAACACATTTTATTTGGTGGATCTTGCCCCTAAAACCCCACGTGGAGGGATATTGGCCCCCCACATCCCCCAGTTGGGATGGAAACCTTAAATCCTACATATTGTGCTTAGGTGTACAGTACTTTGGTAAGTATAGTCCTTTCTTATAAAAAGACATAGTATCTCTTAAAAAGGACAACAAAATGGGAGGCATAACAAAGCCCCATAAATTTAAATCATTAAATGCATAAATCTCTCGCACCTAGATTATGTTGTTGGCAATTTTGGGTACCTTGGGTGCATTGCCTTTGCTCAAGTGTATAAGTTGTCATTGATGTCAAGAAGTTTTTGAAGGAATTTGATTTGATGTAAAATAATTTTTTTTGATGAAGGTTCGGCATGACAGGTTCGAAAAAAAACTTTTTAGAAAAGTGTCGCGATATCGCGACATGTCGCATTTTCGCGACTTAAGCAGGCGAGAGAAATCTTTTTTAGAAAAGTGTCGCGATATTGTGACATGTTGCAGTTTCGTGACTCAAAATAGGAGAGAGAATGTTTGGAGTCAAAAATGTCACAATTTCATGACATATTGCAAGGAAGGTTGAACGGACGAAAAAGTGTCACGATTTCACGACATGTTGCAGGAGAGAGAGTCCGAAAGAAAAAGTGTCGTGATTTCGCGACATAATGCAGGAGAGAGAGTCCGAAAGAAAAAGTGTAGCGATTTCGTGACATAATGTAGGAGAGAGAGTCTGGGAGAAAAAATGTCGCGATATCGCGACATGTCGGGTTTTCACGACCCAAAGAAAAGAAAAGCGCTAAGAAGAAAAAGTGTCGCGATTTCGTGACAAGTCAGAAGACAAAGTGGAAGCAAGATAAAGTGTCACGATTTCATGACATGTTGCAGATGAAATGTTCCAAGTAAGAACTATCACGATTTTGTGACATACAACAAAGGGAAGAGTCTGAAATAAGAAGCGTCACGATTTCGTGACAGGTTGCAGAGAAGTCGTACAGAAGCTGAAAACGTCACGATTTCACGATAGTCTACAAAGAAAACGTACGAAATCTAGAAGTGTCACAATTTCATGACAAATTCAAGGAGGAAGAGCTCAAAGGCGAAAGCATCATGATTTCATGACATGTTCCATTTTTGCTAGTGTAGACAAGACAAGAATGCAAGGAAGAGAAAGTGTCATGATTTCGTGATAGATTGAGATGGCAGCGTTCGATTGGAGAAAGTGTCACGATTTCACGACAGAAACACAAAGCAGGTCTTCAATAGGAGAAGTGTAGCGATTTCATGACAGAAGCCAAGTTGTGAACTATGAAGACAAAAGTGTCATGATTTCATGACAGAAGTGAAGTCAGAGTCTACAGAGGTAGAAGTGTCACGATTTTGCAACAAAAGCAGAAAGGAGGTCGACGAAGGGAGAAGTGTCGCGATATCGCGACAAAAGCAAAGTTGATGCTGACAAAGACAAAAGTGTCATGATTTCACAACAAGTGCTTAGTTGAAGTTGACAAAGGCCGAAGTGTCACGATATCGCGATAAAAGCCAAAAGAAAGTGTACGGTTGCAAAGGTGTCGCGATATCGCGACATGTTGTAGTTTCACAGCAGAAGCTACAGAAGAGTTGCAGAGGCAGTGAAGCCAACAAATTTAAATTTGGGTCGACAAAAATTAGGGTTTACAGCTGACGTAGTTTAGGGTTTGCAACCGACTAAGATCAAGGTTTTGATCTTGAAAGAGTTAGTATAAAAGGAGGGTTGTTTGGAGAGTTGGAGGGCGATTGAATGCGTGGTTGATGTGCGACATTCAGAGATAGTGCGTAGTGCAAGAAGTCTGATCGCTGTGAGCATAATGCGAATTCGATTATAGTGTGTCAAGTGCATTTCATCGAATCATTCTGAGTGTGAAATATTGCAAAGGAAGAAGAGTGTGCGCAGACTGTGCAAGGGTTGCAGTTCAACCAAGTGCGGGTGTGTTTGCATAGAGAGAGTAGAGGACATTTGTGCCAGACCGAAGGACTATGTTTGGTGCATATCAAAGAAATCAAACGAGAACATTTGTGCTAGACCGAAGGACTGTGTTTAGTACAAATTCGAGGACCAGCTTTGGAGGTGAAAGAGTTGAGGACAGAGGTCTCCAGCCAGAGCAGGGAGGACAGGTGTCTTCTATGGATAAAGTTCCATTTGCTAAGGGCTGTGGAGGCAGAGGTCTTCTAGAGGATCACCAGCCAGAGTAGAGCTAGGAGATTGGTGTCTCCTATGGGTTGGTGCCCACGAACTCGAGGTTAGGGTATTGGTGTCTCCTTTGGGTTGGTGCCCATAAACATTATAATCGAGAAAGGTATTACCAAATTTGGATTGATAAAATTTAGTGAAAGATTTTATCCGTGGACGTATCCCAGCCATTCTGGGTGAACCACGTTAAGATTGTTGTCTCTTTGTGGGTGTTTTTATGCATTGCTTTGATATTGCTGTGGGTATATCGCTTTACTATTTTGTAATATAAAAGAAAAAGTAAAAATAGGTCTTATACTATTCTTGATGGGTCAAATTTTGGTCTTTGGAGTGCAAGGATGAAGGTTCATCTAATGGCACTTGGTAATGAGGTATGGGAAGTAATTGAAGATGAGTACACTATTCCTGTACATGGTCCAAATACTAAAGAAGAAAGGCTCCTACATCACAGCAATTCAAAAGCAATGAATGCAATCCTGAAAGGCTTACTGAAGCAGATCTCACCAAAGTAATTCAACGCAATACAGACGAGTGAAATGTGGAAATAGTTGCGAGGTGGTTCATACAGGTGATACAAATGTCAGAAAGGCCAAGTTGAGACACTTCAAAGGTATGTTTGAACAACTCAAGATGAATGATGATGAAAATATTAGTGATTACATGCTTCGTATGGATGAGGTTGTTAACTCCATGAAAGACTTAGGTCTTGAGCTTGCTGAAAATGATGTTTGTGATAAGATTTTAAGATCTCTTCCTAATATATTTAGTGAAAAGATTTCTGCTATTGAGGAAGCTAAAGATTTGGATAAGTTGAAAAAGGATGAGCTCCATAGTATATTTGCAGCATTTGAGTTGAGAACTCAAGTGAAGGTTGACGTCAAGAAAGAGGCAGCTTTCAAGGCTACCAAGATATCCAAGGGTAAACAACTTCAAGAGAGTATTGAGTCTTCTAGTGATGAAGAGGCATATTACAGCAAGAAAGGCAAGTTCTCTAGAAAGCACAAAAGCATAAAAAATATAAGATATTTCAATTGTGGAAATTTTGGTCATTATGCTACTGACTGTACTGTTCCCAAGAACGAAAGTGATGAAGATAAACAAGATTCTAAGAGCAAGGATTCTAAAAAGAACAAGCATCACAGGAAAAACAAATATGAGCACAGCAATCAAGGAAAGAGGTATTCTCACAAGCACAAGAAGAGTTTCTACCTAGACAAAGCAAGTAAGTGTTCTAGTAGTGATAGTGAAAGTTCTTCAAGTGATTATGAAAATGAGATGTTCATATCAGAAAAAGAGGAAGAACAAAAACATAGATTCATTATCATGAAATGTCTTAGATGTGGAAATTTTGGTCACCTTGAGGATGATTGCACAGATAATGATTTGGTTTCTAGTATGTATGAGGATTATTCAGAAAACTATAAGGAAGATGCGTGTATGGTTTTTGAAAAAGGTAGCACCTCTAGTGATAAGAAATCTGAAAAAGGCTTCAATGATTCAGAAAGCAAACAAATAAAGGATCTTGAAAGTGAACTTACTAACGCTCTTAGTGTTTTGAAAAAGGAAAGAAAGAAGAATGCTAGACTCAAGGATAAGTTAGATGAATGTTGTATGGAGAGAGATGATCTTATAGAAAGTCTTGACCTCTCTATGGCTAAGACACAAGAACTCAAGGATGAGTTAGAGTCTAAGGTTCTTGAGTATAGTGAGTTAGAACAGAAAATGGCTTCTTTGAAAGAGGAAACTAGAGAGTACAAGGATAAGCTTTACAGGTTTCAAGATAGCTCCAAAAAGGTTAAGTCACTCATCAAAGGTCAAAGAAAGACAACGGATAAAACAAGCCTTGGTTTTGTCAAGGAACAAGCTAGAGAGTCTAGTAAGAGACCCCAAAAGGAAGAGAGTTCTGATGAGGAAAGTATTTCAGATTATGAGTCCTTGGATGATAGATGCGCAGAAATAGAAAACAAAATTCAGAATGAGAAGAAGTTTTCAGGACCCAAGAGGTCGAATAAAGGAAAATTTCACGACAGATGTTTTGTGTGTCATTGGTCACATGGCTGCACATTGCATGGCTCAAGTGAAGAAGGTAAATGGTAATTTCAGAAGCGCTAGTTTCTTTCAAGGGTATTGCTACTCTTGTCAATAGTTTGGGCACAAGGCATTCTATTGCAAGGTTAATTACAAGAACAAGTTTGATCAAAATAGGTTTGGCCAGATCAAGCGAATTCAAAGAACAGGTATGCCTAAAAGAAATAACATTGTTACTTGTTATAAGTGTAACAATGAAGGTCACACAGCTAGACAGTGTAGAGCTAAACTTCCAAGGTACAGGAATAGGAACAGTGGTATGAACATGTCCAAGGATCAAGGCATGGATAAGAACAGAAATGAGAACAGTGACAGGAACAGGAACAGGAATACGGGCAAAGAGTTCAAGAGAAGGCCCGGTAAGGAAGTGATAGACGCTGATGATGATTAGTGCCTAATGGTAGTTTTACTCCCACCCAAAAATTAATCACCTCATCAGGAGGTGGGGGAGGGACTAAGCTAAGAGGCTCATTCTTAGTCTCGAGCCCCAAAGGTGACCCTTTGCCATTGATGACAAAGGGGGAGAGATATGAGTAAGGGGGAGAGCTTCAAAGTAAAGAGGAAAGCTTCAAGTCATGGGGAGCAAAACTTCAGAGGAAGATTCTCAGTTGTGGGTAGTTTCTTAGTTGTTAACACAGTTGGTTTCAGTTTTGGCTTGTGAGATGTGTTTTTAGTAAAGGTTTGCCATCAATGACAAAGGGGGATATTGTTGGCAATTTTGGGTACCTTGGGTGCATTGCCTTTGCTCAAGTGTATAAGTTGTCATTGATGTCAAGAATTTTTTGAAGGAATTTGATTTTATGTAAAATAATTTGTTTTGATGAAGGTTTTGCATGACAGGTTCGAAAGAAAGCTTTTTAGAAAAGTGTCGCGATATTGTGACATGTCGCATTTTCGCGACTTAAGCAAGTGAGAGAAAGCTTGTTTAGAAAAGTGTCACGATATCGTGACATGTCACAGTTTCATGGCTCAAAATAGGAGAGAGAATGTTCAGATTCATAAATGTCACGATTTCGTGACATATTGCAAGGAAGGTTGAACGGACGAAAAAGTGTCGCGATTTCGGGACATGTTGCAGGAGAGAGAGTCGAAAAGAAAAAGTGTCACGATTTCGCGACATAATGCAGGAGAGAGAGTCTGAAAGAAAAAGTGTCATGATTTCATGACATAATGCAGGAGAGAGAGTCTGGGACAAAAAGTGTCGCAATTTTGCGACAAGTCAGAAGACAAAGTGGAAGCAATATAAAGTGTCACGATTTCACAACATGCTGCAAATAAAATGTTCCAAGTAAGAACTATCATGATTTCATGACATACACCAAAGGGAAGAGTCTGAAATAAGAAGCGTCACGATTTCGCGACAGGTTGCAGAGAAGTCGTACGAAAGCTGAAAGTGTCACGATTTCGCGACAGGCTGCAAAGAAAACATACGAAATCTAGAAGTGTCATGATTTCATGAAAAATTCAAGGAGGAAGGGCTCAAAGGTGAAAGCATCATGATTTCATGACATGTTCCATTTTCTCTAGTGCAGACAAGACAAGAATGCAATGAAGAGAAAGTGTCACAATTTCGTGATAGATTGAGATGGCAGCGTTCGATTGGAGAAAGTGTCGCGATTTCCTGACAGAAACACAAAGCAGGTCTTCAACAGGAGAAGTGTCATGATTTTTTGATAGAAGCCAAGTTGTGAACTATGAAGACAGAAGTGTCACGATTTCGTGACAGAAGTGAAGTCGGAGTCTGCAGAGGCAGAAGTGTCACAATTTTGTGACAAAAGCAGAAATGAGGTCGACGGAGGGAGAAGTGTCGCGATATCGCGAAAAAAGCAAAGTTGATGCTGACAAAGACAAAAGTGTCACAATTTTGTGACAAGTGCTTAGTTGAAGTCGACAAAGTCTGAAGTGTCACGATATCACGATAAAAGCCAAAATAAAGTGTATGGTTGCAAAGCTGTCATGATATCGCGACATGTTGTAGTTTCAGGGCAAAAGCTACAGAAGAGTTGCAGAGGTAGTGAAGCCGACAAAGTTAAATTTGGGCCGATGAAAATTAGGGTTTATAGCCGACGTAGTTTAGGGTTTACAGTCAACTAAGATCAAGATTTTGATCTTGAAAGAGTTAGTATAAAAGGAGGGTTGTTTGGAGAGTTAGAGGGCGATTAAATGCGTGGTTGATGTGCGACGTTCGAAGATATTGCGTAGTGCAAGAAGTTTGATCGCTGTGAGCAGAATGTGAATTCAATTATAGTGTGTAGAGTGCATTTCGTCGAATCATTCTGAGTGTGAAAGATCGCAAAGGAAGAAGAGTGTGCGTAGACTGTGCAAGGGTTGCAGTTCAACCAAGTGTGGGTGTGTTTGCATAGAGAGAGTAGAGGACATTTGTGCCAGATCGAAGGACTGTGTTTGGTGCAGATCAGAGAAAGCGAACGAGGACATTTGTGCTAGATCGAAGGACTATGTTTAGTACAAATTTGAGGACCAGCTTTGGAGGTGAAAGAGTTGAGGACAGAGGTCTCCAGCCAGAGCAAGGAGGACAGGTGTCTTCTGTGGATAGAGTTCCATTTGCTAAGGGCTACGGGGGTAGAGGTCTTCTAGAGGATCACCAGCCAGAGCAGAGCTAGGATATTGGTGTCTCCTGTGGGTTGGTGCCCACGAACTCGAGGTTAGGGGATTGGTGTCTCCTTTGGGTTGGTGCCCATAAACATTGTAATCGAGAAAGGTATTTCCAGATTTGGATTGACAAAATTTAGTGAAATATTTTATCCGTGGACGTAGCCCAGCCATTCTGGGTGAACCATGTTAAGATTGTTGTCTCTTTGTGGATTTTCTTATGCATTGCTTTGATATTGTTGTGGGTATATCGCTTTACTATTTTGTAATATGAAAGAAAAAGTAAAAAGAGGTCTTATACTGTTCACCTCCCCCCCCCATCTCAGTATAAGCTTGTGTTCTTCATATGTGAATCCTCAAAATGGGTATATGGTAATAATGGTGGTAGCGGCTCATCCAAATACTCAAAACCATTTTACAATTATGATCACAAATCTAGATACCTCAGAGAAAGCAATAAGTAAATAAAGATATGACTAGGAACTAGAAGGCCATAGTCAAATTGAAATCTTTGCATGAGTTTTGGAGGGGAATCCTCCTCCTTGTAATTTATAAATAGTAGTAATATTAGTATTGTAAAGGATCAACAAGTTTGTAAATGCTTTCCTTTCATTTTCGTCTATACAAAAATTAGTAGAATCCTAAGCAGCTTGTGGGCAATCAAACCCTCACTCCACGCATAATATTTTTACTTTTTCTTCCATGTATATATATATACTAGAGGCCTACACATCTATTTTGGGTAGGCATATATGTTTCTTATGCTCTGACACATCTATTTTATGTGTATGTTTATATACAACTTTACCTATGTTTATAAGATTGCTTGCATATATGTGTATACTGGAGGTTTACACATCTACTTTGAGTAGCCATCCATGGTTCTCATGCCCTAACTTGTCTATTATATGTATGTGTATGACTATAGTTCTTATTTGGGCTCATCTATATCAAGGAGAGGACATTGTTCATGCTAGTACATAACGTTCAAGCCTATTGTGAAAGGAGATCTTATTTGATCTTTGGTGCATTGCCACATTTTAGCTTAGGTTTTTACCTTTCTTAGTTATTTTCATTTTATCTCCTGCATCCCTTTTCCCTCCAAGTTTACAAGTGTCCAAAATATCACATCATAACAGGGTGTTGACCTTGTAAAAAATTCTCAAAGACACCCAATTGAGCTAAATTCCCATGCTCTTGATATTGGCCTTGTTGTGTCACTCCACACAAGGTATTATTATCCTGATTCTCTTCCCTGGGGCAATCAAAGAGGACAAAAATTTAATGGCATGCTCGATGGGACCCTAGTGACATATCATTGGTCCCACAATTGCAACAAGTTAGGATTAGACTTGATGAGGGTCTTTACCTATATTTTGCTTATTGAAATGATTTTGACTCACCTGATGACTCTACTCCATAATAAACATCAAAAGAAGCTATTGATAAAGGACACCATATTAAAGTGTTGATGATTACCTTAGTATTTCTACTTCTAGAATAAATATTAAATTCACCTGGTGACTCTGCTCAAACCAAAGGATCCAAATGAATATGAAAATTCCACCACCAAATCTACATATCAAATCATGGATGCCTCCTCATGAGTTTTTCAATGTAAATCAAAAGAATCTCCTTGCAACCTCTTGTGCCTCCAAAAATATTGGATAATATTCCAATGTTAGCACTTGAAATGGTGTCATGCTACACCAAAGAAGGCATGATGACCCCACTGGATAACATTCAAGAAAAGGTTTTCTAGTTTCAACTGCACAATATCACTTAGTAGAACATGGCTTTGAGGTTGCTTATGACATCATTTAGATGAAAAGTTTGCAAGGGGTACAACTCTCTATCTTAATAATTAATTGTTGAATGGTACCAACTTGTTGTACTATTTATGGATGAATTTAGAAAGATAGAACTACTACTCCTCATTCCTCTCTCACTCAACAACTTGCTTCTTTTGATCAGAGTAAGGGATATGATGAAATTATTAGATAACAAAGAAGTAGAAATCAAGGCTAAAGGGGATAAAATTAATCAACGACAGAAAGAATTAGAAAATGAAATAAAGAGGAAGAATATATCAAATGATAACTACAATAGGAAAGGACATGTTTTCAATAATAATTTTGGAAAGAGAGGAAGAAAAGGAACAACTAAATCAAATGCTAGAATAGAAAAAGCAAGATCTATAATGCTAGTTAGAATAATTGAAGATAAGTACCCAACAAAGAGAGTCTAAGAAGGATAAAGAAATAGCTCCCTTGAATCAAACAAAAGAAAACCTAAAAAATAAAATAGAAAATTTAAAAACTCAATCATCTTCCTAAGATTAAATTGAGTATCTTTGGGATCAAATATATGTAGAAATGGGCTACATTATGTTAGGATAGTATTATAACGTTATTTTTTTTATGTAATAAAGATTCTAGATAATACAATCATGTAGTATATGTTGGCAATTTTTGCTAGTAACCTCCATAACCATAATGTAAACATTTTTATTTAGCATGATGAATGAAATATTCAATGTTATTCACCTACACATTCAAGGACAATATAAATATATGAAAGAAAATGAGGAACTCATTGGAAAAGTAGATGTGGCCATTGAAAGTACAAAGGTAAAGTTGGACTTCAAATGATACCATGTCCCTATCTTAAAACTAGTGTACAAGATATCAAATGGTCAACTCCAACCAATTGACATCATTGAAAAGAAGGAAACACAAATACAACTATAAAAACTTCACTAAGAAATAGAAAATAATGAAAAGTGCATGGGATCCTCAAACATATTAAGAATGTCTTAGGGGTAAATAAAATAGGAGATACTTTAGCTAATGACCAATGGTCTCCCAAATTCCTTCATAGATTAGAGAAATCGTATCACAAAATATCAATATGTAAATCTTGTTGAAGAAGAAAAAATACAATATAATTAAATTAGAAAAAAGGTCACCTAGAAAGGTAGCAATAGAGGCCTTAGATATAATTGTTAAAATGGAAGTTTTGCTAGCAAGTATCATACGAATGAAAGATAAAGAAGAAGGGCTAACTAAGGAACAATATAAGGAGTTATAAATGTAACTCATAAGGTTAAATAAATTATATAATCCTTCAAATACTGATGGGACATCCCTAATGATTTTATTACAATTATCATAAAGTTTCTCCTTGTAAGAAAATATTCCTCTTAATTATTTGTCCTTTGATTGATCAAATTATTTGAAAAATCTATGCCCAAGGAGTAAGACATAGACTGGTATCTACCATAAATATAGATTGATGTCCCTAAAAATTACTAGAAGTGTGGTAGTTCTACTACTACTTTTGTACTTTGAATGCAAGACCAAGTCTTATAGAAGAGGTAAATTCAAAATCAATGTAATTTAAAATACAAAAGGGGTATTGGATAGTTGAATAAATCATTGAGTAATCTAAATTTCTTAGAATAAGAGGATAAGGTTATATGTTAGATGTATTACATTATTTGGTACCTTGTAAATAATTTAGATTAGGTTGTGTTTGATATTTGAGTCTGTAGTATGTGTCAAGTTATTAAGTGTGATTGTGTGTCATGTAAATAAGTGATAAGTTATGTGTGTGAGGTGTCAAGTTAGTTAGTAGGTGAAGTGTTAAGTTTACAAGTGAGGAGTTATTTTTATGAGGTGTCAAGTTAGTAAGTAGGTGAAGTGTCAAGTTTAGAAGTGAGGAGTTATGAGTAATCACGAGAGACATTATATTTATATAATATGTGAGATTTATTATGTAGAATGAAATTATGAAGAGTTAGTTCTCCCGTTAGTTTGAAGAGAGAAAAAGTGAATAGTCATGTGATATGAAGAGTCACATATATGTATATATTGAAGACAAAGATACGTAACAGAGCATCAAAGTAACATTGCATTTATGCATTGCTATAGTAGATTTTTCAATAAAATATTATGATTTTTATGTGCATTATTATGTGAGATTTATATTTAAATTATTGTGAGATCCTATGAGAATAGTTTTAATTTTCTAACACTAGTATCAAATCTATTATGAAGAGATTGCAGTATTTGGAAGAGATAGCAATGAGAAGACCTTGTTGGAAAAAGCCACTTTGATTGTGCCTAGTGAGATCCAAGTCTAGGTTTGAGAAGATATTTTCTATAGGAATTCTAGAGAAGAAGAAATACGTTGAAGAGGAGAATGTGAAGAAATAAGAGAAGAAATAATAAGAAGGAAGAAGAAGAAATAAGAAGAAAGAAGAAGAAGAAAGAAGAAGAAAGAAGAAGAAGAAGAAGAAGAAGAAATATTCAAATTGAGAGAAGACAAGTTAAGTGCACCTAAACATTGAAGATAAGGAGGGCTGAGATTGCTCAAATTTGAAAATAGCTAGCTAAAAGGAGCACTGGAAATTGCAGAAGAGGAGAAAAAAATTCAAGGTAAGGAAAAAATATTTATTTAAAGATAGTTATTTTATTGAAAGAAAGATAATTATTGAAAGGAGAAATTAATATTTGAAGAAGTCAAGAATTCATATTTTACGAAGAAGAATAATTGATGGGGGATATAAGAAGAATTGAAGAATAAATATTTGAAAATATTGAAGGATAAATAATTGAAAAAAATTTTGAAGAAGAAGAAGAAGAATAAAGAAAAGAGAAGAAATCTGAAGAAAGAATTAAAACTCAAGAAGAATGAAGTGAAGAATAAAATATTTGAAGATGAAAATTTTACTGGAGTTATAAGAAGAATATTTGAAGAAAAGAAGATTGAATAAGAAAGAGAAGAAATTGAAAGGACAATATTAAATTGAAGAATAAATATTTTAGAGAAGAAGAATATTTTACTGGAGTTATACAAACAAGAATTAAAGTGAAATAAAATTGAAGAAATAAATTAGAGAATAAAAGAATTGAAGAAAAGGTTAAAGTCTGAAGATTCAAAGGTAAAGAAATTAAAAAAATGAGGAAAGAAAAATACTGAAGAAAAAGAGGGAGTAGTCACGACATTCAAGACTGTTCCTCCTACATTCGACATAAATATACCATTGTATCTATACCTTCAATTATCTGCTTGTGTTCATTTCTAGGGATATTGTTGTGTTTGGTTCATTCTTTTTAAGATCATCACAACATGGATGCTTAGGACTCCTAGAATTTAGAAGCAGATGCTAAAATAAAAGTTCAACGAAGGTAAAATTTATAGAAGCAAGTATAACACATCATGAATTATCAAAAGATATTAGTTAAATGAAATTGGAGTGAGAATTAGAGAAGTCGGAATGTTAAAAAATAATGTGCAAGAGAATGTATCAGAATAGCTGAGAAATGAAAAATTACAATGTAGCATTTATCTTTTATATTTGGTCAACAACTTTATTATTATAAAAAATAAAAAATATATATTAAAGTTGAAAGGATTAAATAAAAGGTTGAACGAAAATGGATGTTGATAATAAAGAAGAGAAACTTGAATCCATTACACTAACAAATAGGAAAGTTCCAAGAATTCAGTAGGCTTTATCAACATTTAACTTCATTTGGATTCAAAAATTCATTGCATGGGGTTACAATACCAAAAATAAATGTATCTGCATGAGAATATTTAGAGGTGAGTGCATTTTTAATCCAAGTATTACAAGGTGAGTCTGCTCCACTTGATAATCAACAAAAGAATAGCATTGAGAGCATTAATCAAGATAGTCAATGGGAGAATATTAATTTTGATAGTGAAATGAGATCAGGAAAGACATAAGTGGTTGAAAGCACCATAAAATATAATTCAATGTGGAAATTTGATGAGAATAGTACGAATGGTCTTGCAGGTGATTCTAAAAAGGAATTTAATGAAGGAAAAGAGATATAGGTTTTAACTAATGAGGTAACCCTCAACCATACATACAGTTTCCAGAATAATGCCAATGATGTCAATAAAGAAGAGATATTGGATATGTCTATAGAAACGTAAATGACATGATGATATTGGATGATTAGTAGGATCCTTTTAAGGAGGGTAATATAGAATTATATAATTGTGCTCTACCAACCCAAGCTCTTAAAATTTTTGTTTCTCCATGGAACTCTAGATCAAATAAGAGGAAATAGGAGCAAAGTCTAAAAAAGAGGAGTTTCTTCCCAACAAGTTGTCATGAAATAAAAGGAGGTATTATTTGTTCTAATATTTTATGTGAGGATGAATAACTTGGAATTGACTGGTTTGACATATCAAACATAAAATTAGTAGGTAAACTTCATGAAACAAGGTGTTGATAGGGTTGCAATGGTCTCATGAACAAACATTTGTAAAAATGGTAGACTATATTGTTGAGTCAAGATTGTATACGCAGAGTGAATGAAATCAATGCCTCAAGGGAAAAGCAATTTTTATTTGATATTGTAGTAAATGGGCGCAATGGTATAGATGTTGACAAGTTTGATTATATTGAATGCAATTGTTGAGGATGAGGTCTTAGAAGCATTTTTTCAATTTGAAATGCTAATGGAAAGCATGAAGGTCATGGGTGATGAAATTTTATACCAATCTAAAGAATATTTGATCATGCACAAGTTATTTGAAATATGTGCTATTTTTTTAGGGGATTCTATTTGCATGCCAAAGTAAAGGTAACATATCTTCATACCAAATAAAGTAATATGGGGGAGGTGTTGGATATATTATAGTATTTTGTACCTTGTAAATACTTTATATTAGGGTGTGTTTGATATTTGAGTCTATAGTATGTGTCAAGTTATTAAGTGAGAGTGTGTGTTATGTAAATAAGTCAAGAATTATGTGTGTGAGATGTCAAGTTAGAAAGTAGGTGAAGTATCAAGTTTAGAAGCATGGAGTTATGAGTAATCATGAAAGACTTTATCTTTATGTAATATGTGAGATTTATTATGTAAAATAAAAATATGAAGAGTTGGTTCTCACTTGAGTTTGAGAAGAGCAAAGGTCAAGAGTCATGTAATATGAAGAGTATCATACATGTATATATTGAAGACAAAGTCATGTAATAGAGCGTCAAATTAGCATTGAATTTATGCATTGCTATAGTAGATTTTTCAATAAAATATTTTGCGTTTTATGTGCATTATTATGTGATATTTATTTTTTAAATTATTGTGAGATATTGTGAATTAATCCTATGAGAATAGTGTTGATTTGCTAATATTATAACCTCAAATAAGTTATAAGGAAATTTAATCAAGTCAAGAATTGAACAATTTCCTTAATTAGCAAGCAATTCCTTGTAGAAATTAGAAGAGATAAATTCATGTGAAAGATGATGATTCACTCAAAATTACTAGAGCATAATTTTTTGAATAAGGGGGAGTTTGGATCATAATGTCATCATCCCCATTAGTTAGAAGAGTTAGTTTGGATTTTAAGAAGAAGTGATTGCAAGGTGTTTATTAGATCGATTGGCAATACAATGATGTCACCAAGGGAATGCTGATTTTTTAATTTCTAAAATATAGTCAAGGGTTGATTCATTCATCAATATAAGGGGGATACCAAATAAAGGAGTTTCATGTGTGTAAATTACATGTTAACATATGAAATAATAGATTGTGATATTTGGTGAAGGTGGATAGGATGCAAAGGTCATTGATTTGTTGCAACTATAGGTAAAAGTGATTTGCTTAAGCATATGGTGATTCCCTTGTAGTGTTGCATAAAATAACATTTATTTCACAAAAATACAAATGATGACAATTCACTCATTAATAATAATCAACCACTCTTCAAAGTTAAAACTAAAAACCAAAGTGCATAATGATCCAAATAAATGACTAAGACCTCTTTTGGAATGAATCTTGAGGTAGGATCCTCAATAATGATGTCAAATTTAATAGATCTTTGATCTAGACATGTGACCTTTTTGGGACATGGATTTATGCCTGAAACCCTATTTTTTTATCCTAACCACATTATCAAGTGCATAACCTTGTGCCTGAGACTCCATTTTTATCCATTTAAGAAGCAATGGAAATTTTAGAGGGAGAACAACAATTTTATCAGGAAAATCTATCATAAATAGAGTTGGTAGTAACTAAATGGAAAAATGCTCCAAAGACCCTAAAAAATGCAAAACAAAATATTTACTAAAAAATAGTAAGTTTTTATTTTAATATTTTTGTAGCCAAAATGCATCTCTAGACATGTTGACACATCAATAGAAGAAATAATTCATATGTCCATAGTTTTATTTTAATATGCACTTTGTAACTCATGGAAGGTGCCCCATAAGGGGGGCGGAGGTCCAAGGTTCAAATCTCGGGCCTCGCCGGACTGAACGCTTGTCCCTTTCCTGGTGCTTTCAGCAGCGTAAAAGGTTTAAAATGATTGTGGCATGGTGGTTATAGGGGCAGACTGCACGAAGATCTGTGTGGTGGCTTCTAGGGCGGATAGCGTAGAATACTGTGGTGGCCATAAAAGCTGGACAGCCTGCCCGAATTCATGGCGGCTACCGATTCCACCATGTAAATTCAAAAAAAAAAAAAACTCATGGAAGGTGAATCACCATATTTTCATATTGGTGACCTAACTCAAGGAAGGTGAATCACTATATTTTCATATAGATGACCTTCCATATTCAATACGGTGGATTTCCAAGACACCAATTATTGTATGAAGAGATATACACCCCTAATTTTAAAGAGCATGAGTAATACATACAATGTGCTAGCCTCACATCTCTTCTCAGATATTGCTTGCATTGTACTCTATTTTCTAAGCAATAAATCATTATACTATTTTGCTCATATATTTTTGTGTTATGGTTTGTTATACATTATTATTTTGAATTGCACTCTATCTTGATATTTCTTAATTCAATATTTTGAATTTTAGTCTAATCAAAATTCTAAGTTTTGGATTAGTGGTATCATAGTGGTCTATCTTTTGAGTGTATTTCTATAAACACGAGATTAGAATATCAAACATTTGGATATCAAACATGAGATCCCTCTAATTACCTCCCTTTCCATTTCAAATGATCTCAATTGGTAACTAAAATGGATAATATCGAGATAGTTTATCCTTTCAAGGAGATGTTGAATGAAGTCCTTGTGAAACAAAGGAATTAGATGTTGGATCAATTTGTTCAAATTCTTCAATAACTCCTTGTTGCAAATTCTACAACCTCCTTTACATAATTTCTCATTATATTATCACCATTCAATGCTTCCCCACTTTTGAATATGCAAATCAATTTTGATATTCCTAATTTTGAAGAAACAAATAATGTTGATGCCTTAGAAAATTGGTTGGATTAATTATCTTTGTCCTTCTCTATAAATAAATTTATTAATAGTGAGAAAATAACTTTTGCACTTTTGAAAGCTTCTTTACCCATTCAAAATTGGTGGGAAGCATATTTTGATAGGGTCAAGAAGGATAATGAAGATGAGAAAGTAGTATTCACATGGGATTATTACATGGAGTATGTCAAGGAAGAATTTTATCTCATTGAAGCTTATGAAGACCGGTACATACAATGGAAATAATTTCATCAAGGTAAAGGTTAATTTGTTCTAGATTATATTAGTGCATTCTATTCCATGGAATCGAAACTAGGTATTCAACATATATAAAGGTATCAAATTCTCAAATACTATAGTGGGTCACAATGACATTCAAGAGGACATGAACGTCTTTGAAAATAATATATTGGGAAAGGCAGACAAACTTGATATCAAATTGGAGTAGAAGAACAAAATAAAAATAAAAAAGAAGAAACAATAAGAATATATATATATATATATATATATATATATATATATATATATATATATATATATTTTTTTTTTTTTTTTTTTTTTTGAATTTACATGGTGGAATCGATATTCATCATGAATCCAAGCAGGTTGTCCGACTTTTATGGCCACCATAGTATTCTGCACTGTCCACCCCGAAAGCTACCACACAGATTTTTCACGTAGTCCGCCCCTATAACCACCATGACACAATCATTTTAAACCTTTTACACCACTGAAAGCACCAAGAAAGGGACAAGCATTTAGTATGATGAGGCCTGAGATTTGAACCTTGGACCTCTGCCCCCTTACGAGGTTTGGTCAAACCAATTGGTCTACACCTCGGACCTAACAATAAGAATAATTAAAATATTAAGTACCAACCAAATAAAGGCAAGAGTTGCACTCCAAATAATCAAAATAAAGGGGTCCAATCCCAAAATTAAGATTGGAAGAAAAAATTGACAGAAGAGATCTTGATCCAAAAGAAGACTCGAAGCATAGTTAGAAAATGGTGTAGCAATTGATTGATTAGATGTTTTTCGCAGGACTACCCAAATTTCTGAAATCATTTCGGCCATATCTCACTCATCCGGACTCGGATTGAGCTAAAATTTTGAGGGTACATGCCTAAAAAACCCTAGAACGTCTTGAAAAATTTTCATATCATTTGGAGCAACACAGATCCTAGCGCATCCCTATGTGTGAATGAGATATTTGGCAAGCAGCTATGCGAGGTTTTCATCTGGGTTGATTGCAAGCAGCTCCAGAGGTTGGTTTTTAGGGCCTTCGGGCCCTAGCGGCCAATATTTGTGTAGTTTATGCTCAATATTTTAGCAGGAAAAGTTGTAGGGGATACAATATGGGCTAGAAATTTGTCTTTCAACAGATCATGTTGTGAACTTGAGTGACAACGTCTTCCAATTTGATGCACAAAATAAAAGTGAAAACCATACCTTTCCACGGTGTCTAGGGCAAGGATTAAAGAGATCACAAAACAAGTTTCAAGCAGTTGATCAAAAAATGGCTCATATCTCAAGTGATTATGGTGCTAAGGTGCACCCACAAAATAATTCTACCATGGAAACCCCTGTCAAGGGTAAGAATTTTGAAGACTCAGTCCCAAAAATGAATTTTAGGGATGCCCTTCATGGTGGACAGCCTCAGCCCAATGCTAATATCAATATTAGGGCTTCCCATAAACATCTAAGAATGCATAAGATTGATCCCAAGAAAATGGAGTCAGGATGTCTTAAAGCAGCTGATGGAACTCCTATTTTTAAGCTTGATATGGGTAACATTCAGACTAGTATTGAAGATTTGGAAAAAAAGGACTAATTTATCGGTTCATGGGTTTTCGTCCGATTCTATCTGCTTTCAAAGTCTGGGCTGCAAAAAGCTGAAAAACTAAAGGTGAGTTACAAATCTCTATTTATCCAAATGGTTATTTTCTTGTTTTATTTTCTAATAATTAAGATAGAGAGAAAACTTTTCAAGGGGGTCCTTGGTTTTTTGGAAGGGCAGGGCTTTTCATGAAGCCATGGCATACTAAATTTAAAGCCGAAGAAGATATGCCTTCTATAGCTCCTGTGTGGTTAGACTCTTTGGCCTCCCTATTGAATTTTGGAATCCTACTATTTTTTCTTCAATTGAAAACTCTTTAGGAACTTTTATGATGACTTCTGATTGTACTCAAAATTTTGAACATATTATTTATGCTCGAATTTGTGTTTTAATGGATTTTGACAATACCCTACCTAAAAATATCACATTACAATTTGGGGAAGACACTTGGGAGCAAGTACTGGACTATGAGAACATTCCTTTTCATTGTAGAATTTGCCATGAATATGGTCATTTGGCCAGTGCTTTCCCAAATAAAATTCTCGATCAAAAGAAAGAAGATATAAACTCGACAGGTTTCCAAATACCTAAGAAGAAGAACACTTAGAAAAAAATAGTTATGAAGGATCAATCAAAGTCATCTGCTAATATGTTTGAAATCCTTTCCACAAATGATGTCCCAAGTGAGGAAGAGGAAATAATGGAAACTAAAATCTTAGAAACACAATTTAAATATGAAGGGAAGAACTCAGAGACAAACCAACAAATCAAAGGTTTTCAACAAAAAAAAAGGAGAAAATTTACATAAGAAAAACAATATTTCAAATGTCAAAAATTCAAATAATGCAGGTCCCAATATAGACTCCGTTGAACCATCTAGTAAAATTTTGGTTGTGTACGAGTATTCTTCAAGGTTAGAAGCCATCTCAGATTCAATTGGAATAAGTCAAGAAACGAGGAAAAAAAATTGAAGATGGATTCTAATCAAAAAGTAGGTCGTAAGACCAATCAATATCATATGGTAAAAGAAGGTGAAAATCTTGTATAGGAAGGTAATATTAATGCCCTTCCCAAATTTTTTAGCCCTGGTATTAATGAAGATCATCACTTGGAATATTAGAGGACTCAAAGGGAGTCTTTCAAAACAAAATGAAATTAGAAGAATGATTCAGATAAATCATCCACATCTTGTTTTCCTTCAAGAAACAAAGATGTCAATGGAGGATATGGACTTAATTGCTAGTAAAATTTGGCCAGCTGGAAAAGTGGTTTCCCTTAGTTCCCAAGGGACTTCGGGTGGCATTTCTTGTCTTTGGGACCCAAAAGAGGTAGTTATTCACCATATGGTTGGTAGTTGGGGTTTGTTGGCTATAGCTATTCAAAGTAGACATTCCAACCAGATTTTACTTTGTATTACTATTTATACTTCGACTTCTTTGGAGGAAAAAAGAAGACAGTGGAAGGATATTACTCATATTATCTCTCATTTTCCTAAAGCTTGGATCTTGATCGGAGGAGATTTCAATACCATCCTCTCTCTGGATGAGAAAAGGGGGGAAATAGAAATTTGGACAAAAGCACTGACCTCACGAGTGAATATATTGCAAACCTCCATCTTGTGGATATCCAACCAGATAATGGCCTTATGACTTGGTCTAACAAAAGGCAAGGCTTAGCTTGTATAATGGAGAGATTGGATAGGTTTTTGCTCTCTGAAAATTTCTTAATCCATGGTCAGATTCCTAAAGTGAAGACTCTTAATAATGCTGGTTTAGATCATTGGCCAGTCATGGTGGAAATGTGGAAAACTAATGTGGGTTTCTCTCCTTTTTGTTTTCAATTAATGTGTCTTAGAGACATTTCCTTCAGACCTCATGTGCAATAATGGTTGAAGGAAGGTAAACCTAGGTATGGTACTAAGATGTTTTGTTTTGCCAAAATACTGCAATACATTAAATCCAAAATCAAGACTTGGAACTGGAAAGAGTTTGGGGATGTTCATAAAAAAAACATGAATTTATTGCTCATCTTGAAAATTTGAATAAGAAAATCCGTTTATATGGCCTCACAGAGAAGAGAAGTGCAGATGAAATTAAACTCACAACTCAGTTAGAGGAATGGGAAAAAAGAGAAGAAATCTTATGGAAGCAAAAATCTAGAATTCAATGGCTCAAAGAAGGAGATCGAAACACAAATTTCTTCGACAAATCTCTTCTAGCTCGAAGATCTCACAAATTTACTTCTTCCTTAAAATCAGATTCTGGAGACGATGTTTATACTTGGGATGGCATGAACTCTATTGTTGTTGATTACTTTTCCAATATTTTTGCTGCTACTCCTCTTGACTCAGCTTCACAAAAAAATGTTCTTCAAGCAATCCCTTATCTTATCACTTTTGAGGAGAACTCTATTTTGACTTCTCCTGTTACTATCAATGAGCTTCAACAAGTAGTTTTTAAAATGCAAAAAGGGAAAACCCCAGGTCCTGATGGTTTTCCCATTGAGTTCTACTAAGAGTTTTGGGATATCCTTCATGTTGATTTATTAGAGGTGGTGGAAGAATCCAGGAAAGCCAAAGAAATTTTGAAGGTTATCAATAAAACTTATATTACTCTTGTTCCAAAAGATCAAGAGGTTGATCATATCTCAACTTTTAGACCTATTGCTTTATGTAATGTTCTTCTCAAAATCATTACTAAAATCATGGCAGAAAGGTTGAAGCCTATTTTGCATAAGATTATTTCCCCAAATCAAGGGGGTTATGTGGAAGGACATCAAATAGTAGATGAGATAGTTCTTGCTCAGGAAGCCATCCATTCCATGGATATGCAAAATTCTCCTTCCATATTCATTCGGTTAGACTTATCCAAAGCTTATGACAGAGTGGATTGGCACTTCCTTATCAAAGTTTTGAGGCAATTTGGTTTTTCTAAGGATTGGATGGATTGGATTATGGGATGTATCTCTTCAGTTTCCTACTTAGTTATTATCAATGGCAGGCCTTCTTAGTCTTTCCCAGCTTCCAGAGGTATTAGGCAAGGTGATCCGCTTTCCCCTTATTTATTCATCATTCTTGTTGAATGCTTGGGTAGGACTATAACCAAAAAGAGGGAAAACAAAACCCTTGAGGGAGTTACCATTTCTCATGGAGCTAGACCTATCTCTCATATTCAATTTGTGGATGACTCTACTCTTTTAGGTAAAGCTATAGTTAAGGAAGCTTCTAATATTAAGCAAATAATTAGCTATTTTTCTAAGGCTACTGGGTAGTTGATCAATGAAGATAAATCTAAAGTTATTTTCTTTCACCGCTCTGCTAGACAGGAATCCATGGTCTTGGATAAATTGAGATATAAGAAGACCTCTCTTCCAATCACTTATTTAGGTATTCCCATAAATATTCAAAGTCAAAAAAATAAAGATTGGAATTGGTTGTTGGAAAAAGTCAAGAAGAAAATTGGAAAGTGGACCAACAAGTGACTTTCTTCTGGGGGTAGAATCACCTTGGTAAAATCAGTCCTTCAAGCTATTCCTATTTATGTTTCTTCCGTTTTGAATATCCCAAAGGTTGTTCTTCGAGAATTGGATCAAATCAGTCATCGTTTCCTTTGGAGTGGTACTAAGGAGAAAAGAAAATTGGACTTGGTGAAATGGGATACTTTATGTCTTCCTAAGAGTGAAGGGGGGTTAGAATTTCGGTCTTTAATTAATAACAACAAAGCTTTAGCTGCTAAATTATATTGGAGGATGTTGCATAACCCCAATGCTCTTTGGACCAATAATCTTCGTGCTAAATATGCTGAGAACAAAATTCCTTAAGACCTTGTTCGCTATCAACTTCCTACCAAAGGTTCTCCCATTTTAGCAATCCTTAAGACTGGTGAGGATTTGATAAAGGAAAAATTATTTTGGATCATTCATAATTGTCAACATGCAAATTTTTGGACAGATTCTTGGGATGGTCACAAGCATTTGATAACTCAGTTTCCTAATTGGAGGCCTTGGATAAAGGAGCTTCATCAAACTAATTGGATAAAGGTGGCTAATTACTGTCGATACCATACTGGTAATTCAAAGGTTGGTAGATATTGGATCCCTATTGAGGACTGGCCTATTCAAATCCCAGAAAGGCAAAGACAAGATATCCAAGGCATCCTTCATATGAGATCCCTCTCTTGGTCCCATGAAAAAGATTGTTTTGGATGGAACAACACTACTAAGGGTGAGTATTTCATTGCTCAAGGTTATTTGACCTTATTACATAATAATCCCCACCATTCTTCTGACATATTTTCTCGATTGTGGGCTCAAAATCTCTGACCTAAGGTGAGGTTCTTTAATTGGATTTTATTGCATCGTAGGGTGCTTACTGGTGAGCAACTTATGAAGAATGGTTTTCATGGCCCTTTTAGATGTGAAATGTGTGAAGAGAATGTATAAAATATCAACCATATTTTTATTGAGTGTACTTTAGCCTCTGAGCTATGGAGGAGAATGGCCACTTTACTTGGCTTACAGTGGTCCATTTTTTTTACTTTTGAACAACTTTGGAGGGATTTGCCTAATCAAGAGAGTGTTGATCATTTTATTAGGCAGTTAGTTTGGATGGGTTCTACCATTCTTCTTTGGAATATTTGGAATGAAAGGAACAACCAAATTTTTAATCAAGATAGGAAGGATATTCACTATATTTGGCAAAAGACCATAGCAAACTTAGTTGAATCAGTCCATCAACTCCTTAATCACCCCCAAAAATCCCACCAAATATGGGATCAAGTGATGCAAAGATTGAAGATTAAATATTCTAAGGGCAACCAACTTAAAGGGAATGTGAGTATTAGTAAGATGGATAGGACTAGAAATTGGCAAACTCCTCCTAAGGATTTTGGAAAAGTCAATACTGATGGATCCTCTAGAGGGAACCCTAGTAAAGCCAGTATGAGAAGAATTGGTAGACTTTCGGATGGCACCCTGGTTTTTACTTTTGCTTGAGAATTTGGGTATTCTTTCCAATAACCTTGCTGAGGGGTATGGTATCCTCGAGAGGCCTTCGAGGAGGCTACTAAGGTTGGATGGGAAAAGGTGTTAGTTGAGTCTGACTCTCAACTTTTGATTAATCTCTTGAAGACTCCTAAGAATCATAAGGTGGATTGGAGAATAAAAATAATTATTGAGAAGATTCAGTTAATCCAGATGGAATTTTTAAAAGTTGATTACAATCATGTGGTCAGAGATCAAAACAAGAGTGATGATGATTTAGCTAATTGGGCTTCGGACAAAGGTGATCTTACTTGTTATGGCCACCCTCCTATATGGTGGGCTTCTCAAATTAGGGAAGCTCTTCTTTCTATCATTTCTTTGGATGGCTCCAGTTCTAAAGGTACCTAGTTTCTTCTTGTTTTTTTTTCTTCTCTTTGGTTCATTCAGTTTTTTTTAGTTCCCTAGCTCATTCTATTCTTTATTTTTTTCCTCTGTTGATTCTTGCCTTAATAGTCTTCTGGTCTAGATAGGTCCTTGTTTTATTCAATTTTTTTTTGTTTTTTTTTTTATGTTTTTTGTTATTGTTGTGTTTTTTTCGTTCTTGTTCTTGGGTTTCTCTTTGTTTGTGTTATTTCGTGTTTTTATGTGTGAGTGTTTTCTATGTATTTTGTTTTTTTTTTATTGTCTGTTGTTGGTTGTTTTTTATTTTTATTTATTTTTATTTTTTTTTTAATTTTTTAGGTTTTGGTTGTGTTTATTTTTCATGTTTTTTTTGGGTTATGTCTTTGTAGTGTTCTGTTGTTTTTGTCTTGTTTGTGTTTTATTATGTGGTTCTTGTGTTTTTCTATGTGGTTTGTGTTGTGGTTTATTTTATCGTATTGTGCGTATTTGGTTGTGCTTTTCTTTTTGACACACTCAAGGAGCATGTTTTTTATTTTATTTTATTATTTTTTTTGTTATTTAATTATTTTTAAATTGGTTTTGTGTGTTTGTTTGCTCCTTGAGTATGTCAAAGGTGGTAGGCCAGGTCCGAGTCTTGGGCATTTTTTGTAGAATGGATACCCCTGCCACCTTGGGTATTACCGAAAGTGGCATCCCTTTTGGGATGTTTTCCACAAAAAAAAAAAAAAATTAGGATTGGAAGCAAAAAAGAGTCTCAAGAAATGAATCCCCTAAAGGAAATGATAGGAAAATGGTATGAATATCATGAGAGAAACCAATATTCAAGGGAATAGTGTCAAGAAATTTAATTATTTTTTGTTGATTTGTAACCCTTTATATCCACTATACCACCATCTTCATGTCCACTGGATAAGGATAGAGGAAAGCAGATTATGGAAGTTGAACCAAATGTGTCCTTTTCCACCATAAATATTACATCAAACAAGTCACAAGAAGAGTCATAAGAGGAATACTTATTTTAGTCATAAATATTTATCAAGGGTAAGTCATCATATTTCATTATTGATAATGGGTGTCAAAATAATATGATATTTTCTTGGATGGTGAAGGATTTGAATTTGTCTATCACACCACATCAAAAACCATATAATGTTGGATGGTTACAATAGGGAATAAAAATTCATTTCAATCAATAATGTATTCTTTCTTGTGCCATCAAGCCCTTCAAAGATAAATTTTTATGTGATATTGTTCCCTTGGATTTCTATGATGTAATTTTGGACCAAGCATTCATGTGGAAGAGGCATGGCATTTATGAATCTAGACCCCAAATTCTCTCCATTTAGAATACCATATTTATATCCTATTCCCTCTATTTCATTAACCAACCTCAACTAATGTAGAAGGATGATAGTCTAAATAAGGAAATTTATTATGTTGATGATAAAATCGCAAAGCAAAAGAACTATTGCTACTTGGTGATAGGATTTATACAATAGAAGTAGGTGGATAAAATTATCATAGAATATGATGACTTATTAAAATCACCAACTAGGGTTCCACTTGATTGTGAGGTAAAGCATTTTATTTATTTAGTTCCTAGTTATCCTTTACCTAGTGCATCTATTTATCATATATGTACTTAAAAAATATGAAATCAAGAGGTAAATCCAAGAATTGATTCAAAAAGGGTACATCATACCAAGTGGTTCACCATGTGGCACTCTAAGTATATTGGCTACAAATAAATATAAAATATGGAGACTCTATATTTACTAGAGAGAATTGAATAACATCATTGTGAAGAACCACTATCCACTCTCTTAGATAGATAACTTACTAGACCAACTCCATGGTGCAAAGTTCACCAAAATTATTCTCAAATCTAACTATCATCAGATATTCATATAGCCCACTGACATATGGACGACTACATTGAAATCTAATTATAGTTTATCATAGTGGTTGGTTATGCCTTTTGAATTGACTAATGCACCTATGACATTCACGAGGGTAATGGATGGCATCCTGGATTCCTACACCAGCTCATATATGGTATTATACATAGATGGATTTCTCATCTATAGTAATACATGAGAGAAACATATAAAAAATATTTGATAGTACTTAAAATATTTGAAGACATAATATATATACTAATTTGGAGAAGTTTTCATTTGACATGACAATGGTTTATTACCTCAAGTATATTGTTGACAAAGGAGATCATGTTGATCTTAAAAATATTCACGTAATTAGAGATTGGCCTACCCCAAAGACTCCAAAAGAGCTTCAAAACCTTTTGTATATTTCCAATTTCTATTGAATAATTATATTGGGGTTCTCACACATTTCTTGGCCACTACATCAATTGAGAAAAGGAGGTGCCAAAATCCAGTTCCATTGGGAAGATACATTACATAGGATATTTGAACTATTGAAGGACCAATTGTGTTCAAATCCTATACTTTTCCTACCTGATTTAAATCAACCTTTTGAGGTCATGACCCATGAATTAGAATTCATGTTTGAAGTTATCCTCACACAAAATGGTGTTGGATAATATTACATTATTTGGTACATGCGAATGTACCCTCATGGTACATCTTGTAAATATTATATTAGAGTTGTGTGTGAGTAATATTTAATGTAATGTAATAATGTGCAGGAAATGCACAAGTGTCATGTGAGTAAGTGTGCAAGTGTAATGTGAATATGTGTGTGCAAGTGTCTTTATGTTAGAGTATGCTCAGTGAAGAGTCATGTATAGGTGTGCATACAAGATAGAGTCATGTGTATGCAAGTGTCAAGTAGAGAAGCCAAGAGTCATGAGACTTGGCATAAGGAAATGAATAGTCAAGTAACCAAAGAGTCACTCTACAATGGCTATATATTATTCCATAGATGATACAACATACATATCGAGCATAGTGAGCATTGTGAGCATAGTGAGCATAGAAGAAGTTATCAATATCATCATCAAGAGTGTTGTGATACATTTGTAAGAGAAAAGAGGAGTAATAAAGTTTACATACATTTGAGCAACTAATATTGTAAGTTGTGCTACATGCTTTGTACATATATGATTTAGGCTATTACATTCATATATTTTTGCATATTAATAAATGTTAGTTGATATATTATAAGCCTTGATATACATATTAGTTTGCTCATATTATTTTGCTTACATTATTAACTTGATCTTACTATATTGTGGCTATCATATATTTGATCCTATGAATTTTATATTAACATTAAGGCTTCAAAATCCATCAAATGGGACTCAAATTGCCTATCATACTGAAATATTGAATGAACTAATTTTAAAATACCCCACCTACAAAAAAGAGCTCCATGCCATTGTACAAGCATATAAATAGTGAAAGCACTATATCTTGGGTAATAAAACCATCATCCATATAGATCATAAACCTTTGGAGTTGATTTAGGCCTAGAATAAGCTAAGGAATGAAAGAAATCAAAAGTGGGTCCCATATATATAGTAGTTTTATTTTATCATCAAGCCCAAAAAAGGGAGTGCCAATTTAGTGATAGATCATTTAATTCAACCTCCAATAATAGTACTCACCATAATTCTTGATTCAAGTGGGCATGATACAAAACTAGTCCACCTTATATGAAGTAGATTTTAATTTGTGGATACATACCAAACTCTTCATGTGGGGAAGCATGTTTATGATTTTTATTTGAAGGATAACCTCTTCTATCACATGGGACATTTTTATACCAACTAGCGAGTGCTTAAGTATAATTTGAAAATCACACTTCAACAAACTAGCAAGTTAATTTTGGGTGAAAAAATGTTGGTAGTTCTTCAAAAGTACTTTTACATCAAAAATAAAAATGACATCGAGAGACATGATCAAATAATGTACCCCTATAATGTTACTAAACCAACCAATAAGATGCAGGAATTATATACACCATATTAGTACCATTGAAGCCTTAGGAATCTATCTCCATGGATTTTCTCTTAGGTTTACCCACATCTAAGCATGGTAATTGTATCTTGGTAGTAGTTGATCATTTTTAAAAAATGGCTATCATGATTTCTTGTAAGAAATTAATTTCAATTGAGGAGACTACTAAGCTTTATTTTAGTCATATGTGGCTCAATTTTGTCTTGCCAATATCCATTATATATGATATATATAGAAGAATTTCAAGCTTTTTTTGGTCCACTCTATGGTGTATGTGGGACACTAAGTTGACCATGTTGACAACCTTCCATCCATAAATTGATGACCAAATAGAAGTTGTGAATCAACTAATTGTACATCTTATTTGAGTGTATAATTCCAAGCATCCATGCACATGGGATGAGAGCCTTCCCTATATTGTGCATGGGTAGAGCTCCACATATCTCTATCAAACATAACCAATTTAATGTTTATTTTGGGTTTCAATTATTACCATCCAGTGATGTATCTCTTCCTATGCAACCCATGGAGTACTCACCTCATGGAAATAAAGAAATAAAAAAGATAGCATAGTTTGTGGACTAGATTCAACATATCCAACAACAAGTCCATGACCTCTTGGAAAATATAAATAAAAAATACAAGAAATACTATGACCAACATTGGTTTCCATATCAATTTAAGGTTGGAGATAAGGTATGGTTATATCTTTAGAAAAAAGACTTACAAAACTCCATAAGAATATCAGACATCTTCGCTATGGACCATACACCATCACCAAGAAGGTAGAAGAGAATGAATTTGAATTGAATCTTCCATTTATCTTGGTTTGAATCCAACCTTTAATGTTGAACTTATCAAGCCTGATCATCCACATTTGTTGGATAATTTTTTTTAAAGTAGGGTCTTGAAAGGGTTTCCCTTTACCTTTTATATCAACTAGTCATATTGAGCACAACCCCTTTGGTGCCACTAGGATTTGAAACTTGGTGTGAGCTATATCACCCAGATGTCTCAACCATTGAACCAAGGCCCCATTGGCACTTTGTTGACATTTCCATGGTAGTAGAATAGTTGGACATTGAAGAATGCAATCCAAATAATTTGGCACCAGTGGAGGAGGATCAAATCATTAATACATGGAGTAAGACCACTAGAAGGTAGTCCATTTAGATGTAAAAATGTACATGGTAGGACAACTTGGTCACCAAGGGGAATGTCTCACAAAAAGTCTGATAAAGAAACAATTTCCACACTTGATATCAAAAGTTGATATAATAGGGACCATTGCTTTTAGAAGGAAGTTTACCTATAACTACATGGAACCAAAAGAGTAATTATTATGGATATCAAAGTAGTGTAGTAGTAGCATGAACTAAAGGATCAATCATTATAGATATCATAATGCTATAGTGAAATGAACACTTAGAATTAAAAAAAATAGTTTAAAATTTTTAATTTAAAAAATTAAAATTAAATAAGTTGCAAGCTTACTACAGTAGTAAGGGTTTTGGATTCTCTTTGAGAGGTCTAAAGTTTAAAACCCACTCAGTACGAGGGGACAATGACCCCTCATAAAAACATGTGTAAACTCATTGAAAAAATAGAATAAAATAAAATATATAAAAAATAAAGTTTGAATGAAAATAATTAAATTTAAATAATAATATTAAATTAGGGGTTAAAAATATTTAAATCATAAATTTCACAAAATCTTTTCATCTCCCATGTTTACACTCTTAATTGAAAATTTTGTTTGAGTGCAAATTTTATATATTTTAGTTTATAGATAGATATTTTATATAATATAGTTTGTATTGTTTAATCTATGTTTTACCTTTCACTTTTAAATATTCATGATATCAATGAGATGTCAAATTTAAATATCATGGTTTAAGACAAATTCTAACTAGAATAGGTTTGTTATATCATTAAACACTTCTTTATTTTCAAAAAAAATATTATAAACACTTCTTTATTATAATTTTTAACCTTAATAATGAATTATTAATTCTTAGTCTATAATGATCTTTTAAAATAATTAACAAGACTATTAATCATTTTTAAATTTATACATAAAAATTAAAACTTATATATATATATATATTTAAAATAATTTATATATGCTTTATTAAATTACATATGATTGAAAACTAAAACTAAATATTAAAATGGAACAAAAATCCATCATAGAAATATATTTCTTGTTATTATAAAATAAAAAATTCATCACACTTGACCCGTGAGGGGTACCGTAATGGTAAGTCCTTGGGTTTTTATCCAGAGATCCAAGTTCAAACCTTGATATGGAGGAACTGGGACTCCTCATTAAAAACCTATTTAAAATAAAAAAAAATTTGTCCTCCAGGGACAATGCAATGGTTAGGGCTTTGGCCTCTCTTTGGAGAGGTTTAAGGTTCAAACCATGACATACCCTTAAGGAGATAGACTGGATGGTAGTAACCAAGTGTTTGTCGATTCATTGTCCCAGTCTTGATGCCCTGAAGAGTCAGATCCCTTGACTTCATCTAATATAGGGGGCTATGGTTTATAATGACAACATCTAATGGTGTTACCGATTCTCCTATGTATAAAAAAAATCATCATGCTTTTAGAAAATTTTCCTTGTTTCCATTGTTTTGTATTGAAGTTAGTGTGCATGGGACCTCACAGAGGTATTATACAATGCTTATAAGATTAAAAGGGACAATGTTTTTTTTTTTTGTTTAAGAAGGCTTTTGTATTACTTATAAGCAAGTAAGAATGCTACATCATCAACCCTTCCAAGCAAACAAGGCTTTCATCCAAAATTTTACAATTTTATAGAAGAGCAACAACTATCTTAAATGCATCCTACTAATAAAAGGAAAGAGGGATCTATAACTTTATTCTAAGTCACTACATAGAGGAATTAGAATTTTTGGCATTGATATGGAGTATACAATAGAGATCTTCCCTAGTTTTTTTGGCCATCATCGACGAGGATCTCCATAACAAGTTAGATCCTTGTAGTCTAAATCCTAATTTTCCATAGCATATGTGATTTTATTTTATTCTTGGGGAGCGTGAAGAAACTCTACTATTATGATTCTAGACTGAAGCACATGTATATTTTCAATCACCCTTTGTAACTTCTAATCCTAAGAGGAGGTCCTAGTGGGGACCTTCAGTTGATTAATGGTTACTTGTGAGTCTGATTCAACCTATATTGCAAACCAACCAATCTTATTAGCTTCTTGAATACCATGAAGGATAGCACATACTTTCTATATATATTTTAGGGAGGACACCAATATTCTTTGCAAAAATAAAGGCATGAGTACTATTTAAAAGTCTTCCTATGCTTCCCATGCTTTCCTTTTCTAGATTATCTCTTGACATACCATTAGTGTTGATCTTTCACATACCTTTGGGAGGGTCTTTCCATGGTCCATCCCTCTTAATAGTAGGTTAAGGACTTTGTGGGTGACTATGTCTCCATTCACCCAGAGGGAGTTGAAGCCTTGAGATTAAATTATGTCACTGTTGAGATACCATGGAGGGGGATTCAAAGTATGTAGGGTAGTTTCCTTGATATTGGTTGTAGTATTTTCCCAAATATGTTGGGAATTATGGTGAGTTGCTTTAAAAATTCTTTTATTCCTTTCTTTCCATAGATTCCAAAGCAATATAGAGATGCTAACCAAGGCCATCTATTTCATCAAGTTGTCCAATCTATTCACCCTAGGCAAGTCCTCCATGCCTACTTGAGGGAGGTGAATTGAAAAAATTTTATATCTAAAAAGGTTGCCAACCATTTCCATAATTGAATAGGTAGGGGACAAAAGAAGAAAAATGTGGTCCCAAATCTCATTCTCTACACAACATAGCTCACATATAAATGGAACAAAATAATCACATTTCATCAACTGGTCTCCTATAAGAACCCTCTTATGAAGTACAAGCCAAATAAATAGTCTCACTTTAGGCCATGTCAAAAGTTGCCACAACTGATTAAAGACATCCCTGAGTGGATTTTCTCTATGGTGAGTGAGGGATGAGTATCCTAGAGTTGTAGTATACACACCGTTAGAATGTGATCCCCATACCATCATATCTTTGGCTTTTGTCCAAGATAGCAATTGACTTATAAGAACCTGATGAGTAGTATTCTTGATGACCTCTGTTGTTAGCATTGATCGATCTCTTACTGGAATCTAGACTCTATCCTTTGAATTCCTTTCCCTACAATTTCTATAATAGTGTGATATCTTTGTTCATCCATTATTATGGAGTTATTCCATGATGTCTCACCATTCGAGAAATTGTTGATACAATGGAGGTGCACCATTCCAAGCATTTGCCTAGAAATTTGCTTGGTGGCCATTCTCCACTATCCAAAATAGTTACGGTTTGATAATTGTCTCCCCTATCCTTAGTACCTCAAGAACTAGAGATCCTCGTTGAGTAAGCTAATATCTAGTAAAGTCTTCTAAAGCTCAATTTTTTACATCCTTGGCTCTCAAGGTGCCCATAAATCATTAGGGGAAATAATTAACTGCCAGTATAATTTTTCTACCAAAGTTAAGTTAATTTTTATTTCTGACCAGAGGCCCAAGACTCCCTCTTTTTTGGAAGACAAAGTTGATCCCACTTCACTAGGGCCCACTTATGCTTCACTTTTGCTTTGCTCCATAAGAACCTCTGATTAATCTTGTCCAAATGTATCAACACATCCTTATAAAATCTTAGGACCGACGAAACATAGATGGGAATAGATTGTAAAAAAAGTTAACCAAAGTGAATCTACCTACAAGAGAAAGCCACTGACTGGTCCAATTAATTAAACCTACTATGTATCTTCTCTATCAACCACCCCCATTCCTCATTTTTTGGTTTAACCACATTTAATGGAACTCCTAAATAATATATTGGAATAGATAATTGATTGAAATTCAAGATACTTAGAATCATGGTCTCCACTCTAGCAGTACCATGAAAGAATATGATCTTATATTTTTCCTTATTAATAAGTTGTCTTGTGGCTATCGAAAAGAGGTTTAGAATTTTTTTGAATCTAGATGCTTTCAATGTAGTAGCATGGCCCATCAAGGTTGAGTCATCTACAAACTATAAATGAGAGATAGAAGGGATTATTGATGCACATATAATTCCTTGAGTGGATATATTATTCCTTTCTTTAGAGATGAGATTATCTAGACACTCTACCAAAATGATGAACAAATAGGGGGAAAGAGGATCCCCTTAGCACTGTCCATTGGAAGCAGTAAACAAAGAAGATAGACTATCGTTTATCAACACAACATAAGATATTGAGGAAATAGTACCTCTAATCCACTCCACCCAATTCTAGAAGAGGCCAAACTTCCTCAATACCTATAAAATAAAATGCCAATCCACCTTGTCATAAACCTTAGAGAGGTCTAAACGAATAAACATGGTTGGGGATATTTGTGCCTGCATGGAGTAAAGGACCTATTGAGAAAGCACTATTTAATCTGCAATTTGTATTCTTACCACAAATACTCCTTGCTCTATCGATATTATCACAATGAGGAAGAGTTTCAATATTTGATCTATCATCATCCTAATTATTTTGAGGAGAATATTACATAGGGTAATCAGTCTGAAGCCAAAAATATGATCTTAGGTATGAGCATAATGTAGGTTTTATTGATTTATTTTAAAATTGAATTTACCACTCACTCTTCCTCTACCACCACATGTAGATTATCCTTGAGCATGTCCTAGAATTCTTGGAATAACTCTATGGGGAAGCCATCTGATCCAGGAGTTTTTTTTTTTAATTTTAAAAATTGTTTCCTTTACTTTTGCTATAGAAATTGGTGTTGTTAATACCTCATTATCCTCTTCCTTAATAATGGAAGGGTTTCCCTATAGAAATTCCTCGAGCCCTAGAGTCTAGGGGTATTGCATAGAAAACCTCCTCAAATTAGTTAGTGGTAATTTTATTCATCTCATCCCAAGAGTAAACTAGATCACCTATGTTGGTCTTCAAGGAAGGTACAATGTTTGAAAATCATATAGCTAGAAGATATTAATGGAAGAAAGTAGAGTTTATGTCCCCTTCCTTCAACCATTGGATCCTAGATTTATGTTTCCATAAGAGTTCGTCCCTCCTTTCCCATTCTGCTAACATAGAAGAGACTTAGATTTATTATTTATTGAGCTCATCTATAAGTCCCAAGGAGTGAATCTGAGCATTCACTTGCTCCATTTTGAAAGCCCAATCTACCTTTTTAGTCCTCATATCCCCAAACTCATGCTAGTCCTATTCCTCAATTTTGGTTTTGATGAACTATAATCTCTTCACAAAGCAATACATTTAGGTGTTATATCTTGGCTTTCCTTCCCTCCACCACTGAATAAATAATGGCCTAAAGGAAGTATCTTTGAACCACATTAGCTAGAATTTAAAGCATTAGTAATGCCTAGTAGAATACTAGAGGTTTAGAAAAATAGACCAATGGTCTGATCTTGCATTATTAAGGATGAGATATTTCAGAATTAGTCCTAGAGAGAGTGTAATGACCCAAAAATCCAACCCACTCAAGAGAATTTTTTTTTTATACATTCATTAGGGATCCACATATCCTCACCTTGCATAAGTTATTTTATGCAAGTGTCTATTGACATCAAGCCCTATGATTAAGTTGTTTGTCTCATCTTCATGATGAGCCAACTTATCCCCTTTTAATCCATAAAAATGGGTATGCCCATCTCTACACCATACATAAGTCCATCTATGTAGGTGTACTAAGCGTAATGCAAATAAGTTATCTATCTCATCTCCATGATGAGCTAACTTATCCCTTTTAGTTTATCAAAAGGGTACACTCATCCCTACACCATACATAAGTCCATCTATGTAGGTGCACTAAGCATATTGCTATTAGGCTATCTCAAAATCCTTTAGTCTACTCTCTCACTCTCTCTATGCTTCTAATCCATAAGCTTAAACATTATTAAATGCCATTTTCCATCCATCCAAGATTCATAAAATGCAAGATTAAAAGATAAAGATAATTGATACACACATGACACATCATATATCCTAGGAAACCCTTGCCAGAAAATTTTAGCCTTAAAATATATCCTTTTCATTTCTTGAAAAAAAGTCTCTAGTACAATTATTCAAGGAATCTCATGATTCTCTTTTTCAATTTCCATAAAATAATTGTGAGCACATAAGAACCCCATAATTCTTATGCTCAAAAATATGAATAGTTATTTTAATTCATATTACAAATCAATGAGGGAACCCCATAATTCCCTCGAATGAATTCCACATTCATTTTTTTTTTAAGAACATCATCATCAAAATAAATACATAATAATCCCATGATTCTTATGTCCCCACAATGTGAATAGATCCTTTAATCCACATTTCACAATCAATGAGGGAACCCCATAATTCCCTCGAATGAACTCCACGTTCATTCCCTTAAGATAACTTCAATTTTTATCCAAACTGAAAGGAACATATTCCTTCTAAGTATTTGATGTATCCATACACCAACTATAGCATTGCACACATCAACTCATTGGAGAGGACCCCATAGTCCTATCAAATGAATTCTTACGCAAACTTACCAAGAAGGAGAGGAAACTTCTACTTACTCAAGGTACCTCTTAATCACTATTACCTCTTAGCATAGATTATGCTATCAAACAATACATAACCATAATGAAATATATTATCCACTAATACATTTCTATCATATTTAATCCAAAGAGATACATTATCCACTAATGTATATTTATGACTCAAAATATATTATCCACTAACATATTTCAACTCATTTAATAAAATGAGATACATTATCCACTAATGTATATTTCTACCTCATGAAATATATTATCTACTAACATATTTCAACTCATCAAATCAAATGAAATACATTATCCACTAATGTATATTTCTATCTCATGAAATATATTATCCACTAACATATTTCAACTCTTTTAATCAAATGAAATACATTATCCGCTAATATTTCTTACTCATGAAATATATTATCCACTAACATATTGTAACTCATTTAAACAAATGAAATACATTATCCACTAATGCATATTTCTAATTCATGAAATATATTATCCACTAGCGTATTTCAACTCATTTAATTAAACAAAATACATTATCCACTAATGTATATTTCTAACTCATGAAATATATTATCGACTAATATATTTCCACACATTTAATAAAATAAAATACATTATCCACTAATGTATATTTCTATCTCATGAAATATATTATCCACTAACATATTTCAACTCATTTAATCAAAATAAATACATTATCCACTAATGTATATTTCTACCTCATGAAATATATTATTTGCTAACATATTTCAACTCATTTAATCAGATGAGATACATTATATACTAATGTATATTTCTACCTCATGGAATATATTATCCACTAACATATTTCAACTCATTTAATCAAATGAAATACATTATCCACTAATGTATATTTCTACCTCATGAAATATATTATCCACTAAAATATTTCAACTCATTCAATCAAATGAAATACATTATCCACTAATGTATATTTCTACCTCATTTGATCCCAATGAAAAATATATTTTAACCACTCTTAAAGGAATAATCAAAGGTCTATAATCCATCCCTTTTAATTAAATCAATAGATAACCTTCCATTCAATCAATATTTAGAGTCAAATATATATCATTTCATTTAACCCATAAATGACCTTTCATCTAATCAAATATCCTTTCTTTCACAATTTTTTTTACTAAAAGTCAATCAATTTTTCCATAAATTTATTTCCTAAGGATCATGTAAGTTGAATCCAAGTAAACACTCAATTTCTCCATGAAATTGGTTCCCAAACAATTACTCAATTTCTCCATGAAATTGATCCCAATTCCATTCGATTTCTCCACAAAATTGACCTATAGATATCATACATCTTTTTCCACAAAATTGTTCTATAGTTTACATACAATTTTACCACAAAATTGTCCTATAACTAGCATTTAATTTTTTTCCACAAAATTGACCTAGTTAAACATTCAATTTCCACAAAATTGAGCTATAGTCATCATTCAAGGTTTGCTCTATAACATTCAAAATTGCTCCCAATCATTCTAAGGTTTTGCCCTATATCAACATTCAAAAATTTCTTTATCAATTTCTTCTTTAGCAAGATAATTTGTTTTAGAAAAATAATTACTTCCCAACCTCCAAAGCAAAAGATTAATTTAGCAACAAAAAGGGTGGTTTTAGTAAAATATTAATATTCCAAAATAAAATATTTAATTTACAAAAAGTGAGGGTTTATTTAGTATCAAACTAGTCAAACTCATAGACTGAACCAACCAACTAACTTCCAAATAATCAACAAAATTTGATTCGATCAAACAACCCTCAACATCAAACAACCGATGCTCTAGCCTGCACCAGGCAGTGGCTATTTGACCACCGCTTGGTGGTCATGTTATAAGGGGTATGTTCCCCCTTATAAGCACCAAGGCATCTCCAAAACTACCAATGTGGTATTAATCCCACTCATTATTTAAAAATAATTACCCATCAAGCGATCCAACATGCAGATCAAACTAGCAAACTACCATGTGTTAGCCAAGGAGGATGGTCAAAAGTTGGTCAAATGAGATGGGAAGTCCATGTGTCAATGAAATGTATTGCATCCGACACTAAGAAACCACTAAGTGGTTGGGTCTTGACCACCACTTGGTGGTCGTAGGCTAAGGGGTACTAAATGCCTTTTAGGGTATGCTTAGACTCTCGAGTATCCCATGTGGGATATCTAAATGGGAAGGCTTGAGTGGCCTTCCCTTGGTCATACCCTCCCAATCACGATGCCACCATGCGATGACAGTGCAATGATGGCATGAGGACGATGAGGAATAAAAAATTGAATTAGAAACCTAAGGTTTCATCTTAGTTCAAACCTGAATCCAATGACAGTAATAACCTTAGGATAATATTGAGGTTTGGTAACGATAGATAGAAAAATCAAAAGTTCCACTCCTCCATCACCATAACACTCTAGCAGAGCAACTAAAGAAGACATGAGAGCAAGGACAAGGTAGATATAAGATGGATAATTCTAAACCAAGATGTTTGAAATGCCCTTACCAAAAATGATAAGCTTCTTCTATGCTCGTCAATGTGCAACTGAGCACCATCATGGGGGAGCTACAAAATGTTTACTAGGGATAAACAATCTCTTATATACTAAATGAGATCTTGGTCACCTTTGAGTTTCGTTGACAAGCACATAGCAGGGTGATTGAGTAGGGGTTTATAGAAGGTATCAGGGATCGAAAACCAAGCTAGATCTTCCAAACAAAAGTATAAGGGTAAAGAGATTAAGAGCCACATTTAAGACTTTTGGATACCCCTTACAGTGGCTAACGTCGCTCTTTGATCAGTGACACATACTTAGCATATGGGGTGGTTCAGCTGTAGTCGAGTAATCATCATAAGTGTTGGCTTACATACCCGAAGGGGCTTCCTTACCTTAGGGATAGGTAAAAAAAAGACTAAACCCCATTAAAATCCCCTATAATGACATGAGTTGCTCAACATCAAGAAGTAAACACTCTCTCTTTAAGCCTATAATCATCTCTATGAAACTAACCGTACGATAATAACAATGAAGGTATTTAAATAAAATAACAGGGCATTGAAGCCTAACTATGAACAAGATAAATCCAACCTGTAATCCTTCTCAAGTTTTAATTTTTGGATTCCTTCTAGCCCTTTAGTTTCTCCTCCAAGAGCGGTCCCTACACTTTTCCTTGTTTTTCTTTGAATCATCCAAAAATATAATTGCTTCTCCAAAGCCATCCCCCTCTCCAAGAATACCTGCACTTTTTCCAAAAATATCATGATCACCTATCTCACCTTTTTCCAAGTTGGTAAGGACATGCTTTTCATTATGACAAGCCTCCATAGTCAAACCTCACTGACATGGGGATTGACTCTCCTTTCCAAAATGGTAGCTTTTAATGTATGAAAAAAATACTTATTTCTTTTGGAAAAGAGACCCATATCTAAATCAAAGTATTAAACAATTCATGATCCTAGGTCACATTAATTGAAGCCATCATGTGTATAAAGCAAATATTAGTCTATTTCTTTGCTAAACAATTTAAAAGTATGATCAAAGCAAATATTAAATTGCTAGCTTAATATTGCAATGGTTATTCATTTTAATTAAAACCATTATATACGTAAAATAATATTGATCAATCCCTTTGCTTAACAATTATAAAGCACTGTCAAAGCTAATATTAAATTGTTAGTTCATCATTGTCAACCTGAAAAACCATGAAAACTTAGCAGTGCAATAAACATAAAATATAACCGATATTACATCATATCCTCACATATTCAAGCACCATTAGTATTAGGTATTAAAACAATAAGTCCAATTATATTGTTTCCTCATCAAGGGTCCTGCCAAGGGTGGGTCATGACAGAGAGAAGGTCATATGAGATTACAAATCTATCCAAGTGCTTCAAGATGCATGTGGGTCCCTTTCGTCTGTTTATCCATGTTATCAATCCATTGTTAGGATTGATATCAATCAGGTGGAGATGCCTCAAGTGCTCATGCATTAAATCAGTCATAGTATCCAATGTTCTCATCCCTCCAATATTTTCATCTAAGGAGAGAATGGTATTAAAATCCCCTCCTAGGACAATCTAGTCATTGGAAAATTGGAGCCTAAGATGGTGGATATAGTTCCAATTGCCTTCATTTGTCCTCTATAGCAATGGCTACATATATGTTAATACATAGGATTTGTTGATCCTTTTATCTCCATTATACCTGAAGTCCTATAATACCCCAACTTCCTACAATCACATGCACAACAAATTCCTTTGGATCCCATAGATAAGAGATCCCACCTAATGCTCCTTGAGAGCTAAGAGATTCTACCCAACCCATGGGCCACAATTTCTTAGCAACTATTTCCATCTCCTCTATTGTTAACTTAGTCTCCTAAAGAAAGACTAGGTTTGGCTTATTTCTTTGAATTAACCTCCTAATTTCATTATGTTTGAGAGGATTTTCTTTTATCTCCCTTACATTCCATGAAATGATTCTCATGAGGAGAGGTGGATTAAGAATTTAGTGATAAGAGTCACCTTACCGTCAGAGACAAGATTTTTCCCTACTTTTGCTAAGTAGTGTTGATTTGTCTTGCGTCTCACTTTTTGATTGGTATCCATTTTCATTTTTTTGTGTTTCTCCTATTGTATACCAGACTAATCTTGGGCAGATCCTCCTTCATGATCCTTTGTGTATACCACTAAGGACTTATTAAGGGGGGTTGAGGTGTCTCCTCCTATGTCAATATGAGCAATCCTATGTGTTTCACAAGTATCATTCTCTTCTTTTTTAGCTTCTCACTTATTTTTCTTTTGTTAATATTTGTGATTCAGATTTGTATCCATTTGCCCATTGATCTGATTGTCATCCAAGTATCATTCTCTTATTTTTTGGATCCTTTTTTATTTTTCTTTTGTTGATCTTTGTGATTCAGGTTTGTATTCATTTGCCTGTTGATCTGATTGTCATCCAAGTATCATTCTCTTCTTTTTTGGCTCCTCATTAATTTTTTTTTTTGTTAATCTTTGTGATTCAGGTTTGTCATCCAAATATCATTCTCTTCTTTTTTGACTCCTCACTTATTTTATTTTTGTTGATCTTTGTGGTTTAGATTTATATCCATTTACCTATTGATCTAATTATCATCTATTTCTAACAATGCCTTTTCCCCTAATTTAGATTAACCAAATACTTTAAAAACTAACTCCACCATCGATTCTTTGTCTCCATTCATTTGATATTAGATTCAGATCCATTAAACCTGCATACAATCTTAATTTTCATCATTAAACCTATTCATATCCTTTTTCAATCTCAATTTCAGATATTTTTTCAACCTCAACATATATACTATAAGAGACAAATTCTTGTCTTCATTTGATCTTATTATTGTTTTAAAAAATTTAGATTTGGCTTCATTGACTCTCCATACAATTTTATTCTAAATATTTATCATTAAACTTATTCATATCCTTCTTCAATTTTGATTTTAGATCCTTTTCAACTTTATAGAAAAAGAAAAGACAATATTAATATGGAAAGAAATTTCAATAAAAAAATATACCATTACATTTATATTATTATATTAATTAGTTAAAAAGTAACAAGATCAATTCCCATATACATACCTAAAATATTAATAAAACTTTATATTATTATATTAATTAGTTAAAAAGTAACAGGATCAATTCCCATATACATACCTAAAATATTAATAAAACTAAAAAATTCTACAGGAACCAAAAACTACACTTTTTACTCACTCCCACACATACACTAATGATGGAGAATAAACTTTGTTCCTCGTATTCTTTTCTTTTGAAATAAGGAAAATTAACTTTATTGATGCGCTCGAATCGTCCAAGGGAAGGTAAAGCAGAAAGCAACACACCGCAAGAATGTCTATAAATTATCCTTGTTAAGCATATGTCAATGGATCCCCTCTCTCTCCCTGTCATGATGGCGAGCAAGAGTTACAGAGACAATGGGCGAGGAAGGCTTGGCCAGATGGAGGTTTGCCCGCAAGAGCTCAGATTCACGCAGGACTCCATCAAAAATAAGTTCAAGCCGCCTTATGACGAGACGCGCATAGACGAGGCAGTCGAACAAATCAGAAAAAAGCTGCTCTCGCCACAGCAATTTAAGCCCCTGAATGTCGTTAAGCACAACGGCATATTGTGGTCTCTTGATAACAGAAGGCTCTGGGTGTTCAGAAAAGCTGGAGTGGAGCTCGTCACAGTGAATTTGGTTTCAACAAATTTCTTGTAAAGATCAATTAAATTCTTCAGAGAATTGAATCCCCGCTTGCAAACACAATATTCTAGTGCTACATATTTTCCACGCGTCCGGGGACCGATCAGGGCAACCGAAATTGTTAGCGTTGAGAATATGGAGGTCAAGCTTGAACAAGCTCAGCTCAGAGAGGTAAGCGAAGAAGCCAAGGTTAATGTTCCGTCTTATTTGCCTCCATCTTCTCATGCTTTACCGCCAAAAACAATTGAAGTGACGCCGAGGGTATGTGGATCCAGCAACCTTCCTGTTCTGTCTAATTTGCCTTCATTTCTTAAAGATTCACAGCCAGAAAACGTTGGAGTGGTACCAAGTGTAAGCGGAGAATGCAGCAAAGGTCGTGCTTCGCTGAATGTACGTCAATTTCCTAAAGAATGTCGCCCAAGCATGGCTGCAGGGGTACCGAGGGTACAGCCAAAAAGTGGAACAATTGGAGTGGCGCCGAGGGTATGTAGATCCAGCAACGTTCCTATACCTCCATTTCTCAAAGATTCACGGCCAGAAAACGTTGCAGTTGTACCAAGTGTAAGCGGTGGATGCAACAAAGGTAGGGTTTCGGTGAGTATACCTCAATTTCCTAAAGAATGTTGCCCAAGCATGGCTGCAGGGGTACCGAGGGTACAACCAAAGAGTGCAACAATTGGAGTGGCGCCGAGGGTATGTAGATCCAGCAACATTCCTGTACCTCCATTTCTCAAAGATTCACGGCCAGAAAACGTTGCAGTTGTACCAAGTGTAAGCAGTGGATGCAACAAAGGTAGGGTTTCGGTGAGTATACCTCAATTTCCTAAAGAATATTGCCTAAGCATGGCTGCAGGGGTACCGAGGGTACAACCAAAGAGTGCAACAATTGGACTGGCGCCGAGGGTATGTAGATCCAGAAACGTTTCTGTACCTCCATTTCTCAAAGATTCACGGCCAGAAAACGTTGCAGTTGTACCAAGTGTAAGCGGTGGATGCAACAAAGGTAAGGTTTCGGTGAGTATACCTCAATTTCCTAAAGAATGTTGCCCAAGCATGGCTGCAGGAGTACCGAGGGTACAACCAAAAAGTGCAACAATTGGAGTGGCGCCGAGGTTATGTAGATCCAGCAACGTTCCTGTACCTCCATTTCTCAAAGATTCATGGCCAGAAAACGTTGCAGTTGTACCAAGTGTAAGCCGTGGATGCAACAAAGGTAGGGTTTCGGTGAGTATACCTCAATTTCCTAAAGAATGTCGCCCAAGCATGGCTGCAGGGGTACCGAGGGTACAACCACAGAGTGGAACAATTGGAGTGGCGCCGAGGGTATGTAGATCCAACAACGTTCCTGTACCTCCATTTTTCAAAGATTCACGGCCAGAAAATGTTGCAGTTGTACCAAGTGTAAGCGGTGGATGCAACAAAGGTAGGGTTTCGGTGAGTATACCTCAAATTCCTAAAGAATGTTGCCCAAGCATGGCTGCAGGGGTACCGAGGGTACAACCAAAGAGTGCAACAATTGGAGTGGCGCCGAGGGTATGTGGATCCAGCAACGTTCCTGTACCTCCATTTCTCAAAGATTCACGGCCAGAAAACGTTGCAGTTGTACCAAGTGTAAGCCGTGGATGCAACAAAGGTAGGGTTTCGGTGAGTATACCTCAATTTCCTAAAGAATGTTGCCCATGCATGGCTGCAGGGGTACCGAGGGTACAACCAAAGAGTGGAACAATTGGAGTGGCGCCGAGGGTATGTGGATCCAGAAACGTTCCTGTACCTCCATTTCTCAAAGATTCACAGCCAGAAAACGTTGCAGTTGTACCAAGTGTAAGCGGTGGATGCAACAAAGGTAGGGTTTCGGTGAGTATACCTCAATTTCCTAAAGAATGTTGCCCAAGCATGGCTGCAGGGGTACCGAGGGTACAACCAAAGAGTGGAACAATTGGAGTGGCGCCGAGGGTATGTGGATCCAGCAACTTTCCTGTTCCGGTCCAGGATCCAGCACTGTGGCCTAAATCCTGCTCTCTTCGCTCTCCCAAAGAAGCTAGCTTTCTCCAAGGAGTTGGAAACAAGACCGCCCCCATGCATCTCCGGCAACAGAGGAAGTCCAAGACCGAGGAATGAGGAGCCAAGGCAGCCAAAGGAGAACCTGCATTTCTAGCAGGTTCTCACTCACAGTCTTGTTTTCTATTTTTAGTTTGTTGAACTCAATTTATTTTGAACTTGAATAAGTTAAATTCCACTTTTTTGTGTTTTTTTTCAGTTTATAGTTCCCTAAACAGTTTGTAGTTCCTTAAACTCAGTTTATTTTGGCGTTGAGTTTTCAATCGCTATTGTTTTCTGTTTCCTAAACAATTTGTAGTTCCTTAAACTCAGTTTATATTCTGGCGTTGAGTTTTCAATCGCTATTGTTTTCTGTTTCGTAAACAATTTGTATTCCATATACTCGGTTTATATTCTGGCGTTGAGTTTCCAATCGCTATTAATTTCTCAACTTTTAAAACTCAAAATTAAAATAACCCATTTTAAACTAACAAATATTTAATAAATAACTTATTTCAAATTAACAAACATTTAATAATATATTCTTCATATTTAAATACCACCATTATTTTTAGTTTCAGTGGTGTACTTTTTATGTTTAAATAGCACCTATTTAAACTAATATAAAGTTACTTTTTAAAAAAAAGTTGGCCGTTGCTTCTCCGTTCCTTCTCCGTTGCATGCTATTTATAATTTAGGACGGTGGTGTGTACAGAGGCTGTCGTAATTTTGCTTATCGATGTGTTTAGTATAGTCACAAAGCTTTTTACATAAAGAGCAGACATATTATGCATGTAAATACTCTCTATTTTTGTAGATTACTGTGAGAAATTTTAAAATTGGGTGGGTATTTTTATTTTAATATAATATTTTATTAGGGTGAGAGTTGAGTTTATTAATAAAGGTTGTTGGGTATCCTATCTCACAATGATTTTTCATAAGGGTGGAAGCTTATTAATAAGGTTAGTTGGGCATCCTTATCCTCACCTTTCATAAGGGTGAGATTTGAGGTTATCAATAAAGGGCAAACACATAACATCCCTATCTTTCCATGACCTCTCATAACGGCAACAATTGAGCAAATCAATAAGGATTAAACACATACCCATCCCTCATACACTGGTCCACACTAAATTTGAACCTTAAACCTCCTAAACAACAAAACCCAAACTGTTAAGCTATCCTTAAGACTAATAAATATTCTACTTGATAAAAAAAAGTATTTAGTTATTACGAAGGTTTGTATTTAGTTTAGTACTATTTATGATGGCCTTTATGGATGATGTGTAAAATATCTTCCAGACTTGGAAAAAGAATAGCCATAATGTTTTCCCATATGGATGATGTGTAAAATATCTTCCAGACTTGGAAAAAGAATAGCCATAATGTTTTCCCATATGGATGATGTGTAAAATATCTTCCAGACTTGGAAAAAGAATAGCCATAATGTTTTCCCATTTTCCATACCGAGGAGGAGGAGGACAGATCTTTCAGGCACGGGTGATTTCATAGATAAAACTTTTCATTTCATAGGTACACATTTATTAACAATTGAAACTTTGTTCGAACCGTTGGAAATATGAATCTTCTACATAAGAATTAGAAAAAGTAAACAACACTATCAATTAGTATAATACATTTATTATTTTTTTTGGTAGGTAAAAAATATTTTATTGCTTTACGGGTTGAAGGGTCCCGTCCCTATTACATCAGTAGCAAAATGAGACACCTGAGGCCTCCATTGGCAACAACCAAAAACCAGCTTACCAAATACAATTCCACCACATACAACATATCTTATATTCGAAAGACAACCCTTAAGATAAGGGACACAAAACAAAAAGATACAGCTGAAGGACATACACCAGACAGTCCACCTGTCTATCCGACATCCTCTCAGGTTACTGGGATTTCTTGTTCTTTTTCTGTCGAGCAGCGTCATCCTGATTAACAGAGAGTCAGCTTTCCACATCCTGATTCGCTTGGGAGATAACTTCTTGAGGGAAATCTTCTTCCCAGACGATCAAGTTTGACTGATTAACAACTTTGTTAGCGAGAATGTCAGCCACTTTGTTGGCTTCCCTAAGAACATGGTTGATCTGACTTTGGGGGTTGTTGTTGAGGAGTAATTGGCACTCCTGAATTATATTCTGAATGTTCTTCCCCCCTGAGCTGTTGTTGGTAATGTGGCCAATAATCACAGATGAGTCACCTTCAAAGATGATTGGCTTGGGAAAGGTTCTACTTTCCACGATGCTCCTCCATAGGGCTCTAGCTTCTGCATAATTATTGGTTTGGGTCCCCAAATTTTTTGAGAATGCTTTGATTATGCTTCCTGTGTGGTCTCTGATGACACCTCCTGCCCCAGCTCTCCCTGGATTTCCCTTTGAAGCACCATCAAAGTTGACTTTGAGCCATCCCTAGGGGGAGGGGTCCATTTAGCCAGGGTTCGGGAGTTACCAGTCTTCTGGATTCTGCTACAGTCTGTGGGAATCTTAAGGGAAGCAAAAAGAAGGGATTCCAACCCATAGTTGGGAACCTCTTCGCACGGAATCAGACTACTATTTTTGATAGCTAGGGATAGTGCTCTGTTGACAACATCTTCCGGATTCTTGGTATCCTCTTTGAATATGCGGTTATTACGTTCCAACCAAATTTTCCAGACCGCATGGTGAAGCATGGAACTCCATAGGAATCGAAGTCTAGAGTTTTTGAAAATTCCTGGCCATTGAATGAACATTTCAGCAACAGTCTTGGGCCGGGTCCAGCAGACCTGGAATTTGTTGATCAAAATGGATAACACATTATCGGCAAAGGGGCAGTCCAGGAGGAGATGTTGTGTGGATTCCCAAGCTTTAGTACAGAGGTAGCACCTATTGGGGACTATAATTCCTCTACGAATCAAGTTGTCAGTGGTCAGAATTTTGTTATGAGCAGCAAGCCAACAAAAATGTGCCACTTTTGGGATCAACAGCTTGAGCCACACACTCTTGGCTAGAGTCTGGCTGTCATCTTTCTTGGTGCCAATAAAAGTGTTTTCTAACATCTGGGCAGCAGTTTTGACCGTGAATTCCCCATCACTCGACCCCTTCCAACAACGTTCATCCTCCTTCAGGGTCTGGGGTATGAAGTTAGCTTTGAAGATGTCCATGAGAGTGGCGAGGCCTTTGTTAATCACATCATTCTTAATTCTAAACTGAACCTTTTTCCAACCGTGGGATCCTTGGTCAGAAGTGATGAAATCGACAACATGAGCTCCATACTTCCTATCGATGAGGTGCTTAATGGGGGCTAAGTTGGGATCACTGATGAGTGGTTCTTTTCTGGCCCACGCATCTTCCCAAAAATTGATGGTCTTACCATCTCCTAGTTGCCACCAAGATCCCTGTTGAACCAGCTGCTTAGTGTGGCTGATGGATTTCCAAAAGTGGGACCCATAGCGAGGGGTCTCTGTTTCAAGGAATGAGTGTTGTTGCAGGTATTTCCTTTTGACAATGGTCACCCACTCTATTTTAGCATTTGTAACCACCTTCCAAGCCTGCTTAGCCAGGAGGGCTTGATTTGTGATGGTTATACGTCGCAATCCCAGACCTCCCATGTCTTTAGGAGAGCAGACTTTGTTCCAGGCTACTAAGTGAAACTTCTTGTGATTAGCATTACCCGACCACAAGAACTATTTTTGGAGTTTTTCAATAGCTTCTCCTACCGCAGCAGGGATTTTGAACACTGACAAAAAGTAGGTGGGGATGCTCTGTAGGACCGACTTGACCAAAGTCGCTTTGCCTGCACTGGAGAGTAGGGCCCCCTTCCATCCTGCCAACTTCTTATGAATCTTGTCAGTGACATTGTTCCACATTTTTTGTTGAGGCCTCCCCTTGAACATGGGTAGGCCCAGATAAGATGTTGGAAAATCAGCAATGGAGCACCCCAATATGCTCGCAATCTTGGCCTGTCGTCTAGCAGGGGTGCTGATGAAATGAAGCTTACTTTTGGTGTAGTTGATCTTTTGCCCAGCTGCTTCCTCATACAGATTGAGAATACCCTTGATGTTTTTGGCTTCAGAGACTGAAGCTTTAGTTGTCAGCAAGGTGTCATCCACAAATTGTTGGTGGGTGATGGGATTTAAACCTGAGGCTGCCTTGATACCAGAAATCAAGTTTCTGTGACAAGCATTCTTAATGGTTATGTTGAGACTCTCCGCCAGGATGATAAAGAGGATGGGGGAAAGAGGGTCCCCCTGTCTTAGCCCCTTGGTGCTAGGAAAATATCCGACAACGGACCCATTCACCAGGACCGAGAACCAAGAAGAAGAGACACAATTAGAAATCAGATTTACCCAAGATTCATGGAAACCAAATTTGAGGAGGATTTTGAACAGAAATTCTCGATTCACTCGGTCAAAGGCCTTATTCATATCAAGTTTCAGAAAGAAGGAAGCAGAGTTAGCATTGTAGGCAGAGTGGATCAGCTCGTGGATGGTGATAACCCCATCCAAGATGTTTCTGCCTTTGACAGTACTTCCCTGGCAGTGGTCAATGATGGTAGGAAGGATCCCAGTGAATCTATTGGCCAGGGCTTTGGACAGAACTTTGTAGATTACATTGCAGAGACTGATGGGCCGATAATCAGATAGAGACTGGGAATTGGACCCCTTGGGGATGAGGACCAGGAAAGTGGAATTAATGTCTCTGGGAATGGATCTGGAATTCTGCATGTCAGAGATGGCCAGGCACAGGTCAGGTCCCACAATGTCCCAGAAGGTTTGGAAGAACCTTGGGGAAAAGCCATCGGGTCCGGGAGCTTTGTCAGGCTGCATTGAGAAGAGGGCTTGGTGGATTTCTTTGTGGGATAGGGGGCTGAGGAGGAACTCATTGGTTTCATCGGGAATGGTATTGGAAATGTTCTCAAGCAGGGAATCCATGGCCACGGGGGAGGAAGTGGGGGGGGAGGCAAGGAGGTCTTTAAAGTGGCTGACGGCTTCATCCCTGATGTGGTGGATATTAGAGATAAGGGTCCCATCCTGCTTAGTAAGGCTTTTAATCCTGTTACAGCCCCTGTGCCTTAGAGTGGATATGTGAAAAAACTTGGAGTTGGAGTCTCCTTCCCTGAGCCAGAGTTGTCTCGACTTTTGGTGCCAAAAGGTTTCTTCCTTACTCAGGGTGTTGTGGTATTCAGAGAGCAGTATCCTCTCTTCACTTCTGAGACTGTCATCACCCTGGCCTCTTTGAAAACTATCCTCAATTTGCCCTAATCTGGTTTTGATGTTCTGCTTGGTTTCAAAGATGTTTTGGAAGGTTTCTCTATTCCAGACTTTGAGATTCTCTTTGACCCATCTGAGTTTCTGCATAAACTGGTTAGAGGTTGTCCCTGGAAAGCTTACCTGCCACCATTCTGCTATTCGATTTTTGAGATCCGGGTGGTGAGTCCACATGGATTCAAACCAAAAAGGGGTCTTGAACTGAGGCTTGCTACCAGTCTCGAAGAGGAGCGGGCTGTGATCAGACCCAATCTTCGGGAGAGCCTGCAGACTGGCATCACCGAAGAGGGGGAGGGCTTCTTGGGAGAGCAACACCCGATCAAGGTGCTCTTGGATAAGATTGTTTCCCATCCGTCTGTTACTCCAAGTGAACCTGAGGCCTTGAATCGGAACATCCATAAGGGCATTACTGTCAACAAACTGTCTCAAGTCCTTTATATCCCTGTTAGTAACTGCATTTCCTCCCTTCTTGTCATAGAATTGAAGAGGGGAGTTAAAATCCCCTGCTAGAACCCATGGAATATTGGCAAAGGCCTGTCTCATCTGGGTGAGGGTGTTCCACAACATCGTTCTTCCCGGAGCAGTATTGGGAGCATAGATGTTGGACATAATCCAAGAAGTCTGGGAGCTGAGGTCGTGAAACAGGATATTAGACAACCTGTCATGACCAGAAATAAATCTACCCTCGACTACGGATGGGTTCCAAAGGCACAAGAGCCCACCTGCAGTGCCAAAAGTTGGGGAGTAGACAAAATCACAATTTTTCTAGATGATTTTGGCTATCCTAGGCGAAAGTTGATTGTCCAATTTAGTTTCTTGAATGAGAAAAATTGTGGGGTTGTAATCTCTCCGCATGGCTGCAACCAATCTCTGCTTGGCTGCCCCATTCAGTCCTCTCGCATTCCAGGAGAGGACTTTCATTTGGAACTTTTGGAGGTTTTCTTGCCCCCTTTGCCTTGTTGTGCAGGGGGTTTGGGTCTTTGGTTTTCATCCTTGATAGAACTGACATTTTCTTGGAACAGGGTTCTCTGCGTACCATTTGCTATATCCTCGGTTGTGTCCCGATTTTGGCGTTCAACGTCGGAAGGCCTACCTTTCTTTCTGTCTGCTCCCACATCCATTTGGGACCTTCTGAAGCTGCGAGTTTGTTTGGGACTTCGATGGTCAGGGGATTCTGGGGCGGCCTGATCGCTATCAGAATTGACATCGATAGAGGAGGATAGGGAAGTCGGAAAGCCAGACTCTTCAAGGGGTGGGTACAGGGCTGTGGATAACGGTGACCGGAGGGGTTTTTGTGATGGGCTCTGGGGGACATTGTTGGACTTGGGGATCTGCTCCTGAAGGGGGGAACATGGAATATTCTGAATGGGCATGGGGTCAGGGGGCCCCGGAGGGGAATTGATATGTTTTGGGGATGGAGGGACAGGAATTTCACCTTGTTCAAAGACCTCATTGGTTCCAGAATCTTTAAGTAAATCAAATTTATTAGCAGTGGTGAAAGAGGAACTTGCCTTTTGGAGAGCTTGAGCTTGATCTTGAAGCGGCTGGTTCTGCTGCGCATTCCTCCTGGCTTGCCATTGACTGCTAGTTTCCTTCTGACTGGTTCTTAGCTGCGGATGCCCACTTGGCTGGGAATCTTCATTAGGGTTTCTGTGCTTAGGGCATTGAGAAGGGAGGTGCCCTTGCGACTGACAATATGGACAAAAAGCAGGTTTGTTTTCGAAGATCAGCGGTTGCCTTCGCCTGAAATCCTCGTATATAAGATTGAGGTGATCTGGAAGTTGCGATTCCAGATTCACATTTACACAGATGCGGGCCTGGGTTAGGCGCGTTCTGGCACGGGTAGCTGGGTCAATAGCTACCAAATCTCCAAAAGCCCTAGCCAGACCTCGGAGAGCATCCTCGTAGAAAAAATGTGCAGGGAGGTTGGGGAGGCGGACCCAAATGGGAGCGAAATTGATGTTCTGAGAGTCGGGGTCAAAATTTGGTTCCCATTTTTTGAGGAACAGACTTCGTCTTCCGAAGAACCAAGGACCTCCGGAAATAATACGCTCTGCATCCTCCCGGGTATTCAGCTGAATCATAAAAAAACCTCTAGTCATTGCCGAAAGACCCAAATTTCCCATAACTTTCCATTTCGAAGTAGCCCACCGCCGAATCGCATCCATGTCTGGGCGCCCTCCTACGAACTTTCCCACTAATGAGAAGGAATCGCGAGATGCATAATCTTCCATGAGGTGTTTAGGGCACAACACATCGCTGCCTTGCAGAATGAAATCCATCGATCCGCTAGGGGGCAGTCTAGGATTTTGTTGCAAACATTCTGCGTAAGATTTTTTCGGTCCGCCCAATTTATCGGGAGGTTTTTTCCCCCGTTCAATGTCGTTGTGGGAGGCTCCATTTTTATTCCCCCCCCAAAACCCCCTCGTCGTGGCGTTGCGGGCTTCTTCCTCCTGCGAAACCTGCTTCTCAGGGTTCCGGTCTTCGATCGCCGAAACCATCGCTCGCTCGTCAAAAATCATAATACATTTATTATAATTTATATAAATTGATTTTATTAAATGAGCCAATCTTCATATATTTTAGGAATGATATATTTACGTTGAATAAGAATTACTTACATTGAATGAGCATGCTTTAATTTAATATATCATATATTTATAGTATTATAAGAATTTTAATTATAGATTGTTTACATGAAGATAAGAACCAAAAGTAAGAAGGAAGCATAAGAAAGGAATAAGAAGTAAAGTGTGATTAAGGAATAAGTATCATTTTTGTTTAGATGTTAGAAAAAACTCAAAAATTAAAGGATTTATATGAAAAAATTTAGATAACATGGCAAGAAAGTCATTTTCAGAAGTCTTTACTAAAAGCAAGGATGTCTTATGTAGAAGTATGGATGCCTTAGTTAGCAATAAGAGGAAAAACATATATATGGAAAATCCTATCCAAGTAATAGATACTACACCAGAAGTGATTATCAAGGATCAGATGATTGAGCATGGTAAAAAGTTTTTTAAAACTAGAAGGTTAATATGTAAGTTCCATGGATACTAGTCAAGTTTTTTTGAGATTCAAAATTGGATCAAGTGGAAGTGGGGACTGAATTCAAATTACTTGACTTTTCTTCTAGAAAGATATTTTCTCATTAACTTCACCAGTTCATAAATAAGGGCTAAACGAATGGATAGAGGTATTTGGTTTAGGGGCAAAGATGCATTATATTTAAGACAATGGAGTGAGATTTTTTTTGTGGAGATAAATACCATTATAGGGCTTTTGGTGCAGATTAGGCTTTTTGGACTTCCTTATCAACTCATCAGTAACGAGGTTTTGAAGAATATTGACAATACTCTTGGCAAGTTCATCCAAGAGGGACTAACTATTAAGGAGAGAAGGTATGTTTATACACTCGAAAATGTGATTCCATGTATATCTCACATTCCTTTACCATAATCCATTAGGATTAAATGTGATTCAAGAATGACATCAATAGGTGGATTAAAAAATGAATTCCAATGTCACAAATATCATGAAACGAGACACATGGCAAGAGATAGCACAATGAAAATAATGGAGAAAGAGATGGGAAATTTTGGGTATGAGACAAACTTTAATGTGAAACAAGGAGCTTATATAATAGGAGAAGTTGGGTTAAATCAAAGCTTTTCCACTCCTAAGAAAGTGGCAAGAAAAAACCCTCTATGTCATCAAAGGGTAAAGGCCATTATAGTTCATTGGAATCAACCATTAGAAGAAAAAGTGACAGAAGGGATGAGGAGTATAATGTATAATTTCAAATATGAAAGGAGCTAAAGGTGTGAAGGAAGATGGGGAGGAAAATTTTAAAGCAAATGAAGAGGGAGAGGCAAATTTTATATCTAATTTGGTGAAGGAGGTCAAGGTTAATCAAGGTAATTTACCTTCATTTTTCTCAAGTAGCATAAAATATTCTCCTTGGAATAAAAGTTAAAGTATTACAAAGTGTATTAGTTGCACTTTGGAGTTTCAAGAGCAACACAATAGAGAAAAGCATATGGAGGATATCTAAGGAAATTTAGGGTTTCCATGACAACATAAGCAAGTAATGACTATAGAGGATCATCCATACACTTTAGGGTTTTAAAGGTAACATAAAGAAGAAAGTGTTTATGAGGTTATTCATTGCATTTCAAATTCTTTAGGAAAACTTAAATATTTAGAAGATAAATCTCATTATGGATAATATGGAAAAATAGGAGATATTGATGAAGATAAGTGTTTGTGGGAATGAAAAAATAAGAGGAAGGTCATCAAAGCACGAACAAAGAAATAAAGAAACTCAAAGGGATATCAATTTGGGAAGCCAAACAAAAATATCACAGGTGTTACAAGAAGTGAGGTTAAGCCCACTACTAAAAATAAAAAGTGATGATGATGAAAATGATATCATGAAATATTAGGGGTATGAAAAAGATCCCTAAAAAAAGAGTTATTAAAGAAATAACATGTTACTATAGTTGATATTATTATAATACAAGAAACAAAATTAAGTGGCGAAGAATGTAAGGATGCATTCAAAAATATTTGGAAGATGGATGATTATCTAGCAATTTCTTGTACATGAGCTTTATACGGTATTGCAACAATATGGGACAAATGCAAATGGGATTAGCAATTGTTAGAAGAAAAAAACAATTGGGTTGTTAGACTACTTTGTAGGAAAGAGGAAAACATCAAAGTTGGGGTTATAAAAGTATATGCTCCAAATATAGTTACTCCTTGTGAAAGATGTTGGAAGGACCTTAGCATATTTTTATCAAACACAATGATGATTCATTGTGATCTATATATTCTTGAGGGTGACTTCAACACTGTTTTATCTCCTTTGGAAAAGAAGGATAATATTCTCTGATGGTCAAAATTAATACAAGATTTTGCTTTATTTGTCAATTTAAAAAACCTTTAGGATGTTAGTACTTCAAGTTTTCAATATACATGGGATAATAGATGTATGGGGTTAACTCATTAGCATAGACTAGATTTGTGTTATCTAACAAATGGTTGCAAATAGAGTATAAAGTATCTTTAGATATTTTATTTCGAGCAAGATCATATCACAAACCCATTTTGACTTGTGATTTACTTAATAGTTGTTACCCAAAGCCATTTTATTTCCAATCTATGTGGCTCCAAGATCCTAATTTCTTCACCCGGGTGTTGTAGGTGAGTTGGAGAGGAGAGGGCAATCCTCCAAGGGAGGTCCCAGGTTCAAATCTCCACCCTACCAAAAAGCTGAATTGGGTATCCAAAATCCAATTGATAATGTTGGTGCGGGCAGGTTCGAGTGCGACTCCCGGGTGACTTTGACAGTGTAGAACCCCCTGTTCATGGTCTCTCAGACCAAGGTGACCCCGCAAGGGGTTTTTCGCTTTAAAAAAAAAAATAAAGATCCTAATTTCTTCCATATGGTTATGTTACAATGATATAAAACAAATTTTGATAGAACATATATGTACATGTTTGTTCAAAATATGAAATATTCAAAGTAGCAAATGAATATTTGGAATGTAAAATCTTTTGGTAACATTTTTAAAGAAAAAAAGGAAATTGAATCCAAGCTCAAAAATTTACAAGAGATAATAGGATTCTTATGCGAAAGAAAAATAATTACTTTTTATTATCATAAGGTATTGAAAAATGAGGAGTCATATTGTTTTCAAAAAATCTAGGAATAAATGGCTCAAGGAAGGAGATAGAAATATATATTTTTTCGTGTTACAAAAAAATAATTTTATATTTTCATCACATCAAGAATATTTTAACTATAGATGGAAGAAAATTTGAAGAAGAAGAATATAGATGGAAGGAATGTATTATTTCAAAAATATTTTATCAAATACTAGGCAAGATAAGAAGGCACATTATAAGCTTTTGTAAAATATTCCATCAATTATAACAGAAGGATAAAATGAAAGTTTTATGAAAAATATATCTTTGAAGGAGCTATATGAAACATTTTTCTCTTTCCATCCTAATGAAGTACATGGACTTGATGGATTTCTTGTAAATTTTTTCAAAATTTTTTGGATTTATGGAAGAGTGATATGTTAGTTGTAGTTGAAGAGGCTTGAAAAGGAAGACTATAATAAGTGAGACAAATTCCATTCTTCTTACATTGGTTCCCAAGAAAGGCAAGATAAAATATTTTGATAATTTTTATCCAAGAAGCCTTTGTAATATCATTTGTAACTTTATTTTAAAAATCATAGTAAACAAATTGAAAGACATTCTAGATTATGTTATTTTAGAGGAATGAGGTGATTTTGTTCATGGTAAACAATTTCTTGATGGTATAAACATTGTACAGGAGGCCATAAATTCTATTCATTATATGAAACAATCAGAGATGCTTGTGAAATTAGATGTGAATAAATATTCTCAAAATTTTTGGTTTTGATTATAGTTGGTGTCAATGGATTAAATGTTGTTATAGCACTGTAAAATAATTTTGATCAATGGTTCTCCTACTAGTTACTTAAGTTATCTTATGCACTTTGCCAAGGTGATCCTCTATCTCCTCATCTATTCGCTATTCTTGTGAAGGCATTAGGGAGAGATTTATGAGTTTTCAAAGAGGCATGCAAGTCTAGCAAAGGGTTCTTGAGGGAAAAACTACTCTGCTAGGGTTTGATGAAGAAAAATTGCTCTGCGGGGATGGCAGCAACTTTCGGAGGAGGTCTAAAAAATTGGAGGAATGTTGTGATGGCATCGGGTCCGGCATAGAGTGTGCATGCTCGTGATATTTTTTCATCTGAAAATGACTGGAAGGAATAGGCTTTTCCAGTGCATGTCGAGAACCGCTTGTTAAAGAACAATGGATGTTTGGAACGATGTGAAGCCAGGCCAGTTCTAGTGGTTCAACTAGACTCGGTGGCAAAAGATGTGGAGTATGTAACCAAACATGCCCTTATTGGCAAATTTTTGGGCATCCGAATTTCTCTCCCCTTTGTGGAGGCTTGTGTCAGGAAGACTTGGAATCCTGAAGGTGATGTGGAGGTGATGTTGAGTGCGAACAACTATTTTATGGTGGTTTTCTCTTGTATTGCAGATCGTAACAAAGCATTTGAAGGGGGTCCTTATTTCTATAACCAAGTGGGACTCTTTCTTAAACCCTGGCATGTGGGTTTCAACCCATCAGAGGAGCGGCCGTCGTGGGTTTCAGTATGGGTGTGGCTTCCATGGCTACCATTGGAATTCTAGAGAACTGATATCTTGCATAAGATTGCCCTTCTGCTTGGGAAGTCGGTTGGACCGTCACAACATACAATGGATAAAAAGGTAATCTCTATTGCTCGTATTTGTGTTGAAATTGACTTAAATAATCCTATTGTAGATTCTATTGAAATACGATTTGGATCAACTACATGGGTTCAAAAACTTGACTATGAAACTCTTCCATTTCGTTGCTGGATTTGCCGTGAATATGACCACCTGCAAAGAAAATGCCCTAAGTTTGTCTCATCTGTGGCTTCAAATCCTGGGCCCTCTCGGTTTGGACAAATTTTGGATAAAGGAAAAGCCCCGATAAAGGAAGGGGAACGGTATAAGGAAGGTTTTGTTCCGGTAAAATCCCAAAACAGAGGACGAAGGGCAAACAAAGACCTTAAGGATAGCCACCCAGATGCTCTACTCAATAGTTTTGAAATATTAGATGATCTTGATCAGTGTATGGAGATACTTGAAACGTCGCTACCTGATGTAAATATAACAAGGCCAAATCAGATGTCTCTTCTTGAGGGGGAACTTAAGGAATCAAATCTAGGGGGTTTAAATGAAGAACAAAGGGCTTTGGATCTAAGTATAGGGGACATGGTTGGGTCTAGCCCTATAAGGGAAACTATTTTAGAAAGTGGTACAGATTTAGTTATGCCCTCTCCTACTCAGGAACTGATGCAGTCATCCTTGGACTACAAAACTCCTATGGTGTTGGGATTGCAGCAAAAAATAATTAAAAAAAAAATTCGGATAAGAATATGAAGGTGGGTCGGAAGAAGGACCAAGATAAAATTAAGTTAATGGGGGAGACTTTGGTGGAGTCAGGCTTGGTGAGAACATTGGACTCCCATTTTTATAACCCCCAAAAATGATTATCCTCTCATGGAATGTAAGGGGGTTGAATAACATCCCTAGACAAAAAGTTGTTCATGATTTGGTTCGTGTGCATTCTCCGAATGTGGTGTTTATTTAGGAGACTAAATTGGCTATTGATAGTATGTTCAATATTACTCCCAAGTTGTGGATAAGGGGTCAATGCTAGTGTATTGGTGCATGTGGATATGCTGGTGGTGTCACTTGTTTATGGGATCCGGTTAAGATATCCCCTCTTACTTGGATTTCCAGTAGATGGTCTATTTCAATGGTCGGGCATGATAATGAATCTAGTGAAATCATCCTACTTACAAATGTGTATGCTCCTATTGATTACTATGGTAAAGTGAATTTGTGGAAGCACATTTGCTTTGTGAGAAGTTTGGTTCCCCTGTACCTATTCATTTTGTTTGGAGACTTCAACTCTATCACTTGTCTAGAGGAGAAACGTGGTGGGGTGGACCGTCTCAAGCCTTTTTCTTTTGTCTTCAGTGCTCATATCTAGGCCCTAAACTTGGTTGACATCAAGCTAGATAATGGGATATTTACTTGGCACAATAGAAGGTGTGGGGAAGCTTCCATCTCAGAGAGACTGGATAGGTTTTTGATATCTAGTTATTGGATGGGTAATAACAGAGGTGCTAGTTCTGTGATTCTGGAGGGTAGGGGATTTGATCATTGGCATATAAAACTCTCTTCTTTGGAGTTAGGGCTAAAAAATAATCTTTCCTTTAAGTTTCAACTTATGTGGCTTCGTGATCCTAAGCTTCATGATTTCATGCGAGGCTGGTGGACCACTGGCAAACCTCCTCATGGCACCGCTATGTATTCCTTTATGAAGCGACTACAATTTGTAAAACATAAATTGAAGAGATGGAATAGATTGAATTTTGGGAATCTTTCCTTGGCTAAGCTGGAAGCTCTTAGGAGGATGGAAGAAGCTTCAAGGAATATTAGATATCAGGGATTCACGAAGGAGCTTCTTGTTGAGGAATCTGAGGTTGCGAAAGACCTTGTTGAATGGGAACTGAGGGAAGAATTTTTTTGGAAACAAAAATCTTGAGTAGATTGGCTTCAAGAAGGGGATAGGAACACAACCTTCTTTTATAATTCAGTTAAGGCTCGCTGTAATGGTAACCTGATTACCTCTTGTGATTTCTGAGGGTGCCCTGCTCTCTTATTTTAGGGATATTTCAGAAGAGACTAAGAGGTATTTTTCCTCTCTCTTCAAGGAGGACTCCCTATCAGATGATGAGAATGAAAAGCTTATTCTAAACTCGTATTCTAGGTGATTGTTTCTAGAGAGATGAATGAGCACTTGATGGGTCCAATTTCCCTTGAGGAGTTGGAAAATGTTGTATTCAATATGAAAAAATGAAAAGCCCCAGGTCCAGATGGATTCCTGATTGAGTTTTATCAGGAGTTTTGATCTTTTGGAGGTGGTCCATGAGTCCCAAAAGAACAAACAGATGCTAAGGGCTCTAAATGCTACCTTTGTGGTGCTTATACCTAAAAAAGAGGGAGCAAATTCCTTGGATATGTTTAGGCCTATTGCTCTCTGCATGATGTGTATAAGATCATCACAAAAATTATTGCTAAGAGGTTGAAGATATGGTTGAGAAAAATTATCTCTGAGGAGCAAGGAGAGTTTGTTGCTGGCTGAAAAATCTTGGATGGGGTTGTTATTGCTATAGAAGCTATTCACTCGATGGAAACTTCTAAGGAGAAAACTATGTTCATTAAGTTGGACATGGCCAAAGCCTATGATCGGGTCGGATGGTCCTTTCTTCGGAAAGTTCTTGCTGCTTTTGGATTTGAGGAGGAATGGATTAGATGGGTGATGAGTTGTGTTTCTTCTTCCTCATTCTTTGTTCTTGTTAAAAATGAGCCATCAGAGCTGTTTGAGGCCTCAAGGGGATTGAGGCAAGGAGATCCTTTATCTCCTTATTTGTTTATCATTATGGCGGAAGGGTTGGGAAGATTGCTCAAATCTCAAGTCATGCAAGGTCTCATTCAGGGGTGGAAGTGGGATAGTAGTTTGCAACCTCTTTTCCACCTTCAATTTGTTGATGATACTGCTTTGTTGGGAGTTTCCACTATTAAGGAAGCTGGCAATATTAGACAGTCTCTTGACATATATCTTGGTGCTTTTGGATAGTTGATTAATGAGGGCAAGTCTTATATTTTCTTCATCAATACCCCTCCTCTTATTCAAGCCAGGATTGCTCGCATTCTAAGATTTCAGGTTGGGACTCCCCCCTTCATTTATCCTGGTATTCCAATTTCATCTCACCCTCTAGCTAGATCTTCTTGGAAGTCTATGCTTGATAATTTTATAAGGAAGGTGAATCACTGGACTTTCATATGGCTATCCACTGTAGGTAGAGTGTTGCTTTTAAAATATGTTGTTCAAGATTTATCCATTTATAGATATTTTGTACAAATAGCTCCCTCTCACTTCATCAAGGACATGGATGCTTTGTCAAGAAAATTTTTATGGTCTGGAAAACTTGATCAATCTAAATGGAGTTTGGTTAGGTGGGATTCTATATGTAGGTTGGTGCAAGAGGGAGGCCTTGGGTTACGATAGAAAACTCTTTTGGGTAGGCTTTGGCTACAAAACTTTATTGGAGATGGTGTACCTCTCAAGATTAGATTTGGGCTAAAATATTATCTTGTAAATACTTGAGAGGTATTTCTGAGGCTGAAATCCCTAGAGTCAGCTTGGTTGGGAAAGGTTCGATTATCTGGGACACTTTGAAAAGAGGAGCTAATTTAATCAAGTAGGGTTTGTTCTAGATTTGCAATCAGGGATCAAATGCTCTTTTTTAGGAGGATTCTTGGGATGGCCACCCTCCTATCTTGAATCAATATCCTAGGTTACGTTCCCTAAGAATTTTGTTTTTGTAAGCAGGTTGGTCTCATGTGGAGGACTTTAAAAAAATCTAGTCTTTTGGAAATATGGAGACGTACAGGTGGAAAGATCCACAAGAATGGCCCCAAGGGGGACTGGCCAAGGACGGAGAGGTGCGTACTCTTATTCTTATGGGGAGGCCTTGTTCTTCATTAAGGGGTAAAGATATTCTGGCTTGGAACCCTGATCCTAAGGGAACCTACTCGGTAGCCTATGGTTATCAGGTTCTTGATAAGCAAAAGTATGGGAGTCTTCCTATCACTTGGTGGAAAAAGGTGTGGAACAAATTTGCCTGGCCAAAATGTAACTTCTTTCTCTAGTTGGTAGCTCGTAATAAATGCCTCACTTGGGATAATGTGAGGAAGAGGGGATTTCAGGGTCCCTCTTTTTGTGTCCTTTGTAGTAAGAATGAGGATGACTCTTCTCATTTATTTTTTCAATGCTCCTTTGCCAAAGACATTTGGCACCTTTGGTGAAGCGCCTAGAACCATCCATGTTTTCATGTGTTGTCCCTGGTGGAGTTTTGGAGTAGTTTGGGCAGACCTCCGGCCAAGGCCCCCTTCCTTCGGGTGGCTTGGAATTTGGGCCCTTCTTTCATCATATGGTAAATTTGGCTTGAACGGAATCGACGCATATTTCAGGGGCGATTATTTGGTCGTTCAATAGATCTGGCAAAGGATCCCGTATATGGTTCAAGAAACCATCCATAGCAAATGTGATGTGGACCCTCTTTTGGATTCTAGGGAGGAGAAGGTACAACAAGCCCTTGGTCTCTTTGGGGATGGTGTGAACTCTTCTAGCCCTAGTAGGGTTCCTCAACTTAGCAAGAAGGTTAGGAGAGATGGTAGGTGGAGGCCACCCCCTAGAGGAGTTTTAAAAATTAATACTGATGGATCGTCCAGGGGTAATCTTGGACATGCTGGCATTGGCGGTGTTGGGAGAGATTCTACTAGTGGTGTCAGTTTTTTATTTTCCATTTATAAAGGTGTTCACTCCAACAATTTTATGGAAGCTCTTGCAATTCTTGAGGCCTTGTAGAGGGGGTTTTCTCTTGGCTGGCATAGGATTATCTACGAGTCTGACTCTGAAATTGTAGTTAATATTTTAAATAGTAAAAGGGTGGAGGAAGTTAATTGGCGGTTGGCCTCTGTAGCCGTTAAGATTCTCAAAATGAGTGAAGAGTTCGAATTTATATCCTTTGTGTACATTCCAAGGGAATGGAATGTGGTTCCTGATTACCTGGTAAAAAGGGATTTTGAGCTGCTAGATCCTTGGAGTATCGATAATTGGGAGTCTCCCGTCTGGGGACTCTCAATGCCTGTGGGAGTTGATCCACAAGGACGTACAGACCTAATGTGATTTATTCTTGTCTTTTTTGGGTGTCATTCTAGTCTAGTGGTTTTAGCCTGTTTGGCTATTTATTTAAGTCTTGGTTGGAAGCTCAGTTGTACTTTGTAATCCAGACTTTTTATCAATAAATTTTTACCCCTTTATTTAAAAAAAAAGGGAGAGCTTTCTCAAAGGTAAAAATGGAAGGAAAAATAAAAGGTATTCAAGTTGCAAAAAATGATTCCTTCAAATCTCACCTCTAATTTGTTGATGATACTTTTATTTTGGGCCATCCCTCATTCAGTAAGCTCATGGAGTTTAAATCAATATTATCATGCTCTGAGAAGGCTTATGGAAGGCTGCAAAATAAAAAAAATTACTAACACTACCTTAGGTTTACAACAAATTATAATGAATTTTTTAGGGTTTAAAATTGAAAAGTTTTCAACCTACTTAGGTAGTCCTTTGTCTCATAAAGGAAATAAAAAGGAGGTTTGGATCTCTTGTTTGAATAGAATGAAATCTTGTTTGACAAGTTGGAAAGGTAAGTTTTTAACCATGGCGGAGAAGGATACAACTCATAAAGACTACATTGCAATCCATCCCTATTTATATGATGTCACTTTCAAGATTACTAGCACGTATAGTATTTAAAGTTAAAAATTTAAAAAGAAATTATTTAGAAAGGATGTGAGGAAAATTTTAGTTTTCCTCTTTGTAAGTGGGATAGGGTTTGCAAAGGAAAGAATATTGGAGGAGCAAGCTTTTAGAATTGTAGACTTATGATTTTGACCTTAGGGTTAAAGATTGAGAGGAGATTATTTAGAGATCAAGAAAAGAATTGGGCAAAAATATTACTTCAAAAATATAGGTTCTCTTGGTGCAATAAAATTATTTAGGAAAATAACCCTCCCCTAAGGATCTTCAACATAAAACTTAATACTAGATAGTTTGTAATTGATCAAAAAATATAGTAGATGGTTAGTCAATGAGGGGAATTATGTACATTTTTGGTCTAATGCTTGGTTAAAGTCTTATCCCTTTTATTTTGACTCAAAATGGTAACCATTGTCTTGGGCATGCCTAGCTTGTAAAGGTCCAAAGGTCAAATATTATAATAATATGAGAAACAACTCAAGATCATGGGATTTCTAGTAGTAGCTTGGTTGAAGGAGAGGAACTCAAACAAATTGTAGATGAACTTCAAAATATGCTTCAAGATGTTTATTTGTTTATTTTTACATGAAAGAATGAGTTGGTTTGGAATATATTAAAAGATGGTGGATACTCATTCAAGTTGGGATATGAGGATTTAGAGCAATTGAGATTTGCTACTCCCAAAGAATTTTTTTGGAAGAGTCTTCGGTCACTAGAGGCTTTCCCTAAGGCCTCAACACTCCTTTGGTTGGTATTTCAAAGTAATATTCTTATATTAGAGAGTCTATAAAGAAGAATATATCATGGACGTTTTAGATGTGCGTTGTGTGATAAGGATTTAGAACCATTTATTTCTTTATTGTCCCTTTGATCACACTATTTAGGGTTACCTTTTAAAAAATATTAAAATATAATGAGTAGCTCCATCAACATTAAAAGAGTTGATGAAATGTTGAACTACTTATTTCAAAGCTAAAAGTATTATGTACTATGTGGAGGAATAGTCCTATCATTATTAATTGGAATTTATGTCTTGAAAGGAGTAATAAAGTTTTTAAAAATAAATCTCAAAATAATGCCTATGTTTGGAATCATATTATTGCCTCTCTTGCAAAATGTTTATATATATGGTGCTCATCATGGGAAGTCTCAAGTGTGAAAAAAGAGGTGGTAACAACTTGGTTACAATATTTGAACATACATGGAAGAGTCATTTGCAATAATGACATTAAAACAAAGGATCTACTTCAATCTAGATAAAATAAAAATGTAGAGAAATTAGGTTTATCAAAATTAATTTTAATGGTGCTTGTAAAGGAAATTAGGAAAAATCCAATGGATAAATAATGAAGGAAAAATTATCCTCACTTAGAATCATATGGAACTTCAAATAACAACTATGCAGAGGTTAGGGCACTTCTTACAAAGATTAAAATTGCAATAGAAAATGGATGTAAATATATATTAATTGAGGGGGATTCACAAATTATCATTAATGCTATTAAAAAAAATGGATGTGGGTATTGGTTAAAAAATAATATTATTGTTGATGTTCATCATCTATTGTTGGAGGTAATCTCTCAAAAATCTGAGTATATTCATAGAGAAAAAAATTGGGTAGCAAATAATTTAGCCAATTGTGGGGTTGATCTTTATCTTGGTGAAAATCAAATTTAGAAGACAACTGACCAAGTGGAATTTTATCTCTTAATCAAAATTACATTGAAGGATCTAATTGTGAAGACATAACACTTTGAGAAAGTTCAAGAATATATTTGATAGAAAAAGAAATGAAAAATATTTGTGATAAAAACACATGCTAGAAATGATTTAATTGACTTAATAACAAATGTAATATTTTGGTATTTTTATGAGAGTGGCCTCAAATAGAATCCATATATAACTTATTAAAAAAAATAGATTGCTTATCCCTATCAAAAAATACAAGTGTTGAATTTTCTAAATTTTGCTCAAACAAAGAGTAAAATAATCCAACACCCCCTTTAATGCTTATTTGGGTAAAATGAACACAAACACCAAAATAGAATCAATAATATCACAACTTAGCCTAATTATGAACCCCTTTATAAATATAATATGAAACTTCACAATTTGAGATGTATCATTGTTAATTAAAAAAATAAATAAACTAAACTCCTAATTACAAGTAAGGATCATTGATTACCCATAACCATCATATTTTGGCCGTCTTTTCAACAAGCCATCAGTCATTAAGAATCGTTTAGTCAAGTAAATAATGTCCTTTATTACCCAGTAACACCTTCCATTCTTATTTTATGAAGTTGCAATGATTTTCTCAAACAACTTAGCTTCCTTTTTGAAGACTATACTCTCACAACTTTGACATGCTTTAATATTTGGAATCTAACCAACTTGAATTTTTTCACTATACTTGAGAGTATCTTTATACCATCAATAAGAAGAAGAATGATTGCATCCATTACATACTTTACATAAATAGAGGTCCCAACACTGACTTGCATAATGACCAACTTGTCCACAATTGCAATCTTTATTCCCTAAGTTCCATTCCTTATTTGTAAAATACAATATGTCATTGATGTTTCATCTCGGTGACCTAAGTTTAAATCATGGGGAGGGAGGCCCCTGTTGTTATGCCCCCATGGAGTGTGACCCCTAGTTGTGCCACCCGTTGTACTTCACATTAAAAAAACAAATAAAAAAACATGCATTTTTGCTATTATGTTTTCCTTTATCTTGCTTCTCCTCATGAAGTGTCTTTCCATTCCATAAATTTGATGCCCATTTTGGATTGTACACTTGAACCACAAACATCTTTACAAAAACCAAGACATGTATTTTGGTCTTACTTTCAATATCAATTGGTTTTACTATGCCTTGGTCATTCTTACCAATCCCTTTTCCTTTGTAACCCATATTTGACATCAATTTGGAAGGCAAATCCAAACATCTAGATTTGTAGCCAACTATATCCACTTTCATGCATCAACTTTTTAAAGACTCCTCAATATTTTTAACAAGTTCATCATTTTATTAAAAATTAGAGACACCTTCATCAACAATATTACTCATGATATGAACTACATATACAATTTCACAAGGAGAGTCAACCAACTTTATTGAATTCATTATGTCACAAGAACAATCATGGAGGTTTAGCTTTCAGTTTATCAATCTTCTTAATAAAGAATTTTGTTTATTTAATTTTGCATTCTCCTCCATCAAATGATGTGTAAATATAATAAAATCATCATAAAGATCAGTATCTTTGAGTCTTCTCCTTTCACATGAAAATTACAAAAACCTTCATGATTTTTACCTCCATGAAGAGTAGGATATTAAACTCATTATTTATTTGACTTTGCTTTAGTTTTTTTTAATTTTTTTCCTTTTTATTCTTAATAAGACTTTTCCCATAAAAACTTCACACAAGTTTTCTATCACAAGTTCAAACAAATCCATATGCCCAAATCAACTTTTCAACTTGCATCTCCTAACATGTTCCCCTAATTATTATTTGTATTTCATACTAAATTTGATACCTTGTAACATTTTACCATAAACACTCAAAAAAGGTAAATACAACTTAATAATCAATTCAGACACATTGTTGACTTGGAAATGCATAACTGGCCCTGAGAGGTATGCTCACCTCAAAAATTCTGATGATGGGAGTGATAAAAATGTTTCTCCAATGATCATATCCTACTCAGTCCACAAAACCACCCTCAATAGCATCATTAGTGGCATAGATAGCATCAACACCTCCCTAAAACTGTTGATCAAGAAATATGGTTAAAAGAGCTCTATAGCTGAAAATATTATCGATGATTAGAGTTGGTTTGTTTTGTTTTTCGAGCTCTATTCCCTTGCGTGGAAATTTTGGTACTAATATTTTGACCCTTGCGTGGGCACTGGTTTGATTTTATTTTATGTTCTCCTTAGCCCTTGTGTGGGCTCTCTCTTTTGATCTTTGTTTTTCTGTTAAACAACCCTTGCGTAGGTCTGTTTTTCTCTGGTCTGGTTCATGGAGTGGCTAGGGTGTAGACACCTTGTTTTGTGCTTCTCTACATACTTTTCATCATATGATTATATTTTTGGTTTTGAGCACCAATTAAAACCCATAAAATATAATTTCTACCACCTAGCAAAACAAAAAATTCAGACACATTACACCACTAGAATATATTACATGCATTCATTGTGGTTTAATAAAACTGACTACATTAAATAAATTCAATACATTTGATGTCATTTTTATACTCATTAAATCATTGAATAAAATACTCATACAAAATAAAGATAATTGAATTAATAAAATATAATATATTTATAATAAAAAAATAGTAATAAACTGTTCACCTTTCTTTTTAATTTTTAGTTTTTATTTTTTTGATACATAAAGGAATCGACAACTACTTTCATTTTTGAACAACTGGTCATAGGGTCAAGTCACATTACCTCCGATCGTAGCATCAAGTCATGTTGCTACCACTATAACCCCTACCTCACCTCGGTAAACATGACTTGGAGTGAGGGAGACCCCCGATGGCTCAGGGTTAGTATCACCATCATCAAGTTGGTGCACAATCAATGGACGCAGGTCAAACTACTACCTTTGCCCATATTGGGCATGCTCATGTGGTTTGAACCTAGGTCTCCTCCTGGTAAGTGTCCAACTTTTTACCAATCCACTATTAAATTATTTTATGATCTAATTTGATAGTTATTTTCCTTTTAATTTTAAAACTTACCTTTTTAAATTTTATAAAAAATAAACATTAAAATATTTTAAACATAAATTATTGTAAATTTTTGTTTATTGGTAAACACCAACAGGTTTTTACAACATGCAAATGTTTACCCCTATTTTTTTTTTCGGCATCATAAAAGTTGTTTTTATACGTGAAGAAACCAATGGAGATTCATTCTTGCTATGTTCAAATATTTAGGATTTGGGTCAATTTTCATTCAAACTATTGCTATGCTATTCAAATATGCTTTGGCCATTATCAATCTGAACAATTCACAGTCTGAAGCAGTGGGTATTTTTGGGTTTGTTCGACAAGGGTATCCTATTGCTCCCTCTTTATATGTGCTTGATGCTGAAGCCTTCGACTATATTTTAGCTTCTCAAGCTTATGCAGGTCTTATTAAAAGAATTGTTCTTCCAAATGATCATGGACAACTTATTAATGGTCACTTTATTGATGACTCCTTTCTTACTATAAGGGAAGAGGAGCAATTTGTTTCTAATGCTCTATTTTATCTGAACACCTTTTACACCACCTCTGGTTCTAGCATACAATGGAGGAAGACCTCTTGCTTCAAAAAATATCCCTTGCTTATGCTGCCTTGGTTTTAAGGGTATCATTGGAATTGAATCCCTCCTGGAGAATTTTTTAAGTTTCTTGGTATTCATTTTGCCTTTCAAGGCTCCCTTTCTCAGCTTTGGAATTATGTGCTTTAAAGAGTTGAAAAGAAACTTGATTTCTGGCTTACTAAGAAGTTGTCATTAGCAGGTAAATTTTAGATTTTCTATAAGGTTTTAGTTGCCACTCATGTATACTATTCCTCTTGCTGGGTTCCTTCACAGGCTTGCTATAGGAAGCTTGAGAAACTCCTTTGAGATTTTATTTGGAATAATTCTTCTGAAACAAAGGGATTTCATAGAGTTGCCTAGGATATTTTCTATCTTCCCAGAGAATATGGTGGAATGGGTCTACTGGATTATAAATGATAAGGTATTACTCTGTGTACTAAGTGGGTGGTCAGGGCTCTAAGGGGAGCCGAAGCTTGGAAAGTTTTGGTTCAGCATTTTATTTCCTCTGGTCTTCCCTTAAACCATAGAGCGTCAAAAGGGTTGGATTTTACCTCTCTCATTGTTGCTCTAGTTTTTGTTAAGATTATTGGTTCCTTTGTTATTAGAAGTATATGAAAAGCTTGGCAACAACTAACTCCTTGGATATGTTGGAGAGGATATGGTTTTCGTAAAGGCTTATCCATCAATTCTATGAATATTTGGTGGTCTCTCGTGTTTTTTTAGCAAGATTCTCCCTTAGCTCAGGTGTAATGGATTCATGCTTAGTGGTTTTCAAAAAGGGTATTGTTACAATAGCTGATTTATTTTCTCACCATACCAAGGATTGGATCCCATGGAATGAGTTCAAATGCACCTTCAGGTTGAATGATGCTGATAAATATATTTATGATGTTTTTATTGCTCTCACCCTTTTTTCTATGTTGCACAAGATTGGTGTGCGCTCGCAACATCCTTGGTGGTTAGATTGGAGATGGCATGTTGAAACTCCTTTGCTTAATTATAAGGTTCATTTGGGATATAAATGGTTATCTCCTCATCTTCATCTAGTGCCTAAGCTCAATAAATGTTGGGACTTATTTTCTACAAGGACTAGATGGAATTCTAGATTTTAGAATGTTTGGGCTACTTATGTTGAGCCCAAGCAATCTTTTTTTACGTGGATCTTGCTGTGTCAAGGCCTTTCCTTAGGGGGAACATTTGAAGCACCTTGGAATTCTTGATCCTAAATTTCCTTTTTGTGGTGTACCTGAGTCTTGTACTCACCTATTTTAGAATTGCAGAAGATCTAGGTAAGCTTGGGAATGGGATATTTCCTTTTTTTACTCATTTACAGTTGCAAGAGTTTCTTGGCACCAAGATCTTCTTGGGGACTCTTTTACTTTGTCTCTCTTACTTTTTGAAGTGTGGTAGGTTTTTAGGATTAGCTTTTTCTTTCATATTTAGAAGGCCCATAACAAAATTATTTTTAAAAAGTATACACCTGTCACATTTACTTATGTTGATAAATTAGAAGTTTTTAATGACATGTGGCTACAGATATGTACTCAAGCCAACAAATTTGCTATGGAGTTGGATAAATTGTAAGTACTTCTAGTGCATTGGGTTAATGCTTCATGTACAGTCAATCAGATCCCTCTAGAGCACTCTTCTTAGGAGTATTTTCGATCCTGCTCTCACTATCGGCCTTCGTCATATGCAAGAAATGCTCTCACAGACAGGCACTGGTCCCAACCCTTGTAAATCAGGAAGTGACCTAATGTTGGTATTGCTTGTTCGTCCCACTAGGTTGGGGGGTGGGATGATCAACTAGTTTCACGTGGGCCAGTTGTTTTTTGGAGCAATGCAGATATTGAAGGCTTTAATCACGATGAAAAGGGGTGGATTCCCATCCCATAATTACTAGTAGTTTATGCAGGACAACACACTAGGACACATTACTTCATATGATATGCTTTCTTTGATGTAGTGATCATCAATTATCATGATTGGTAAACTTGTGTTTTGTTGGTGACTTTGTTTCCTAACCCTTGTCAATGAAGGTTAGTTTTATTCCCCATAGGTTGTGTTAACCCATCCACTTTTTTATTGTAAAGGCTTTTATAAATTTACTTTTTTCATAAAAGAAAAAACAATAAAAAAATAATAATAATGTAAAAGGGAGTTCAGGTAAATGATGTGTCATTGTCAGCCTCAGACGTATTTGAAAAGGAAGGTTCGAACAAGGGCATAACATAGAAGGAACGATCTAATTCGCATGCAATATGTAACGATTCAAATTCTCCTAGATAGGTTGGTTGGTAGTGTCGAGTTTTTTGGTGGGTTGTTCAGATTTCATTTTTTTTGGAAGATTAGATCTTATTAACTTCGTCTCTTAATTAAATCAGTTTGGTGAAGAAAATATAATTTATAATGCATAATAAAGTAATTTAAATACCATAAGCATAAGGTAACACTTTTTCATTTTCCTATAATTTATTTACTTACATAAGGTATGAGTGGTATGGTTTTGAGCTCTTAGTGTAAATTATATTTAGTATACTTTTTTAATTATAAATATTTTTTATTTTTATTTTTATCAAATATATTCATCATCTTTCTTAAAGTGTTATATTTTTTAAAATAAGCTTCTTCACATCATTTTCACTAAGGGACTTGGTCAATTGCCTTCTAAAATTTGAATTTCATCATAGGAAGATCAATACCATGAATGACTAAATTAACTCATATTTTCAAGATTGCTTCTAATAATAGATGAACATCAACAATTTTTAGAAGTATTATGAAATTATTTATATTTTATTTAATGTATATCTCAATATGAGAGAGTGTTAGGTGTTAGGAGAGAGAATTAAGAGTCCCATAATATGTGGTAACATGAGAGTTTTTTCTTAATAAGAGGAATATGAAATGCTGCATCTTTCAATGTTTGAGGAGAGCAATAGTTAGAGTACTAAAAATTCATGTAAATAATATATTAGAGACAAAGCTCTATGCAATATAATATTTCTTTATCACTCTTATAATTTTTAATATTGAATATATTTGTGATATATTGTTGTTGTTTCAATACTATGATTCATTTTTATTTTGTAAGTGACATTTATCTGAGCTATTTTTGACTTTAGATAAGGCTATTATAAGTTAATTTAGCTAGAAAGCTAATAGTGGTATCAACACCACAGTTTTTAAATTGAAGAGAAATCAATAGTTTGTAGGTAAAGAGAAAAGCTTAAATGCTATGGTGTAAAAAAAATAGAAGTATTAGATGTAGTATGAAGGAGCCTGGAGCATAAAGAGGACTGAAGTCAAGGAAGAAAAGAAAATTGTAAAGAATACGACACCAAGCATTCAAGCCATAGTGTATTTCCTTGAACCTGAAGCCAAGCTCATAGCATATTCAATGATCCTTGTCTGGGGTAACATTTAGAAATTGAGCATTAGTGTAACGTCTAAAGTGAAATGTTTCCCGATTAGTTTCCATGTGCAAGAGCACCAAGGTAATACTTATTTACCTCTAATACACGTTTTGAATATACGGTGCATAATTAAGGAGAAGTTATTACATTAAAATTGAGGAAAAAAAACAACTCAAGAGAGTGTTTAAAGGTTGATGTGAAAGAAATTTGAATATTCATTAAGTGACTGAAGGGTGACATGCAGGTTTGTAACATCGAATTGGAGAAATATCTTTGTGAGAAAAATAAATTTGAGGTATGGAAGTGATGATTAATATTTACTATGATGCTTTTGTTAGACACGTTGAAGGTCTCCAGTTTGAGTCATTGGCCTAAAAAGTCTTGTTATTTTTGGACCACTAAAGATTGCATTTGAGTGCTTGGTAAAATTCAAGAAAATTGGAATATTGGAGCACTTGGTAAGAACCAAAACCAATAGTGAGAAAATACAATAGCGCATGAGAAGGTTGATTTAGAATAGTGAGAGATAGAGCACCTGAAAGGAGGAGCACTAAGTAATAGCAACAGAGTCTATGGTTTGTAGTATCCAAGGAGTGTTTGAGGTGAGAAGAGAGAGCGCTATCATAGCTTGGTGAATTACTTAATGCATTTACCACCTGCATAGAACAAATGACATCAAATAAAGATATAACAATTGCATGCATAATTGCCACATGGGAGAGCACCATAATAAGGTACTAAATTCCTTTTATTTATTCAAAAGAAAAACACACATATTTGGAGACAAGCATATTAGTGGCTTGAATAATAATTAAGGTTGAATGTGAGAGAAAATATTTAGTGGAGGGATAAGAATAATTTAAAAAGTTATTAAGTGAGAGATATAAGCGTGAGATATAAGTGCAATGAGAGAATTTTAATATTAATAGGTGATTATTGAATTGAGATTTGTGGAAGAATTTTAAAGAGTTAGGAGTTATAAGGGAAATTTAAAAATTGATTTTTGAAATTAAAAAATTTGATATTTAATATTTGTAATTTGATTTACTTGATTTTAAAAAACTTGAATTTTGAAAATTGATATTTTATATATCAAAAATTTGGAGAGAGAAGGATTTTTACTTCAAAAGAATTTGGAAATTTGATTGAATTTGTAAATTTAAGAGTGAAAAATTTAAACACAACATGTAAAGAAAAAAGCAAAGAAAAAGAAAAATAAATAATAAAAAAATAGAAATACAAGAACATGAGTTGTCAAAAACAAACGAAGAAGAGAAATAAAGTATAATTATTCAAGAAGAACAAGCAAACATTCACGATGCTTCACTAGAAGAGACTAAGGAAATGTTAAAAATTCTAAAGTGTTGTATACAACACATGATAGAAAATATTGAATGACAAAAAGATAATCAATAAAGTTAAATCAGGTCTTACAATCATCCTAACCAGACTCAATTCTTCTTGAATACTGGTTCTCAACCCATTGATGTAACAGGCCACCTTCTCCCTGTTAGCCTTTGAATGACCAGTTCTGATTGAGATCTGGAAAAACTCCTCTGTGTATTCTTTGACAGACTTGTTTGACTGTCTCAAACTCTGCATTTTTCTCAACAGGTCCAATTCATAATCCATAGGAATAAATTGTCTCTTCAATTTCTCCACCATTCGATCCCATCTGCTTATCTTCTCTTTTTCGCTTCTATTCCTTTCTAGTTGCACTTCTTTCCACCATATGCAAGCATGACATTTCAACTTCATTTTTGCAAACTTGATTCGATCTAGATCTACAATCTCCTAATACTCAAAATACTCCTCCATATCATTTATCCAATCAATCAACTCTTCTGGATTGAGATTCCTAGAATATGTTGAGACATCAAACTTTGTCTTCTTCCCTATCCAAGTATGGCCTTAACCAATATGGCTTCTATAGAATTCATTGCTTCTTCTTCTGAGGGATTATCAACCTCCCAAGCTTCATCTTCACTATGATCTTCTCTTCTTGGTTCAATCCCTCTTTGTAACTCCTCTTGCAGGGCTTGCACCTGCCTCTATAAAGCTCTAAAATCTTCTTCAGGTACCACATTTCTCCCACAACCATGATTTCTTCGTGGAGGCATTCTTCCTCACTCTCTTCTCATAACCCTTCCACAGATCTTGGTGCAAAATGCCTCACTTTTGACGATCTGTTCACACGCTCATGAACTCCTGCTCTAATACCACTTGATGGGGATCCAAATCGCTCACGCAAAATCTATGTTCTCATTCAACAATTTAGAAAAATATTACAATGATGACAACAGTCTGCCAAATAAATTACTTTATCTCGAAATATAGTTTCTTTTACAACATCTTTCGTCCTAGAGGAAAAACAACCTAAACAGGTTCAGAATGGCCCTCTTGCCTTTATGCCTGCAACTTTGTCTTCACAGTTTTCCGACCCTTGTGCCTGCCTTCGCTTCCCCTTTTAAAATCTCTGGCATGACTCTCTGTTTCTCTTTTCTGACCCTTCGTTTCATTTTTTCGTGCCTCTTCGTTGTCTTGGCCTCCGAAACGTCTTCCTTTCTGAATCTTGATCTTCATCTACTTTCATTGCACCTTGGTGCCACGTGCTTATCTAGTGCTGCCATAGTAGACTCTGTCCACCTATCAACCCATGATGACGTTCAGGATACCCATCGCTCGACAATTTCTTCTATAACGGCCCCTGTAATCGCCTGCCTTTCATTTCCTTATGTTTGGTCATGAAAACACGACATGTCGTGATATCGTGACATTTTTGCTTTACTGCCTTCCTGTCCCTCTTTGAGTTGCAAAAATGCGACATGTCGCGATATCGTGACACTTGATTTTTCGGCCTTCCTGCCCCTTGCGAGTTGTGAAAATGTGACATGTCGCGATATCATGACACTTTTCTCTCCTACACCTTCCCTCACCTTTTGGTCATGATAATGTGACATGTCGTGATATCATGACATTTTTCTCTCCTGCGCCTTCCCTCGCCTTTTGGTCATGAAAATGTGACATGTCGCGATATCGTGACACTTTTTCTCCTCTGCGCTTTCTTTCGTGCTTTGGTCATGAAAATGCGACATGTCACGATATCGCGACATCTTTCCTTTCTGACTCCTCGCTTTTCGAGTCATGAAATTGCGACATGTCATGATATCACGACAACTTTGTTCTTTGCCTTCTTTCTACTTCGTCGGTCGCGATTTCGTGAAATGTCACGAAATCATGACATTTTCTTCTCTGGCCCTTCTAGTCTTCTTTTGGTTGCGATATCATGACATTTTCTTCTCTGGCCCTTCCAGTCTTATTTTGGTCGTGATATCGTGACATTTTTTTTCCCGCGTCTTCTCTCTCCTTCCTGAGTCGCGAAAACATGACATGTCGCGATATCGTGACACTTTTCTCTGTCGCGATATCACGACATTAAGGCTAACACTTGAAATTTTTTTGTTGATGCAAGATTGCTCTGCTGTCACAGGATGCTCCTGCATCATTGACCTTTGGACATTTATAAGTTAGGCATGCCCAATCCAATGGTTGTCATTTTAAGTCAAAGATAAGAGGATAAGGCTTTAGCCAAGCATCATACCAAAACTTTGGGTAATACCCCTCATTGACTTACCATATAATATGTTTCTTGATCAATTATAAACTATCAAATATGAAGTTGCATGTTACGATTCGTTGGGGAGGGTTATTTTCCTAAATAATTGAATTGCATCAAGAAAACCTATATATAAATTGAAGTAACATTTTTTCCCAATTATTTTCTTGATCTTTGAATAATATTCTCCCAATATTTACCCCTAAGGCCAAACTCATAAGTCTACAATTCCGCAAGCCTACTCCTTCAATATTATTTCCTTTGCAAACCCTATCCCACTTACAAAGAGAAAACCTAAAATTTTCCTCACATCCTTTCCAAAGGATTTTTTTTATCAATTTATAAATAGGGATGGATTGTAATGTAGTTTCTATGAGTTACAACCTTCAAGCCATGGTTAAGAACTTATCTTTTTAACCTATCAAACAAGCTTTCATTCTATCTAAACAAGAGACTCGAAGCTTCTTTTTATTTCATTTATGAGAAAAATGAATACCCAAGCATGTTGATGGAAAATTTTCAATTTTTAACCTTAAAATATCCACAATAATTTGTTGTAAATCTAGGGTAGTTTTAATAAAAAAAATTCTAGATTGTGTAGTGTTAATTAATTTTCTAGGAGCCTTCTAATACTGATTTGATAATATAGTATTGACCAACTTCTTGTATGACACCAACAACTTGCACTTCATGGATTTAAGGATATTTAAGCATTCATACATAATAGCATGAACTCCTCCAATGCCTTCAAATGCTCATCCTTTCTTCAATACAATGATTAATCATCCAAGAACACTTTATAATTACTTGTTAAATTTTTTTAAAACATGTATAAAATTATCCTTTCAAATGTGACAAAGGCGTTGCACAAACCAAAAGGTATCCAATTATATGCATAAATGTTGTTTCCAACTACAAAGTGATCTTCAAACTATCTTCTTTGGCAATACTGATTTGACTGTAGCCCAAAAATTTATCCAAAATGAATAGATATTGTGTCCTTCTACTTCCTTCAAAATAGAATCAATAAATGGTATTGGAAGGGTATCCTTTATGGTCACTACATTCAAACTTCAAAAATCCACACAAATACAAATATGATTATTCTCCTTCAAAAAACTGAAAACTAGTGACATCCACTTGCTCACTATCACCTTGAAGATCATTCTTGCATCCAACATCTTCTCTATATTTGCATTTACCAAGGCCACATACTTTGAATTCATTCTATATGGCCTTCTCACATGTTGAATGCTAGGAACCAATGAAAACCAATGCACATACAACTCAGGTGGAATCCATTGTAGATCCTTGTATGTACATGCGAAGACTAACTTGTTTAAAATTTGCTTTTTAAACTAGGCTCCACTTATCCTTGCAATGGATCATATTCTCCTCCTTTCCTTCATCGAGGTTAACCTACACCATCTCCAGTCCATAATTTATGGTATCAAGTTTAGTTTCCACTTTTGCCACATAAAAAAGATGTATTGGTTTTTCATCAATTTGCACATTGCCAACACTATACTTCACAAATTTTTGGGGAAAGGTCATATTTTCTTCTTCAACTTTCACTGTTGACTTAGCGTTGTGACTAAATTCATCGACCTCGTATACATTTTAAGATGATTCATTCTAGATATCTTCTTCTACATTGATACACATTGAGGTAAGGTAGAAAAATTCATACTCCTCCATCTATCAATGTAGAAGTACACTATCCTAGTGTCTTTCATATTTTTTGCACTCTTCCAACTCTAACACTCCCTATTCACTCGATTTTTGTTTATTTACATTATTTTCCTCCTCCATTGATGAAATTCTAGACTTTTTAGGTGTTGCCAAATCCTCACTTATAGATTGATTCTTAAAATTAATTATATACTTGTGTTGGCATTTCCTGAAAGCTAGGCAGTCCTCTTACCAATTATGGTTTCCTTTCATCATTTGTAGTGACCCACATCCCAAAAATACATCAAAGGATGGTTTCTACATAGCAATCAAAAAATCCATGATGAGCATCTAGTTGGTAATATTTACTTTCTATGTAGTCATAATTCCTTTCATATCAATGCATTCAACCATATTGTCAAAAGTTGGGAGACCACATAAATGATGTCCCCAAGTCCTTTCATGTATTCTTAGACAATAGATCACACTCGATCCTCCATACACGATAACTTGTGTTAACTTATGGTTTAGTAACTCCATATGCATCAACGTTGATTTCTTCTTGACATCAATTATCAAGACTATCATGTCAATGTATTGATACCTTGCTATTCTTTGTGTCTCTAGTTGGTGTTGTAAATATTCCACACTTATTATCCACACTATTTTTTCCACTATTGCATACTACTCATTACTAAATACAGTAAACTAGATATCTTCACTACAAAATTTGTATTTAGCACTTGTGTTGCCAACTATTGTGTTGACATTTTCTCATCTTCAATCATTATGGGCTCCTTCAACTTCATTTCTTGTCTCAACTTCTCTTTATTGGTCTTTTACATCTCTTCCTCAATTTACACACATGCTTCTCTTTTTCTGGTTGTTGTTGGTCCTATCGAGGCTCCTCGATGTCAATAAAATTGGTATTCTATGAGTTACTCGCACTTCTATTATTTAGGCAATTTGCCTCATTATTATCAGATCCATACCATCTACACATAATTAAGTTATTATTGCCATTGCCCCCTCCTATTGGAGCATTTTGTACAGTTATGTGCAAAGTGTCCCCACTCTTGACATCTTTGGCACTGAATGATTGGCCTTCTACCAAAATTATATTGCAATTGAATCTCTCCTTCTATAGATATATTCCTTTATATCCTTGGTAGCTATTCCAATACCTACCACTTGGTTGCTCCTTATCCACTTTTTGAAGTGCTTGGATTTTTGTCTTTCACTGCCAATGTTTGATACCTCATACTCTGCAAGTTAAATGGGTAATCCACAAAAACATGTCCTATGACTTCATAAATATTGCAATATACCTTCTTTGGATAGTTTACATTATTGTGTCTTGATTTACAATCAGATAACCAAATGTTCCTTTTCTTCATTTTCTTCTTCTCCTTTACATAATTGATCACACAATCCAAATTCTTCTGCATGGCCTAGATTGTGACACTCAAGTAATAACAATAAATATCTAACTTATCATACCAATCATGACTTATACTTCTTCAAAAGCTATTATCTTTATTTTTCTCTCCAAATTCAACACTATATGAAAAGTTTTTTGATAAGTGGTTAGTGAAACCACCTTCATCTTCTTGTATCTTGGGAACAATATGTTTAGTCATCATCGCTTTTGCATCCCATATATTGACTTGGCCTCCATATTGCCAATTTGTACCTTTAAACAATGATTATATGATTTAATGTTCTCATCCTTCTACTTTATTGAATAAATCTCACAAATTATCTATGTATCATCACAAAATAGTCTAAATTACTTATTGAATTCAATATTCCACTCTACCCAATCCATGATGATGAAGGATTCTTCTCTCTTTAGATTCCAATCAATTACTACTTTGTTTAATGTTGCTAGGAATAATTTAAGCCATGTATCCTCATTTGTAACACCATTTGCCTTCCATATCCTTTCACATGCTCTCATATGGTATTCAAAATATTCTCTATCGTCTCCTATAAAATTTGGGAACTTATGATTACCCAATGCTATAACAATTTTTGTCATTGGTGGTTTTTCATCTCCACTCAATAAACCTTTAGTTGAAAATTGGACGTTTGCAAATAATATTTGATCGCTTCCTTACACACCTACAATTTATGGTCTCCTTCATGAGTATATGAGTATCAATTTTGGTCATTCAATTGCACTCTTCCATAGTTGCTCCTGTGCTTGACTCTTGTCCTCTGTATGTCTAGGAATATAACCCCACACCTGTGCTAGAGTCACCAGTTTTTCTACCTCATATTGTGCATGATCCATGTTGGTGCTTCCTTCTCTAGTCATGCAAACATTCTCCTCAACCTGATATTTGTTTGCACTTTGTGCCTCCACTTGCACTCATCCTCCATTATCAAAAATAATATTTGCCACCTTCCATATTATTCATATTAACTTCTCTCATCCTAATGGTTCCATGCCTGATCTACTTTTGAAACTCATATCTCTTCACTAGCAAGCTCTATCAACACTCCACCATCAACATACAAGTCATCCTCATGCTTGGCACACCCATGCTCTCCTCAATATTGTTGTTGTGAAATCCTCAAATGTTGTCTTGTTGGATGTTCTCTCACCCTTCCATGTCCACATATCCCACACCCTCATGTCAGGTTATTTGTTATCCACATCTTCCATATCCAAGCTCCACACAGTCACTAGTTCAAACTTTAGATGAAAATACCAAATGTAGCACAACTATGGTATTTTTTAGTTAGAGGAACAAAGAATGAATGATAGGGTAGCTTGACAAGGTAACTCTACAACATGTAGTTGTTGGAACAAAATATGCCTTCGGTTAATAGTGATGCGCCTTAGACTTTGCCAACATTGAATAGACAGATCTTGCTTGAGATCATCTGTCTAGTCTCCAGAGAAGGCTGGTTCCTTTGAAGTTTTTTAGAGAAAAGGGGAAACAAGAGATAAGGGAAATATAGCCTAAGCTAGAACTTTTATATGGTGCAGGTTAGACAACATCAAAGACAGATTTACTTACTTCTATCCAAAGCATTTAAAAACACATTCCAAAGCAGAAATTATATAATTCCAGATATGATTTCTGATGTTTCGTTTAGCATGCGTATATATTAGATTCTTATTCCAACAATATGATTTATGTATTGCGAAAGTTCAGATACAAGAACAGACTCAATCTACAATTCAATATTGTGAGCAGAAATAAAGAACATTAATACATACACTTGCACGATATGAACCAGAAGCCAATGGGAGATGTGATTTTATTGCTTGTATTCGAAGTACGTACACACAGTCTTGTAAACGTCCAAGAGCCGACCCTTTTTTGGAGTCGCTCACCCCTATATATACCCTAAAAGAGTATCTTCCTAAGTACATCTTACTTATTTTACAAGCAATCATCTACAGTTTCTAACAATACACAACGGATTTCCCGTAGATTGGATAGATTGGCAATCATCCAGCGGACCTGCCAGGTTATAATCAATAGACCATTCTTCAAAAATCGGCACCTGATGTCAGTGCTCATCTCCAGTTGCCAAAAATATACTTTATTCCTTTACAGTTGGCGTGTCATGAAATCATGACATTCTTTCCTTGCTTTGGTCTTCTCGCTTCCAGCCACGAAAATGGGACATGTCATGAAATCGTGACATTCATCTCTTGCTTTGCTCTTCTGTCGCTTCCAACCGTGAAAATGAGACATGTCACGAAATCGTGACATTCGTCTCTTCCTTTGCTCCTTTGCTGCTTCCAGACATGAAAATGAGACATGTCACGAAATCGTGACATTCGTCTCTTCCCTTGCTCTTTTGCTGCTTCCCACGCGAAAATGAGACATGTCACGAAATCGCGACATTCGTCTCTTCCCTTGCTCTTTTGCTGCTTCTCGCCACGAAAATGAGACATGTCACGAAATCGCGACATTCTCTTCCTTTGCTCTTCTGTCGCTTCCAGCTACGAAAATGAGACATGTCACGAAATCGTGACATTCTTTCCTTGCTTTGCTCTTCTATCGCTTCCAGCCATGAAAATGAGACATGTCGCGAAATCGTGACATTCGTCTCTTCCTTTGCTCCTTTGTTGCCTCCCACGAAAATGAGACATGTCACGAAATCGCGACATTCTTTCTTGCTTTGCTCTTCTTCCCTTCCAGCCACGAAAATGAGACATGTCACGAAATCGTGACATTCTTTCTTGCTTGCTCTTTTCGCTTCCACCAAAAATGAGACATGTCGTGATATCGCGACACTTTTTCCTCTTGGCTCTTTCTCTTTGCTTTGGACCACGAAAAAGCAACATGTCGCGATATCATGACACTTTTCCCTCTTGGCTCTTTCTCTTTACTATGAACCGTGAAACTGAGACATGTCGCGATATCGCGACACTTTTTCTCTTTTCGCCGTGACAAAGCAACATGTCGCGATATCGCGACACTTTTTCTCTTTTAGCCGTGACAAAGCAACATGTCGCGATATCGCGACACCTTTTCTCTTTTGGCCGTGACAAAGCAACATGTCGCGATATCGCGACACTTTTGCCTCTTGCTCCCTTTTGCTGCTCTTAGCCATGAAAATGAAACATGTCGCGATATCGCGACACTTTTTCCTCCTTGCGGTGTTTTGCTTTTTCTTTGATCTTTAGCATATGGGCCACTTTGGTCTTCTTGGGAAATATGCAAAAAGGTGCATCAGCTATTTTTCTGTAGTTAGGCACTTTTTGACTAACATTCTTGGCGCCTTTCGGGGGAATTTTTGCTTGCAAAAATAGAGACCAGGCCTTTATCCATTGGGAAACGGAGTCACCAGCATAGTTGCGAAAAGTAAATTTTCGAGCAGAAAAACACAAGAAAAATAATGCACTTTGGAGAACAAGTGATCTTCACCTTATCAGAACCTCTCTTTTACCACTTAGGTATTTAACCTTTGTCTGAAGAACACAAAAATTCAATTCTGGGAGCTGGGATTTCTTAGGTGGCTGGAACACTTCGGGAGCAGAAGAATGACCATTTCCTTTGCTTGAAAGGATTCCAACAGGGAAACTTCCTCCCAGGAGTGAGCGTCAATCCTTCTTATTGTCTTCTGGAAATATTAGGCCGTAAAAAAGGGAAATATTTACAAAACTTCAAAACTTATAATATACTGTACATATAATGGTGATCTGTAGTTTTATTGGAAATACAATTTTAGGTGAAAAGCGTTCACCGTGATGGGTAGAACCTGTCCATCTTGATCTTTTAACTGGAAGGCATTGAATTGCTTTTCTGAAACAATTTCGAATGGCCCCTCCTAGAATGCATCAAACTTGTCATGATGTCCTGGCTTTGCTTTCTTGACATTCCATTTTAATACCAGGTCACCTGTTTTAAATTTCCTGAAAGTGGTTTTCTTATCGAACCACCCGACTATTTTTACCATATGCCTTTGATGATGATCGTAGGCTTGTTCCCTAGATTCTTCAAGCTGTAGAAGTTGCATCAGTTGGGCGTCCATTGGATGGCCTTCATCTTCGTTGACTTGGTTTAGCATTCTCAACGTGGGTATTTCCATATGAATCGGCAGAACAACTTCTTTACCATAAACCAAAGCATATGGTGAAGTATTGATTGATTTTTTTATTGAGATTCTGTCGACCCACAAGGCTTGATTCAGGAGTGAGTGCCAGTTCCTCTTATTGTCCTCTAATGTTCTTTTCAAAATTCTCAGAAGATTCTTATTAGTAGACTCAACTAATCCATTACCTTGTGGGTAATAATTAGAGGAAGTCTTCAGGTAAATTCCATATCTACTGACGAATTCGATCATATTTGCACTAGTGAAAGGGGATCCATTGTTTGTAATCAAAGAATCTGTTATGCCAAACCTTGTGATTAGACTTTCGATGAATTCTATCACCACCTCTGAATCAGCTTTCTTCGTAGGCACTGCTTCTGCCCACTTGGTGAAATAGTCCATGGCAGTGAGAATGTATTTGTGGCCTGATGATGAGTTTGGCTCTATTATCCCTACGAAATCCAACCCCCACTGCTGGAATGGTTCCTCGACTTGAATAGGCTTTAAGGGCATGGGTGCATTTCTGTTTCTTCCCACATACCTCTGACACTGTTCACACTTTTGGGTCACTCTGTACGCATCTAGGAAGATGGAAGGCCAATAACATCCAGCTCTAAGGATCTTCAAAGCTGTAGTTCGACCTGCATAATGTCCCCCTAAAAAACCCCCGTGAAATTCATCTAACACTTTTTGCTTTTCATTATCGGGAATGCATTTTAACAACACACCATCAATGTTAATCCTGTACAACCCCTCTGTTCGAAGGGTATATTTCAATGCTTGGGTCCTGAATCTCCTTCTCTGGGAAGCGTTCATATCTTCAGGGCATGACCCGGTCTGAAAATACCTCACAAAGTCATTGATCCAACCCGAACTCACTCTGTCTTGGTGTTGCTCTGTGTTTGCCATGACGGGGTGGTTCTCCCCATATCCACTTGCAGCTTGCTTGGCCAATTCCTGGCACAAAGCTCTCCCTTTGACTATTTTAGTAGGATGTATTTCTACATCATACTCTTGGATGCGAGTCACCCATCCAGCTCTTTTTTCACCCAATTCTCCTTGAATTATGAAGTTCCTTACATCGGGATGAATAACATACACCATCGTCCGACTCTGGGATAAGAAGTGTTTTAGCTTATTCAAGGACTTCATAATGGCGTATACTTGTTTTTCTATGAAGTTGTACCTTTCCTCATGTTTGTGCATGGTGGAACTCGAAAAGGCTATGGGTCTTTCTTCGTCATCTGCTCCTTTCTGAGTGAGAACTGCAGCATAACTATTTTGCTCTCCGATAGCATATAGTATGAAATCCCGAGAATAGTCAGGGTTGACTAGCACAGGAGCTTGAGCGATGGCTTCTAGAATTTTTTGGAAAGCTTCTTTCCTTGGCTCTATCCATTTAAAAGGAGCGTCCTTTTTCAATAACTCAGTCATTGGTTTAACTGTTTGGGAAAAATCCGCAATGAATTTTTTGATGAAATTTACTTGCCCAAAGAAAGACTGCAAACCTTTCTTGTTAACTGGGAGAGACAACTCAAGAAGCGCCTTTACTCTATCAGGATCAATTGATAGCCCAGCTTTAGAAATAACATGCCCAAGAAGTATTCCTTCTTCTACAACAAAAATAGATTTTGTAGGGTTTAGTGATATCCCAAATTCCCTACATTTCTCAAATACTTGCTTCAGATGAGTGGCATGGTCCTTTTTGTTGTGAGAAAAAACTATCATGTCATCTAAATAGACGACAATAATTTTGTTCGCAAGCTCCCCAAAAGCTACGTCCATGGCTCTCTGGAAAGTTGCTCCTGCGTTAGATAATCCAAAGGGCATCCTTTGGTATGCAAATGTTCCCCACTTAGTGGTGAACGCAGATCTTGTATTGATCTTCATTTCTCACCCAAACCCGATTGTAACCAGAAAAGTCCGTCTAACAGAGAAAACCTTTTTGCTCCCGCCATAGTATGAAGGATTGGGTCAATCTGGGGTAAAGGATAGTGATCCTTTAAAGAGGCTCTGTTCAAATTTCTGAAATCGATGCATAGTCGTATTTCTCCATTTTTCTTGTGGACTGGAACTAAATTTGCCACCCAGGTAGAGTGCTTGATTGGGTATATTATCTTAGCCTGCAAGAGTTTTAACAACTCTTGTTTCATTAAGGCTTCAATCTTGGGATTCACGAGGCCTCTGCCTCTGCCTGAAAGGTTTAGCTCCTTCCTCCAGTTCAATGGTATGTTGAATGACCTCTTTCCTGTACACTTTCAGATCACTATAAGTCCAGGCTATTATATCTGGATACTCTTTACATAACTATTTTATTTCCTCTAGTTCTACCACTGTACAATCGGTCCCTACTTTGATCATTTTTCCTGGTTCTAGTTCTACTTCTTTATACCGGCGTTCATCTACCTTGATCCTTCGACCTACAGCTTTGTCGCTATTGTCGAAAAGGCTCTCCAGGGTGATCAGTCCCCTGGGGATATGATTATTCCTCAGTTGAATAAGGCTCTCTTCGTCCTCTTCTTGTAACTCTCTTTCTGTAGAGCAATTCATCTCATGAATAAGAAAATCTAGGATCTGCTCGTCGTTTTCAAATACCTGCCAAAAAATGTCCTTGTCGGGTATAGAAGGTTTGTATATAAGTCTAACTGTTTTAGACTTCTGAATAACATTGCTGACTGGGCAAAAATTTGATCCTACTGATGCTAACAGGTCTGCATGTGTGTTCTTCTCTCTGGAAATGGATTTCATGTTTAGTGCTTCAAAATTTTCCAATAGATCTAACACTTTGTTTTTGTAAGCCCTTAGGTAATGCTGCTTACAAATGTATTTACCAGTAACCTGTTTAACAATCAGTTCTGAATCTCCATAGATCAGCAGCTATTTTGCACCCAGTTTTTCAGCTTTCTTGAGTCCCAAACACAAGGCTTCGTATTCAGCTGCGTTATTGGTGCAACTCCATGTCAACCTATACGAAAAGACTTTTTATTTTCCAGTGGGTGAAATCAGGACGATTCCAGCTCCTGCTCCATTTTTGCACCTTGACCCATCAAAGTACAATTTCCATAACTGGTTGGCTGAATCATCTATTTTAGGGACAACAATAGGGAGATTTTTTGGTTTCTCAATGGAATAGCTTCCCATTTTTGTCTCTATCATAGCATTGAAGTCTTTCATTGAAAACTGATCTTCAGATTGGAGTTCCTCCAGGGTTTCTTCCATTAAATCAATATTCTCAAATTCCTCGGACATCATGTTGACAGTAGCTGTTTCTTCTAGTCTTTCCACATGAAAAGTAGATGGTTTCTCATTGTAGATCTTGACTCTTTTACCTTTGAAAGGTACCTCCAAATGCGAATAATCTAGTGACAGATAACCTCCCAGTTTGGCTGTGAACTCTCTGGATAAACACATACCGAAATATGGTTCCAAGTCTACAACGACTACTTCTTGTATTACGACTGCTTCTGGCATTCTGTGGAGTTGAATAGGTATATCTTTGATCACCCCGATAGTTTTTACTAGAGTACCATCCAATTGCAACACACCAGGATGACTTCGAGTATATTCCATCCCCATTATGTCACATACGGCTTTCGGCATTACCGTAGTTGCGGCCCCTGAATCAATCATGCAATTGTGAACTATCCACCCCTCCATTTGCAAAGATAAATAGAATGGGGGCGGTCTATTTTTTCTAGAGGTTGACACAACATTTGCTTGTATAACATTTGAGGAAGAGGTATTATTCTTTAAAGTTAAAGATTCTTGGAGGAGGTCAATCTGACCAGGAATTTGCAGTGCATCATACATGCTTATTTTGGAGGGGGTCCTCTTCATTTCTTCTGCAATGTTGAACGAAAGAGTTGCAGCTGGGGATACTTCAGCACTTTTCTCCCTTCCACTAGTCGATGCGTCATATCTGTCTCTGTAGACCTGCGTAGCTTCTGTTCTTTGCCTTTTTGTCAATGAAGGAAATCTGAGTCTTTCCTTCACTTGCTCTTGAGCTTCGCTCCCTTTTCTAGGAGGAAATTCTTTTCTTGGTGTAGTCGTAGAAGTCTGAGGAGGATCAGAACGTCCTTTCTCACCGGACTGGTTTTTCTGTGGAGTTGCCTTGGGGGCAGGAGGAAAACCTTGTGGTTGGAATTCCTTAGGGTCAGTTTGCAACGACTTTTTTCTCGACCTTGTCAGGACTGAGACTTGTTCCACGGATGGCATTGCCAAATTATGGTGGACTTCTCTGATTATATTCACTTGTCCCTTGCCGGTCTCCTTGGCTCTTTCATTAATAACTGCTTGCACATGGTGTTGATGAATCATGCATGAATCTTCTCCATGAGGATCGTTGCAAGTGGTACACCAGTAATCAGAATTAGCGGGTTCTCCATTATCTCCTGTCTCATTTGCATACACTACATTTTTTCTTTCTTGTACCCTTCCACTTGTCGAAGCAGCTTCCTTTTGTATCTGTGGAAATCTTCTTGCTTGAATATTCCTTTTTGCCTCTCTCTTTTTCATGGATGCCATTTCATTTGACAACGTCTTCATGGTATCAATTATGGTTGTGTATTGATCATTGGGGGGAGCTGATGCAAGGGGTGTGGCTGGTAATGCACGGAATGCAGGAGGTGCAACTATAGCTGGGAGGGCCTGCATTGATGGGGGTGCAGGCAGTTTAGAGATTGATGCTTGGGAAAACTCTGGTAAAATTGGCAATAGAGTCTTTGATGGATATCTTTTTGTAGCTATGAGATCAGCTTCGCCCTTTGTTGCCTCTACATAGATCCCAAGAAAAGTGGTTACATGGGATTGCCTTATTATCATACTGAGTTCTGAATCAAAAGCCCTTAGATAATAGCATATAGCTTGTTCTTCCATGGGCTTTAGGCCTTGCGGTACTCTATCACGAGTTCTGATAAACCTGATGTTGAAATCTTGGATTTCTTCTTGTGGATGCCTCTCAATGACAGTGAATTGATTCAGCAATGTGAAAGGATCCGCATGTATATTGAATTCATCGACCAGACGACCGACCAGTATTGCCCAAGAAGTAATGGATCCAGCGGGAAGCGCTCTGTACCAATAGAGCATCTTTCCTTTCAAAGATATGATCAACAATCTGACCATTACATCTTCCTCAGTGATGTTGTAAACAGATGCTAGTGTTGATACATCCAAACAGTGCTCATCTGCTATTTTTCTTGTTTCGTCAAAGGTCGGTAAGGCTTTTAGTGCAGCTTGTGGAATTTGGTGGTGTGTTCCCAAGTTCAAAGGGCCAGTTTGATTCCATACAAGATGTGTTGGGGCAGGGGTGGCTGCCATGATTGCTAAAGGAGTTACAACTGCTATGGGATTGCTTGCAGATGCTCCTACAGTGGGTTGTAAAGAGGTGCTAATGGTGCCGGGAGGATTTGATCATGCGGCTAGCACAGGGTGTGCTTTTAGGCTTCCGAGATGTAGTTCAAAAAACTCGATAGGTTCTTCAGAGTTTCTAGCTTGGGATCTGGTTATCATATGGCTATATAACCAGAAGGCTTCTAGACAAGGTCTTTCTTTTATGGTCTAAATGCAACGGAGTCGCCAGGTGATTTTTTTTCTTGAGATTTTGCAAACAAAAGGCTCTGAAGGTAAAACACCAAAACTTATACAATACTGTGGGATTGCTGGTCCCATCGAGCATGCCAAAAATTGTTGGAACAAAATATGCCTTCGGTTAATAGTGATGCGCCTTAGACTTTGCCAACATTGAATAGACAGATCTTGCTTGAGATCATCTATCTAGTCTCCAGAGAAGGCTGGTTCCTTTGAAGTTTTTTAGAGAAAATGGGAAACAAGAGATAAGGGAAATATAGCCTAAGCTAGAACTTTTATATGGTGTAGGTTAGACAACATCAAAGACAGATTTACTTACTTCTATCCAAAGCATTTAAAAACACATTCCAAAGCAGAAATTATATAATTCCAGATATGATTTTTGATGTTTCATTTAGCATGCGTATATATTAGATTCTTATTCCAGCAATATGATTTATGTATTGCGAAAGTTTAGATACAAGAACAGACTCAATCTACAATTCAATATTGTGAGCAAAAATAAAGAACATTAATACATACACTTGCACGATATGAACCAGAAGCCAATGGGAGATGTGATTTTATTGCTTGTATTCGAAGTACGTACACACAATCTTGTAAACATCCAAGAGCCGACCCTTTTTTTGGAGTCGCTCACCCCTATATATACCCTAAAAGAGTATCTTCCTAAGTACATCTTACTTATTTTACAAGCAATCATCTATAGTTTCTAACAATACACAATGGATTTCCCGTAGATTGGATAGATTGGCAATCATCCAGCAGACCTGCCAGGTTATAATCAATAGACCATTCTTCAGAAATCGGCACCTGATGTCAGTGCTCGTCTCTAGTTGCCAAAAATATACTTTATTCCTTTACAGCTGGCGTGTCGTGAAATCGTGACATTCTTTCCTTGCTTTGGTCTTCTGTTGCTTCCAACCGTGAAAATGAGACATGTCACAAAATCGCGACATTCTTTCTCTTGCTTTGCTCTTCTGCTGCTTCCACCGCGAAAATGAGACATGTCACGAAATCATGACATTCGTCTCTTCCTTTGCTCTTTTGCTGCTTCCCGTCATGAAAATGAGACATGTCGTGAAATCGCGACATTCGTCTCTTCCCTTGCTCTTTTGCTGCTTCCCGCCATGAAAATGAGACATGTCGTGAAATCGTGACATTCGTCTCCTCCTTTGCTCTTCTGTCGCTTCCAGTCGTGAAAATGAGACATGTCACGAAATCATGACATTCGTCTCTTCCTTTGCTCCTTTGTTGCCTCCCGTCGCGAAAATGAGACATGTCATGAAATCGCGACATTCTTTCCTTGCTTTGCTCTTTTGCCGCTTCCAGCTGAAAATGAGACATGTCGCGAAATCGCGACATTCTTTCCTTGCTTGGCTCTTCTACCGCTTCCAACCATGAAAATGGGACATGTCACGAAATCATGACATTCGTCTCTTCCTTTGCTCCTTTGCTACCTCCCACCATGAAAATGAGACATGTCACGAAATCGCGACATTCTTTCTTGCTTTGCTCTTTTGCCGCTTCCAGCTGCGAAAATGAGACATGTCACGAAATCGTGACATTCTTTCTTGCTTTGCTCTTTTGCCGCTTCCAACCGCGAAAATGAGACATGTCGCGATATCACGACACTTTTTCCTTTTGGCTCTTTCTCTTTGCTTTGGACCGCGAAAAAGCAACATGTCACGATATCGCGACACTTTTCCCTCTTGGCTCTTTCTCTTTACTATGAACCGTGAAACTGAGACATGTCGCGATATCGCGACACTTTTTCTCTTTTGGCTACGACAAAGCAACATGTCACGATATCGTGACACTTTTTCTCTTTTGGCCACGACAAAGCAACATGTCACGATATCGTGACACTTTTTCTCTTTTGGCCGCGACAAAGCAACATGTCGCGATATCGTGACACTTTTTCTCTTTTGGCCACGACAAAGCAACATGTCGTGATATCGCGACACTTTTGCCACCTTGCTCCCTTTTGTTGCTCTTAGCCACGAAAATGAAACATGTCGCGATATCGTGACACTTTTTCTCCTTGCGGTGTTTTGCTTTTTCTTTGATCTTTAGCATATGGGCCACTTTGGTCTTCTTGGGAAATATGCAAAAAGGTGCATCAGCTATTTTTTGTAGTTAGGCACTTTTTAACTAACAGTAGTCTAGACAACTTGCAACACAATGCACTTGATGACCCTACACAACATAACAATTAAGATAACCCAATATACAATTTAGATGACTTGGCACAATAGTCATATGAATTGCCTATCAAGTCAAATAAAATTCTCTTGCATTGGATAACCTAGGTTCAAATCTGGACAACCAAATATGGATTATCTACAACAAAAAATAATGAATGAAAATAGTTTAGAATATCTATCTACAATATTATCAATCATATGCAAACACATGCAACAACAATACACAATGATAATGGTTGAATGATGTTATTTCTATTAACAAGAATACATGTCTACAACACAATTATCTACTATGCACTCTCTTCAATAAAAACCTCTATGCTTGTACAAATGTGTATTATCTACCATGTATAATGTACCCTCTAGCATCTCCTCACTCAAATGAATGAGGAGGACTACTTAAACTTGTGAAAAGGTTGCTATTCCCAACTACCAACATGACACCTCACCATATTTACATTACATTTATTGTGCATTTACAACTCATTTCATTTCCAAATATATGACAATTACATGATAACTAAATAACTTATTACTTATTGATGGATTTTGAATCCTTAATATTAATATGAAACTCATAAGATAAATCTCATAGGATCAAATATATGATAGCCACAATATAGTAAGATCAAGATAATAATGTAACCAGAATAATATGAACCAACTAATATGTAAAATAAAGGCTTATAATAAATCAACTAACATTCATTAATATGAAAAAATATATGAATGTAATAGTATGAATCATACATGTACAAAGCATGTAGCACAACTTACAATATTAATTGCTCAAATGTATGTAAACTTTATTACTCCTCTTTTCTCTTACAAATGTATCACAACACTCTTGTGTAGACAATGTAGACGATATAGACAATGTCCTCTATGGAGTAATATATAGCCATAGTAGGATGACTCTTTGTATGCTTGACTCTTCCTTTCCATATTCCAAGTCTCATGACTCTTGGTTTCTCTATTTAACACTTGCATACACATGACTCTATCTTGTATGCACACCTAGACATGACTCTTCACTTATCACTCCATAATATAAAGACACTTGTGCACACTTACAAATGAGAAACTTGTGCATATATACATACATTACACTTCCAAACTTGCACACATGACACTTGTGCATTTCTTGCACATTATTACATTACATAAAATATTTACTCACACTCTAATCTAAGACACAACCCTAATCTAATATTTACAATATGTACCATGAGGGTACATTAGCATGTACCAAATAATGTAATATTCTCCAACACCCATCCATGTGTTAACTAATATTTCACTCAACTTTATAACGATTACATAAAAATTATTTCTAGAAAACTGCATTGTGCATGTACTTGAATCCTAATGCACTTATTCTATTTTTTCATATGATGTGGTATATTAGAACTAGGTTCTATAGTCCTCTCAATAAATGTCATTTCTTTGATGCTTGATATCACACCATGTTATGTTCAACCTAAGAACTCTATGTGGTTAGGAAGAATGGTTTCCTTCCTTGACTAAGTGAATATTGTTTTATTGTCTTCACAAATATTATTTTCCCAAGTTGTATCCACTTTGATACCACATGATGGACCAATGGGATACTAGACAAGTTTTCATTAACCATAATTGTTTATATGTACAATAAATATGATGATGGTTAATTTGGATAAGTGAGTATCAACCACCTATTCATATACAACTCCCAAATACCTATCTATATTACATGATGTAATGGATTCCTAACATTCCCACCTTATTACATCATATTTCAAACAAGGAAAGGAACAACAACATATATTTTATGAATATAGTTCATAAAATATAGAAAATGACCATGCACTAGGACACATACAATAGTCCATATTGTACATCATCATGAATAAGGATAAACTCAATTGCTCACACCAATGAGATTGATCACACTAGACTCACAATAAAGGATAGCACCAAACACAACTATCCATGATTTTACATCATAAGTGGATAGCGACACACAGGTTGTCCATCACCAAGGTTTCAAATAGGGATTAACACAACTATCTACAATACCTTTATGATTAGGGATACACTCAATTAATCATAAGGACATATCATTTGTGAATAGGGGTATAGAAATGCATTCACAAGATCATATGCAAATAGAGAAATCCTCTACTATCCTAAAAGTAAGGGATCTCGACTTCTCTTAAATGAAGCTTTATCTCAGATAAACAATTCATTCTAATTTGATCTACAAAATGGATCACAACTAGGTCAACCATATGACCCCCTTCAAACTAAACAAAATTTTTATCATGTGGTCTTCAAACTCATTGACATATTTATTCAATAGGATGGTTGCATTAGGCTTAAAAAATATTTTCCAATGAGTATATATACATCTATACACGTGAGGTGATCAATGCCTTAAATCACAAGAAAACAACAAGGATTTGCTAGGCAAAAAATTAGGTGTGAGGAATTATCTTTTCCTTCAAATAGTATCTCCATGGAATATTCTAAGAATACTCTAGTAACATTCCAATACAATAAAATAATATAGTGGGTCTCCTTGTTCTCCACCTATATTCACCAAATAGATTGAACAAAAAGTCTTTTTAAAATCTTCAAACAAATCTCTTGCAAAGCATGTGGGATTATTGATTTTTTTAAACAAAATAATGTGTGCATGTTCGTTCAGGAACCAACACTTTAGCAATCCTTCAATAGGTTTCACCTCCATATTTATAATCAAATCCTTATATGGTAATTGAATACCTTTATGTTCTCATCCTTTTGCTTCATGGAGTAAACTTAGCCAAAAAAAATTGTCATCTCAAAGCAATTGAAACTCCTTGTTGAATTCTTGTTTTAATTTATCCCAATCCGAAGGGATTCTCTTGTTTTAAGTTTCAATAAATTTTTATGCTATGTAATGTTGTTGGGAACATTTGCAGCCATACATCTTCATATATGACTTATTTCCCTTCCATATCATTTCATACATTCAATATGATGCTCAAAATTATCCTTACCATATCCAATGAACTTTGGGCACTTTTTATTTCTTGTTGTTGTTGCAATCATGTATAAAATTTATGGTGGTTGTTCATAGATTTCCCCTCCATTCAATAAACCTTTCATTAACAACTTTTCCTATGCAAACAATCATCAATCGCTCCTTGTGCTTAAGCTCTGCTAGCTCTTTTTCAAATACACAAGCATTAGTTTTGGTCTTTTGAGTATACTTTATTATGGTTGCCTTTGTACTTGAATCCCATACTTCACACCTCTAGGAAATCTCCCCTACACTTTTGTTAGAATTATTAGTTGTTATACCTCCTCTTGCACATGATCCATGCTGACACTTCCTTCACCACTTGCACAAATGTTCTCCTTATCCCAATTATTGTTGCAGGTTGCACCTAAACTTGTGCATATTACTTCATCATCAAAAACAATGTCTTCCACATTTTTTCCTAATCTTCTTGCATACTAACCTCCTTGTGAGGGTTTCTCATATGTTCCACCACTTCTGGTGTGCATATCTCCTTGCCTACAATTTTTATCAACATTTCGATAATTTAAACGTTGTTAAGTTCACCAACATGTAATTCCTCACCACCAAATAAATCATAATTATGTAACTTGTCATCATATTTTTTGAATTGAGCAAATTAAAAAAAAAACATAGATCAATTGCATCATTTGACCTTATCCTTTGAGGAGTTTGGTTCTAGTGCTTGTACAATTTTTCAATGTATCCTTATATTGGCTATGTATTTGTTTTTGATATGTTAAAATTGATAGATTAAAATCTTATCATCAAGTTGGGATAGCCATTAAGCTCTCAATATGACATATACACTTCCTATATTCATAGAAAAGAGATGGCTAGGCCAACTATAATCACCCATCTAGATTTTAACATTAGTCATTCGACCCACACACTAAGTTGTACTTCTATTTTAGCCAAAATCATATAACTATTTAACATCACACAACTCATCATTATTATCATGTAACTCTCAGTACCTATCATGTAACTCTCCATCATACAACTCATTGTCACCATCACATACCTCTCCATCGATATCACACAACTCATCTATGTGTGTTTGATGCAGGAGCATCTAGTAGCACTTGATGCAGAAGCATCCAGAGGCAGAAGAGCCATTTTCAAAAAATTGGCTAAGGAAGATGTCAGGATTTCGTGACATATCACGAAATCGCGACCAAAATAAGAGAGAGAAAGAGAAGGAGGAAAGATGTCGCGATATCGCGACAAAAAAAGTGTCACGATATGCGACACAAAGTGGGAGAGAAGCTAGCAGGGAAAAACTATCACGATAGAAAAAGTGTCGCGATATCGTGACACAAAGAGGAGAGAGAAGTAGCGGATGAAAGATGTCGCGATATCGTGACATGTCGCGTTATCGTGACCTGTAGGTGAAAGAAGGAAGCAAGAAGGAAAGATGTCACGATTTCACATGTCGCAGTTTCATGACCAGAAGGCAAGTAAAGAAGCCAGCAGATGAAGATGTCACAATTTCAGGACATGTCACAGTTTCACGACCAGAAGGCAAGTAAAGACACCAATGGAGGAGGATGTCGTGATTTCATGACATGTCACAGTTTCACAACCCACAGAGGAGAGAGAAGGCATAGAAGTGAAGATGTCACGATTTCACATGTCATAGTTTCGCAACCCACAGAGGAGAGAGAAGGCACAAAAGTGAAGATGTCGTGATTTCGTGACATGTCGCAGTTTCATGACCCGCAGAGGAGAGAGGAGTCAAAGGAGAAAGAGCCACGATTTTGTGACATGTCGTATTTTCACGACCAAAGGGCGAAGAAGGAGCCGAAGGAGAAAGATGTCGCGATTTTGTGACACGTCGCATTTTTGCGACCAGAGGGCAAAGAAGGAGCCGAAGGAGAAAGATATCGCGATTTCATGACATGTCGCATTTTCATGACTAGAGGGCAAAGAAGGAGCCGAAGGAGAAAGATGTTGCAATTTCATGACATGTCGCATTTTTGTGACCAGAGGGCAAAGGAGTCGAAGGAGAAAGATGTTACGATTTCATGACATGTCACATTTTTGCAACCAGAAGGCGAGTGAAGAAGTCGAAGAAGGCAAATGTCACGATTTCGCAACATGTCGCATTTTTGTGACTAGAAGAGAAGAGGAAGCAGATGAAGGGAAAAGTGTCACGATATCATGACACGTAGCAATTTCACGATCTGAAGAGAAAGGAGAGAGCAAGGAGGCTGAAGTGTCACGATATCATGACATGCAACATTTTTGGGAGATCATTACAGAATGAGTTCATTGAATGACACATGGCAGCACTAGACAACACGTGGCACCAAGGTGCAGTGAAAGTGAACAAAGATGAAGAGTCACGACAAACAAAGAGGCACAAGAATCTAAAATGAAGGGCCACAAATGGAAGACAAATCGTGGCACAAAAATTATAAAAGGGCAAGCCGAGGCATGCACAAGGGGTCAAAAAACAATTGTAGGTAGAGGGTTGCAGTTGCGAGGCCAGAGGGCCATCCTAGACCTGCTATGCTATTGTTTTTCCTCCAGAGGAGCTGGGGTCGAAAAACCACAAAACAGATGTGCCGAACATGAGGCAATTTTGGGCTATGTGTTTCCTTCCAGAGATAGCTTAGAGTTCCTGGGTAGTGTAGGTAGATGCATCGAGCATGAGGCAGTCTACACTAGGATCGTGGATCGTGCATGTCAGAGGACGACAGAGAATGGTGGTGCGAGTATTTACTTCCAAACGGAAGATTGTAATGGCTGCGATCATTGTCTGTATTTGTTAATATAAAACTACAAAGGGTCAAGGCCTCTAGAAAAACCCAGTGTTGTAATGAGAGGACATGGAGAGACAAAGATTGCATATCAGTCTATGGACTATTGCTGTAATTTGAAAAAAAAAATATTGAATGAATTTATAGTTTTTGTAGATTGTAATTTTTTTTAGTCCCCATCAGTGTTACATCTCTAAGAATTCTCCATACATGATGTTGCACAATACTTTAACTTCTTGTTGGCCTTTACTTGTCCTTACGTGTCCATGTCTTCCACATCCCCACATGAATTTATTTTTTATTTACTTTCTCCCATCTTCAATGTTTATGCAATCATTGGTTTAAACTTAAACAACTAGCACATTAGTAGGATTCCACAACTGAAGGAACATAGAGTAATGAATAATAGGATAAATTAGCAATACACAACATTAAAAATGTATGAGAAAAGAATATTCATATTGAAATGGAATAAAACTATAGTTTATCATTTGCATTTTTTTTTGGTAGATAAGATACTATAGCATTAATACCGGGTTTTACAGGTTGACCCAAAACCTTTTACAAAAATCAGCTCAGGGCTGTTGATGAACATATCCTTACTAAGGATCTTATATATGTAAAATATACATACCGCCAAAGCCATTACATCCGGTAAGGCACATAGCCTATTATAAAAAATAATCTTCCCATACAACATTTTGGGTATACCCCGAGAAAACACACATGCATCATAATTACAAAAAAGAAACAGACATGGATCCCTTCCTTGAGATAATGGAGAAACAAAAAGTCGTAGACACACATAGCAGAGTACTGAAAAAAACTCCCACAAGCTCTGTATTGATAGTTACTCTTAATAATTCTTTGGTAATTGCTTTTCGTATATGACATTCTTTGGTACCACATACTATCTTGGCCAATTAGCCTTGGAGAATTGAACTTGTTGGCTAGATTTATGGCGGTGGCTATCTGGTGGTCCACATGGCTTTGGTTCAAAGTCTTATATTGTTGTTTCTTTCCTTCCCTGTGATTATCAACCAAACTCAAATTACTAATATGACTAGAAGCCATGTTATCTGACATGTGACTGTCCCCATTTGTCTTTGTGGTATTTCCAAGTAGCATCCACGAAGACTAACAACTCAGATAATTTTTATTATGAGTCCAATTCAAAAAAGAGATGGGAATACTCCTAGCCTTCGAACTTATTGTGCCTTCTCTATTGGTAAATTTGATTATCATTCTTGGCATTCTTGTTGAATAATCTCCTCTACTTAACTCGGGACACCGTGTTCCCATTTGAAAAGTCCATCACCATCGACACCCAAATTGGCCAACTTATCAGCAATTTTGTTAGCTTCTCGAAATACATGTTGGGATTTTCTGTCCTATCTTCCCTGGAAAAATATCCTAGCCTCTTAAACAATTATTTTAATCCTCTAAGGAGGTGTTTTCCAATTATTGAGGAGATTTATAACATGCATAGAGTCTCCTTCTACAATCAAATTGCCTTCTAAGTATTGAGTCATTTGAAGGCCTCTCCACATAGCTCTAGCTTCAGCTTCATTGTTCGTCCTTGTTCCCAAATATTCAAAAAATGCAAGCATCATATTCCCATTATGATCTCGCACAATGCCACCAGTGCCTACTCTTCCAGAATTGTCCTTAGTTGCTCCATCAAAATTAAGCTTAAACCAACCCGTAGGAGGTGGAGACCACTTAACATTAGCTCTAGGGTTGACTACCCTAGGCACATACTCATCTAACAAGGTTAATCTTAAATATTGAGCAATCATGGTTTCCTACAGATGAGGTTTACAGCTATCAAAAGGGATAAGGTTCACATTCTTGTTGGCAAAGGATAGGATCCTGGCAATGATAGTTTGATGATCATGGATAGAATCATTAAAGACTCTATGGTTCCTTTCTAACCACACTTGCCAAAGATAGTGATTGAGACAAAATTTTCACATGTATCTAAGTCTTTGGCTTGAAAAGGGGCAAGGTCATTGGACAAACGAATCAAGTACAGTTGTTGGTTTAACCCATGAAATATTGAAGGCCTGAAAAACCCCACTTAGGACAGTCAAGAAAAAAGGGAACTCAAGGAAAATGTGATAAATGGTCTCCCAATTAGCCCTGCATAGATAACAATGATTAGTGATACAAATACCTTTATGCATCATATTATCAATGGTTAGAATTCTTCCTTGGATAACCAACCATGAAAAGACTGCAATTTTTGGAATTAAATTTTTTATCCAAACTAAGTCCTTTTGGAGGACAAAATCCTTGTCATCAAGCAGAAGCTTGTAAGCTGATTTAACAGTGAACTGCCCGTTTTCCGTAGGAGCCCAAGTCACTTGATCTTCCTTGTGTCTCATGGGGATAAAATGTTTCCCGAGAATGTTATAAAGATCATTTGATTCTGCTTGAAATCCCTAAATTCTTATTTGTTTCCACTTTATTCTACCTTTGTTCTCAACCATATAATTGGAGACTTTTATGCCAATGAGTTCTTCTATGATATCTCTAATTCATGCTAAGTTAGAATATTGCGTCAGTGGTTCATCCTTAGCCCACCTGTCATTCCAAAAATTTATCCTCTCACCATTGCCTAAAACTCATCTTAAACCTTTTTTGATGATTTCCTTACAATTAAGAATTGCTTTCCAAAAAGTAGAACCTCTGATTGGAACTGAGTCACTTAAAAATTTCATATTTTGAAGATACTTTCATTTGATGATAGCTGTCCATTCATTTTCTTCATCGGAAATGAGATGCCACACCTGCTTAGCTAGTAAAGCTAAATTTATATGAGCAATTATCCTCAGACCTAAGCCCCCATTTTCCCTGGGTCTGCACACTTTGGTCCATCCTACAAGGTGTATCATTTTTTTCTCCTCTGATATAGTCCATAATTTTTTTTTTTGAAGTTTCTCAATTTTCTGTAAAACCTTCAAAAGGGCTTTGAAAATGGAGAGGAAATAGACTAGAATGATCTGAAGAGAGGCCTTAGTGAGGGTCAACTTTCCTGCTTGAGATAGAAGATGACCTTTCCATCCAACAAGTTTTTTTTGAATTATTTCAATAACCCTGTCCCACATTGACTCTCTTGGAGAACCAATGAAAAGAGGGAGACCAAGATACGAAGTGGGGAGGTTTGCTATATCACACCCTAAAATTTTTGCAATCCTTCATTGCCTCTAAATGGGGGTGTTCAAGAAATATAACTTGCTTTTACTGAAATTAACTTTCTGACCAGCAGTGTCCTCGTAGAGTTGTAGGATGTATTTAATTATTTTGGCCTCAACCACTTATGCCTTAGTCAATATAAGGGTATCATCGATGAATTATTGGTGAGAAATAGCCCTAGTGAGAGATGTTGCCTTGATTCCCGATATTAGCCTTGAACTGCAAGCATTTTTGATGGTTCTACCTAAAGCTTCTACCACAATGATGAATAACATGGGGTTGATAGGGTCCCCCTGTCGAATTCCTCTATGACTTTGAAAGTAACCAACAGTTGTTCCATTAACTAGAATCGAGAACCATGCTTTAGAAATACATTATTTGATCAAATTAACCCATTGGTGGTGAAAACCAAACTTAAGGAGGACAACAATCAGAAAGTCCCAATTTAGAATATCAAATGCTTTGTTCATATCAAGCTTGAGGTCAAAAACAGACATGTTAGTCTTATGAGTAGAGTGTAGAGCTTAATGAACTGTGATAACTCCATACAAGATTGACCTGCCTTGTACAGAGCTTCCCTAGCATGGATATATGATGCGGGGCAAAATATCTCTCATTCTATTTGCAATGGCTTTATTTAGGATCTTGTAAGAAACATTGTATAGACTGGTTGGCCTGAAGTCATCCATAAATTTAGGGGTTTGCTTCTTAGGAATTAGAGAAATAAAAGTAGAGTTGATACCTTTTGGGATATGATTGCTTGCTTGGAATTCTTTGACAACAGAAATTACATCCTCACTTACGATGTCCCAAAAAGCTTGATAGAAATGAGGGGGAAAGTCGTTGGGTCTCGGGGCTTTGTCTGGCTCCATGCTAAACAAGGCTTCCTTAATTTCCTCATTAGAAAATGGAGCTAGAAGCTTAAGGTTTATATCCTCATTTATTATGCTAGGAATGGATTGTAAGAGAATATCTTTGGCCTCCTCATTGCACTATGATTCCTGACCAAGGATAGAATTGAAATAAGTTACTGCCTCCTTTATGATTTCTGTTAAGTCTTGAGTAATAGAACCATCTGCTTTTTTTAAAAAAATTATCTTGTTATTGCTTCTGTTTCTAAGCATGGCGACGTGAAAAAACTTGGAATTTGAATCTTCGTATTTCAACCAAAGAGCACTTGATTTTTGCCTCCAATATATTTCCTCACAGGCCAAAATGTTATGAAACTTTGCTAGTTTTGTTCGTTCCTCCTACCTAGTAGTTTCATCAGCATCACCATGTTGGATCCTTTGATCAATTATCTTCAAAATTTCAACAACCTATTTTTTATTTTCAAAGAGGTTCCCAAAGACCTCTTTGTTCCAAGTTTGAAGCTTTTCCTTAACAAACTTTAATTTGCCAACAAGTTTAAAAGCTGCACTACTCCTGACAGGCTACTGCCACCACTAACTTAAGTTATCTCTAAAACTGGAATGTTTGATCCACATAGATTGAAATCTGAAAGGTTTATTGAAGTATAGAGAGTTAGGGATCTCCAACAAAATGGGATTATGATCAAAGGCAATTTTAGGAAGGGCTTGCAGGGTAGAATCACCAAACAAAGTTGTAGCCTCCTTTGATAGAAAAAACCTATCAAGCCTTTCTTGAATGAGATGACACCCTATCCGCTGATTGCTCTAGGTATAATTCACTCCTCTAAGTTTTACATCCATCAACATGTTGGAGTTCACAAAGTCATTGAACTCATCCATGCTCCTGATAGGTGGTCCATTTCCACCCATTTTTTTTGAAGGGTAAAGAGGAGTGTTAAAATCCCTAGCCAGAATCCAAGGGACATTATGGAATATTTCACTCAAATTGCCTAAGTACTCCCATAGTAGAGCTCTCCCTTGAATTGAAGTTGGGGCATAAATATTTGAAAGGATCCATGACCTGTTGCTATTTATTTTCTTAAATAAAACACTAAGAACCCTATCATATTTTTGAATAATGGTGCCTTCTACTATCCGGGGATCCCACAAAGTCATAAGGCCTCCAGATGCTCCTCTGGCTGATTTGCAAACCATATCCCCTTGATTCCAGATTTTTTTTGCTATTTTTTTGACTGCTTCTCATCAGTTTTTGTTTCTTGCAACATGATAATAGTTGGATTCACTTGATTTCTTATTGCACTGACTTCCCTGTGTTTGGGTAGGCCATTGAGGCCTCTCATGTTCCATGAGAGGAACTTCATTTATATTGTTTGGGATTTCTTCCTCTCCCCCTCCCTTGAGGGGGTTTTCCTAATTTGTTGTCTTCAAAACCCAAAATAACCTATTGAAACAAGGTTCTTTGTTTTCCATTGGCAATGTCATTATCAGTTTTAATTTTTTGATGCTCAGCATTTGATATTCTCCCTCTTCTTTTTCACTGCAAAAATCTATAGGAGACTTCACATTGCTCTTGGTTTGTTTAGGACTAAAATGAGGGAAGGTAATTTGTTGCAGAACTGGACTGCCATATTCCTCAGACTGAAGAGTTTCACATATCTCCACCCCTACATTCAAATATTCTCCTTTTTTCCTGTATTCCCATGGTCTATGGGATGGCCCCTCAGTAGGATTCACTTGGCTCCTAGTGATGATGTTTGGGAGATGATATTTTTTATTTTCCAATGCCTCAACTTTCTTCCTAAGTTCTTCAACATTAGGGTTTGGCTTTGGGATGCCCACTGGGCTTGAAGTATTTCCAGCATTAGGGTTTAAGTATCTTGACTTGGATGTGGATTCTAGAGATCGTGCATTGGGTTTTAGATTTTTTATGCCCATGGGGCTTACAGTAATTTCAGCATTAGGTTTTGAGGATCTTGACTTGGATGGGGATTTGAGAGAGTCAAAAAGGTTAGCCTGAAGGTGTTGGGCTTCCATGTCTTCTGATAATTCTCCTACTCCCATATTGGATAGAATTGAAAATTTATTTGAAACTAGAGGATTGGAACTTACTTGAGTATTTTGGTTGCCAACAACCTATTGTTTTCCTTTGTCTTGTTGGGACCTTGCACCCTCTCTTTCCTTTTTTTGGTAGACATAGTTTTCCTGATTGAAATTTCCTCTACAAGGAAAACTCCTCAAATTTCCTCTGTCTAGCATTCCCTGCTTCTGCTTTTATTTATTCATTTCCAGGTTAGGGCATTTATTGCATAGATGTCCTTGATTTTTACATTCTACACAAAATGTCGGTCTATTCTCATATTCTATCGACTATTTTCTATAGTATTCTCCATACTCTAGCTCCACAAACCTTGGCAATTTATTATTCAAATTAGCTTTTACGTAGATTTGTGCATGAATCATCCTTGTCCTGGCCAATATCGCATGGTCAATGGAGATCAGGTCCCCTATAGTTCTTACTATGCCCTACAACCAATATTCATTGAAGAACTAGGCAGGTAGACTCGGGAGACGAACCCAAATAGGGGCAATGTTAATATTTTGCTTTTTAGGGTCAAAATCTTCACCCCATCATCTGAGAAAAAAACTCCTTTTGCCTAGAAACCAAGGACCTCTTGTTAAAATGCGGTTAGCATCCTCCATATTGTTAAAATGGATAATGAAGAACCCTCGAGTTAGAGCTACCAACTCCAAGCTGCCTATCGGTCACCATTTACTCGTCGCCCAAGCCTTGATAGTCTCCATGTCCGGCCTACCTCCCCAAAACTTGCCTACCAGGGAGAATTCTTCCATTAAAAGAAAAGGGCTCATGGAACTTGTCGAGGCTGAAATTTTATTATTTATTGGAACTAGGGGTGGAAGAGAGAGAACCTCCTTTCTTTTTCCTCGAAGAGTCTCAGCAAAAGACAACCACTTCTTGGGCCCCGCATTGTCCTTCGTATATTTTTTGTCGGGGTCTTTTTGAGGAGGGTCGGGCCCCCGTGTGATGCTTACCTCCAAATATGCTATAGCCTGACCACATTCCTCTAGATCCTCACTTTATCCATGCTCAAGGTTCCCACCGCCCCTTTTGTACCTGCTCTACCTCTACCACCTTGGCTAAGATTCCTGCCCAGAAAATTCAAACCCTCACTCCCGCCACACCCGCTAAACCTCAGCTCACTCATTCCTCTTGCTGAAGGAGAAAACTTTATTACTAAACATATCTTGTCATATCATTTGCATTATGTATTGAGAACAATATCCATTTAATTGTAGTAACAATATGTTTATTCACAGACATGCAATTACATCCACAATACAAATATGCTTTCTAGAACAACTAGATGGTTGAATGGATGTTTTATTATTATCTCCCTCTATATATATCTTTTGAAAATGTAAAGGAGTCTATTTATACTTTATTATCTAAAAGGGCAGGTAGTTTCCACTTCCACAACTTCTTGATACCTAACCCTAATTACCCTGACACTCTAATTATATGATATTGTAATTACACTTACATTGAACTACACATACAATAAAAGTACATGAACATTGAATTACACATGTATTAAAAGTACATGAAAATTGAATCACATGTACATCCTAATTCCCATAAAATCCTAATTACACATATCCTCATTTTGTCAAACACTTTGCATGCAAACTTCATAATGATGAAATTGTATGTACAAGAAAAATCATTCTTGTGTGCTTGGTTATATATGGGCGCTACATCAAGATTGATATGGTTCCATGTTATAACTAGCTTCTACAGTTTGAGGGAAGTATATGGTTATAAACTAGTTGTGCAAAACCATTCGACCACTTGCCAAGGCCATCTTGCCAACACAAGCCATCTAGCCACTTGCCAAGATTGTCTAGCAAGTGGGCTTGGTCATCTAACCAAGCCAAGATGTTAGGCTAGAAAAAGGGATTATCAAAGTCCAATGTAGGATATTTTGGGGCCAAGAGAGTATCATTAAAGGCTAAGGCAAGGTTCTCTAAAGTGAAGCAAGGGTTTTTTAAGGCCAATACAAGGCCTATTAAGGCCAAGATGGTCATATGAGGCCAATAATAGGTTGTTGAGAGCCACGAGAGGTCATCAAAAGCAAGGGAGAAGTTTTTTTACTAGGTTGGTAAAAGGTCACCAAAATGTAGATGAACCCTTGATCCCTAAAAAACATGGTAATGAGTGTTGTCCATCATGTTGGTAATGCAACAAGTTGCACAAGTGGAGACGTAATCAACAAAAAATGTGTTGTTGGCAATGGGTTGAGTTAAAACCAATTGTAGATATCTAGAACAAGAGAAAGCAAAAATATCACAACAAGAGATTCCAATATAGTGTTTAGTGCTTCTATCCCCATGTTTAGTTCATGTATTGACAAGGATGCCAAAAATTCTAGAGGGGATAGACGTAGGGAGACGATTTGATACGTCTACATGAATGCAAGAACATATGAATGTATATGTATGAATGTGTGTGCACAAAATATTTGTTGTAATAAACATGTGTAAAAGTATTTATAATAATGTACATGTGGACAAGTGTATAAAAATTTGCACATAACAATGTGTTTATAATAATGTAATATAATGGGTTTTTTTAAATCTTTTATGCAAATCGGTATCTTGAAGGTAGTTGGGTAGTTGTCAACTACCTATTAACCTTGTTATATCTATAAGTACAGATCTATGCAAAAGATGCAGAAGAGATAAGGTAGTGCTTGTTTTTGTTGGTATAAGAGTGTTGGAATTCACATCTATTTCTAGAAATGAACAAAACCAATCCATCCACTCAAATATTATACAAAAAGCGTTAAAAAAGGATGAAAGAGAGAAATAGGTAATATAAATAATCACTATATTAGATAAGAATCAAAACACTCCAATGCAATGGATGGAGTGGTAGGGTGTATTTTTATCAATATCAAAACCCCAATTATATAAATGAGTTTAACCATAACAAGGTTAACAATGGCCCATAGGGCTTACATAATAAAATAATACAATAAATTAAATACATTTTTACAATGATTGCCTATAGGTCTTACAATATTACATCATACAATGTCCACCTTGGCCATAAGTCATATTATCATTTTTTTTGATTGGGTAAAGGAAAGGATTTTGGAAGGGTCCTTGAACCTTATACAAGAAGTAAGCATACAAAATAAATAACAAGCTATTCCACATCATGGGACTTACAACCAACTACAACGCCCTTAGAATAACAAAAGTAAGAGTAAGAGAGGATCAAGGAGAACCTAAGGAACACAAAGATCCTCAATCCTTAGCAACCTTAACCACAAAAAGGTCCAGCAATCCAACCAGTTAACAACTAACCCACCCAAAGGAACCAAAAATAAAACAAAACTACACCCAATGAGTTAGAGAACCACCAAAAGAATAGAAATGGATAGGAAGAGTAGATAAGACCTTAATATATCATATCCTCATTATCCCAAAAATTCTTTTCTTTCTCAAAGACTTTTGGATCTTGCTGATCTCATTCCATCATAGCTTTGACCTCCTCTGCACATGAGATAGCCACTTTAAGAGTGCTTTTCAGGGATCTCATGAATTCTTTCATCATTTATCTTCTTGAATTCAAGTTTTTTAGGGATCTTGGGAACAATTGAGTTTAGCCTTCTTTCTCTTCGAGGACCCAAAAGAGAGCTTTGTCTTCTTTTTGACTAACCTAGAGTCTTTCATGTTATAATCCTCAATATACAGGGGAGTATTATCTACTTTTGATGATTTAGAAGAAAGGTGCTTTGAGCATCTAGTCATCTCCTCACTTTTATTGGTTCCACTGGGTTCATAGACATGTCACCTTGTCCCTTCAGCATCTCCAAATATTTTCCACCTAGGATGGACTCAGTAAAATCCAGTTCAATATTCAAGGACTAAGAATTGATATAATTATTCTTAGAAGAGACAAGAGAATCCTCATTAGTAGGAGAATCAATAGGGTAATCCACCAAAGATAACTTTGCTTTCCCTAAGCCACCACATTTTTTAGTCATATGGTCAAATTTTATTTTAATCAAACCTTGATGGAAAAGTTTGAAGAGTCCCCTTTTTTTACCTACAACATTGACTTCTCTAAAGACTTGAACAAGGAGGGGATGTTTAATTTTCTCTTGCATTGGAGTTGGTTAATGAAGACAAAGTGATAGCTCTTGAGAATGTTTTTGTTTCTATTGAGAGTGAAATATTCTATTATGATGAGCACAACCTTGTTTCAAGGTGCCTTGAGAGAGCTTTGTAGGTACCTATTTTTTATCTTCTCCAAAACTTCTTATTCACTCAAGAAAGCCCTAAGATCCTTAGCTAGGGAGTATTTCTCCCTATTCAAGTAGGTACTCTCTATAGGAAGGCCAGTAGCATCCACAATGAGAGGAATGGATATTTTAAATTCCAACCTGCCAATTTTCACCATGCCATCCCTCCAAGAATAGACCATTTGCTAAGATAGCTCCTTGTCAAACCTGTTCAACCTCATGAGGCACTCAAGAAGGCTCCGATTCTTCATAATACTTTTAATATCCTTATCCAACTTGAGGATGATTGGTTCCATTAAAAAATAAGCCATACTTAGGAACTTAATCCTATCGACACATATTTGAAGTAGGGTGGTAGAAGATAGACACTTACTAGGGCAACCAGATTGTGTAAAGAATATAACATCCTCATAAAGGTGAGGGTCTTTAAACAAGGATTGTGTAAGTCAGGTTACACTTTCAACACTCCTTAATAATATGAATTGAAAGGCAATGTGAGAATACATTAGTGACAATAATAACTTTCCCTCATAATGGATGCTTTGGAAGGCCTCCAAACTTGAGAAAGACTCATTTGGGTCCCCCTCATAACCTAGAAATCCTTTGATGTGAAAATATATTTTCCAAGAATCTCCTTAGGTTGGACTATAATTATCATTTTTAATACTAGATACTCTCGTACATATCCAAATAACACCTCTGCTAAGACTCCATATGAGGAAGAGAAGCCAATAGTACTATGTCAACAAAGTTGCTTCAGTCTTCTATAGTTGCATGAGGTAAGAATTGAAATTTGTTAGGAATATTTTATTATATTATTTTAGTATTATAATTAGGTCATGCATATTTAGATGATTAGGTCATCCATTTTTAGATGGAGTATTATTTTAATATTTCTTGCATGTAACAATCTCCTAATAAAGAGTATTAATATTCTAGTTTGTAACCCTAAGACATGTATTAAATAGGCTCTTATGTCAATGAATAAATGAGATAATTTGACATCATTGGTATCAGAGTAGGGTAATTTGAGTATGCTCTAAATTATGGCATTAAGCTAATATGGTTTATCAAAAAGGAGTCCTTAGCTCAAGTGCACTAGCTAGGAGTGTGTGAGGGCTGAGAGAAGGGACAATCATCACCATCCAACAACATGCCCTTACTCATTTGATACATGTAGGTTTTGATAGGAAACCTTCATGGATTCGAACGTCAATGTGAACTAACAAGTGATGATAGATAGAAGGATTGATGGTTGGATAGGACAATTGTTTCATGAACAACTAAAGCGCTATTTTTTACCTAGAAGTTATAGAGTATTAATGTTAGATCATGCAAGAGATAAGGGTATTTGCAGGTGAAAAACCAAGGTTCAAATCTTGCACATACCCTTCATCCTACTCAAGTACTACTTTGTTGAAAACAAGGACAAATCGTGATATGTGGCCCACTTGTTCAACACATGCAAAGGAATCATGATAGATGTCAACCAATTTAGGGTGAAGCCACCATCCATAGTGGAACTGGTCTCTATTCAATATTTGCATGTGGTGCACATTTTCCTTCCTAGCTGAGCAACCTAGGTTCCCCATAAGAACTCTTTTTTTCATTGCTTTAAAAGTTTTTTTTGTTAAAGTTAAAAAAAATAATAGAACACATAATTTTTTAATTAAGGGGGGTTTTTATTATTATTATTTTTAAAAAGCATTTAATTTATCAAAAAAATAATTAAAACAAAGTGCATGATTTTTTTAAAAACATAGGTGTTTTTTAATTTTTTTAAAAGTGCATTTTTTTTTTTTAATTTAAAAAGGGAGAGAATTTGTTTTAATGCACATGCTTTTTTATTTAAAAAAAAAATGGCCAATGAGGCCTTGGTTTAATGGTTAGGACATATGGATAATGTAGCCCACACCAAGTTTCAAGTCTCAGCAACACGAAATAGGCTATATAGTTCAATGTGACTAAGTTGATGTAAAAGGAAAAGGACAACCCTTTAAAACCCCTACACTTAAAAAAAAAAAAGTGAAAAATATTTTTTTCATGCACTTTAATTTTAAGTGAATTTTAAAGGAATAAGGGTGTATGAGTGATTTTTACCTTTTTTTTGCATTGATAAGGGTGATTTGATCTTGCAAACTTTAAAATTCTATTTTGCAACATTACTCAAGCATTGTGATTGTAAAAGGTACAACATCGATAGAGTTTGACACCTTCACCCTTGCAAAACTCAACAATTGTAAAAGGTGTATTTTTGGTGAATATTGACACCTTAAAACATGGGAAAATCCAAGAGAAAGCAAGCCCTAAATCAATAAAAAAATCACAAGTATACAACACCAAATAAGGGTCTTTATTTCCCAAAAGGTAAGGATCTTTATGAAGATGGAAAATTTGTCACTCTAAGGAGTTGTTTGCAAACAATTCTCAAAGATGTTGATGTTTGCGAAGATCTTTTTCAAACTGGTGTTATAATCCCTATAGATGTTGTAAGGAGAATATACATGATTTTAATCACCCTTGACATCTCTGTTAGAGATATTATAGTATTTACTAGTATGTGGTACATTTGTAAATATTAGAATAAGGAATGTGAGTTATATTTTGTCTAATGTATATGTCAATATGTGACAAGAGTCCCTATGTTATATAATTAAATGTGCAAAGTGTCATGTAAGTAATTCTAGAGTAAGTGAAGAGTCACATGATATGTGGTAAGATATAAAGTGAAGAATCATGAGAGTTTTATCATATGTGAAGAAGAGAAAATGATGCATCTCCTAGATGTTTGAGGAGAGCAATAGTCAAGTATTGAAGAGTCATATTTTAAGGTTATATTATGGAGACAAAGCTCCATGCATTATATCAAAGAAGAAATCGAATCAATATCACAAAGAATATAAGAACAATTTCCATTATATATTTGATGATTTATGAATAATATTGTGTGATTTATTATTGAGAAATATCATTGTGATTATGTGAGTGGCCTTTATGTGATTAATTAACAGTATGGGAAAGTGGACTTGTGAAATAATCTGGCTAAATTACCATCAATCTATAAGTGTCAAAGGAAAGAGGAGATAAAGGAGCATTTGAAGGTCAAGCCAATGATTACAAATGCTTGTTGTGACACAATAGACCTCAAACATTTTATGGAAATTGATTCTTGTGGCACAAGAAACCTCAATCCCTTAATAAAAAATGTCTATTGTGACACAAGTGATCTTCTAAAAAAGATAAATATATCTTGTGATACTAATGACTTTATTGTTATTAATTATAGTGGTGGCCATAACCAAGATTGTATCACTATAGGGGTTGAAAGCCATGTTGAGGAATAAGAATAAGAACTTGGGTGCTTTGAAAAGCACACCAAAGGAATTGGCTTAAAGTAAATGAAGCAAATGGGCTACAATGGTACAAGATTGGGAAGAAATGGGTAAGGTATCACACAACCCATAATGCCACATATTAGGCCAAAGAATGAAGGCCTTGGCTATGATGGTCAAGCAAGAACTAGTAACACTAAGTTCATGAAATCATAATCCCATGTAACTCCTAGAACCAATTGTTGGCACAAATAAAAAATAACCAACAAGGTACATATTGATTAAGGATGGATAAATATCACATAGTGGAACATGAAAGCATTGTTGAATAGATTCTATAAAAGAATATGGAAACCAAAGATGTAGACCCAATGTAAAAACCAACAATAATTCCAAATATAGATCCAAAGGCAATAGACCTAAAGGAAAACCTAGTGTTAGACCTAGAGGTTGACCCAATGGCAGATGTAGAGGTAGACCTAGAGGTTTTTATCCAAGAGCCAAGATCTAGAGCTAGAGCTAGAGCCAAGGGACAGATCCAAGATCTAAGGGATAGATCCAAAGCCAAGAGCTAGAGCCAGTTCCAAATTCTAAGAGCTATATCCAAGAGCCAAAGCTAAGAGCTAGAGCCAAGAGCTAGGGCTAACAACCAAAGCCAAAGTCAAGAGCCAATTCCAAGACTCATCTAAATTAAGGAGGGGTCATAATATTTTCCTATCCCAAATAATGTAATAATGCAAGTTAGGAATATTGAATTAACTTATTTTAGTATTATAATTAGGTCATACATATTTATATGATTAGGTCATCCACTTTTATATGACATTTTATTTTAATATTTCTTACATGTAACAATCTCCTAATCGGGAGTATCAATCTTCTAGTTTGTAGCTTTACGAAATATATTAAATAGGCTCTTGCCTTAATGAATGAATGAGTTAATTTTACATCAAAAACATAGCTTTTCATTTTACAACATACATCACCTTGTTTGCAAACTTCAACTTACCCTTAGGTGACCTAGTTTTTGTCACAAAAAGAGTTTGCATGAAACTATTTATGAAAAGAGCCATTACAAAATTCCAAGAGTACTTGGAAAATAATAGAAGAAAGAAGAGAGAATGAATGACTAAATATTCATGAATAAGCTCACTTAATAACCCAAAGGAGGAAAAGAGATTGACTAATGCATATTCCAAATCCTTTTCATATATGCCTCCAAAAGGCTAAAAAATTATTGCAATTGTAAAAAATCTGAGTGTATCTCCCATAAAGATAGACCAAAGATTATAATTGCATAACATATAGTAAAATTTCCCTTTCAAAAATGGGATAAGTGCTACGAGGACTATCTAGCATAATTCAACCCCTAACACTATAACAAGTCCATGAACTAATGTCATCAACGCGAAGAGCTTGAAAGATTGTGTGATATGAAAGAAAAATGTGCTCAAAATATTTTCATATGCAAAATTATGGCCTTTTGAAGATTTTCCCTAATAACCTTCAAAAAAGGAAAAATTAACCTCATAATAGAAAAACAACATCCAATCCCAAGGTGCTAGTTTTGGTATTCATTCATTCGTTGGTGAAAACAATTCAATCTATGCAACTTGGTTGTCATTTGACTATTGAATTGCCACTTGTTGAATTTTGATTGGCTAGAAGGAGGTATAAATATGAAAAAATATTTTTTCCATGTAATTACCATGTCAACTGCCACCTAGCAAATTTATGTATGAGAAATAGGATATGTGCTTGGATAAGGTATGGGTAGAGTTTGAACCATTGACCTTTAATTTTTACATCAAACAACCTAGAGGGTCTATGTTAGATACATGTCCAACCTTGTGCTTTGGAGAGGGAATAACCTAATTGCCTCTTGTGGTAAGCTTGACCCATTCCAAAATCCAAATATCTAGGTAAAGGATTCGAACACACCACCTTATACTATAAGAATTTTTCCTTTGCCCTCCTATTTTTGTACCAATTGCCACTAATGGAAGGATGAGGTGAGCTTCTCCTTTAAGACAACTCACCATGGGAAAGAACAAGACAAAATTATTATGCTCTTGCACCAATGCAATATGGCGTTTAGGAATTGAACTCTTGAAATTACTACACCAAGTTTTATACCTTGTTATTATCCACTCCTACCTTTAGTGCCAACAATTTGAAGAAGTAATGCCTCACCTTTACAAAGGTGTTTTATTGACTTGGAAATAAGGCACATAATCTAATCCTAAGAAAAAACAATCGATACTTTTATCTACCTATATTAACATAAAAGGAGGGTTAGGAATCAGACCCCTAACCTCTCTATACCAAGTCATATGTTCTTTGTTGTTGTTCACTATGACCATTAGTGCTGACAGTTTTGAGGAACACACCTCACACTATTGTAGGAATTTCATTTGAACTGAGGAAACAAATGTGTGAACTCATTCAAAATAAAATCCCTCACAACTAAGACTTGATCTAAGGCTTCCATGATCACAGTGCTCACCTTTTAACGATTCTAGTATTCCACTTTGATCGAATAAAATTGCCATTGAGTCCTTGAAATAAAAGGCTTGAAATCAAAGGCCTCCATAATTAAATAAAGTGGTCATTTCAACGGTTTGACCATGGCCTACCCTGCTATATTAAGGAGGGAAAATGGAGTGAAACCCTTTTCAAAACTTAAAAATATTCCCTCCAAAAAAATCACCCTTGAAAAATGTGGTGCGATAGAGATAAAAAATAGATATTCCCCCAATGCCTTTTGTGTCATACTTGAATTATGAAGCTTTGGAGTATAATTTATCCTTGTAATTAGAAGAAGAATTAGAGGCTTCAAGTTGAACTTCTATGTGACCAAGTGTCATTTTTCCATACCCATTTTGATACCATATTGAAATTCACACATATTTCTAGAAACAAACAAAATCAATCCATCCACTCAAATCTTATACAAAGCATGAGAAAAGGATGAAAGAGAGATATGGTGTGCACCCATAGACATCATAAATAATTGTAGAAATGGAAAAAACATTGCAAAAAAATTCCAATACCACTTAAATAAAAATATATACAATACGAATAACTTATGATTACAATGCATACATTGCACACACAACATATATAGAACAACCTAGCATAGCAAATCAGATTGCCTAGCACAACAGTTTAAATGATCCAACACAACATTTTATACTTCCCATCACAACACTTTAGACAACCTTGAATAGCAGTTCAAATGACCTTTAACAAGTATCTCACGAATACATGTTTCATTACAACCAACTTTTACTACCACGTGTAATGCCAACATACAACACCAACCTACCATACCAACCTTCAATACCATGCCAACCCCAAATGAATGAGGGAGGGATCTTATTTATACAAGGAGGTATTTGCATCCGCCAACTAGCTACCTACCTGATACCTCATCATTTTCTTTAATTACATTTGACATGTATTTGACTTACATTTATATTTATATTTCACTTCATGACTTTATTAATTACATGTACACATATTTTTTCAACCCCTTTGCATACGGACTACAAAATAACATAAAATAATAGAACTTTATTCATTGGTCAATTTGCCTACCTACAATACTCACTATATAATCCCTAGATAAGAATAATTACACTTCAATGCAATGGATAAAGTGGTAGGGGGTATATATACCAATACCAAAACCCCAATTACATAAATGATTTTAACCTAATCGACATAATAAGAGTTATTAAGATTAATTATAAGTTATAAGGTGGGTTTAACCATAATAAGGTTAACCATGACCCATAGGGCTTATATAATAAAATAATACAATAAGTAAAGTACATTTATACAATGATTGTCTATAGGCCTATACAAGATTACATCATACAACATCATCCTTGGCCATAAGTTAGATTACACTTTCAACAAATAGTGTGTGTTGGTAGATTGTTCATCAAGGTAAGATGCATTTCATATAGTTGTTGCAGGATACATGTAGTGTGCGCAATGTATCCATTTGTATTTGAAAGTTATTCCCATTGTGTATTTTTAATGTTTTGTATTCCATTTCTATGTTGAGGTCACATAAAATAATGAAATTATCCAACGATGAATACCTAAAAATATCTAGATGGATATCCAAGTGAGAGTCACCATCGGAGGGGTATGTTATTTTTCATTTGTATTATCATTTTATATTTTATATTTATATTTTTATTATTTTTATATGGTTGGTTTTATTTATGTTTTAGTATTTATTAGGGTTCTTTTCTCTAATTTATTTTATGAATAGTTTTAAGGTTTGTTTTATTCTATTCTTATTTTTACTATTATATTTTTCTTTTGTTGCATAGGGATCCTCTATAATCCCTAGCTTGTTGGATAAAGACAAAGTCAACAAGACCCCAGACCATCTAGGGAACCAAACCAGAGTAGCCCATCGACAAGCACTTGGTCACTACCATCCATCCTATCCATTTTTAGATAAAATATTAGGGCAAAGCATGGGTTTTTATGAGGGGTATTGATCCCCTCATACCATGGTTTGAACTTGGATCTCTTGGATGAAAAATCAAGAACTTACCACTACGATATCCCTCACAAATCTAATTTTTACAAGTGTTATTTTCATTATTTTTGTTTGAACAATTATTAGGGTCTTATTTTTTAATATATGGGATTGAAATAGGTCCCACTCATATTACATCATGACCATGTTACCATGGTATATATCGCTTGGAAATTTTTTAACCCAAATCTCCACATTGAAACTTTGTGTATTTAACCACTTAAGCTTATACCATTTGATTATTAGTGTCTTTTTAAATTACTAATTTTATTTTACTTTTATTTATTTTTAATAAGCTATATGTGGCTTCTATTAAGGCCACTCCCATCAAAATAATAGAACGTTACATGTTATGTTAGGTCAATAAGACCATATCCAACTTGTCATCCTATAAAAAATATTCTTCATATTTCTCAAATTGTAATGCTTTAGCAACCAACTATTTTATATCATTTTCGTTAAGAGAGAATCTCCCTCAATGAATCACCTTCTAAAATTTAATTTTTCCAAGATAGAGATCAACATTGTAATTGGATAAATTATTTATCACCCTATTTCCTTCTATAAGATATGTTGACATTTCTTGATTATTGTCTCCAACAATATTTGATCGACATAAAAGATAATATTATTTTTTAATTTATTTTCCACTTGATTTCCTTCTCTATAGATATGTTGAAATTTCTAGGTTATTGCCTCCAATGATAGTTAATGGACATAAAATATAATGTTCTTTTTATCTAGTATTCCATTCATTTTTCTTGATAGAAATAGTAATAACTTGTGAATCCCCTCAATTGAATATATATCCATCATTTTTCAATGTCAATCTTGATCCCTATGGAAAATGCACTAACCTTTGCATAGTTGTTAGTTGAAATTCCATATCATTCTAAGTGAAGATTTTTTGTCCTCATTTGTATTTTGGTAGCCTTTACTCACCCTCTCAAACATCTTCCATGCAACTTTGAATAACTTCTATAGACAAATTATTGCCTTTAGATGACTAAACTTTTTGATCAGATGGCCAACATCTTGGTTTAGAGGAACCACCTCCTAAGTAAGGCAACCCTAGACCAAACAACCTATCTTTCTACGTTAGACAGTCTAAATTTGAATGACCCAACTCCAAAAAACCCTTTCCTTAGACAATCCAACTCTTAAAAGCCCTACTCTAGATAGTTTGGTGCCTCTACAATTATATGTTTTGTATGATATTATATTTCACTCAGATAGTCTATGTGGACTTCCATACAAATTCTCCTCTAGTTAGACAACCCTCTAGATAGTCCATACTACACACTCTTCCAATCAGACAATTTCTTCTTACCTCAAACTTTATGCCACTTCATCCTCTTCTTCAAGCAACTGCATGATTTGTATATGACCCAATATCATCTTCCTCCCAAACTTGTGCTGCATATGACCCTCCATGACTATTGAACAATCATGATCTATCTTTGGATGACTTGGGGTGTTCATCTCACAACTCAAGGAAATTTTGAGGCTTATACAACTTCCTTAGATGGCCTAGGGAGGGTCCAAATGATCCTTTGGAATAGATAGCTCAAGGTCCATTTAAGGACCTATTGTCCCTACCAGATGATCTAGTCTCAAATGGCCTAAGCCCTAATGATCAAGGCTTTGGTCTAGACAACTCAAGTCGAGATGGTCAAATGGCCCTTGTAGATGGTCATACATCAAACAAATTTTCTTTTTATTTTCTGTATCATTCACATTATCTATTGTAGCAAGGATCAATGCTATGTGCCTAAGCTCAACCACATGATAATAAATAGGAGGAGAAGATTTTTGACAATGGAGAGAATGAAAAATCACATATCTCCCTTTATGTTATGGAATTACATATTGAGAAAAATGAGATTAGGGTTAGGATTCCCAAATCCATATTACATGAAATTAAAATGAACATGAAATAACATTACACATTAAAATAACCTATTCTAATTAGATCTTATTAAATGCTCATAACAATAAATTAGGAACCTAAATAATAAACATGAACTTGTAGCATTAACATATTTTCAATCCATTCATGTCTTCAGGAGGCAGGTGACATCCCGTGGGATGCCTTGATTCATTTCCTTGCTTCACCCTCCCCTGTTTTTTTCCTAGTTTCATGGCACTTCCCAGGTCCTTCTCTCTAGGTTGGCTATGGTTGCAGATGATCTCCTTGGGATGGGAGGTCCCTGATCCACTTGTTTTCTCCTTTCCTAGCTTGATTAAGGGTTTCTTGCTTGTTCCCATAATCTAGGATGTCCCTGGGACCTCCCTTGTGTTTTTTGTTGAGTCATTGGAATCCTTTTCCCTATTTCTCTCAAGTCTTTCCTAGGTTTATTGTAGGTTTTCTGCTTGGTGTCAGATTCTAGTGTTTCATCAGTTGTAGTATGTCATGGCTTTGAGATGGGGGCTTGACTTCATCTTTGTGCTTCTCGAGAGATTTTCACTACATACTTTTGGTCTGGGAGGGACCACATGCTTTTTTTTTCAGTGAATCTTCTCTCTGGGCTTCATGGATTTCGTCTACTTGGTGGTTTCTTAGTGTATCTTTCATGGTCTTGGTGGGGATCTTGTGCTTTACTTGTTACTAGGATCCCATGGATTTCTAGATCCGGTTCCCTAAAGTTGTCCATGTGTGGAGTTGGAGGTTTCTTGGGGTCATATACTGCATATTTCAATTTTGTATGGGGACCTATGCTTATTACCTATAGCTTGATCACCCTATGTCTCATTCAATTTGGGTTCCTTGGGACCTTCTCGTCCCTTGTCATGTGGCTGGTGTTTCTATTTTTGTTGCTTCCTCTGGCTTCTTCTAGAATTTTCATAGCTCAATCTCAGGTGCAATGGGATATTATGGCCTATGGAGATCCTCAAAATTTTAATCCATTTTACAAAACCTATGCAAGATATTGCTTCTTGGACTACCTTCCTGGGCCATCCCTAGGTGGGATCCTATTTTCATTTATTCAAGTTTCATTTTTTCCAAGAAATATCAAGTACCTAGACATAGATCTCATAATTTCTTTATCTCCATGAAATTGGTGCTGAGCCAAGAAATATCAAGTACCCAGACATAGATATCCTAGTATATTTATCTCCTCAACACTCTTGTTTCTATTTTTCAATGACTTTCCTTTGACTTAGTCATGTACCTTGCTAGAATCCCCACTACATAAGTGATGTCAAGTCTTGTATTAGTGAAATTGATGAGACTACCAACTAGCCTTCTGTAGAGTGTTGCATCTACCTCTGGTGTATCATCATTCATAGTGAGTTTCAAATTTTATTCCATTGGTATCATCATAGGGTGTGCACTTTGAGTTGAAAATTCTCCAGAAGATCATTTATGTATTTCTCTTGCATTAAGAATATTTTACTATTTTCTTGAGTTACTTCTATGCCCAAATAGAATTTCATCAATCCCAAATCAGATATATCAAAAGTCTTTACAAGGTCCTTTTTCACTATGTTGATGATGTGTTCATTGTTACCTGTTAGAAGCATGTCATCCACAAAGACTATAAGGCATGTGAATTTATCTTTGTTGTGCTTGATGAATAGTGTTGCATCAATGTCTTGGTAATCACACAAATTCAAGTTGCTTAATCTAATCTGAAGGTTAGTAAACTAAGCATGAGGGGCTTGCTTCAATCCATATAAATATTTTCTGAGTCTACATACCTTGTTATCCTATCCTACAATCTCAAAATATTTTGGCTATACCATGTATATTTCTTCTTACAATTTTCCATTCAAGAAAGCATTCTTTACATCTAATTGATGAATCTTCCAACCTTGTTGTGCAACTAAGGCTACAATAGTTTTGATTATGGGCAATTTTGTGGTAGGTGCAAATGCCTCAGTGTAGTCAATACATTGATTTTGTATGAAAAATTTAGCCACTAATCTCACCATGTGTTTTTCAAGGGTGTCATCTGATTTATACTTGTTTTTGTACACCCATTTTTTTTGAACTACCTTTATTCCAAGTTGTTGATGGAATAACTCCTAAGTACCATTTTTATTAGATATTCATACTCCTCATTCATTGCTTATCTCCAAGCTACATGTTTGACAACTTCTTGGTACATGAGCGGTTCATTATTCAAAGCAAGGTGCAGTTTTGTAGGTTCTAGTTCAACATGATTTTGGAAATATTTCTCTAAGGGCACCTCTTGTGTCCATTTTTCCCACTTTATCTAGTTTGATATTCTTTAATATCTAGCGAGTTTCATGAATTCCTCAAGTGGGAATTAGTGTGGATGTCTCACCTAACTCAAAGTTTTCATCATGATTTTGGAATGGATCATTAGGTATGGAGGATGCTGAAAAATATGGATGTGAAATAATACTTTTATCATGATCAACATTACTATGTGAAGGGGTAAAAGGTGTAGAAGATACAAACATCTACTTAGTATCACAATTTGGTTCCTTCAAACTTGTGGGTTGATTTATAGATTCTAGAGTTTTGAGTAACTTTTCAATGTCTCCCCCCAAAAGCTAGAATCTGAACATCATATATGTTAGCATATTTGAATATAGGCTGAAGATTGTATCCTCTGGTATCCAATGTAACCAGTTGTTCTTCTATTTCTGCAAACACAGCATCATGTGTCACAATCACTTTTCGATGTGAAGGAATGAATACCTTGTATTCCTTATTATCCATAGGGTATCCAAAAAATATTCCTTTAATAGCTGGAACTTCAAGTTTGTTTATGTGCTCTAGAAGAATATGAGCATAATATATAAAGATAAATATTTTGAAGTGGTTGACAGTGGGGGGTGTCCAGTCCATTTTTCATGAAATGACAGGCTAGGTTTTGAGGGAATAACTATTTTGAGTACATGCATAGCAATCCAAGTGGGTTCAGCCCAAAGATATGGAAGAATATTTTATAGAAAAGGACATAAGCCATATTCATAATTGTCTTTTTCATGCACTCGACAACATTGTCTTGTTGAGGTATGCATGGTATTGTCAATTGATGTTTGATCCATGTGAAGACAAGTACTATATGAATTCATTTGAGGTGTACTTGTCACCATTATCACCCCTAAAGGTCTTGATTCTATAACCAAATTCATGTTCTATGTGAGACTTGAATGCTTTGAAGAATTCAAAAGCTTTAGACTTCTCTAAAAAGTTGATTGATAGCTTCTTTGAGAAGTCATAGATGAAGGTGATGTAATACCTTTTACATTTTAATAAGGGAATAGGCATTGGCCCAAAAATATTTGAGTAAACTAGCTCCACTTTTTGTGTGGAAATCCACTAACTCTTTGGAAAATATTATCAAGAGGATTTTATGATGATGCATGCTTTACACTTAATGGGTTTGGAAGAGAAGTGTGGTAGTCCCCTGATGGTGGACTTCATTTATCTCAATTGGACAAGTTTGACATGACCCATGTGAGCATACCATAATGCATCAACAAAAAGTTTCTTGGGAGTCAGGGTGGCGTTAAGTGTCATGTTAGCTTCGACAATGTGAACTTTAGAAGCAATATGTCCAACAAATTTGATGAGTTTGCCATATAAGGAACTTGTCCTGACCACTCTTTTGGAGGGTGGATGAATAACTCAAAGAATTTTATCTTTGGTAGTGACACTCAGATCAAATAAATGGTAGACGAGTATGTATAGTGACAAGATATTTTTATTTAGAGCAAGGATGTAGAGAACATCAAGTAGCCAAAAATTAGGTAATCCAAGAAGTTTCAATTGAATAGTTCCAGCTCCTTCAACTAGTTGAGAGGATTTTTCATCCATGTGAACTACACCAAGTACTTTTGAGTTTAATTCTTTGAAGAAGGCCTTGTTAGAAGTCATGTGTTGGGTGGCTCTAGTATCCATGATTCATGAACTGCTGGTGGAGGCTATGTTATGGTTAAATCCAATGGGTTGTGATGCGGGATGAGAAATGTCATAGCCAATATATCTTGAATGTGCCTTAATGGATTTTTTGGGATGGATAACAAATGGTAATATAGGTGTCCATGTGCTAATGATATGGGCATGCGTAAATTGAGCACTTTGGAAGACATCTGGATCAAAGTCATCTTCATTTACATTATGCACATTGTCCTTTTGAAATTGTTTGATCTTGTGTGTGGTAGTTCGACAATTAGTAGCATAGTGCCCTTTTATATTATAATGTTTACACACAATATTTGAGTTACCAGTTCCTTGAGAGGTACTAGGATATTTTATTTGTCCTTGACTAGTTTGATGCCATGAGTGTTCATTTTGACCATTGTTAGAACATTTTAGTTGTCCTTTACCTTTACCTTGACCATGGCCTCAACCATAACTTCTGTTACCTTGATTGTTTGAAAATTTTACATATTCATCCATATAAAAGGATGATTCACCAAGGTCAAAACTGGTGAATTTTGTGTCAAATAATTTTTCAAGTTTAATTTTTTTTTTTTTAAGGCTTCAAAGTTGAGAGTTTTTAAGGTTCCACTAATTGATAAACTGGAAAGCAAGTTCTTGTAGTCTAGAATGTGAAGACATGACTGAATGAGGAAATATCATGTGAGACATTATTTTTTGAAGTCTTTATAAATGACCTATTTAATAGGGTGAATGAGGTTGATGATGGAACCAAAGTGTCATTTTTTCATCTTTATTTAATTCATATTAAGGACAAGATGAACAAATTCTATGTTAGATTTGGTGTCAAAGTTTTTATTGAAGACTTCGATAACTTACCATGTTGTGTCATGCTTACCTTCATCAATCAAATTATGAAGGTGATATTTTGTGAGAAGTAGGTTGTCGACACAAATTCAATCATCATCTATTGCTATTTTTCTAAGGTAGCAGTATCCATGGGTGGTGTGGGATTTGCATCCATATGGTTGCAACAATGGGTTCTCAAATTTTGTAGTTGTATTAAGGCTTGTGAACCATTGATCCCAATTATCCTTACCTTTGAGGGTACATCCAACATTTTTTGAAGTTGAAAGTCATTGTGACTTGTGACACTACAAAGACCTAAAATATGTGTGTCAAGGTATGAACAATAAATAGATGACTAAGTGAGGTAAACTATGATAATAAATAATGAGCCAATTTATGACAATAAATTAATGTGATATGTTAGATATTTCTCACCATCCAAGTGGAATCTCTTTTACAAATGATGAATTTGTACAAGTGGCTATGAGTCCTAATGCAATAGGATGATGATGTGGCTAAATTTGAAGTACTAAAAAAAGGTATGTAGCCCAAACTAAAATAATACAAATGAATGTAAAAGCTAATATTTAATAGATGAATATGCAGGCTAATATCTCCAACACTATATTACACAACTGAATACCAAAGTATGGTATGTGCAAAGTTAGTAACCTCAATATTATGACTACAAGTAGGTGAGGTGATGAAATTTAGAGAAGTATAAGGAGCTTGTCTCAAATTAGGGCCTTCACCTGGATGCCCATGTACAAATTCTTGGTGATGAAATCCAATCCATGATGGAGCCCAAGTATGACTAGTCCTCACCTAGTTTACTATGGTCAGATATATACTCTTTTAAGAGAAGTACGTGCTCTATTCCACAACTATGATGGCTAGTGGACTGACTTAATTTTAATATTGATTAAGAGTTTTTAGTTTTTCAATCACAATAGAAGGGATGCTCCCTTTCCAAAGGTTTATGGGTATGGCTAACCCCCTTCACTATGTATTCTCATTAATTCTAGCTCAACTTTAACTCACAAGACCTTTAATGTGGATTTCCCACCATTAAGGAAGTGACACCATATAACGAGGATAGGTTGTGAAATGAGTCATTGGATGTGTTCCTTTTAGGGATGATGTAAATATGTGAATCGATTTGCAAAGAAATAAAGCAAATGAAAACTAAAAATAGACTTGGAATGCAGATGGAGTGCTACTAAAATGCTAATGTAGTAGTATGTATGTTAGGTGTAATCCACTAGACCTTGCTCACCACCCAAGTGGAATAACTTTTACAAATGAGGACTATAAGTTAGCTAAAAGCAATATGGATAATTTTGTAAGCCACTTATACAAGTAAAATGGAGAGAATATAAGCCTATTGTGCTATAAAACAAACATGGTTAGTTTATACAGAGGTCGATCTAACTGTATGGTTGTATAAAACAAACACAATCAGTTTACATAGAGGCTGCCAAATGCCAAACACCATCTGATATAAATTTTTGATACTGTATGGTTGTGTAAAAAAATATAAACATGATCATTTTACACAAAGGCCATCAAAATCAATCAAATATAGATTTTGGATACTTGTAAACATAGATACAAACTAATATCTGTAATAAAAAGAATATATATAGATATTTTATGAAACCTCATGCTCTCCTATAACTCAACACATAAATTTGTGGAGGAGATAAGGGTAATGCAATGCTTCTCCAAGCTTGGTTGTGGGAGGGGTAAGCATCTAAGCTCTAATACCACTTATAGCAAGGATCAATGCTATGTACCCAAGCTCAACCACATGAAACGAGAAAAAGGAGGAGAAGATTTTTGACAACGGAGAGAATGAAAAATCACATCTCTCCCTTTGTGTTATGGAATTATATATTGAGAAAAATGAGATTAGGGTTAGGGTTCCCAAATCCATATTACATGAAATTCAAATGAACATGAAATGACATTACACATTAAAATAAACTATTCTAATTAGGTCTTATTAAAGCCTCATAAAAATTAATTAGGAACATAACTAATAAACACAACCTTGTACATTAACATATCTTCATATACATCACTCACTTTTTCATTTACATCAACCACCTATGTAACTTCAACTATATTATCAATCAAGTTCATCTCCTCAATTACAATCAAGTTTATCAAGTTATCTTCCTCTATTTTCCAGTTAGAGATATGAATATTCTTTGACACTTTGAACTCCCTACACTATTGAGAAATATTATATTATTTGGTATATGCTAATGTACCTTCATGGTACAAATATAAATATGTAATATATTAGGGTTGAATCCATAGTTTAGGTGATTTATTAGTTTCATGTAAGTTAGAGTGCAAGAGTGTATTGAGATAATGTACACAAGTGTCTTGTATTAGGAGTGCAAGAGTCATGTAGAAGTGTGCAAGTGTCATAGATTCAAGTATGCATGTAAGAAGAAAGTGAAGAGTGTAGTATGCAAGTTGCAAGATTATAAGCCAAATGTCATAGGGGTTTTCATATGGAGAGCAATGGTCAAGTATGTGAAGAGTCACATTACTATGTCTATATTATAGAGATAAAACTCCATACGATGTAACACATGAGAAAATATAAACCAAAAGGTGTGAATCAAGTAATAAAGATTGTATATAGATTTAGAGCAATTAATATTATAAATTTTATTCATGAATGATTTTAGCCATTTACATTTATATTTAATATTGTAAGTGAATGTTATTTCATTATTATATTGGCCTTGATATACATATTAGATTGCTCATTTATATTATTCCACTCTTCATTATTAATATTTAGAACTTTAATATTATGGATTATTTATATTGAATCCTATGATATCCTATGGTAGTAAGGCTTAAAATACAACATACACATCACTAGTTTATCTCGACTTAGAATACTTTGACATTCATGTGAAAAATATCCCTACAAATTGTATCACCAACATTGCACAATGGTTTTGACCTTAGTATCATATTCAATTTGATGTCTTCTAATTTTTTGGTGATTGTCACAAATTGTAGCACTAGTGGCATCCCCACTTGGTATAGTCTCCATTTATGCTGAATATACCTATAACAATGATCTCTCTTAGTCACACTCATCCTCAAAGTCATTTTCTTCTCATAAGAGTCACTTTCTTTACTAACTTCATAACCCCAACACTTGGATGATGAACTACTCATATTCTAAAAATCATCACTCTCACTGTCAAAGTCACTTAATATTAGAATCACTTTCATCTACAAGGTCATTGTAATTTGTATTAACATGACCCCAATATTTTAATGATATATTTGCATCACTTTCCAAGTTCAAGGTCTACTCCAAGGCTTCTCGATATGACATTGAAGGGACCACTATAGTCTTCTTCTTATATGTATGAAAAAGTCCCTACACAAACCATCTCTTCTTCAATGCATTTAGTGGATCTTCCTCTAGATGGATGAATCCACTCAACTTTTGGTTGTACAAATAAAAAGACTCATTCTCAACCTATTCCATTCTATAAATTTTAGCAACGATCTCATCATCATTGTAGAACAACCAAAAAAATTTCATGAATTCTTCACACAACTCTTCCCAAGTCTAGTACTCACTCTCTGGAAATCCCATGTACCAATCACTTGTGATTCCACAAAATGTTATAGGGAATAACCTCCTCCAATTTGCATTATTATTATTTCCATTCACCTTCCACTTCATGAGGTAGATTTTCCAATGCCTCACTAGGTCCTCTCTACCCTCACCATGAAATATGGGATACTTATGTGATATACTACAATCAAACATTGTTATGATAGCTTGATTTGATATTGGTTGTAGTTTTTTGCGTGTATTGCCCTTTTCATGCACATAATCAAGGGATCCCCACTAGAATTGCTCTCTTATTGGACTAATCCCATCCCACGCACCATGAGATATGTTAAATTGTAATTCCTTCAATGTTGGATTCTATTCTCACTCCCCATTGAGCACACCAACCTACAATTGCTCTAGTGTCAAATCCCTATCTCATGCACTGTTGTACATGCCATAGAAAAATGAACGCATGATCTTGCAAAACTCATGAAAAATCATGGTTCGTAATTTGTTTTTAATTTCTTAGCATCAAGAAACTCATAGACTTGTGATGATATTTTTGCCAAAAAATTATCTATTTCTCATGAAAAAATTAGTTGCAATCATAAAAATTTATCGACTGATCTAGTGTTGGATGCCCAAAAGAAGTTAGCTTTAAATTCAATTTTAGTACTTGTGTTTAATTTGTTGATGGTTGTGCACTCCTCTATAAAAATAGAGAATAGAGAGAAACTATTTTTAATCATGAGGGTTTGCACGTTATATATCATCCCCATGCCCACCCTATAGTCTATGATTGAAGCTTTTCCTTTTTAATTGATTTCTGTCGTGAGAAAATTGGCTATAGTCATAAAAAGAGAAGAAAAATAGATGCATGATCTAGTTGATCTAGTGTTATACGCCCAAGAGAAGCCAACTTTAGATTTGAGTTTAGGACTTATGTCTGATCTTGGTGGTTGTGCACTCCTTTAGTGGAAAAAAGATAACATAGAAGTGGAAATATGTTTTAACATGAGGAGGGTTTGTGCACTATAACAAAATCCCTATGCCAACCCTACATTCTATGATTAAAGCTTTTCCTTGTTAATTTATTCCCATGCCCATGAGTGAATTTTTAAATTCATTTTAGTATCACTACACTTAATACCACCATGGTGGTATCATACATTTTTAAAACCACTTAATAATATTATAATATATTATATATAATATTATACAAAATCAATAATATTATATAATGTAAAATTATATAACATTATTAACCTATTAGAAATGTAATGAGAACGATGTAATATTTTATTTTTGTAATGGGAGTGGCCCCCAATAGAAGCAACACATAGCTTATTAAAAAAAATTAAATAACATTATTGATTTTATATAATATATTAATATTATAATATATTATATTGTAAATATAATAAAAATAATAATATTATTAATAATATAAAATTAACTTTTTGGCTTTCCAATTGCTGTTTAAATTTTTTTTTATTGAAAAAATTCTTTGGTTTTTTTGGAATTAAATTATGTTGCTAAATTTATTGCAAGTTGTGAGTTTTACAACTATGGTACACACCATCTTGCATTTGCACCAATTTTAGAATCCCATCCCATTCATCATTAGACAGATCAAATTGTAATTGCTCCAACCCCATACATACTTCATTGTCATATAATTCCTCACCACTATGTAACTCATCATCATGTGATTCTCTGCCGCTCCCAAGGAACTCTATCATCATCAATAATTCACCATTACCAACATGCAACTCTCTACTACCGACATGTAGCTCTCCTTCACTAACATACAACTCTCCATTACCATCACAAAACTCATCATCGTTGTCATGCAACTCTCCATTGCTTATATGCAATTATCCATCATCATCACGTAACTCTATAGCCAACATGCAACTCTGCCTCCATCATGCAACTCTTAGTCACCAACATGCAACTCTATCACAATCACATAAGTCTTCACTATTGACATGCAAGTCTTCGTTGTCATGATGCAACTCTTTGCCATCGTCATGCAACTATCCATGTACAAAATCTTACATGTCTCCTTCATGCATGTCCATTTGTGTGTCTCCTCTATGAGTGTCTACTTGCATATTTAGTTGCACATTTTCTTGCACGTCTGCTTCATGCATCGACCCTTTGTTAGCATCATCAAATAAGTTTTTCTTCCTCTATTTTGTCAGCTACATAGTAATTATTCCATTGTGATTTTACACCTTCCTAAGTGATTTTATTATCACAACACTTTTAGAGAGGATACAAAGGTTTAAATATTGTCAAAGATACAATCATAATTGTCAAAATATTATTGTAACACCATCATATTGTTTGTTGACATACCATGGTAAAAAATTCATAATGTAATACAGTTATGGCCCATTTCAATTGCATATAATCAATTTAAAAAATATGATTGTAAAATTGGGCATGACTCATATTTATTTTTAAAAAATCTATTATTCCTTTCAATCCATAGATTCTAACAAATAATAACAAGACCAATCCTTCATAAAATGCATAATGTTTTATCTTTAAAACAATAAATCCAAATTTTTATCAACTCTTTCAATGTTATGGAGCTACTCCAATAAATTCTCATTTGGTATAAGCAAAGTGATAAGAAATAAGTCAATGATTTCATGTTTTTAGATCTTTTGGAATAAGGTACACCTAAAAGGTCCAGATATTTTTATTTGTAGACTCTCACCAAGAACATTTGTCAAAGTGTGGTCAATAGATGGTGGAGAAAGATCTATAGATCACCACACTAAAAGAACAAGTGAAAGAATAGCATGCAAAATAGTCAAAGTCATAGAAGCAAATTGTCTCAAAGGCAAGTTCAATAGTTAAAGCATTATGGCCATCAATGGGCCAATAATCCTTATTAGGGTAAGAATATGAAGGAAAATAATATTATTGCATGTGCCATGGATGAAATGTTGGAGGCACTTCTTGTTAGTTAGCCACAAATACAAACACTTGTAGTTGTTCCAACAAATGTTCTTGATCCAGTGCTAATTCCAACTTTGGTAGACTAGCTTGTCCCCTAGGATCCAAAGATACAATCAACAAGGACATTGACTAGTTTAGAGAGGGCATATGTAGATGGTAGTTTTGATATGGTGCCAAATCAATTGCCATAAAAGTCATGAGAAAGTGCATGCATGTTTGTGCATTACACATAAGCACGCAATTTTTTATGTACATAGTCTATAATTGGTATGTAAGTTAGGTTACACGTCACATGAGAATGAGTGACATAAGTTTGACATGTAAAAGTAAGGGGTTGATTTTTGTTTGTATGTATGAGTTTGAGTAGTCAATTAAGTAGTTATGCAACTACCTTCCAATCACTTGGTTGTATTTATGCATCCCTTACTTCCATCCTTGGTACTGTATGGTTGATTTTGTACTATGAATTATTGATTTTGGTTGTGTGTTGATGCATTATTGTTCCAAATGTAGGCATTGTATTTTAAATTTATTTTAAACACAAATAATAAAGTGCAATTTTTGCCCATGATAATAGTTCAAAAAATGGAAGGGAATGGTTGTACTCACTCATTTGTTCGCTTTTTGACCTTGATGAAAATATAAAAATAAAATAATCTAAATGTGCAAAAAGAATGAAAAGTAAATTTAATCTCCTTTGTAAAAAAAGGATAAGAGAAAGGAAATAAGAAAATAGAAATATGGTCAAAGCTATAGCAAGGTTCAATGTTGGTGATATCAACACTTCAGTAGATACCAAATAAATTCACTGTGATCACATTTACAAAATAATCAGCCATATTACAAAGAAAATGACTAACAAAGAGAAGAAGATCAATGCTACTAGTTTCATGCATTCATAAGTTAAAGGTCAAATATGAATGTCAAGCACAATATTTTGTTTTGATCTCAAAGTGTTGAATACAATGATATCTAGAGAGTAGCTTTGACATTTTGGGTAGCCAAAAGACCCTTAAATGAGAATCAATATCTTATTTATGCTTGAATGTAAAAATCTAATCTAATTTAAACCAGGAGTTCACAATCTCATGCATGCACAACATCCAAAAATAGACACACAACTAGAGCTAGGTAGCAATCACTTTAAGCGGGGAACTCAGGAAAGTCACTCCAAGTGGGGTGCTCTAAAAAGTCGCTTTAAGTGAGGTGCTTCTAGGAAGTTGCTCCGAGTAGGGTGCTCCTGGGAGGTCACTCTAAATGGGCTACTCTAAAAAACATTGTGCACTTAGAGTGGATTGCATTGTCTAAATCAAGTCACTTTGAATCTTTGACTTAGTTTTTTTTCCTTCTTTATCTAGTTTTGCATAGCGGGTGTTTGTTTGGAGGTGATGGTAGGGTTTTACAACTACAATTTTGGTGATTGTTGGAATATGTAATGCAACATTGTGTAAATTATTCTTAGACTAAAATATAAAGTCTAAAGAATAATATTTGAATTAGAAAATAATTCTATTTTATGTAAAAATATTCCCACCCAATTAATAAATAAAATAAGGGTGCTAGGAATATTTAATTTGTGGGAAAAAGTTATTTCCCCTTTTCTAGAAAATATTAGAAAGTAACTAATCACTTTCTAATATTTGATAGATGCCACTTATCACACATCTCAAATATTATATTGTGATAAGATTAGAAAGTAACTAAGCACTTTCTAATATTTGATAGATGCCACTTGTCACACATCTCAATATTAGATTGTGATAAGATTTATGGTTGTAGTAGAAAAGTTTCTCTTTAAATACGGGTGCTGTCTACTACATCTTAACATATCTTGTCATATTGACTTGTGTTATAATATCATGTTGATGCATATTGTTGCATAACATTGAAGCATTCTTTTATTGTTGACTCAAATGAGTAATATAGTGAGCTTCATAGTGGATGTTTTCCTTATTCATTTGAAGTAGGGTTTTACCACTTAATATTGGTGTTGTGGGTTTTCCTCTTTTGTGTGTGATTGATCTTGTGGAGCATTCTTCGATCTTGGGGAGACTTTTTTTGTCTCACAGTGACTTTTAGGGACATCAATATTGATTGACATAAGATATTAGAAGATAATTTATCCATTAGGTGTTAGAGCCTTTTGCTAATTTTTTTTTATAACCATTACTTTGGAGGGATCAATGTTCTTATAATTTCCCAATTTACATCAAAGGATATCGAGAAACCACTCAACACATCAGTGTTATCTATCAACTCTTTACATGTATCCCTTTGAATATCTTCTACTCATGCTTCTATTTGTTTTATTTATTCATGTAGCTCATCAAACCTATTCATGACCTCTTGCAATTGATATTATTGAACACCTTTTCATTTTGCTCTTCAATGAATTTAACAAGTTCCTTCATCATGAGAACATTAAGATTTGGCAACCTATTTCGCATCTTATAGTTGATCTTCTTTTATGCCTTCCCAAATATTTTATATAATTTAGCAAGTTCACCTTCACAACTCTCTAGTGTGCTCAATCTAGAAGGTATATTCTTAAGTTACCCAATAAGGATGACTTTGTCTATCAAACATTGTTGCGTTACCTAGTGAATAATAATTTTACAAACTTCTTATATGATCTTGTTGTGGCCTCATTTTACCTCTAGTTGAACCTTGTTCTATTCTATCTTTAGAACCACTTGGTCCACCAGATCCATGCACTCCTTAAAGTATGAAAAATAACATTTAGCACATTGAATTTTATCACCAATATATGCCAAAGGAGTCACACCTGATCAAGCATTGATGCTTGAGACTCAAATTTTATTATCCTTTTCTTTGCCTCAACTAATGCTTGCTTAAGCTACACAATGTTTTTTGTGATGGCTTCAATTTTCTCTAGGTGTCCCTATAAAGCATGTTTTATTGATTTGTATCTTTGCCTCATCTTACTCATTTCCTCCATCGCTTGTTCTATGATGGTGGCCACTTTTTGTTTCATTTTTTGTTTAATCTATAATTACTCCTTTAGAGTTTGGATTTTAGCTTCAAGAAACCCTTTTAGTCTTAAACTACCACACTTGTTCTTCACAACACTACCTCTCTTGCTCAACTTGTCTATATTGCTCTCTCTCCTTGAGAGCTATATCTAAACTATTGACACAGTTTGGCAACCACTTTTTGTTCATGCATGATGGTTGCTTGTATCTAGTGTAGCTAGTTGGTTCTCTTCTCAAATTATCCTTTGTAACACCTGTAGACACCTAAAACATGTCATTTTTAGGAGAACTACCCACATAGGCACATTTCACCATGTGACTAAACCTTGGACTTTCCAAGTATCAAAAGTGGTTCTCACCACTCATATGGGGAAGTATTAGCCCTTCCAAGCCTGGTCGCTATGAACCAGAGTGGCTATATCTTGGCCATTGTAGCCTAGAGTGGCAAAACCTTAGCCACTGCATACGACAGTGGCTAAGCCATAAAAAGCATTTTGCTAAAAAATAGGCCTAATCAGGGATGAAAGTGGCAATCTGCATGCAATAAAGGTGAGCAGGAGTAACTTTTCATTCCCTTCATGACCAGTTCACATGGAGAACTTGAGTCTAAATTTAGACTTTAGTTAATTGGTCTTTAAACATAGAAAATATAAAAGCTTCTCATGCTAACATTCACTATGCATGTGGGATTCAATCCTAGGATTTTGAACATAGACCTAGGATTTCACACTTTAAAAGGTGTAAGCCTAAGAGCACCAAGGATCTAGAATTGAGCATCACATATCAATATCAAAATTCTAAACAGGTTGGATCATTGAGGAGAGCTTTGGAGACTTGGAGCGCTTCCCTTGGATATTGACCTTACACAACAAAGCCCTATCATATTTGAGAGTAGATATGAGCACCCTTTAAGAGCGACGAAGTGCTAGCCAACTGAGATATGATCATTCATGAACATACGATAATCATTTAACATTATTAGTAAACTTAAGTCCATATCCTTGGAGCAAAGAAGGTAAGTTTCACTTTAGTGGCCACTATCTTGGACAGTGGCCTACAGGCCTAGCTTAGGGTTGAGACATTAGCTTCTTTTATTCTGCAATCTTCATATCTTCATATCATTAGCATAGATTTATATAATTTCATAGCATAGATTCATCATATTTTCATTAAGTTCATTTATTACTAATAGCCTCATCTAGGGAGGCAATCTCGGGCATCTAAGCGTGTGTTGTTGTTTCATTATCTATAGGGCTACAGGTTCATTGAGTAAATCCACAACACATGAGAGCAAGAGGATCCCTCTGGAAATTAGACCTAGAGAAGGAGACATATTTAAGCCCTCATACATTTCTATGTGCAGAACCGAGAATCTTGTGAAAGCGCACCACCCCTTGCTAGGGGACATCTTTCTCATTTGTAATTCATTGTATCAAAATGGGTATCCCTAAGAGGGACCGACATGTAATCGAGTTTCAATACAAATAAAGAGATCTATATTTGTTACTTTCCATGTTATATGCTTTTCATGGTATTTCATTTCATTTTGGGTATAATATTGCAAGTAGAGTAGAGCGATGCATGCGTCCTGAGGTCGCTACAAATGGTGATCACAGTGGGACTCCCGCCTAGTTTTTGTTTTCTTCCGATTTACGGATTCAAGTTTTTGTGTGCAAATTCAGCCACTACGGTCTATAGTGACCCACATTCTTGGCCGCTCTGGTCTAAAGCAACCATATTTTAGTCGCTCTGGTCTATAGCAACCCGTAGTCTTGGTCGCTCTGGTCTACAACAGCCATATTTTAGCCACTTTGGTATACAATGGCTAGCAAAGAAGTGCAAAAGAGGGTAGAATTTATGTCATATGAGTGGGATTCAAGGTTGGTGCCCCTTCCTAGTATTTCCTTGATTTTCTATTTGCATTTGATTTCCAGTTTCAGCAAACATAAACATAGATTAATTAAGGAAAATGAAAGGAAAAGAAATAAAAATTGCATTTTGCATTTCCTAGGTTTCTTTTATATTTTCTCTAGGTGCTGCTAGGAAAAAAAAACCTCTACCTGTAAGGTCTGACCTAGTATCCAACGCGCTAGGGCATTGTGTTTTGGTTTACTTGCATGTGGCCCAATCAGTGGCTATTTTCATCACAAAATAGAAGAGTGTATTAAAATCATATAGACTAGTTATAAATGCATTTGTATGAAAATGAAATGTTCTTTTTAGGAATTGTAGGAAATTAGTCATGAATTTTGGTTGATGCATCACCTTCTATTTCAAAATCTAAAAATAATCACACACACTCACATGTATCATTATAAACATTGGTAAGGTTGGATTTCATCACAAACCCCCAATTCAGACCAGTGACATTGGAATTCACCTCCTTCCACTGGCTTGTCCACTAGATATCCTTATATAGAATAGGGAACTCCTTAAAGTAATTGTTGGTATCTTGTGTTCAAACTATCTCCCACTGTTGGAACAATTATTGGTTTAGAGTGGAAGAGCTAGGCGAACCCCCCACTGGGATTTAAGCGGTGTACCCTAAACTCTTTTGAGAAATCATGTTTGGCACTAGTGTTCCTAATAACCACTATTATTTAGTTCTTTCATTCTAATTCCAAAGCAAGAGCAACAACAAATCTAAACACAATGAAACTAGTTTTAGGACACACATTTAATCCATAAAAGAGATAATCATATTGTCTGCTTTATGTGTTTATTTGTTATTTGGGACCAAACCCTAACCCTATTTTTTATGGAAATTTATTGAAAAAAATATACTTTTTGATTCTACATCCAATGGATCGAGAATCATGCAAATTGGAGCTATAACGAAAAATTTATTTTGGTTTTATTTTTACTCTATTTTTGAAGCTGAAAATAGGGAAAAACTGCACTGAAACAATCATAAAGTGGGCTAGACAACTCCAAAAAATGCCAAATTTGTTTTTTTGTCTTAGTTAGCCCCTGGGGCACCTCTCCCAAAAATTTTGAGTCCTAACTCTTCACGGTTCAAAAATTCCTAAAAATTCCTAAAAGTGGGCATTTCCCATGGGCCCCAGTTAGCCAATTATTTCAAAAATACAAAATTTTGACCCGAAAGTCGCTTTTTAGATTTATAACCCATTGTGATCAGCTCGTTGCATTGATTTTTTTGATATATGGCACTTAAAACATTTTTTTAGAAGCCAAAATTTTTATTATGGTTAGGAGACCTCCCATGATGAGCAAGAACTCCAATCTAGAGAGTGAATCAAGTTACATGACCACGGGACATATCCAAATAAATCCAGAGGACATGGCCATCCATGAATGGCATCCCATGTCCTATCATAACATCAATACCATCCATAGGGAGTCAAGCCTTTGAGGTATCCCTACTAGGGAAGCACCCATGGGCCATCAAGGAAACCTACCAGACTGGAACACCTTGATGGAATTTTATATAAATAACAATATGCCCACTAAAGGGCCTAATAATTCAATGTCGCAGATTCACATACTAGCTTGCTCCATACATCAATCAAAAAATGAAAATGAGGGCACACCATGGCCTAGGCTGGATGAGCAAACCACTTTAGTTGATCGAGAAAGTCATCCCCTTTCTCCTCATAGAGAGCATTCCGCATATACACATTATGCTTCTATGCAGTCTAAATACATAGAGCTTACATCTAAGTATGAAGATGTGTCCTTCCTCACAGATGAGAAAGAGGACCCAAGTCATCATCCTACTCATTAAGAGTACATGGGGCAGTCACGTTGCATGTGCATTGTCAGACTATACAAAGTCCATTAATAAATCAGAGTATTAGGCTAATGCAAAATTTAAAGAACATGGAAAATAACTAATAAATATTGCTAGGGGAAAAATATATGACAAAACCATTCGTATTTTTGATATGAGGGTACATAACCCCCATACAATTGAACAACAAAATCATACATATCAGGCACTAAAGTCATAACTTTACCAACAACAATCCATGGATCAACAACAATTGAATCAACAATGGGTGGACTCACAAAAAACACACCAACAAAGGGTGTATCAACTAAATATGTATGAACAACAAAGGATGCAACAAGGCATAAGGCATCCAGGGCAATCTCAGAATTTTCCCCCTCGGTCATGCAAAAATAGTGTTCAACATCAAAGGTTATTATCTGGTTATCACCAAGAACCTCATACTCCTAAAAAATACCAAGGTCAATATGATGACGAATCATATGAAGAGTCCCAATGGAAACATCAAGAAGAAGTGGATACTTACTCTGAATCTAGTTATGATGAGGTATCTAATGATTATAGTTATCATCCAACTCAACATCAAAAGTAGCCTCCTCTACTTAATCAAGGGCAACAATTGGAAGATCAGATCATTTCATAGAGGTCATACAAATTTCTAGTTGATCGAATGAAAAAAATTTGAAAAGCAAAATCAAAGGTTGGTTTATAAAAAACCTACAATAAATAATCTTAGCAATCATCCATTGCATCCATCAGTGTCATCACCAACACACCCATCAAATTTTAGGATGCCTCAAATTGAAAAATTCAAAGATGATGAAGATGCACAAGAGCACGTGACAATATTCATCAATACATGCTTCCAGTTTCAAGACAATGACCCCTTGATGTTGAGATTTTTTCTCACAACGCTAGTTGGGGATGCTTTGGAATGGTATAATCATTTACCACATCATAGCATAAACACCTTTGAGCAATTGGTTGAGTTATTTATGGAACACTTTGCCTCTAGTGCTGAGAAAATGATAAACTTTACTAAATTGGCAAGCCTTCGACAACTTGATAATGATACAGTCATGGAGTATGGCAAGAAATGGAGAAATATGATGTTAAAATTACCTTTTACCATACCACCAATAGAGGTCATTCAAATGTTTACTAGAATCTTCTCAAAATAAATCTCGCTTATCCTATAATTACAACAGTATCAAACATTTGAGGAGGCCTTGACACAAGCCAAGGTAATTGAAGACATCAAGATAGAGGAGGGTGAAATCCACAAGGGGCAATGGTCAAACAAGAATATCAAAGGTGAAAACAACCAGAAAAATGTAGCCTTAGTTAATCAGGTTATTTTTAGTAGCTCAAAATCCTCAAGTCAGGTGGCACCACCTCTAACAGTGGGGCATAATTACCAATATCAGCCTCCTCTAGCCCAAGATCATATGCAACAAAATCAGATACAAGGCCAACAACGTAGGCCACAAAGACAATATAATTATTTTCCAAAGACATTAGCATCGCTCTTTGATCGATTATATGAGGCACAAAGAATCACTCTTCCAGAGATCCATCCATTGAATCCTAATAAGCATATATCAAAGGCACAAAAAGAACATATATTTTGTGTGTACCATTGCTAAAAGGAACATGACATCCAAACATGTCATCCCTTTAGATATTTAGTGCAAGTTATGATTGAGATGCGAGAGATTCAAATAAAAATCCTCCAAGACTCCTTGCCTATACCCGAAGCAAACATAGCACCTAACAATAAAGTTGAGCATGTCAATAAGGTGCACATATACCTGCTTGATGAGGGTTTTATCAGTATGATAAATAAAACAACATGGAGTAAAATATGCCTTGATCAACCCAACATACTGAAAGATTTAATTAAAGGTAATAATCTATCATGGTCCACACCAATAATCAATTCAATTCACTTACAAAAGGACCCAGTGATTAATTTTTACAAATAGGAGGTTGAACCAATCTCTAAAGATGAAATCGATCCTCCACTACACATCATAGCAAGCATCAATTAAATTTTGTACAAGAGAGTATTGATTGATACTAGATTAGGTATCAATATCATCACGGTTGCTGCTTTGAAGCATTTAAATCTGCCACCTTCACGCATTAAGGATGCAACATTCACATTGAGAGACTTCAATTATGCCACTTCCTCAAAAATTTGTACAATAATCTTACCTATACAGGTTGGGATGAATATGATACCTATATTGTGCCATATCCTAGGGGTGAGAATAATTATAACATATTGCTAGGCAGACCATGGATGAGGGATATGGAATGTGTGTCTTCCATAGTGCACCAAAATATAAAATTCATACACCAAAGACAAGTGTACATATTCCCCCAAGATCTTGAGCCATTCAAGTACTACAAGAAGTTTGATGAGCCACAAGAAGCTCTGGTGATATGCGGGCCTAGAAACATTCATGCGGATAAAATCACCAAAAAATCAATGGAGGCTTGCATCGAGAAGTTGCTACATCCTCCCATAACCAAATATCATGATATCATATTACTTGATGAGGAGAATAGAACATCAGTTAAATTATTAAAGCACCTTCAACTGGTCCAAAAGATAAAAAACCTTCTCAAGAGTTTGTGGCAATGGTTAACATTAAGTCAGAAGACCAAATAACTTCAAAGTAGATAAGACAAGATATGGTGCAATCAAAGGTTACTTCCATGGAAAATGGGTCAAAACCATTGGCTTTAGTTACCCTAGACTCATTCTTCACAGTGCCTCCACAAGAGCAAGAGCAAGCATTTTACCCACATCAGATTGAGGGTATTCAAGCTGGCAAGCAAAATATTGTAGATGCCAATAACAAAGCACATCATCATGAAGCATCCACATCGGCTCAAATGAATGAAAGGGATGATTTACATTCAGATTGTGAATCTTTAACATCAACTCTTTTACCCAAGTCAATCTACGATGATATTCCAATCTCATTTCTAGAGGTGCACATTAAATCTTTGCCAGTCATGCATTCCATCCTAGATCATCTAGATAGAATGGAGTGCCAAGTGAATGAGCAAAATAAGGTATTATAAAATATCATGAACAAGCTCAAGAACCAAGAGCTATAAGAGCAACCCTCATCTGAAGTCAAATTGTCCCTTGTGTAGCCACAAGAAAAACCTCAGCCAAAGAAAATGCCAATTCAGCCGCCTCAAAATTTGAACAAGCATACCCTATTGTTCAAGCCTATAGTAGTGGTTTTCAATCGATTATGTGCTGCAAATGCTATCAGATTACTTGAGGTTGGCCAGTTAGATCTAAATCACACAAAACATCAAGGGTATGAGGAAGAGCTACACTATCTATGCCATAGACAAAATGGTCATGATATTCAATCATGTTGGGGTTTCAAATCCATAGTATACAACATGCTTAGAAAGAAGTAGCTTCGGGTTGTTGACCAAAAAATGATCTTAGCCAACGATCTGTTCCTTGCATCAAAAATAGAATGGGAGCCCTCTAAGCTAGTAAGTGATATACATAGGGCTCAACCTGGTCCTCATACCAGGCCAAAGCATGCTAAATGCTCAAAATAGCAGCATTTTTGGACTCCTTTAAACAAGCCTATGTCTATCATTTCTAGAAGCTCCAAGAGACTAACGTCTTAACAGAAACCAATTGTTATAATCACAGTGACACTGAGAGGGGGGGTGAAACAGTGTGATCTTTTAATATTTAAACTTGCAATACTTAAAGCTGAAATAAAGCAAATTTAAACCAGATAGAACAAAAGAGCATCACACACAACACAGATTTAACGAGGTTCACCAATGTGGCTACTCCTCAAAAAGGGCTGCTTGGACTACCATCCAAATCCAGCCTTTGCAAAGCAACAACTTTACAACTTATTTACCAAACACCAACTGGAAGGAGCACCAACCCCTCAATTTTTTTGCACCAACAGAAAGGAGCACCAACCCCTAATTCACCAGCACCTACTGGAAGGAGCACCAACCCCTTATGCCAAGCTGCAACTTGGACTTCAATAGAAACAATGAAAATAACTGAATAATACCTTCACCTTATTGCTCACAGTCTACAGATTCTCTGCACTCTGCTTCTGCTGTGCAAATGCTTCGCACTATCGGTCTGCTTCTATGCAACAGCCTCTCACACTACGCTTCGTCACAATCAAACTATCGCTTCTACTCTTGTGTGCTTTTTCTGCTTTCTGTACGCTCTTGCTTCACACTCAGCTTAATTCGATACACAACGCTCTCAGCCTCTCTCGGACTTCACTTGCACAAATTTTTCTTCACACTAGACTTGGTTCGACACGATTCGCATACTGCGCACTGCAGACTTAATTCGCACAAAATCGAGACGCACACTTCAATTCCAAACTCCAAAATAGCCCTCCTTAAATAATAGAAATTTCAAACTTGAAATATAGTCGGCTGTAACCCTAAAGATCGTCGACTGCAAAACCCTAAATTTTGTCGGCCCATTCAACTTTGTCGGCTTCAACCCTAAAGATCGTTGGCTGCAAAACCCTAAATTCTATCGGCCTAGATTCAACTTTGTCGGCTTCAACCGTCTCTGCCACCTTTGTCACTTTCCTGTAGCTTCTGCCGTGAAACTACAACATGTCACGATATCACGACACCTTTTACATCCGTACGCCTTCTTATCTCTACTATCACGAAATCGTGACACTTTTGGCCTTTGTTTGCTTTGACAACATTTTTGTCACGAAATCGTGACACTTCTAACTATTGCTGACGTCATCCTTACTTCTGTCATGAAATCATGACGTTCCTCGCTTTCTCAACCTTTTCTCGGCTTGCACCAACGAAACCAGAACATGTCACGAAATCGTGACACTTTTGCCTCCGAGCTTTCTCTCTCCTCTGGTCGCGAAAACCTGACGTGTCGCGATATCGTGACACTTTTCCTCCTTGGTGCTTTTCTTCCCTTCGATCGCAAAAACCCGACATGTCGCGATATCGCGACACTTTTCCTCCTTAGCGCTTTTTCTCCAAACATGTCACGAAATCGTGATAGTTTTCTTCCTTAGCGCTTTTTCTCCAAACATGTCACGAAATCGTGACAGTTTTCTTCCTTAGCGCTTTTTCTCCAAACATGTCACGAAATCGCGATAGTTTTCTTCCTTAGCACTTTTTCTCCAAACATGTCACGAAATCGTGACAGTTTTCTTCCTTAGCGCTTTTTCTCCAAACATGTCACGAAATCATGATAGTTTTCTTCCTTAGCGCTTTTTCTCCAAACATGTCATGAAATCGCGATAGTTTTCTTCCTTAGCGCTTTTTCTCCAAACATGTCACGAAATCGTGATAGTTTTCTTCCTTAGCCTTTTCTCCAAACATGTCATGAAATCATGACAGTTTTCTTTGTGCCTTCTCTCTCCTCGACCATGTCATGAAATCATGACAATTTTGTTTGCGCTTTCTCTCTCCTCTAACATGTCGCGAAATCGTGACAGTTTTTCTTGCCTGTTGAAAATGTCGCGATATCGCGACACTTTTCTTACTTGTCTTTTTCTTTGAACTTTTGCAAATAGGCAACTATGGTCTTCTTGGAAACTCACTGTCCATGCTCTGAATAACCTTTGAACTTCTGTCCTCTCGCATCTGAATGACTTTTGAACTGCCTGTCCACTGCATCATTAGATCTAACTATCTGTGTTGACAATAATGACAAAACTCTTGCAACACCTTGCTCAACAATCTCCCCCTTTGGAATTGTTGGCAACACCTGTGTAAATTCCTGTAACTCTTCTCCCCCTTTGTCAATAATACCAAAGGGCTACTGTAGACTCCCCCTGAGTCCATACACACAATTCTCAGGCACAATTTGTTGCACTTAGCACAAATTATGATCATGAGCAAAAGAATAGTCAAATACTCAAATGCTCCCCCTGAGAAAGTGATCCCTGTAGCTAGTCACTTCTTGGGAAGTGTGACTACTCCCAATTTGTTTTGAAGGTACTCAAACACTTCCTTGGGCAATGGTTTTGTAAAAATATCTCGCTACTTGTTCTGTGGTTGGGACAAAATCCAATTTAACTTCTCCTTCTGCAACTTTCTCCTTCAAAAAATGATACCTGATGGCAATGTGTTTTGTCCGTGAATGCATTACTGGATTCTTGGAGATGTTAATTGCACTGGTGTTATCACACTTAACTGATATTGGTTCACTGAAATTAATACCAAGATCTTTCAGAGTTTGTTTCATCCACAAAACTTGTGTACAGCAAGTTGTTGCTGCAATATATTCTGCCTCAACTGTTGATAAAGAAACTGACTCTTGTTTCTTGTTGTGCCAAGCAACCAACCTGTCACCGAGATAAAAAGCACCTCCACTTGTACTCTTCCTATCATCAACACATCCTGCCCAATCTGCATCCGAATAAGATATAAGGGTGAAGTCTTTACCTTTCGGATACCATAACCCATACTCCATAGTACCCTTGAGATATCTGAGAATCCTTTTTATTGCTGTCACATGAGTCTCTTTGGGACTGGCCTAAAATCTTGCTACCATGCAAATTGCCTGTAGAATATCTGGTCTGGTAGCTGTTAAATAAAGTAAGCTTCCAATCATTGATCTGTACATGGTTTGATCTACGAGGTGGAGATTTGTCATCTTTACTCAACTTGCAGCCTGTCACCATAGGAGTGCTAACTGGCTTACAGTCCTCCATTGTGAATATTTTTAGCATCTCTTTCACATATTTGACTTGGGAAATAAATATGCCTTTCTCATTTTGATTAACTTGTAACCCAAGAAAGTAAGACAGTTCACCAATCATAGACATTTCAAATTCTTTTTGCATTTTATTTGCTAAGTCTTTACATGATTCATCTTTGCTGCTGCCAAATATGATATCATCTACATAAACAACAAGAACAATGAGATGCCCATTTTCTGTTTTGACATACAGATTACTGTCCACCATACCTTTCTTAAACCCCTGTTGAGAGAGATAGTTATCTAGCCATGCATACCATGCTCGGGGTGCCTGTTTTAAGCCATATAAAGCTTTCTTTAATTTGCAGACAAGATTGGGATCTTCACCAATTTGGAAACCATCTGGTTGTTCAATGTAAACTTCTTCTTCAAGTTTCCCATTTAAGAAAGCTGATTTTACATCCATCTCGGTAAACTCTGAAATTCTTATGAACTTGCTAAGGCTAGAAACATTCTGATTGCTTCTAATCTGGCCACAGGTGCAAAAGTCTCTTCAAAATCAATGCCTTCAACTTGTGCATACCCTTTACAGACCAATCTAGCTTTATTTCTAACTACCTGTCCGTCTTCATTCAATTTATTTCGAAATATCCATTTGGTGCCGATTACATTCTTATTTGCCGGTCTAGGAACTAATTCCCAAGTTCTGTTCTTTTCAATCTGATCTAACTCTTCATTTATTGCCTTCATCCAGACTATCATCTTTGCTTGCCTCAGCTATATTTTTGGGCTCAATGTTGGATAAAAGAGAGTAGTTACTTACTACTTTCTTTCTTGTCTGAATACCAACTGTGGGATCTCCAATAATTTGATCTCTGGGATGATTCTTCTGCCAGCTGCCTATTTTGAATTTCTTATTTTCTTCCACCTCTGAGTCATCAATTAAGTCATCTGAGTTAAGAGATGGTTTCTTTTCTGTTTCATTTTCCTCATCTCCTTCAATGACTTCTTCATAAATTGGGTAGTTTTCTTCATAGTTAACTGTTCTTTCCCTTCCTTCATCAAATTTAACATCAACACTGTCCACAATTTTCTTGAGTCTCTTGTTGTAACATTTATAAGCTTTGCTCTTTATCGAATACCCAACAAAGACACCTTCATCTGCTCTATTTTCAAACTTCCCAAGATTGTCTTCAGTTTTTCTGATGTAACACTTACAGCCAAAGACTTTGAGGTGTTTTGTTGTTGCCTTTCTACCAAACCACAGCTCATAAGGAGTTTTGCTTTCATGAGTTCTCAGCATGTACCTATTTTGGATGTATACTGTAGTATGGACTGCTTCTTTCCAAAATCTGTCTGCTATTTTGTTTTTCGCCAGCATAGTTCGTGCCATTTCCTGTACTGTTCTGTTCTTTCTTTCTACCACGCCATTCTGCTGGGGTGTTCTAGCTGCTGAATATTGTCTCCTGATACCATGCCGTTCACAGTATTCTGTAAACTCATCTGAGATGAATTCTCCTCCTCTATCTGATCTCAAACATTTAATTCTTTTTCCTGTTTCATTCTCAACTAGATGTTTGAAAGATCTGAACATTCCAAAAGCTTCTATTTTATTCTTTAAGAAGAATATCCATGTCATTCTGGAATAATCATCAATACATAACATAAAGTATTTGTCACCATTTATGCTTTGAGTTCTCATGGGTCCACACAAGTCTGTATGTATAAGATCCAGAGGTTTACTGGTGTGGTACTCTTTTGTTTTGAATGAGGTTCTGGTTTGCTTTCCCTTTTGACATGAAGCACAAATGCTATTTGAAGGTTTTCTAATGGTTGGAATGTCTCTTACTGCTTGTTTCGAGCTGATTTTCACTAGATTATCAAAACTAATGTGTCCAAGCCTCTTGTGCCATAGCCAGTTTTCTTCTTCCTGTCCAATGAAACAATTACCTTCTGTAGTTTCTGAGAGTGTGTACAGGTTGCCAGATGTCCTTGATCCAGTAGCTATCAATTTTCCACTGTTTGATTTCCTGACTTCACAACCCTGCTTCTTGAAAACAACTTCATGTCCATTATCACAGATCTGACTAACACTCAACAGGTTATGTTTCAGACCATCCACAAACAAAACTTCTTCTGACTTGATCTTCCCATTACTAATTTGAACTGATCCTTTTTCGATTATCTTAGCTCCATCATTATTTCCAAATTTTATAGAACCACCCTCATATTTCTGTAATTTTTCAAATTTTTGTTTATCACCTGTCATATGACTTGAGCATCCGCTGTCAAGTATCCATGGTACCCTTTTACTCTGTGCCTTGAAAGTTGTTTGAACTATTAGGGATTCCTTTTCTTCCTGAGGCTGCTCTTTCTGTTTCCACTCTGATTTGGCTACCGTATTGGGCTCTAGTTTGGACTTTCCTTTTCCAGTATCTTGAGTATATCTTTCAGAAGGATTTCTATTTTGTCTTGTCCTATTTGGTTGAAATTTTCTTTTCTGAGGTTGATTTGCAGCTAAAAGACTACGACAGTTTCTTGCAATATGTCCAAAGTTATGACAATTAAAACATTCTACTGCATAATTTAACGGTGAAAAAGCATTTCTACTCGAAGAGATTTCTTGGTCCTGCATTATACTTGCAATCTGCAATTTTATGCCCATAACCATTACACTTGAAACAGAAACCAGAAAAGAAATGATTGAACCTGAAAGATGGTTTTTGCCAGGATGTTGTAGGAGCCATAGATCTTCTTTTCTTTTGATGTGTGACCTTGGTAAATCCATCATTGTCAGTTCTCTTTTCGGGCTAGGCATTACTGCTTTCATTTGCCTGAGTTGTTTTTCTTTCATCAGTCTGTTTCTTCTCTTCATTCCTTACAGTTTCTACATTTTTGGCTTTTGGTCCATTTGACGATTCTCCTTCCACGAAGCCTAGACCAAATTTGATGCCAGCAGGTCTTTGATCACTTAAAATTTTATCCAGCTTCATCGAACTTTCTTCACGCTTTTGATGGCAGCTGATTTTTCGATCCAGTTCTTGCATCTGCATTCGTAGACTAACATTCTCTTCTTCTAGTTTACAGCAGTAATCTATCTTCATGGTTATCTGAACTTCGAGATCCTCAGACATTTTCTTGTATTCTTCTGTCTGTATTTTCAAACTGGTTATGATATCATTTGCATCCTCAAGCTTCCTTGAAAGTTTATAATTCTTTCTTTTCTCAGATTTCCATTCTACAAGAGCAGAGACCAGCTCACCTTCTAGATCTACTTCAGCCTCAGGATTTTTAGCAGAAACTTTAGAATTCATTACTTCCCTCTTTTTTGATTGTTCTACCTCTTTCGATTTTTTTGATTCAAATGCCATGAACAGAACTTCACCTGTTTCTTCTTCAGAATCCTCACTAGAGTTGTCTTCTGAAGAATTTGCATTCCTGGAGATGAAACTTTTCTTTTTGAAGTTGCCTTTCCCAAAGTTTGATTTCTTCTTCCAATCACTTCTTTCTTGGTGCGAAGCTTCCTCTCCCTGGTTCTTCTCATTGAGAGGACATTTTGTCGCAAAGTGCCCAATGCCTCCATAGTTAAAACATTTAAAAGGTAGCTTTCCTCTCGTATTTTCCTTTTCCCTTTCTCAGTTTTTTGACAAAATTTGCTTCCATTTCATCAGATGCCTCCTCTTCTTCAGACTCTTGTTTTGTGTCTTTGCCTTTTAGGGCTTTAAAGGCTGCTTCTCTATCTATGGGATTAGACCTTCCTATTCTCATTTCAAAAGCAGTCAAAGAACCATGCATCTCATCCATACTAAAGCGATTTAGATCTTTAGCTTCTTCTATGGCTGAGACTTTAGAATCAAATCTAGGAGGGAGTGATCTTAATACCTTTTTCACGATAGTAGCATCATCCATATCTTCGTCGAGACCTCTGATTGAATTAGTGATTCCATTGACTCTTAGCATGAAAGCCTCTATGTTCTCATCATTGTCCATATTTAAGGATTCGAATTGAGCTCGATGTGTTTGAAGCTTGGCCTCCTTGATCCTATCATCTCCTTCATGAATGTTCTCTAGTTTATCCCATACATCTTTCGCTGATTCACAATTTATGATCTTGACTAGCTCACTGTCCACTAGTCCACACATGATGGCATTTTTTGCTTTTGAATCATTTTCAAATGCCTTTTTATCGGTAGTGTCTGTTGGAGCGATGGCGGGAGCTTTGTAACCATTAACTACTGCACCCCAGATGTCAAAACCCAAAGCACGGAGATATGTCTGCATTCTGATTTTCCAGAATGCATAATTAGTTCCATCAAACAATGGTGCTTTGTTCGAGGAGAAACCTTCACCACTTGCCATTGCGTCACTTCCAAGATCACCCTAGCTGTTTGAGCCTGTTCAGGAACCTAGCTCTGATACCAATTGTTATAATCACAGTGACACTGAGAGGGGGGGTGAATCAGTGTGATCTTTTAATATTTAAACTTGCAATACTTAAAGCTGAAATAAAGCAAATTTAAACCAGATAGAACAAAAGAGCATCACACACAACACAGATTTAACGAGGTTCACCAATGTGGCTACTCCTCAAAAAGGGCTGCTTGGACTACCATCCAAATCCAGCCTTTGCAAAGCAACAACTTTACAACTTATTTACCAGCACCAACTGGAAGGAGCACCAACCCCTCAATTTTTTTGCACCAACAGAAAGGAGCACCAACCCCTAAATCACCAGCACCTACTGGAAGGAGCACCAACCCCTTATGCCAAGCTGCAACTTGGACTTCAATAGAAACAATGAAAATAACTGAATAATACCTTCACCTTATTACTCATAGTCTGTAGATTCTATGCACTCTGCTTCTGCTATGCAAATGCTTCGCACTATCAGTCTGCTTCTACGCAATAGCCTCTCACACTACGCTTCATCACAATCAAACTATCGCTTCTGCTCCTATGCACTTTTTTTGCTTTCTGTACGCTCTTGCTTCACACTCAGCTTAATTCGATACAACGCGCTCTCAGCTCTCTTCGGACTTCACTTGCACAAATTTTTCTTCGCACTAGACTTGGTTCGACACGATTCGCTATACTGCGCACTGCAGACTTAATTCGCACAAAATCGAGATGCACACTTCAATATCAAACTCCAAAACAACCCTCCTTAAATAATAGAAATTTAAAACTTGAAATATAGTCGATTAACCCTAAAGATCGTCGACTGTAAAACCCTAAATTTTCCCCATTCAACTTTGTCGGCTTCAACCCTAAAGATCGTCGACTACAAAACCCTAAATTCTATCGGCCTAGATTCAACTTTGTCGGCTTCAACCGTCTCTGCCACCTTTGTCACTTTCCTGTAGCTTCTGCCATGAAACTACAACATGTCACGATATCGTGACACCTTTTACATCCGTACGCCTTCTTATCCCTGCTATCACAAAATCGTGACACTTTTGGCCTTTGTTTGCTTTGACAACATTTTTGTCACGAAATCGTGACACTTCTAACTATTGCTGACGTCATCCTTACTTCTATCATGAAATCATGACGTTCCTCGCTTTCTCAACCTTTTCTCGGCTTGCACCCGAAACCAGAACATGTCACGAAATCGTGACACTTTTGCCTTCGAGCTTTCTCTCTCCTCTTCGGTCACGAAACCCGACGTGTCGCGATATCGCGACACTTTTCCTCCTTGGCGCTTTTCTTCCCTTCAGTCACGAAAAACCGACATGTCGCGATATCGTGACACTTTTCCTCCTTGGCACTTTTTCTCTAAACATGTCATGAAATCGTGACTGTTTTCTTCCTTAGCGCTTTTTCTCCAAACATGTCACGAAATCGCGATAGTTTTCTTCCTTAGCGCTTTTTCACCAAACATGTCACGAAATCGCGACAGTTTTCTTCCTTAGCGCTTTTTCTCCAAACATGTCACGAAATCGCGACAGTTTTCTTCCTTAGCGCTTTTTCTCCAAACATGTCACGAAATCGTGACAATTTTCTTCCTTAACGCTTTTTCTCCAAACATGTCATGAAATCATGATAGTTTTCTTCCTTAGCGCTTTTTCTCCAAACATGTCGCGAAATCGCGACAGTTTTCTTTCTTAGCTCGTTTTCTCCAAACATGTCACGAAATCGTGATAGTTTTCTTTGTGCCTTCTCTCTCCTCGGCCATGTCGCGAAATCGCGACAATTTTGTTTGTGCTTTCTCTCTCCTCTAACATGTCGCGAAATCGCGATAGTTTTTCTTGCCTGCTGAAAATGTCGCGATATCGCGACACTTTTCTTACTTGTCTTTTTCTTTGAACTTTTGCAAATAGGCAACTATGGTCTTCTTGGAAACTCACTGTCCATGCTCTGAATAACCTTTGAACTTCTGTCCTCTACATCTGAATGACTTCTGAACTGCCTGTCCACTACATCATTAGATCTAACTGCCTGTGTTGACAACAATGACAAAACTCTTGCAACACCTTGCTCAACACCTGGTCCTCATACCAGGCCAAAGCATGCTAAATGCTCAAAATAGCAACATTTATGGACTCCTTTAAACAAGCCTATGTCTATCATTTCTAGAAGCTCCAAGAGACTAACGTCTTAACATTACCTGACATGCAACATCTAGATATAGATAGGCCTAAACATAGGAGTTATAGGAAGGATCAGTACTATCTCTATCATCTAATAGAGGACTATGACATTTGCAATTGCCATATATTCAATAATATGATCCAAGACCTATTAGAGCGAAATGAGCTCCGTCCAGACGGTTCACTCATTCCTCCCCATCCGAACAGGGACACCCAGTTGATTTATGTCATGCCCCAATTGGGAGAGTTGATTTCTATCACTCTTCCTAAGCCTACTGACTACATTGTAGTAGACAACATGCACACGGGGGATACCTAAGGTATCATACCTTCCCCATTTTTCAAAACATTCAAATATATAAAAATACAAAAACATTCAAATATCAAAATACAAAAACAATATAAAACATAGAAATACAAACAAATCAGAAAGCAGTAAAAAAAAAAGGCACCAGGGGCATCTCTAAGCCGCTTGGTCAAATCTCATCAAAAGGCACCAAGGGCATCTCTAAGCCGCTTGGTCAAATCAATAAAAAATGCTCCAAGGGTATCCAATCTGCTTGGTCAAGATCAATCAAAAGCCCCAAGGGTACAGTAAGCCCTTTGGTCAACATAAAATCAAAAATACAAAAACAATGCAAAAATAAAAAATACAAAAACATTTGCATCTTCCATCTGAATCCACATAGTTGCATTACATTCATTGCATTTGCATATGTTATGATCACATTCTTGCAAATGATGCCATAGTTTGTATCACAACCACACAAGATTCAAATCCATATTCACTCATGCATCCATGTGTGTAACTATGTTTTTCAACACAACCATTTCATGTTGCTATAAGGAATATACTAAGGTTTCCTAGTCACTCAACCATATCTAGTGGTCTTATCAACTTTTGTGGAAAGCCACCTTGATTAGTAGAGGGTAAGGTCTAGTTGTGATAATGCCTTGGATATTCAGGATCCCATCACTAATTGAAACACTAAAATCCTAGCTGGTACAAGGGAAAGATGAAAGCTGCAAAAGTGGTCTAGTTTACCTTAAGTGAAAAGGATCTTCCTTGCTTATCCCCCTGTGCGACCGGTTCAAAGATACTGAGAATTGGCAAAAGGACAAGCTCCACCCTACCCAATTGAATCCCTTGCTTAAATCAAAACAAGGAAAAATCTTGAAACAAAGTGCAAATTCAAGATTCCAAAAGCACAAATTCATAGTACTCAAAAGCACAAAAGCAAAACAAATAGTTATTATCATCACTACACAAATCCCTTGCTCAAAAAGGAAAAAATCAATAAAAAATAAATAGTGAGTTTCATCACTAAAACATAAGCAAGCATCCCAAATAAAATGAAGAAAAGAAGGGAATGGAGCTTGAATCCCTGGAATTATTAGAATTGTATAAAACTGGAAGGAGATATCCTTCAGCATGATGATATATCTATCACAATAGCTTCTGGCATTTGTATAGACCAATGTTTGAATGTGGATGAGCTAGCTTTGGGTAACCCAATACTGCCCACTGGTATAGTCCAACTAAGTCCAACATAAGGATGAGATGAACACTTGAGGATCCCTGATCTTAGCAATGGGATGAAAGAATCCCCCTTGACATTAGAGGAAATGCTTGAGTTATATCTAAATATATTCACTTGCACACATAGGGATAATGAATATCCAGGTCCATGGCAAAAGCCTTGCTTTTCAAAAGTCTTGCATGGTCAATACATAGATGTTGATAGGGTAACTAGATTGTTTGAAGTCTCAGGAAAAACCTCAAAATTACTACATAGCAACAAATAATATCATTAATTAGATCATCAATTTTATTTATGATGTTTTGTGAATTAAGGGGTATTAACAAGGTAGGGTAGATACCGGATAAATGTCAAAAATGATGTTTACATGGCCACAAACTATTTTGAATCCTTTAAATTATAGAAGCTTATCAAGAAAGTACATACAATCTATGTCATTTCACTTCACATATGGATAGTTTAAATAATTAATTCTTGTGATAAGAATGATTGTTGACATTCATGGTTGTTATACTTTTTGTGGTATCACCCAATAGATTTTTAAAGTCATATCATATGCATTCCTTATGTTTTAAGTGATTAAAGCATACAGGTTCATTCACATTAGATTAAACACTATACATAACGCATTACACATTGCATTTACCATATCATAGCATAAGTTAGATGCATACAATTAAACCAAAATCAAATATACATTTAACAATAAACATTACATCCATAAATACATAGTTCATAACTCATCCATTCACATTCAATATCACATCATAATCCGCCTACGAATACAATCATAAATCCATCATTAAATCAACTCATGGTACATCATATCATGTAACAATAATAAGATCATACAAGCATCTATATAAGCATCCATCTAAGTATCATATCATCATAATTACATCATCAACATCATATATCATAAAATCATGATTGATTCCAAAAATATACATTTGCTAAAGATCAACTAGGGAATTGTTGGTATCATACCTCCCTTAATTAGCAATCAAATAGTTAAGCAATCAATTTCAAAAAGCCCCAAAGGCATCATAAGCCCTTTGGTCAAAATCACAAAAAGATCCAAATGCATCATAAGCCCTTTGGTCAAAATCACTAAAAGCTCTAAAGGCATCATAAGCCCTTTGGTAAAAATCACAAAAATCCCCAAAGGCATCATAAGCCCTTTGGTCAAAATCACTAAAAACTCCAAAGGCATCATAAACCCTTTGATCAAAATCACAAAAAGCCCCAAAGGCATCATAAGCCCTTTGGTCAAAATCACTAAAATATCCAAAGGCATCATAAGCCATTTGGTCAAAATCACTAAAAGCTCCAAAGGCATCATAAATCCTTTGGTCAAAATCACAAAAATCCCAAAGGCATCATAAGCCCTTTGGTCAAAATCACTAAAAAATCCAAAGGCATCATAAGCCCTTTGGTCAAAATCATTAAAAGCCCCAAAGGCATCATAAGCCCTTTGGTAAAAATCACAAAAAGCCCCAAAGGCATCATAAGTCCTTTGGTCAAAATCACAAAAAGCTCCAAAGGCATCATAAGCCCTTTGGTCAAAATCACAAAAAGATCCAAAGGTATCATAAGCCCTTTGGTCAAAATCACAAAAAACCCTAAAGTCATCATAAGCCCTTTGGTCAAAATCAGTAAAAGCTCCAAAGGCATCATAAGCCCTTTGGTCAAAATCACAAAAATCCCCAAAGGCATCATAAGCCCTTTGGTCAAAATCACTAAAATCTCCAAAGGCATCATAAGCCCTTTGGTCAAAATCACTAAAAGCTCCAAAGGCATCATAAGCCCTTTGGTCAAAATCACAAAAAGCCCCAAAGACATCATAAGCCCTTTGGTAAAAATCACTAAAAACTCCAAAGGCATCATAAGCCCTTTGGTTAAAATCACAAAAATCCCCAAAGGCATCATAAGCCCTTTGGTAAAAATCACAAAAATCCCTAAAGGCATCATAAGACCTTTGGTCAAAATCACAAAAGCCCCAAAGGCATCATAAGCCCTTTGGTCAAAATCACAAAAATCCCCAAAGGAATCATAAGCCCTTTGGTCAAAATCACTAAAATCTCCAAGGGCATCTTCAAGCTGCTTTGTCAAATTCACAAAAAGCCCCAAATTCATCATAAGCCCTTTGGTAAAAATCACAAAAAGCCCCAAAGGCATCATAAGCCCTTTGGTCAAAATCACAAAAATCTCAGGGCATCTTCAAGCTGCTTGGTCAAATCACTAAAAGAATCCAAATGCATATTTATGTCGCTTGGTCAAAATTAACCAAAATGCTCCGGGGCATCTTCATGCCGCTTGGTCAAATTCAAAATAAAAAATGCTCCAAAGGCATCCATAAACACTTTGGCCACCCAAAATTCCCCAATGGCATTTGCTAAGTCCATTGGTCATAATAACAACATACACAATCAAAGTCAACAATCAAATGCTAAATCATTGCTAAGTTCACTTATTCAAAAGTCATTACCAAAGATAATCATGCACCCCCTTGCTTGGGGCAAATAAGCAAAATATCAAAAGAAATTTCAAGCAAACCAGTAAGCTTGTCTCCTATCACCATCAAGGCTAGGATTTGACTTCAGATCATAATAATCAAATCATATAAACATCCATATGAACATACATCTTATGCACGTGATAAATAATCCATCATCAAATCAACTCGTAACACATCACATCACATCATCAATAGGTCAATTGCTAGGTTCAAAAGACTGCATTCTTTTATCAAAGGTTGTGCCCTTTACCTTGCATTCACATCATCCACATCAATTGCTAGGTTCAAAAGACTGCATTATTTTATCAAAGGTTGTGCCCTTTACCTTGCATTTTCATCATCCACATCAATTGCTAGGTTCAAAAGACTGTGTTCTTTTATCAAAGGTTGCGCCCTTTGCCTTGCATTCATACCATCCACATTGGCAAAAATCCCCTTTTTCTATTAAGGACAAATAACATACACAAATCATTTCATTTTCAATTGCCATCAAGGCTAGGATTTGACTTAAACCAAGTCTCCTAATTGCCACCTAGGCTAGGATTTGACTTAAACCAAGTCTCCTAATTGCCACCAAGGCTAGGATTTGACTTAAACAAAGTCTCCTAATTGCCACCTAGGCTAGGATTTGACTTAATATTGTCTCCTAATCACTTCACAAAAGGCTCCAAAGGTACCTTAATACCTTTGGTCAAATCACAAAAGGCTCCAATGGCACCTCAATGCCTTTGGTCATATGATACATGTCGTTTTGCATGACTGGGGCATCCAATGTTGATTAGATCAATGATCATCATACACCCTACACACAAATATGTATATGGTTTTTCTTAGTGTTATATTTTCCACATAGCGCATCACAAAAAGGGTATCTATAGACACCTAAAACATGTCATATTTAGGAGAACTACCCACATAGGCACATTCCTATACCATATGACTAAACCTTGGACTTTCCAAGTATCAAAAGTGGTTCTCACCACTCATCTAGGGTAGTCTTAGCCCATCCAAGCCTGGTCGCTATGAACCAGAGCGACTAGATCCTAGCCATTGTAGCCTAGAGTGGCCAAACCTTAGCCGCTATAGATGACAATAGCTAAGCCATAAAAATCATTTTGCTTAAAAATAGACCTAATCAAGGATAGAAGTGGTAGTCTGCATGCAATAAAGGTGAGCGAGAGTAACTTTGCATTCCCCTTCATGACCAGTTCACATGGATGACTTGAGTCTGAATTTAGACTTCAGTTAATTGGTCTTTAAACATAGAAAAGAAAAAATCTTCTCATGCTAAAATTCACTACACATGAGGGATTCAATCCTAGGGTTTTGAACATATACCTAGGGTTTCAGACTTTAAAAGGTGCAAGCCTAAGAGCACCAAGGATCCCGAATTGAGGATCACATATCAATATCAAAATTTTGAACAAGTTGGATCATTGAGGAGAGCTTTGGAGACTTGGAGTGCTTCCCTTGGAGATTGACCTTACACAACAAAGCCTTGTCAGATTGGAGAGTAGATATGAGCACCCTTGAAGAGTGACAAAGTACTAGCTAAATGAGAGGTGATCATTCATGAAAATATGGTAATCATTTAATATTATTAGCAAACTTAAGTCCATAGCCTTGGATCAAAGAAGGAAAGTTTCCCCTTAGCGGCCACTGTCCTGGACAGTGGCCCGCAGGCCTAGCTTAGGTTTGAGACATTAGCTTATTTTATTCTAATTTCTTCATATATTCATATCATTAGCATAGATTTACATGATTTCATAGCATAGTTTCATCATATTTTCATTAAGTTCATTTATTGCTAACAACCTCATCCAGGGAGGCAATCTCGGACATCTAAGCATGTGTTGTTTCATTATCTATAGGGCTACAGGTTCATCGAGAAAATCCACAACACATAAGAGCAAGAGGATACCTCTAGCAATCAGACCTGGAGAAGGAGGCATCTGTAAGCCCTCATACATTTTCGTGTGTGGAACCGGGAAGCTTGTGAAAGCGCACCACCCCTTGCTAGGGGACATCTTCCTCATTTGTAATTCATTGTATCAAAATAGGTATCCCTAAGAGGGACCGACATGTAACCGGGTTTCAATACAAATAAATAGATCTATCTTTGTTACTTTCGTGTTATATGCTTTTCATGGTCTTTCATTTTATTTTGGGTATAATATTACAAGTAGAGTAGAGCGATGCATGCATCTCGGGATCGCTACAATACCTTGCCTTCTAATTTACTCATGATAATCTAGATATTAGATTTATGCATATTGGATTCAAATATCCAAGATATTCATGATCAGGAACTAATTAAATTATAAAATCCTAGGTAGTACTCCTAATCCTGAATGATAAAATAGGATATTAGGATTGATGTTAGTATATGGAGGGATCATGACATGGAAATTAGATAGAATATGTTGCAAGGCAAAGGTGGAAGGAGGGAATATCTACCTGATGGATGTAATGATATGTTGTCTATTTGGTGTGAAGGACACTATTGGATCAAAGAAAATAAGCACATGCCATTGTAATGCAACTAATTGGATGGTGGTAATTATTCGATAGATGTAAATCTATGATAAAGAGTGGTGAATGAACTTGCCTTTGTTGTTATAATGGTTACACTTGATGGTGGTGGATGGATTGTAGCAAAATAATTAAGGATATAAGAAGAAGGAATCTAAGAAGAAGGTGGAAAATATGAAGTATGTAGAAAAAAATAAATGTGAGTGAAGTGGAAGTGAGGGAGTCATGAGAAGGGGGGTCAGGATAGTTTTGAGTCTCTTAAAAATTGCTCTTATTTCAACCATTTATTCATTAGTGAAATAATGTACAATTGTTTTCAGCTCAAGGGCATCCATATTTTTAAAAACATCACTTTGGCCTTCCAAAAAGGTTCCTTGATCTATCTCAATGCGTATTTGTCGAGGCCTCTAAGGTATTTCTTCTTTGTTGGCTTGTTCATATTGAATCTACAATGGTTTTTTAGGCACTCACCCTTTTCCTTTTTCTTTTACTTTTTACCTTTAAACACCCTATGAATCTTCTTGTATCAAGACCTGGTTGAACTTTACCCTTATTTTTGGTGGGTAGCACCTACCTTTACCTTCTTAGATGTACCACTTTTTTTTTGTTCTAAGTGTGTTTTTTGTTCTTGTTTTAGGTGATTTCCCCCTTTTGGTATTTACTTATTAGGATGAAACTGGTCCTAGATATCAAAAAATATTTGGTCCTTAGAATGCTTTTCGATGACCATTTTAACTGCATCAATTCAAAATACGTATGCCTCCATAAGAGTATTTTCTCCAAGCTCTTCTTGTTTTTCCCTAGGTTGATCTTAAAGACCATTGAATGGAATTCTGCATTAGGATCAAAACTAATTTTGACCCTTTTATAAAAAAATGTCATTTCGGTGGCTTTGTATACCATCTATCCAGTTCATCTTTGTATATCCTCCAGGCATTTATTCTTACCTATGAAATATCTTCCAATTTCATTTCAACCTCCAAGTTGGATCTCGTTTCTAGGAATATTTTTTTGTTTTACAACTTTCCAACATCTACCTAAAAATTACATCCAGATCATAACACCAAAAATAAAATATTTTCTTCAAATCCAGTTGTGTTAGCCTCGATTCTAGATGCAAATTGTAGTTCTTATGTTTAACCTTAACCAGTAAATATTTCCTTGTCACTTTGTATAGGATTACCCTCTTCTATCCTTCAAAGAATTTTTTTATCAACACAATTAAGTTGTTAGACCACTTCAAGGTTGTAGATATGATTAGATATGTAGACCAATAACTTAAACGGTTGTCTTAAATATGTGTATATACAAATAAAATAATTGTCTCTCCCTAAGTATAATTTACCCAATGACATTCTTCCTTGAGGTTTGAGTAAAACCCTAGTAAAATTTGATAGTCTAGACATGTCTCCTTCCAATTCCTACACCATGGGACCATATACCTTAGCATGGAACTCATAGGAATATCTCCCTTCACTCCTGATAGGAACTTCATTTTGATTGCATATTGGTTGTAACTTACCCTCTCAATCAAACCAATCTAGTTGTAGCTCATGGAACCATTTCCTCTAATGCATAATCATCCAAATAAAGTAAGATGAATACCCAAAAGTGTATGAGTACTAAAAATTCTCCAACTAAATCCTCAATTATTGCACAATGTACTTTGAAAAATCTATTGTATAAGGCAAATTGGAGAACTTGAACAACACTCGAAATTGCTATGTGATATTGCCACACCCTTCTATCATAATTATGCCCTAGTAGCATAGTCATCCCAAATAAAACCATTAGAGGAAATTCAAAGTTCTAAGCTTGTTTCATCTCTCCAATTGTGTCCTCAAGGAATCAATCCATCTCTCCTTACTATAACTTTTGTAGTATACCACATGTAACTTGGGATTGAAGGGATTTACTTCTCCATATCTATCCTCGACACACATCATCTCCTTGATGGCCTCTATTGAAACATAAATTGGTACCTCATGATTATCCTCCAAGATCCTAATGATCTTGTTTTTATTATCGTATCTCTCGATGCAATTCTCTATGATCTCAAGGCTCTCCCAAACCTAAGGAACTATAAAATTACCTAGTTCGAAAGTCCACTCTATGTTTATGGACCAAAAATCAATTTATGGACCAAAATTGTAATGCCTATGAGCCTTCTTCCTCACTACACTAAGAGGATACCAATATTTTCCTTCACAGATACTAGTGTATGAATCATGATATATTTGTAATGGCCCTCCTTGGATAGACTTATTCTTGACATTTGAATTATGTATTAATAAGAGGATATCTAATACATATTTTATTTTAAATTTGAAAAGTACATTTAATGATTAATTATACTACTTTAGAATATGGTATCACTAATGGATATTATGGTTGCAGGACTAGATACTCTCACTGAAAAATTGATATGGGACAACCACTAGAGTTGAGAGGACTTTGGAAAATGATAGTTGATGAATTTTTCATAGATAGCTCAAGGTTAAAATACCCTTCATTTATATGCATTGCATATGTGCTTGTGTTTGAATACATTGTTGGGATATGAGATTGCTTTGGTAAAGGAGTCATCCTTAGTAGGGTGGAGATAACATTTTGGTTATCTTAAAAAGCCACCTACTAAAGGATAAAGCAACATGGTGTATTATTGCTTGGAAAGTCCTTGTATTGCTTAAGTTTTGAAAAGCATAGTTTAATATGACTGATCTAATTAATTATTAATAAGGTTGGTAATATTAATACTTGCGCTATTAATATCAATGTTAATAATTAATATTAACATTAGGTATTAATTGGAAAGTAATTAATCTAATTTACCTATGGTTAAAGGTAATAGTATTGTGGATGAAATTTATATTAATTACTTATATATATATATATATATTTAGCAAATATTAAAATGAAATAAGGTATTAATTAGCTTTAACTCTTATTTGAAGGTTTGTTATGTAGAAAAAATTATGGGAAAATATTAATGTTTTGATTTTATTAAAGGAAATAATGCTATTAAATAATAATTAAACCTTAGATTGAGCACTTGCTAAATTGAAGCACATTGTGAGGCATTGGCCTTCAATTCTTGGTAACATTCAAGGAAGAATGTGTCGGCCGGGACATCATGGATGGCCAACATTGGAAGAATTCTTGAGAAAATCCTATGCCTTGGAAGAAGCAAGAATATAAGTATTAAAAGCATTACAAAGCCTTTTAGATGTTCTTATACTAAGAGGGAGGGTGAACAGTATAAGACCACTTTTTACTTTCTTTCCAAACCAATATCAATTAATGTCCTTAATTGCAATAACCAAATATAGCAGTGTGCATTAATAACTCAGATAGCAATAGTAAGCAAGAGCACAAGTCACCACACACAATTGAGACACAAGATTTAACGTGGTTCCCCCAATGTGGGGTACTCCACAAGATAATATCCTTATAATATTTCACACAGAAATAAGGATCCTTATCCAATACAATGATTTCTTTGATCTGCTCAAAGCTAGGCAATAACAAGCTCACATAGAACTTGTCCAAATCTGCATAACAAGCTCACACAGAACTTGTCCAAAACTACTCAACAAGCTCACACAAAACTTGTCCAAATTTTATCTCTCAAAAATAACAAGCTCACATAAACTTGTCCAAATTCAAGCTCACACTAGTCACAAACTTGTCCAAATCTGCTCTAACAAGCTCACAAAACTTGCTCAAATCTTCTCCAACAAGCTCACTAAGAACTTGTCCAAATATTCTCTAGCAAGCTCACCAAGAACTTGCTCAAATCTGCTCCAATCACCAAGAACTTGTCCAAATCTGCTCTAGCAAGCTCACCAAGAACTTGCTCAAATCTACTCCAACAAGCTCACCAAGAACTTGTCCAAATATGCTCTAGCAAGCTCACCAAGAACTTGCTCAACTCTACTCAATAGGCTCACTCAAAACCTCATCAAAATATATCCCAAATCTATCCACAAATCTATCTAAAACTATCCACAAATCTATCCCAAAACTATCCACAAAGCCTTCTCAAAGGCTCAATCAATCATACACAAACTACCACAAATATGTCTAGAAATCTATCCCAAAGGCCTTCTCAAAGGCTCAATCAATCATGCTCAAGTAGTACTCAAATATCATCCACAAATCTATGAAGGCAAGGCTCAAAGATGAACTCAACAATGAATGGCAATGCACTCTACAATGGATGACAACAATGATCCACAATGATCTCAACTCAACTCAACTCAAATCAATCTCAACTCAAGTCAACTCATAGAAGCATAAAGAGAATTGTTAGAGACTCAATATGTTCTAAGCTCAATCTCAACTCAAATCAGAATTATAGAATAGTTTGTTTCATGGGACTTGAACAATCACCTCACACAATCACTTGACTAGGCTCAATCAACTCAACTCAACCAATCACCACAAGGGACAACTCTTTCTCACAAAACCCTAGTCCAAGCATGTATCAACCAACTCAAATGTTTCCAACAATGCTCAACCACAAATCTCACATAACAATGATACTCATGTTCTTTTCAAGTTCTTTACATAACCAATGGGCTTCAACAACTATGCTTATAAAACAAGGTTTAAACACAACTCTCAAACCAGAAAACCTTGAAGCATTCAACCAACCACTTTCGAAAAGGAAACCACAATCAATCCTTTTCACTCCAATGATATTTCAGAAATCAACCACCATAAACAATCAATAGGAGAATGTGCCCATACCTTTTTGATGCCAAGAAGTTGTCCACAAAATCTGCCACACTAAACACAACTTTCCTTTCCAATCTCAATAAGGGTTAGTGGACTTCAAATAATAATCACAAGATAAAGCATAACTCAATTTACACCTTTTTACTCCAACTTAATAAACACATCCACCAAAGTCCTTTTTAATAAAAACCCTTATCAAAAATAATAATCAATAAACCTCTCAAAAATTATTTTATAACAACTCCTTATTTCTCCTAAATCTTAATTCTCAATTTCATGAACATCAAATTAAATCAACAACTCATCCACCTTTGAAATAATAATCACAACCCTTATAAAAACAAAGTTTAATTAAAAACTTTAATTATTCCTAACCACCTTATAACTCCAACTTAGGGCTTAACAAAATTAATTAGAGCAAAAATGTATTTACCTCCTCAAGGGGATTCGAACCCCCGACTTGCCCACACCGCGAGCGCCTTAGCCGCGGCTAAGGTTGCCACACGAGCTAGCCGCTCATTCGAAAGGGAAAGGCACAACGTGCCTTAAAACCTTTCCTCCCTTTCCGCAAATCAAAAGCGCTTCGAGCACTTTTCTTCCAATGCCTTCCGAACGCAGTCAAGGGGATTCAAAACCTTGACGTTTGTGCTACCACACACCTTAGCCAAAATCCAATTGCCAATGCGCCACTCTGCCCATGATGACTTTGGACTTCGACCAACCTTCGTTTATTCACTGCTTCTACTTTCTAAAATATTTTCGCACGAGCTCAATTCGGATGCTTAGCCAATGATTATTAACCATGAGCAGTTTATGAACCTTAGGTATCCCCTTTATATAGCCTCCTTATTATTTTTGATGACGTCAATGGAAATCTTGCATATTTAATTTTAAATTTAAATTTAAATTTTAAATAATTAAAATTTAAACTAAATATTAAAAATTAAATATCTCCATCACCGAGGCACATTTTTTGATGAAACGAAAGGCCAACTTGGGTTTTAAGAAAAACCCAGTTCAAATCTGCCATCCATGGTTTTAAATAAAACCTTTTATTTTGCCTACCTTGGTTTTCACAAAAACCTATATTTATCCATGCTTTCCAAAATATCATTTGGCCACCAAAACTCAATGTGATCCATGTGACATCAATGACAACATAAAATAACTCAAATTGCCAACAATATCCCCCTTTGTCATTGATGGCAACACCTCTAATGCAAAAACCACAATCACTACAAAAACCATCTCTGAGAATCAAAGTTGCTCCCCCTGACTCAATACTCTCTATGGAGGCTGCTCCCCCTAACTCAATGCTCTCCCCCTTACTCAAATATCTCCCCTTTGACATCAATGGCAAAAGGGACACCTATGGGGCTAAAATATATGACTCTTAAGCATAGCCCCCTCACCACCTTCTCTCTTGAGGTGATTAATTTTGGGGTGGGAGTACTTTTACTCCCATATTACATTATTTCTTTCCTCTATCAACTTCCTTCCATGTTTTTCTGATATCCTTCTCTTGATCTTCTTGCCTTGAACCTGTTTGACCTTCTTGCCTTGAACTTGTTTGGAATTGAGTCCTACACCATTTTGCAATATGTCCAAAGTTATTGCAATTAAAACACTTGATATTGTAGCCTTTGGATGGTGCCCATATCCTAAAATATTTCTTGAAATAATTTCCATATCCATTCCTTTCCTGAACCCTGTATTGTGAAGTTCTATTTTCATGACCATTATGACCATGACTTCTAAATTGTGTAGCTCTAAAACCAAAACCATGTTGCTCATTTCCTTTGCACTGAGAAGCTCTATGACCAATCCTGTTACATGAGAAGCAATGTCCCTGAAAACCATACCTTCTTCCTTTGATGTTCCTTCTAGAAAAATCAAACTTCTTTGATCCATAGACCCTACAGTGTATAGCCCTGTGTCCAAATCCATTACAAGAAAAACAATGTCCTTGAAAAGCCCTTTGTTCATGCCTTGGTTCCTCATACCTTTCTTGACCATTATTCCTATGATCATCTTCAACTTGTGCATTGCATTCTTGAACTTTCTTTGTAGTATCTAAATCCTCTTCCTTAGTTTCTTCCTTGTTTTTCTCTTCAAGTATTTCTTTTCCTTTTGAACTTGATTCACCTATCTCAAAACAAGAACCAAACTGAATATTTGGAGCCATAGGAACTTTGGAACTTTCTTCATAAAACTTAGGTGCTTCCTTGCTTTCATATTTTAGAACTTCCTTTCCTTTTGAGTGTGACTTTTCTTGGAAATAAGATACAACTTTAAAATAAGTTTCCACTCCTTTTTAACCTTTTCATCTAATGTGTCATGTCTTCATTATTACCCTTAGTTCTTCATTCATACTTTCTTCTATTATTTTTGCATCTTTAAGCTCTTTCTTAAGATTACTTATTATCTAAGTAGTTCTTCTCTATTTTGACATTCTTTTAATCTTGTTTTCAAGATTCCTGTATTCTTCTTTTAGCCTTTTGACTTCTAATTTTTGTTTTCTTGGCTCATCCTCTTCTTTTTCTATTACCAAAAGTGAGACTTCTTTATCTTCATTATCACTGATACTATTAAAATCTTCTATAGCAAACAAACTCTCAAGATTTCTTTGACCATGCTTATTTCCTTGATGTGTCATCTCATCTTCACTATCACTAAAACCATTGCAATATCCTGATCTGTGATCTCTTTGACCACACACAAAGCACTATTCTCTTTCACCTTCTATTCCTAGGAATAGATGTTCTTCCTTTTCATCATCTGATTTGTCTCTATCACTATGATCTGAGCTATCACTTGCTTCTACAATGTAGTAAGATTTCTTTGCCTTACAAAAAAATTTCTTCTTCTCATACATATTTTGCTTGTATCTGTCATCTTTGTCATGCTTATGCTTTCCATCTTCTTTTCTTCTATGACCCTATTTTTCATCATCACTATTTTCTTCATGTGGACACTTGTATGCATAGTGACCAAGATCACCACACTTGTAGCATCTGACTTTCCTTATATCCCTGAAATTCCTTGAGTCCTTATTCCTTTTGATGAAGTTAGCTTCCTCATCATTATCTAAAACTCTATCTATTTCTGGAACTTTCCCTTTCTCTTTTTTGAAGCCTTGAATGCAATCTCTTTTATTGGAACCTGATGCTTACTTACCCTCATCTCATAAGTTGTGAGAGTTCCTTGCAATTCTTCCATTGTTAGCTTGTTGATATCCATTGTTTCTTCTATTGCTGAAACCTTAGCATCATATTTCATGGGAAGTGATCTCAAAACCTTTTGAGTAACTTCTGATTCTTTCATCTCAAATCCTAGACCTCTCATGGTGTTAGTAATCTCATCAACTCGAAGTAAAAACCTTGCAATATCTTCAGAATCTTCCATTTTCAATTCCTCAAATATTTTTCTATGAGTTTGTAGTTTTGCCAACTTTACCTTGGAATCTCCTTCATAAGTATTCCGCAACTTGGTCCACATCTCATTAGCTAAATTACATACCATAACCTTTGCAAAATCTATCTCTCGTAGCCCACTCAAAATATAATTCATTGCTCTTGCATTGATCTCAACCAATTTCCTGATAGTCTTATCTACCTCGGGATCACCTTCAACCCTATACTCTTTTTCAACCATTTTCCATACCTCATATCCTTGTGATATCAAGTAGTTCTTCATCCTCATGCTCCTAGAAAGCATAATTGTTACCATCAAATAGTGGAGCCTTATTTGTAGATGATCCATTCTATGAAGCCATATATGTTCTTGTAGAATCTACCCTCAAGCTATTAGCTTTTTGAAGGAACCCGCTCTGATACCAATTGAAGAACACAAGCTTATACTGAGAGGGGGTGAACAATATAAGACCACTTTTTACTTTCTTTCCAAACCAATATCAATTAATGTCCTTAATTACAATAACCAAATATAGTAGTGTGCATTAATAACTCAGATAGCAATAGTAAGCAAGAGCACAAGTCACCATACACAATTGAGACACAAGATTTAACGTGGTTCCCCCAATGTGGGGTACTCCACAAGATAATATCCTTATAATATTTCACATAGAAATAAGGATCCTTATCCAATACAATGATTTCTTTGATCTGCTCAAAGCTAGGCAATAACAAGCTCACACAGAACTTGTCCAAATCTGCATAACAAGCTCACACAGAACTTGTCCAAAACTACTCAACAAGCTCACACAGAACTTGTCCAAATTTCTTTGATCTACTCAAAGCTAGGCAATAACAAGCTCACACAGAACTTGTCCAAATATGCATAACAAGCTCACACAGAACTTGTCCAAAACTGCTCAACAAGCTCACAAAGAACTTGTCCAAATTCTCACAACTCACAATTCTCAAATCTCAACAAGCTCACTAAGAACTTGTCCAAATATGCTCTAGCAAGCTCACCAAGAACTTGCTCAAATCTACTCCAACAAGCTCACTAAGAACTTGTCCAAATATGCTCTAGCAAGCTCACCAAGAACTTGCTCAAATCTGCTCCAACAAGCTCACTAAGAACTTGTCCAAAACTACTCTAGCAAGCTCACCAAGAACTTGCTCAACTCTGCTCAATAGGCTCACTCAAAACCTCATCAAAATCTATCCACAAATCTATCTAAAACTATCCACAAATCTATCCCAAAAATATCCACAAAGCCTTCTCAAAGGCTCAATCAATCATACACAAACTACCACAAATATATCCAAGAAATCTATCCCAAAGGCCTTCTCAAAGGCTCAATCAATCATGCTCAAGTAGTACTCAAATCTCATCCACAAATATATGAAGGCAAGGCTCAAAGATGAACTCAACAATGAATGGCAATGCACTCTACAATGGATGACAACAATGATCCACAATGATCTCAACTCAACTCAACTCAAATCAATCTCAACTCAAGTCAACTCATAGAAGCATAAAGAGAATTGTTAGAGACTCAATATGTTCTAAGCTCAATCTCAACTCAAATCAGAATTATAGAATAGTTTGTTTCATGGGACTTGAACAATCACCTCACACAATCACTTGACTAGGCTCAATCAACTCAACTCAACCAATCACCACAAGGGACAACTCTTTCTCACAAAACCCTAGTCCAAGCATGTATCAACCAACTCAAATGTTTCCAACAATGCTCAACCACAAATCTCACATAACAATGATACTCATGTTCTTTTCAAGTTCTTTACATAACCAATGGGCTTCAACAACTATGCTTATAAAACAAGGTTTAAACACAACTCTCAAACCAGAAAACCTTGAAGCATTCAACCAACCACTTTCAAAAAGGAAACCACAATCAATCCTTTTCACTCCAATGATATTTCAGAAATCAACCACCATAAACAATCAATAGGAGAATGTGCCCATACCTTTTTGATGCCAAGAAGTTGTCCACAAAATCTGCCACACTAAACACAACTTTCCTTTCCAATCTCAATAAGGGTTAGTGGACTTCAAATAATAATCACAAGATAAAGCATAACTCAATTTACACCTTTTTACTCCAACTTAATAAACACATCCACCAAAGTCCTTTTTAATAAAAACCCTTATCAAAAATAATAATCAATAAACCTCTCAAAAATTATTTTATAACAACTCCTTATTTCTCCTAAATCTTAATTCTCAATTTCATGAACATCAAATTAAATCAACAACTCATCCACCTTTGAAATAATAATCACAACCCTTATAAAAACAAAGTTTAATTAAAAACTTTAATTATTCCTAACCACCTTATAACTCCAACTTAGGGCTTAACAAAATTAATTAGAGCAAAAATGTATTTACCTCCTCAAGGGGATTCGAACCCCCGACTTGCCCACACCGCGAGCGCCTTAGCCATGGCTAAGGTTGCCACACGAGCTAGCCGCTCATTCGAAAGGGAAAGGCACAACGTGCCTTAAAACCTTTCCTCCCTTTCCATAAATCAAAAGTGCTTCGAGCGCTTTTCTTCCAATGCCTTCCGAACGCAGTCAAGGGGATTCGAAACCTTGACGTTTGTGCTACCACACACCTTAGCCAAAATCCAATTGCCAATGCACCACTCTACCCATGATGACTTTGGACTTCGACCAACCTTCGTTTATTCATTGCTTCTACTTTCTAAAATATTTTTCGCACGAGCTCAATTCGGATGCTTAGCCAATGATTATTAACCACGAGCAAGATCAGTTTATGAACCTTAGGTATCCCCTTTATATAGCCTCCTTATTATTTTTGATGACGTCGACAGAAATCTTGCATATTTAATTTTAAATTTAAATTTAAATTTTAAATAATTAAAATTTAAACTAAATATTAAAAATTAAATATCTCCATCATCGGGCACCTTTTTCGATGAAACGAAAGGCCAACTTGGGTTTTAAGAAAAACCCAGTTCAAATATGCCATCCATGGTTTTAAATAAAACCTTTTATTTTGCCTACCTTGGTTTTCACAAAAACCCTATATTTATCCATGCTTTCCAAAATATCATTTGGCCACCAAAACTCAATGTGATCCATGTGACATCAATGACAACATAAAATAACTCAAATTGCCAACAATATCCCCCTTTGTCATTGATGGCAACACCTCTAATGCAAAAACCATAATCACTACAAAAACCATCTCTGAGAATCAAAGTTGCTCCCCCTGACTCAATACTCTCTATGGAGGTTGCTCCCCCTAACTCAATGCTCTCTTTGGAGGCTACTCCCCTAACTCAATGCTCTCCCCCTTACTCAAATATCTCCCCTTTGACATCAATGGCAAAAGGGACACCTATGGGGCTAAAATATATGACTCTTAAGCATAGCCCCCTCACCACCTTCTCTCTTGAGGTGATTAATTTTGGGGTGGGAGTACTTTTACTCCCATATTACATTGTTTCTTTCCTCTATCAACTTCCTTCCATGTTTTTATGATATCCTTCTCTTGATCTTCTTGCCTTGAACCTATTTGACCTTCTTGCCTTGAACCTTTTACCTTCTTGCCTTGAACTTATTTGGAATTGAGTCCTACACCATTTTGCAATATGTCCAAAGTTATTGCAATTAAAACACTTGATATTGTAGCCTTTGGATGGTGCCCATATCCTAAAATATTTCTTGAAATAATTTCCATATCCATTCCTTTCCTGAACCCTGTATTGTGAAGTTCTATTTTCATGACCATTATGACCATGACTTCTGAATTGTGTAGCTCTAAAACCAAAACCATGTTGCTCATTTCCTTTGCACTGAGAAGCTCTATGACCAATCCTATTACATGAGAAGCAATGTCCCTAAAAACCATACCTTCTTCCTTTGATGTTCCTTCTAGCAAAATCAAACTTCTTTGATCCATAGACCCTGCAATGTATAGCCCTGTGTCCAAATCCATTACAAGAAAAACAATGTCCTTGAAAAGCCCTTTGTTCATGCCTTGGTTCCTCATACCTTTCTTGACCATTATCCCTATGATCATCTTCAACTTGTGCATTGCATTCTTGAACTTTCTTTGTAGTATCTAAATCCTCTTCCTTAGTTTCTTCCTTGTTTTTCTCTTCAAGTATTTCTTTTCCTTTTGAACTTGATTCACCTATCTCAAAACAAGAACCAAACTGAATATTTGGAGCCATAGGAACTTTGGAACTTTCTTCATAACACTTAGGTGCTTCCTTGCTTTCATATTTTAGAACTTCCTTTCCTTTTGAGTGTGACTTTTCTTGGAAATAGGATACAACTTTAAAATAATTTTCCACTCCTTTTTTAACCTTTTCATCTAATGTGTCATGTCTTGTCATTATTACCCTTAGTTCTTCATTCATCCTTTCTTCTATTATTTTTGCATTTTGAAGCTCTTCTCTGAGATTACTGATTGTCTGTAGTAGTTCTTCTCTGATTTTGACATCTGTTCAAATCTTGTTTTCAAGATTCCTGTATTCTTATTTTAGCCTTTTGACTTCTGATTTTTATTTTCTTGGCTCATCCTCTTCTTTTTCTATTACCAAAAGTGAGACTTCTTTATCTTCATTGTCACTGATACTATTAAAATCTTCTATAGCAAACAAACTCTCAAGATTTCTTTGACCATGCTTATTTCCTTGATGTGTCATCTCATCTTCACTATCACTGAAACCATTGCAATATCCTGATCTGTGATCTCTTTGACCACACACAAAGCACTATTCTCTTTCACCTTCTATTCCTAGGAATAGATGTTCTTCCTTTTCATCATCTGATTTGTCTCTATCACTATGATCTGAGCTATCACTTGCTTCTACAATGTAGTAAGATTTCTTTGCCTTACAAAAAATTTTCTTCTTCTCATACCTATTTTGCTTGTATCTATCATCTTTGTCATGCTTATGCTTTCCATATTCTTTTCTTCTATGACCCTATTTTTCATCATCACTATTTTCTTCATGTGGACACTTGTATGCATAGTGACCAAGATCACCACACTTGTAGCATCTGACTTTCCTTATATCCCTGAAATTCCTTGAGTCCTTATTCCTTTTGATGAAGTTAGCTTCCTCATCATTATCTACAACTCTATCTATTTCTGGAACTTTCCCTTTCTCTTTTTCTGAAGCCTTGAATGCAATCTCTTTTATTGGAACCTGATGCTTACTTACCCTCATCTCATAAGTTGTGAGAGTTCCTTGCAATTCTTCCATTGTTAGCTTGTTGATATCCATTGTTTCTTCTATTGCTGAAACCTTAGCATCATATTTCATGGGAAGTGATCTCAAAACATTTTGAGTAACTTTTGATTCTTTCATCTCAAATCCTAGACCTCTCATGGTGTTAGTAATCTCATCAACTCGAAGTAAAAACCTTGCAATATCTTCAGAATCTTCCATTTTCAATTCCTCAAATATTTTTCTATGAGTTTGTAGTTTTGCCAACTTTACCTTGGAATCTCCTTCATAAGTATTCCACAACTTGGTCCACATCTCATTAGCTGAATTACATACCATAACCTTTGCAAAATCTGTCTCTCATAGCCCACTCAAAATACAATTCATTGCTCTTGCATTGATCTCAACCAATTTCCTGATAGTCTTATCTGCCTCGGGATCACCTTCAACCCTATACTCTTTTTCAACCATTTGCCATACCTCATATCCTTGTGATATCAAGTAGTTCTTCATCCTCATGCTCTAGAAAGCATAATTGTTACCATCAAACAGTGGAGCCTTATTTGTAGATGATCCATTCTATGAAGCCATCTATGTTCTTGTAGAATCTACCCTCAAGCTATTAGCTTTTTGAAGGAACCCACTCTGATACCAATTGAAGAACACAAGCTTATACTGAGAGGGGGTGAACAGTATAAGACCACTTTTTACTTTCTTTCCAAACCAATATCAATTAATGTCCTTAATTGCAATAACCAAATATAGTAGTGTGCATTAATAACTCAGATAGCAATAGTAAGCAAGAGCACAAGTCACCATACACAATTGAGACACAAGATTTAACGTGGTTCCCCCAATGTGGGGTACTCCACAAGATAATATCCTTATAATATTTCACATAGAAATAAGGATCCTTATCCAATACAATGATTTCTTTGATCTGCTCAAAGCTAGGCAATAACAAGCTCACACAGAACTTGTCCAAATCTACATAACAAGCTCACACAGAACTTGTCCAAAACTGCTCAACAAGCTCACACAGAACTTGTCCAAATTTCTTTATCTCTCAAATAATAACAAGCTCACACAAACTTGTCCAAATCTCATAACAAGCTCACAGAAACTTGTCCAAAATCTCAACAAGCTCACATAGAACCTGTCCAAATCTCTCTAACAAGCTCACCAAGAACTTGCTCAAATCTCTCCAACAAGCTCACTAAGAACTTGTCCAAATCTCTCTAGCAAGCTCACCAAGAACTTGCTCAAATCTACTCCAACAAGCTCACTAAGAACTTGTCCAAATATGCTCTAGCAAGCTCACCAAGAACTTGCTCAAATCTCTCCAACAAGCTCACTAAGAACTTTCCAAATCTCTAGCAAGCTCACCAAGAACTTGCTCAACTCTCTCAATAGGCTCACTCAGAACCTCATCAAAATCTGTCCCAAATCTATCCACAAATCTATCTAAAACTATCCACAAATCTATCCCAAAACTATCCACAAAGCCTTCTCAAAGGCTCAATCAATCATACACAAACTACCACAAATCTATCCAAAAATCTATCCCAAAGGCCTTCTCAAAGGCTCAATCAATCATGCTCAAGTAGTACTCAAATATCATCCACAAATATATGAAGGCAAGGCTCAAATATGAACTCAACAATGAATGGCAATGCACTCTACAATGGATGACAACAATGATCCACAATGATCTCAACTCAACTCAACTCAAATCAATCTCAACTCAAGTCAACTCATAGAAGCATAAAGAGAATTGTTAGAGACTCAATATGTTCTAAGCTCAATCTCAACTCAAATCAGAATTATAGAATAGTTTGTTTCATGGGACTTGAACAATCACCTCACACAATCACTTGACTAGGCTCAATCAACTCAACTCAACCAATCACCACAAGGGACAACTCTTTCTCACAAAACCCTAGTCCAAGCATGTATCAACCAACTCAAATGTTTCCAACAATGCTCAACCACAAATCTCACATAACAATGATACTCATGTTCTTTTCAAGTTCTTTACATAACCAATGGGCTTCAACAACTATGCTTATAAAACAAGGTTTAAACACAACTCTCAAACCAGAAAACCTTGAAGCATTCAACCAACCACTTTCGAAAAGGAAACCACAATCAATCCTTTTCACTCCAATGATATTTCAGAAATCAACCACCATAAACAATCAATAGGAGAATGTGCCCATACCTTTTTGATGCCAAGAAGTTGTCCATAAAATCTGCCACACTAAACACAACTTTCCTTTCCAATCTCAATAAGGGTTAGTGGACTTCAAATAATAATCACAAGATAAAGCATAACTCAATTTACACCTTTTTACTCCAACTTAATAAACACATCCACCAAAGTCCTTTTTAATAAAAACCCTTATCAAAAATAATAATCAATAAACCTCTCAAAAATTATTTTATAACAACTCCTTATTTCTCCTAAATCTTAATTCTCAATTTCATGAACATCAAATTAAATCAACAACTCATCCACCTTTGAAATAATAATCACAACCCTTATAAAAACAAAGTTTAATTAAAAACTTTAATTATTCCTAACCACCTTATAACTCCAACTTAGGGCTTAACAAAATTAATTAGAGCAAAAATGTATTTACCTCCTCAAGGGGATTCGAACCCCCGACTTGCCCACACCATGAGCGCCTTAGCCATGGCTAAGGTTGCCACACGAGCTAGCCGCTCATTCGAAAGGGAAAGGCACAACGTGCCTTAAAACCTTTCCTCCTTTTCGCAAATCAAAAGCGCTTCGAGCGCTTTTCTTCCAACGCCTTTCGAACGCAGTCAAGGGGATTCGAAACCTTGATGTTTGTGCTACCACACACCTTAGCCAAAATCCAATTGCCAATGCGCCACTCTGCCCACGATGACTTTGGACTTCGACCAACCTTCGTTTATTCATTGCTTCTACTTTCTAAAATATTTTCGCACGAGCTCAATTCGGATGCTTAGCCAATGATTATTAACCACGAGCACGAATCAGTTTATGAACCTTAGGTATCCCCTTTATATAGCCTCCTTATTATTTTTGATGACGTCGATGAAAATCTTGCATATTTAATTTTAAATTTAAATTTTAATTTTAAATAATTAAAATTTAAACTAAATATTAAAAATTAAATATCTCCATCATCGAGGCACCTTTTTCGATGAAACGAAAGGCCAACTTGGGTTTTAAGAAAAACCTAATTCAAATATGCCATCCATGGTTTTAAATAAAACCTTTTATTTTTCCTGCCTTGGTTTTCACAAAAACCCTGTATTTATCCATGCTTTCCAAAATATCATTTGGCCACCAAAACTCAATGTGATCCATGTGACATCAATGACAACATAAAATAACTCAAATTGCCAACATGTTCCTTTAATGTAAATTTTTATAACAATTAAGGAAACCTTGTATTTTAATGGATTAGCTTATGGTTTTCTTATGATATTTTATGTTTTGTGTGGTGGAGAAGCCATGCAAGGTAGTGTTGTTATTTTTAATAATTATCTATGTTTAAATATATATATATGACTTCATTATGATTGGTGTTTTGTTATAAAAGAAGAAATTGTTAGTTTTCTTTTATTAATAAAGAAATTTAGAGATCTTTCATTTATGTTGTATTTTTTTAATAATTAGACAAAGGATCTTATTTTCTTAATAATAAATAAGAAAAGAGCTTGATTTTGGAAATAATTCTAATGATTTCTTGAGACTTGAGTAGGTAGAGAAATCATTAGAGAGAGAAGTATGGGTTTCTATCTTTGGTTGTTTAATTCTATAATTGCATGGTTAAAATGAGGAATGAGCCTTGGTTTTGGAAACAATTCTAATGATTTCCTGATACTTGAGTAGGTAGGGAAATGATTATAGAGATAAATATGGGATTCTCTCCTTGGTTGTTTGATTTTGTAATTGCATGGTTAAAATGAGAAAAGAGCCTTGATTTTGGAAATGATTCTAATGATTTCCTGAGACTTGAGTAGGTAGGGAAATCATTAGAGAGAGAAGTATGGGATTCTCTCCTTGGTTGTTTAATTTTGTAATTGCATGGTTGCTTGCATTTATGCATAGAGCATTGTAGTTGCATTGCATTAAGATTTGTCCTAATCCCTAAGTTTTTCTTAAGTCTAGGGAGATTCCTTTCATGAAGAAGATCATGAAAAGAAGATGGTGTAGAGGACATTTGGGTGGACTTGCTCTAGTGTATTTGGGAAGAAAATGTTGTTATGTAAATGAAAAGTTTGGAATGTAATACTTGGTTATTTTTATTTCATTACTAAGGCTTGGAAGCCTATTTGTAAATGCATGAAGATACTTTGGATTTTGTGCAATGAATAAATGAAATGATGAGTTAGTATTGATCTCTTTAAATGATGTTTTCATTGTGGAAAGAAAAGAAAACTATATGCTAGCATTTATCTAAATAAGGTTGTTTAAACTAAGTAGATGCTTTATGTTAGCATTATGTTAGAAGTTAGTATTATGATTACTTTAATCATGATTTAAATCTAGCAAGATGTTTCTTTCCTAATAGCTTTATGTCATTATGTAAGATCTATTTCATCTTAGATTTAGAAATGTGTTATAGCTATGCATGTTGTTTTTTGTTATAGCACTTTATTTTCTTATTTATAAGAGAGTTAATTTTTGGGTTAAAGTATGAATTTGGAAAGGATTTCTTGGTTATTTTACTATACCCTTTTTAGGACCATTAATTCAAAGAGTTAACCCAATCCTAGGAGGAGTTGTGGGTATGCAACAACCAGGTAGAAGTGAGTCCTAGAAGGAGTTGTGATGATGCAATAGCTAGGAACTCATGAATATGGAATAAGTTGTGGTGATGCAATAGCCAAATTCTTGTGATTAAAACACCTTGAATGACGAGGATTGGGTGTCCCACAAATATGTAGTTAAATGGAATCAATTGCAAGACAATTGTAGTGGTACCTTGAACAATGAGGTTTAAGGACCATGTCCATTACCACAGGTGATTGATAATGACCTTAATTAGCCTGTGAAGGTGTGGTAACTAAGCACCAAGGCTTTATGCTAGAATTAATACATATATGGACTTATGGAAAGGTTAAGGAATAGGTATTCATATTTAAGTATTATGGGCCTTAAAGAATAATTTCTATGTTGTTGTCAAATGGTCCTATGCCGATGAGGATATGGGAAAGGCGAAGGGACCACTTTGGAATCCTTCTAAATGATGAGGTTTAGTAAGGTGAAACCCAAAAAATATGATATTTTGGCCACTCTTATCCACTTAACATCATTTGCAATGATATTGAACTCAAATGTGGTAAAGCCTTGAGAATGTTGAAAAAATAACATTAGGACTTTGTGTGAACCTACTTGTGTAAAACAAATGTCTCTCTTTTAGGTTGGTGTGAATGGGTTGTTACAATGTTGACCCATGGGGTTTATCCATTGGATCTATTCTCTCTCTATTATTCCTCTTCTTCTTTTTACTATCCTAAATTTGAATTGGTTGTGGGGTCTCATAGACTTTATATTTGTAACTGGACTCAAATTCTATCTCAACCTTAGATGGTGCATTGGAATTTGTCATATTTTCTAGCATCCATTAGATTTTTTCAACCAAAGAATCACCACTTGTTTATAGTCTTCATATTTCCACACAAGATCTTTCAAGTAGAGCAAGCAAGCATGCAACAGAGCAAAGTGCATCATTGACTAGGATTCTCTAAGAAATATGGCCTAGGATTAGGGTGGCCTGAGTGGGACAGTCCAGAAGTAGGGTAGCTTGAACAGGATGGTCTAGGACTTGAAAAATTTTTAGATGAAAAATAATATCTAGGAAACAGGATGGGAAATCACTATGGGAAAACATGGAACAATAAAATGAAAAAAAAAACTAGGAAAATTAAATGGTGTTACCATGATGGTCTACCTTCAATAGAAAACTCTTAGCCTTCCAAAATGATCCATTGCTTCATAGGTGCAAAAATATTAAAATTAGTTGGCTGCAACTTCTTCTCTATTTTGTTATCCCCCTCAAAGAGTTTGTTGCTCCCAAAATTAGTCAGTTACTCTAAGCCAAGGAAGCCCTCAAACTATTGTTCTATTGAAAATCATACTCTGAAGGCCTTTTCCCAAAATCTAAACTTGTCCATTGTGTCCTTGTCCCTCATGCTCAAATGAGTCTCTCACTGAATTAAAATCCATTGAGCAAATTGTTGTGTAGCACCCTAAAAATGACTCACATTAATTAAAACTAAGGTAATTTTTTTTTGAAAAATCAAATTTGTCACCCCTAATTTGTTACCTTTATTTTCATTCCCATTACAAAGTTTGTTTTTAACCTTTGCGTGAAATCACACGGTTTCGTGCAAAATCAAAATATTTTGCATAAAATTGGGTCACCTCATTATGCCCAAAACTGAAAAATTCTTTCTTTAGCAAGACAAAAAAATAAGTTGTAACTCCTTGTCTCTATTTGGGCAACTACACGGTAGTTGCAAGATTGGTTCACCCGATTTTGACCGGATTAGAAGAAGTTGTAACCTCTTCCATTTCTGGCCCAATAGCTCACCTGACTCCTTTTTATACCAGGCTCCTCACCTCAGATTCCCCCTAGAACTCCCACATGCTTTCGTGCCATACTCTTTCCTTTCGTTATTTTTTTGCAGGTTTAGATTGTGCATTGGTGGGATTTAAGCGATATTGAATCATCCGATTGTGATATCGTTCTGCCCAATTTTACATAAAAGCGCTCGATTTTACCTACAACATGCATTGCTACAATTTAGCCGATTGGGGGCTGTTAGAGTAATATTCCATTCTTTGGCATATTTACCCTTTTTACTCTGATAGGTACAATAACTAGTATATTGCATTACACTAGTTGAGTAGATTATTACATTTACTTTTCTACTTTTACCATATAGATATTTACTATATTAAATATCTAATGGTTGATTTGGTAAATATCCTAGGTGGAAGAGTTCTATTCAAAATTCTCTTCCTCTCAACAAAATAGTTAGTGTAATTTCCTATTATTCAGTTTTCAATACTATTTTGTAACCTATTTAAAGGCTATAGTTTCAAAACTATACGTTAATGAAATATTTGCAATTTTATTGAATCCTAAATTCTTGTTCACATTGGTATCAGAGCTAGAGAAGGGATCTGGAATGAGGAATTGAATTTTTTCTTCACCCGCTGAAGAAATCAATCGCTGGAAGCAATATGGTGATTTAATTATTTTTTTTCTTCCAGTTCCCTAAGTTTCCCTAAGTTTTCCCTAAGTTTCCCTAAGTTTTCCTAAGTTCTTCAATTGCATTTGGGCCACCTCAACTCCCCCTCGACAGGACAAGGCCATGCCCAGGTAGCTGAGCATCCCCGATCGGATAACACTCAGCTATCAACCTGAGCAAGCCCTGTCCACACAGACAATTGAGCCCACGGATCAACAACACATCACTATTAGCAGAGCTCGTAGATCATAGGAGCCTTACCTCAGTTCCCACCCATAGGGTCCACACCCCTAGGCCAACCAGTGGGAGCGCTTTGAGGGCAGAAGTGCCCTCACACTCCCACATGGCTCCTCCTACTCGAGTGTGCTTCGAGGGTAGGAGTGCCCTCACACCCTGGGAGATTCCAACTGGACCCTACATTGTGACACGTGGTCACATCTAAATTGGCCACCTAACCGCTACCTACTCACCACCTGGCAACCCTCTAGACACGTCACATCGAGGTGACACGTGGTGAGGTCAGATAGCTAACGAGGACTTACTGGGTGAGACACATGGCGAGGACAAACTATAAGGTGACATGTGGTGCAACAAGCAGATGGGTGTTCAACAACGAGCATCCACATGGCATTCAGTCATTCATCGAGCAGAGTGGCATGGAGGAAGGTCAACGCATGGAGTAGTGATTACCCAAGGCAATAACGCATTGTTTGAATGTGCTTAGGCTTTTAAAAGCCTAATTCATTCCTTGCAAGATGAATTTGAGATAAATCCCACAGAGCCATTACCATGGCTCGGGCATCTTAACACAAAGCACACGGGGATGGCTTTCAAAGCCACCCCAGCAGTGTCGTGGTCAAGGCACTGCCTTGAAAAATGTGTAATCTCACGTTCGACTCCGTGTGCCCATTTTTTTCAAAAGCACTTTGAAAATGCAAAAATTGGTAATTATATATCAATTTTTTTATTTTTTCTATAGTTTTTTATGTTTTTAAATATTTTTTAATAGATTTTTTTATATAGTTTAGCTAAATTGGCATAAATTAATCAATTTTTAACCTTTTAAGTTGATTTTTTTCCCCAATTGCTTTATTATATGAAATATTCATCTTTAAAAATATTTTTGAGCATTAAAAATTAGAAAATATTTAAAGAAAACCATTTTTTTTTTTGCAATAATTCCACTCCATTTCTATTGTTTTCTCCAAATTGGGGATAAAAAGACATAGGAACAAACTCTTTTATTGCAAAAACAAAGGCCATATTCAATATTTTTTTGAAAGCATACCCAAACTTCCAAACTTCATGAAGATCGAATCTTGGGTACGGAAAGCCATTTTCGAGTGTTGAAGACAAAAACCAAGTCGTGTGTCGACTGGTCTGGGAGCCTTTCAAAAGTGGGTCATGTGTCGACTTGTCTTGGAAGGAGTGCTCAATTTGTTAATTTTGCAAAATAAAAGGGGGAAGACAACATTGTACTTCTTTTGCAAAATTGTAAGACAAGGAGGAGACATAAAAATATCATTTTTTTGCACAACACACATTAATATTTTGTTGCAAAAATTAAAAGGTGCATTTTCAATTTTACTCGACACCTTAATTTGCAAATTAGGTGCATTTTCGGTTGCATCCGAAACCTAGGTGATAAGAATTTTGTGGGCATTCTTGTTTGATTATTGCATTATTTATTTTTGCAATTATAAGTCAAAGAAATCAAGAACACACTAAACCCCAAAATTTCATAGATTTGTGTAAATCCTTGCATAGATTTAAAGCCAATTTATTGATATTCTCTCCTAAAAAAAAAAAATACCCTAATCCACTCTTACTTGTTTGGATTAATTTTATCAAACTAATTATCCCTCTTCAAGAGGATTTTTAGGCAAGTGCCATTAAATATATTTTTGAGTGAATTATCTTTTATCTCTTATTTGTTTGGCTTAATTTCCTCCAACTGATTATCTCTCTTCAAGAGAATTTTTAGGTAGGTGCCATTAAGGGGGGGTATACTTTATTTTTCCAATTAAGGGGGGATATACTTTCTTTTTCTTCACATTTTTTTGTAAAAAGGGAAGAAGACTTATAAGGGTGCATTTTCGGTAGCGACCGACACCTTAGTCATACTTATTTCAGAAATTAATTACAACATGTTTTGCAACAAGAAGGGAAGAACTTATAAGGGTGCATTTTTGGTAGCGACCGACACCTTAGCTACCTTATATTTTGTAAACTCATATTGTAACTGAATGAACCTCATATGAAGTGATCTATTCTACTACACCTAGCGATTGTAGCAACTGGTTACCCATGCAATTTGGTTGGATGATGAGATTACTATAAGGACATTCATTGGTGCGAAGACAAAGTGAGGAATGACCCACTTTTTGCTTGGGAGTAGCCATAGTACTGTGATAGAGCAAGAACCGACAGATCGACATTTTCTTCCACTGTATTGGGGCAGTTATATACTTTACCCAAATATTGTTGTATAGCAGGATAGGTATACATTACCCAAATAATGTAATAAGGGGGGATGTTAGAGTAATATTCCATTCCTTGGCATATTTACCCTTTTTACTTTGATAGGTACAATAGCTAGTATATTGCATTACACTAGTTGAGTAGATTATTACATTTACTTTTCTACTTTTACCACGTAGATATTTATTGTCTTAAATATCTAATAGTTGATTTGGTAAATATCCTAGGTGGAAGAGTTCTATTCAAAATTCTCTTCCTCTCAATAGAATAGTTAGTGTAATTTCCTATTATTCAGTTTTCAATACTATTTTGTAACCTATTTAAAGGCTATAGTTTCAAAACTATACGTTAATGAAATATTTGCAATTTTATTGAATCCTAAATTCCTGTTCATAGAGGCATCCAGACCTTAGATTTTGCATCTTCTTTCTCCATACCTATTGTTTAGAATTAGTATTTCATATCCATTATATCAATTTCAATTCATTACTATTATCATTTTGGATTTAATAGGCATATTCCTTCATTGTCTCATAAATATTCAAGTATTTAGCATAGATATGCATATGAACATCCTTTCATTATTATTTTAAGATCATTTCTCATTGTAATTCAGTCCATTCAAATGCATGTTTCTTTGTGAAATTGTTGTTTTCTGCATCCAATTATAAAACTACAGCTTTTAGTCAAGATCGATTGGTTTTTCGCATAATCGGGTCACCCGATATTGCCTGATTTTGATCGATTTTGTTGGATTTTCTCGATATTGCCTGCATCAAAAATCAGAATCTTCTTTAGACTTTCGGATACAAGTAAGTATTTTAAATCACTTTTTAAGCACTGCATTGCCTATTTAGATTCTATTTTCTGCTTTTTTCTACTTACATATAAATCAAAATTGCATATAGATTAGCGTAGTTGCATATTGGCCAAACTAGGTGTATGCATGATTTGATAAAAGGAACACATCAAAACAAATCCCAAAACCTAGGCTCGAAAACTGCCATAAAATATTTCCTGGTGAACCCACCCAATTCATCAAAAAATCACCACAAGAAGGTACGATCAAGTACCTCTCTTCTGAGGTGTAGACCATCCATTCTCCCATTCCCTCTGAGGCATGGATCCATCAGCCTTGAGGAAAGGAGTGCGAGAATTTTTGGGCTACATTCTTTGGTGAACCCAACGTGAAAACATTAGGCATATTTTTTATTTATAAAACAAAAAAAAAAAACAAAAAATTAAACAAAATTATTAGTTATATTTGCACATTTTAGTGAATTTCATAGATGGTAGATTACAACATAAGGAGAGTCATTCGAATTAATGTTAGTACAGTACTAGAAAACCAAGAATTTTCTTCTTTAGGTAGTGTGCCATACCCTGATATTTGGAGAAGGTTAGAGATTATAAGAGCTAAAGAACCTGAACTTAAGAAAATCATAAGGTTTGACTTGTCTAGAATCCTGGATCTAGATAGTGCACCTTTTTACTTTGACCTTCAAAGAGCCTGTGATAGGTGGTTAGCCGATAAGAGAGCTATAATTTCTCCAAGTATTTATTCCTTTGAAGATTATCTTGAGAATGCAATAGTAGTACATCAATTTCTATCACGAGTGGAAAATCAAGAGATTGTCTTAGACGATAAGAGAAGATTTAACAGAGTTCCTAGAGTTGTGCTTTATCGAGAATATTGTCATGAATTACGCTTTTATATGTCCAATTGTGAAGTTGATTGCATCACTATAGCACACTTCATAAAATTCTTAAAATCCAACTTCCATTTTGAAGAACACTACATGTCACCAGACCAACTTGAACCTATTAATGATATCTATAGGCTTTTCCAAGAAAATTAAGGTATACTATCTATAATATTATAGTTGTGTTTGCTTTGTTGTTTGCAATCTAAAAACTCAAAAATCTAAAAACAATCATATTATTTTAGTTTATTTTTAGTTAGGTATATATATAGCATATATACCCTAAAAGTTTTAGCACATACATATAATATATATCTGCAAGAGAAAATATTCTAAAAATAAAATGCCTATATTAAGAAGTGGTAAACAAGTAGACAATGATAATATGGGAGAACAAGACCAAGAAAATATTGAGGATAGAGCACTCATTGAATATTATGTACCTTCAGAAGATGAAGGTGATAATGGAGAAGACAAAATAGAAGATCCTGATGAACCTACATTAGATGAAAAAGGAAATGTTAAATTTGAGTCTCTTAGCAAATTTACCCAATTTATAAAAAACCACATAGAAGAGTTTAATCAAGCAGTACAAATTGATAATTTAGGATAAGGTGATATGGAAGCAGCCTTAGCATCTACTTTTTGAATACATACAAATCCATTATCATACATGAACTCAACAGACCAAGATAATGATCAAGCAGGACCATCTAATCAAAACATGATACCTTTAAATCAAAATGCTCAAAAACCAATGGCACAATCATCCAAGATTGTTGCTAGAAACCCCAAAAACAAATCCTAAACAACAAAAACAACCATTCACATCCATGTTCACTCAAGCTCTTAATCAACAAATGTCAAATCAACAAAAAACTAAACAAGTGCAAAATACCAATCCTCAACAAAAAATCCAACAAAACAAGATTTCATATCAACTCCATAATATTGTCCCCACACAGACTTTACACAATAGTGTTTCAGTTGGAAATCCTTACACAACAACATCAACTTATCAAAGACACAATAATATGGTGCAACAAAACCAATTTGGTGGACAACAACAGGGACTTGAAGCCATGGTTAAACAGTTAGCTTCTCGTCTAGACCAGATGGATCCCTATTGTCCCTCATATAGTTATCGAGAGATGTGTAGTCAACCTTTAGATCCTATTGTGGTAGCTCAACCTTACCCTAAACATTTCCCTATGCCTGTCCTCCCGATATATAAAGGAACTAAAGATCCTATTGAGCATCTTCGCATGTTTAGGACAACATGTCATGATGTTTCTCATGATGACTTGTTGTTACTAAATATGTTCCCTAAGAGTCTAGGAGGCATGGCTCTAGAGTGGTATTATCAGTTACCCACTAATTCTCTAAGGAATTTTGAGGAGACAACAAAAATGTTTGTCCATCAATTTGGTGCCTACATAGAGAGGCATGTGACTATTAAAGATTTATACAACTTGAAACAAGGAAAATATGAAATTTTTGCTGAATTCTTGGCTAAGTGGAGATAAATTTTGGGTAAATTACACTTTGCATTACCTCATCATGAAATGTTGGACATATTCATAGGAAATTTGCAAGAACAATTGTCTTATGAACTTTCTACTGCTACAGTAACATCCTTTGATCAAGCCATCGATTTAGCAAGGAGGGTAGAAGATGCCCTCATTAGAAGAGGTCAATTTAAGAAGAAGGATGAAGACAAAACTTCTAAGAATCAATATAAGAATAAACAAGTAGTGGGTGATGGAGTTACTGACAGTAGAAACAACTCAAATGTTAACCTTGCTGAAGTTGTGAAGAAGTTTGTATTAAAGGTTCCTGATAAACCACCAAGAGAATTTACAAGATTAAATCAGCCATTAACTATGATTTTACCTCAACTATTGGAACAAGGCTTGATACGGTTGCCTAAAATAAGACAACCTGATACAACCGTAGCTGGATTTAGAGCTGATTTACATTGTAACTTCCATAGAGTTGATGGTCATTCAACAAACTCATGTAAAATATTGAAGCACATGATACAAGATTTAATTGATAATGAAAAAATGGAAGTAGAAAATTTCCCTCCAAGAAATACTCAAAATAATACACATAAACCTCAAAATCAAAATGCAAATCAAAATTTGGATATTTTTCAACACCCTTTACCAAAGCATGGTAAAGAAGTTGTAAATCAAGTAGAACATCACAATGTTCCTCATCCAACTCGATATGTAGGAACTATTAGCAGTTTTCTACCACATCAAGATTTGCAAAAAACATGTGTAACTACTGAATCTCTAGTCACTATTAGACCTCTAAAGAATTGCCAAAGTACATCTTTAGAAAGTGACACAGAAAGTGAAACAGGGAGTGAATTAGAAATTGCCTCAAATAGTTCTGAGTATGAATCAGATCAAGTCACTCCTATTATAGACTTATCAGTTCCAGAAGAACCATTTCCAAGAAGAGTAACTACTAGACCATCATCTCAACAATGGCTTTCAAATGAGCAAGAAAAAAATGCTAGACCCTATTTTGGTGATCCTCGACATAGTAACATTGTAGGTACCATCAGAGCTATTACAAGACAACAAGCACAAAATCAAAATTCTCAAGATCAAAGTCAAAATGAGAAAACAACTCCATTTGTATTAAAAGCTCCTACTAAAGCAAATAATGTACTAAGTTCACAACAAAGATCTCCATATGATATTAATGAACAATTAGCTACCATCACAACTAGAATTTCTCTTTTGGATCTCTTAAGAACTTCTTCCATACATAGAGAAGAACTGATGAAAAATTTAAGTAAGATGATGGTACCTGAAGATATTGAACCCAATGCTGTAGTAAATGCTGTGACTTTGGATGAAACAAATTTCATAGATTTTCACGATAAAGATATTCCTCCTCAAAGTTTGTATGGAGATAATCCTTTATACATTACAACATTGATTGGAGATGTAGGAGTTAAAAGAGTCCTAATTGATAATGGATCATCATTAAATATATGCACATATGATTTCTTTCAAATATTTGGATTTAAAAAAGAAGATATGAAAAATATTGAAATGATTATTAAAGCATTTAATGATGAAACTCAAGAAACATGTGGAGTAATGAAAATCCCATTGCAATTTGGCCCAAGTATTTTGGATATGATTGTGTTTGTTGTACCTTGTTTTGCATCGTACAACATTCTTCTAGGTCGACCTTGGATCAATGCAATGAGAGCAGTACCTTCCACATTACATCAATGTGTTAAATTTGAGTTTAAAAATCAATTAGTCACCATTCATGGTGACCCTAGGCCATTTGACATGTGTGCTATGACGGAACCTATAGGAGTTCCATTCTATCTTGCTATGTCTATTGTTCATCCTAGTACACCCTCATCATCAAAACCTTCTAAATCTAAATCATCATCACCTTCTAAATCAATATCATTAAAAACACATTCTAAAACATCAACATCAACAAATTCTCAATCATTATCATCATCACCTTCTGAGCCTATATCTAATCCATTTCCTAAATCTATAATAGCAGATTCACCTCCTGAGTCTACAACATTTAAATTTACAGCATCTAAAGAACCAGTTAAGGAGGATAGTCCATCTACTTCATATGCCATTTCGGATGAAGTACTACCATATTTATCTTCAGTGCTTGCAACTACAAAAGAAGTTAATTTTGCTACCCAAGATTCCTTGGTGCTATCTAAGTTACCACCATCTCCCCGAACATTAGGCTTGCCAAAGAAGGGAAGCATTTGTCATATTGGGAGTTGTGCCTTTGTGTATGCGGGATATGATTGGGGTAAAATTTCAATTGTAAAATTTACAATTGATCAGGATGGATTTGCTAAGTGTTATTTTTCTAATGGATATATAAAATCAAAACCAATGATGTGTAATATGGGATATAGAGGTAAAGGATTAGGACCTCATGAAAATGGTATAAAAGAACCTTTGGAAGTCGAAGAATGGCCGATCCGATGTGGTCTTGGTTATATTCCTACAAAAATAGAACCATTCCCATATGAATATGATGATCATCTTATAACATATCAAGAATATATGGAACAAAAAGAGCTTCTTAAAAAGGTACATACTTGTAATATGTTGACTATGGTTTACCCAAAAATGATTGCTTCTATGGATGAATGTTTAGAAGGTGATATTTGTCATGATATATCTCTGGATCAAGTTTTAAGAAATAAATTCTTCTTTGATGGATCAATGCCATGTATAGCTCATATAGAAGCTACTACTCCTCAAGAAGAGTTAGCTAAATGCACATTAGAAGAATTACAAGAAATGGGTGTGTCACCCACACCACCCAACTTTGAAAGAGATTTAAATATTGTTGTAGAAAATATTTTAAAAATCAATATTGGGACAGAGGAGAACCCTCGCATGGTCAATATTGGATCAGAGTTAAGTAAAGAAAAACAAAAGCTATATATTGAATTCCTCATAGAATATCCTGATGTCTTTGCTTGGACGTACATAGATATGCCAGGCCTAGATCCTTTTGTAGTTATGCACCATTTAGTAGTGCACCCTGATGCTAAACCTGTAAAAAACAAAAACTTAGAAAAATGCATCCTAAAGTAGCACTACTAGTTAAAAGTGAGTTAGAAAAGCTTTTGAATGTAACTTTTATACAAGCTATTGACTATGTTGAGTGGATATCGAATGTTGTTCTAGTAACTAAGAAAGAAGCTACTAAGATTAGGGTTTGCATGAATTTTAGAGATATTAATGTTGCATGCCCTAAAGATGACTTTCCTCTCCCTAATATGGATCAAATCATAGATTTTACAGTTGGGAGTGGGATGTTGTCCCTTATGGATGGTTTTTCAGGATACAACCAAATTAGAATAGCTCCTGAAGACCAAGCTAAAACAACCTTTATTACTCCTTGGGGAACATTCTGTTGGAAAGTAATGCCCTTTGGATTAAAGAATGCAGGTGCAACTTATCAGAGAGCTATGACATATTTTTCATGATATGATGTATGATATTTTGGATGATTATGTGGATGATATTATAGCTCATTTAGTAAAAGAAGATGATCACATTAATGATTTAAGAAAAGTGTTTGATATATTAAGAGAATATCTGATACGTTTAAATCCAGACAAGTGTGTATTTGGAGTAAAATATGGAAAATTATTAGGAGTCATTATTTCTATGCGAGGCATAGAAATAGATCCTCTAAAAATTAAGGCTATTCATGATATGCCACCTCCTAAAAACATATCAGAATTAAGAAGCTTACAAGGAAAATTACAAGCTATTCGTCGCTTCATTGATAAATTGATAGATAGAACATAACTTTTTCTTAAATTTCTCAAGAAAAACATTTCCTTTCAATGGGATAAGGAATTTCAAGAAGCTTTTGATAGTATTAAATAATATCTCCTCAACCCTCTAGTGCTTGTTCCACCTAGACCGGATTGTCCTTTCATTCTATATATTTCTGCTTTGGAACTTGCACTTGGAGCTATGTTAGCTCAAATTGATGATGAAAAGAAAGAACGAGCTACATATTATATAAGCAAAACTTTAATAAGTTATGAAACCCGATATACTCCATTAGAAAATCTTTGTCTAATAGTTGTGTTTTCTACGCAAAAGTTGCGTCATTATATGCTAAGTCAGAAAACATATGTTATTGCTAAGTCTGATCCATTAAGGTACTTGATGAGTAGACCTTATTTATCCGAATGCACAACTAAGTGGGTTCTTGCTCTTAGTGAGTTTGAACTCATATTTATCAGCCAAAAATCCATAAAAGGCCAAGTTATAGCTGATCAGTTAGTTGTTGCGCCTTTAGAGTCTACTCATCCTATGAACATTGAATTTCCTGATGAGTGTCTTAATTTAGAAGAAGATCATTCTAAAACTTGGACATTGTTTTTTGATGGAGCTAGATGTATGAGTGGTGTAGGTGGAGGTATTATATTAATATCTCCTCAAAAGCACCTTATACCTTTATCTTTTAAATTACAGTTTACTTGCACTAATAATACAGTAGAGTATGAGGCTCTAATACTTGGATTACGTGTTGCTTTAGCCTTAAAAATTAAAGTTTTGTTAGTTTTTGGAGATTCTCAGCTCATAATAAATCAAATCAATGAATTTTATCAAACACGAGATGAGAAACTTCACCCTTATAAAGAATATGTGCTTAAACTTATATCATTATTTGAGAAAGTAACTTTAGAAACTATTCCTAGAACTAGCAACCGCATTGTCGATGCTATGGCTACGGTTGCTTCTTTGTTGCCTTTGGAGTTGGATGATGAGTATGCTACTATAATTATTCACAAACTCCAAGAACCTACTTCTTCTAAGTCGTGCTTAGAACCATTAGATGTATTTTTTATTAATGAAGTTACCCCAAAGCCTTGGTATGTAGATATCTTTAATTTTCTTTAGAATGGGACCTTCCCTGAAGGACTAGATAGAAACCAACGTAGGTTATTACGTAAGCGAGTTTTTCACTTCGTAATTTTTGGTAATACCTTATATAGAATATCTTTTGAGGGTATCCTATTAATATGTCTTATCTTAACCTAGAAGATTCTAAGAAAGCCTTAAGTGAAGCCCATGATGGATCCTGTGGAGGAAATTTTAGTGGAAGTTCCATTGCTAAAAATCTCCTTAGAATGGGATATTTTTGGCCTTCCATGGAAAAGGACACCAATGATTATGTGTGTCATTGTGACAAGTTTCAAAGACATGCTGACCTTGTTCATGCTCCTGCTCAAGAACTCCAAAAAAAATTTCATGCATTTCAAATCCCTTATGAAAAAATAGCCAAAAAAATTACAAAAGCTAAAAATCTACAAAAATATTTCCAAAGCATTATTAGAGCATTATTTTTGCATCTATTAAATGCCAATATTGCAAGTTATATTTTAGTTTACTTCAGATAAATTCAAAAATTGTCTTGAACCATGCACCAAATTTCACATATTTAATGATCTTGATTTTGTTATTTTGATTATAAATCTCTCTTGTACCAAATAACACTATTACTTCATTAAATAATTTTTAATTTTGAGAATTATCTTGCTACTTTATGAACCAAGAACACACTTTCACATCTTAAAATTATTTGTTGCAAATTCAAAAAGTGATGCTACATAGTAAGTCTTAATACCTTAAGTGAAAGGTTTTCCTTGCTATCCTATCATGTGCATGGTCTAGAATACTGAGAAATTGGCAAAAGGACAAGCTCCTCCCTACCCGAATAAAATCCCTTGTTCTACATCTAATCTGAGCAAGTATCCCAAAAGAGAAAAAGAGAAAAAGAGAAAAAAATAAAAAAAATAAAAGAGAAAAATAAAGAAAAATGTTCCATTACAAAACAATAAAATCCCCTTGTTTAGAAATGGACAAAAAAAAAACCTATTCCAAAAATGTGAAGAAAATAAGGGAGTATTGAACTTGAATCCCTGGAATTTCTTAGTGATTTGAAAGCCATGAGGTAAGCCCATAATAGGTGATTTGTGCCCAAATTGCTTGGCCTTGGGTAATTCCTTTCACGTGGTGACATGTATGTCACATTAGTGACCTTCTTTTGTACAGACCAATGTCCACTTATGGATTAACTAGCTTTTGGTAATTTGATTTACATAGTAGTTCAGTACCAATGCATGCACAAAATCATGGTTAATGAACATCTCATTTGCACACACATTGGTTCATTCAAGTTTGCTTTATCACTATCTTATTCAAAATTGGTGAATTAACTTTACAAAGCACACACATTTGTCACTTGAGATATTTTATATTATTATGACAATCAAAATGGATAATAAATCCACTTCTCACACACTGGTTCTAGATAAATTTGAATTTGTCTTTGGAATAATTTAAAATATTTCTTTGGGATTTTGTTAGATATTTAATATCAATCCCTAACATTAATTTTTACAAATCTATTTTATCATCATAGCACCAATAAAAATATTGTATAATTAAAAATAGCATGCATTTCATTTTGATTCTCGCGATGATGGTATAGTTCCTAAGCAACTATTTCTTTCCAAATTTCACACTTAGGAATTTTATGCCTAGCACAAGTCATATTTCTAATTTTTCATGCCCAAAAGTTATTCCATCTATTTTCATAAAATTATAAAATCTTTTGAACATGTGACATAATGATTTTAATTTCACATTTTAAAAGAACAAACAAAATTCATATCATCTTGCACTTCATCTTGATTTTTGCGATGATGGTATAGTTCCTAAGTAACTATTTCTTTCTAAATTTCACACTTAGGAATTTTATGCCTAGCGCAAATCATCCTTCGAATTTTTCATGCTTAAAAAAATATATTTTTACAAACACTTATTAAACACATTGTTCCAAAACAACATCAAACATTTCATTTCATCATAAAAGCCTTAATATTATTCTTAAGCACACGATTATTTTATTTAGCAATATCAAAATCTTCCTCACAAATAGGATTAGCTTCATGACTTAGCGAGCTTTGAACTCCACCAAATAGTCATATAACAACATAACATCCTTCGAGGTCTATTTCTAAATCTATCAAAATCTATCACCATACAAACACACATTTTCAAACAAAAACACATTTTTTCAAAATTCAAACCATTTTTATTATTTAAGCATGATTAAAATATCCATCAATTCCATAATCAAACATGATCATCCAAAAATTCCAAACAAAATTAAAATGCAAATTAATCAAACAAAATACACGAAGTCACATAAAAACAAAATATCCATATATATATCATCAAAAAGTATATATACAATATAAGGTCGACTGATATGCCACAATATCTATCATCAACATACTCAATCATCAAAAAAGCAAAAAGAGTCAACTAGGTCATCCCTAGACCCCTCTCAAGCCTCTAGAGTTTGTAGCATCATCATCTCTTTTAGGTGGTGGCGGTGGTGGTCAAAATGGCCCTCCCACTATAGCTATCCTAGAGGAGGTCACCCTAGAAGTAGATCGAGGCAATGAGCCTATCTGAATAGGACCTAGAATATCTATAGGCATCTCCTATCTTTGGTCAGTTGGTACAACCATAAAATATAAATTCTGATAGAACATGGTTTGTCGTATAGACCATACTAGCTCAGCCCCTTACCCACTCCTAGAGTGAGTCACCTATGAAGATGTAGGAGCAGGAACCGCAACCTCCTAAGCTCCACCTCCCTATCCAACCTATGCCTAAGCCTATGCTAGCTCAGTATCCAGAGTCTCAATCTTAGTATTTTGAGAGGTAGTATCCTCCCTCAACCTGGTAATATTAGCCCGTAAAGCAACCATCTCACTGCTTTCTCCCTCCTCCATAATACCCTTGCTCTTCCCAGGAAAGTCAGGTCTCACCTCCTGTTGAGGAGATGCTCCTCCTTCCTATGGGGATGATGCCCTCCTCTCCTCTTGGACTCGCATCACCTGTGTCGGATGACCACCTCTAGTGCGAGGTCCTTCTCTCTTGAAAGGAACTTGACCCTATCTCCTCTACTACTATTGTTGAGCTACTGGTCGATGTTCCTACATCTAGTCGTAGGCCTACTATACTATAGTACTCGACCTAGTAATTATCGCTAGCTAAATCTGGGTATACCAAACTTGATAGTCGTCAGTTACTCCAGCGTCATCCTCAATAGTTGTAGCAATCGTTTCATCATCAACATCTAGGTTCATGAATCATGCCATGTCAGGAGAACCACTAATTCTGATTGTATCCTGAGTCGACCTAGAGAAGTAGACATCCCTAATCCTAGGAATGTTCTACGATAGCACAAATTAGCATAGAACTTGGTAGATACGATGTAGCTCCACATCACCTTGATCCATCCTTAGCCAAATAACTTGCCTCACATGAGCCAACTGATATCCATCCTCTGGCCAATTGAGATGACCTTTGTATGGCCTCCATGTGATGCTATCTATCATCAAGTCATCCAAGAGTCTCCTCATCGTGTCTACTAATATATGACTCCTAGGAGCTCTACGCAGATACCAATAAAAAACCCTAGGCCTCTCTACGACAAATATTGTCAAAGGTAATCCTACTGGCCTCTGGATAGCAATATGCTCCCATGCCCAAATCTATAGGAAATAAGTGAGGGTCAATACTGTATCACCCTTGTAAACAACCTTGAATACGGTCCTATACAAACGAAATAGCATGAAAGACCCCCAAACAAAGACAATATATTGATCTCTCATATCGATGATGACATTTTCCTGAGTCCATGGTAGAAGATGATTGTTGAAGTGGCTTATAAGTAAGCCACCAACAATTCCAGTAAGTACAATAGTGAGTCGAGAAACCCCTAGTCTCTAACTCAAAAGCTCAACCCCAATACCCCCATTGGCTAAAAAAAAGCTAGGATCACTACATAGTATCTGAAGTATCTGGATCTGGTTGCTAGACGTGGCAACAAACATCCCTCTGACGGGTACTCTAAGAATCCTCCAAATATCCTCTACTATGGGAGTCATCTCCCTTGTTGGTAACTGAAAGCAAGAAGAGTCTAGGTACCATCGCTTAGCCAATGCGATCAATAGCCACATATCAATAGGCACCTATGGCAACTCTGCCACGTGTCGTAATCCCACAGTGGATAAGATATCCCTATTTGCTATTTTTAGGGCATTCAGGTCATCCTAGAATGCCCCATACCGTCATTCCCTGTTCTTTAGTTCTGTTAAACAATAAAAATAAATAAAAAATTCAACTAATAACTTAATAATCAAAAGTGTCATCTAAAATTGGTTACCTTTTTACGATATCAAACATTTTATTCGATATCGGCTTATTTTTCATGATATTGAATATTTTATTTGATATCAGAATGTTTTCATGATATCGAGCATATTTTATTCAATATCGGGTGATATTCTACAATATCAGTTCATTCCCTCGATATCGGTCAATTTTTTGATCGATATCACTGAAATTGAGTTGATATCGTAGAAATTGACCCGATTTTGCTGACGTGGCAAAAATGCAATAGTCGTGCCCTAGAAATCCAAAATTAACTTTAATTAAACATAAAAATCACAAATTACAAGTTAAAAACAAGTTAAAAAAATCCTTACCCATATCTGGCCAACCCTTCTATGCACCAGATCTGCTCGGTGAGGAACCTCTACCATATTCTTCTCTCCAGAGCTAAAAACAGAGTAACTGCGTAGTTAAAATGAATTAGGGTTTTACCTTAATTTTTTGATTTTATTAATATTCACTCTAATAAAAGATGCAAATTTTGAGTTTTTTACCAAACTTGAAATTGGTACAAAAACTTGAAGGGGGCATCATATCTAAAATAGTTTAACAGCAAAACTTGAAATCATCAACAAATTTGTAATAAATTTTTACTTTCTCGTAAAGCGTACCATCTTATCTTTAACACATTTTTTCAAAAATATGCTAAAGAGAGGGTAAAATGTGAAGAAATTGATGAAGCACTTTGAACATTCTGATTGATATCAATATAAAGGTTACAATGTGGTTGAGTTGGTTTATCTAACCAACTTGGTGGTTAATAAACCAACCTAGAGAGTGCCTACGAGTGCTACCATTTTGCCATAATGTATTACAATGACATATATGCTAACATCCCCCCTTATTACATTATTGGCAAATTCCAATAGTATCTCGAAACTTTTCATATTTGATACGCCCAAGGGATTTGGTAAAAATATCTGTAACTTGCACATCAGTAGGAATGTATTGAAGTTGTATATGGTGCTTGGGAACTTCATCTCAAATGAAATGACATTTGGTATCAACATGTTTGGTATGTTCATGAAAAATTGGATTTTTGACAAGATTCAAAACACCTTGATTGTTGTAAAACAAATGAAGAGGAAGATTATTTGGAAGACCCATGTTTGTAAGAATGCGACTTAACCACATTATCTCATAGACTGCTTCACTGGCTGCATGATATTCTACTTCTGTAGAAGATAAATCAAGCACATGCTACTTCTTACTATGCCATGAAACAGGTCCAGATCCTAGATGGAAAACATATCTAGAAGTAGATTTACGATCATCAAGGGATCCAGCATAATCCGAGTCTATGTAACCTAGTAAGAAAAACTTATTATTCTTTTTGTATTCCAGACCATAATTTGTACTACCATGAACATAATGAAGAACTCTTTTTGCTACTTTCCAATGACTCATCTTAGGCTCTTGCATGAACCTTGAAAGATATCCCATAACAAAACTGAGATCTGGCCTGGTATTTGTTAGATATAGGAGACTCCCAATCAACTGGTGATAGAGAGTACCATCTACCTGAGGTGATTCATCATATCGGGATAACTTAAGTCCTTGCTCCATTGGAGTTGCTTTTGACTTACAGTTAGTCATATGATATTTTTCTACTAAAGTCATGGCATATTTCTTTTGTGTTACTCTGATATGAAATATTTTCTGAGTAACTTCTAAACCAAGACAATAGTGCAGACGTCCTAGATATGTCATTTCAAATGATTGCTTCAAATCATTTTTCACTAAGTCAATCATTCTTTCCGAGCTTCCTGTTATGATCAGATCATCTACATAAAGTACAAGGATCACTATATCATAACCATTTTTCTTAATATAGATATTTGCATTTGAAGGACTTCTTTTGAATCCATGTTGCATAAGGTGACTGTCTATCTTGATATACCAAGCTCGAGGAGCTTGTTTTAGCCCATACAAGGATTTGATCAACTTGCATACTTTTTTTTCTTGCCCCTCGACCATGAATCCTTCTGGTTGAGTCATGTATACTTCTTCCTATAAGTCAACATTCAAGAAGGCACTTTTAACATCCATCTGATGCAACTTCCACCCAAACTGAGCTCCCATGGCACAAAGTACTCGAATGGTAGTCATTTTTGTAGTAGGGGCAAAAGTCTCTTCATAGTCTATACCTTCTTTCTGAGCATATCCCTTTGAAACAAGTTGGACTTTATGCTTATAAATAGATCCATATACCTTATACTTCACTTTGAACACCCATTTGTAGCCTATGGGTTTCTTTCCTGTTGGCGGATCAACTAACTTCCAAGTATTATTTTTTATGAGAGACTTATGTTCTACATCCATGGCCTTTTTCCATTGTGGTTTATCCAGTGCAGATTGAACCGTTGTGGGTTCATTTGCATTCAATGTAGACATAAATATTTTTGTCATCTTCATCTTCTTCTCTATCATTTTCTATACCCACTGACAAATCATCAAAGTGTTGATAAAGTTCGTCAACCTCTGAAGTATATTCCTCTGCTCTCATTTGTTGAGTCATACTGTGAGTACATGGTCTATCTAGAGATAGATCTGGAAGGGAATTCAACTTAGCATCTCTCAAAGCTCTAGTGTACCATTTTGGAACTTTCTGTTGTTGTGGAAGTTGAACCTCCTTCTTAGGTTCTTCTTCATCTAGATATACAGTTGTGGATGTGTTTTTTGATGTGAAAGCTTCATCAAATATAACATCTCTACTTACGTGTGTCTTCTTGGTCTTAGTATCAATCAATCAATACCCTTTTGAATACTCATCATAGCCAAGAAAGATACACTACAAGGTTTTCTCATCCAATTTCCTCCTTTTCTATTTTGGAATGTGCATGAATGCTTTACATCCAAACACCCTTAGATGAGAAATGGAAGGTTTCTTACCACTCCAAGCTTCTTGTGGTGTTTTTCCTTGTAGAGCTCTAGTGGGTGCTCTATTTAGGAGGTATAATATTGTGTTTACTGCTTCTGCCCAATATTGATCCTCAAGATGTGCTCCCTTTAGCATACATCGAACCATTTCCATAATGGAATGATTTCTCCTCTTTGCAACTCCATTCTGCTGAGGTGTATAGATTGTAGTCAGTTGTCTTTTGATCCCATGTTTCTTAAGAAACTCTAAAAACTCTTCAGAGGTGTATTCCCCCCCCGATCTGAGCGGAGGGTTTTTATCAAACAACCTGACTCCTTCTCAACAAGTTTCTTGAACTATTGAAAGTAGAGAATTATTTCTAATTTCAACTGAAGAAAGAAAACCCACATCTTCCATGAGTAATCGTCAAAAAATAGTTGAAAATACTTCTTCCCACCATAGCTGGATGGCATAGGACCACATAGATCGGTATGTACTAGATCTAAAGGTTTTGTAGCTCGAGAGGAGCTAGATTCAAAAGGTACTCTGTGTTGCTTCCCTGCTAAGCAATCTGAACAAACTGGTAAGATAGATGAGAGTGGGGGTAGACCTGTCACCATCTCATATTTGTATAATTCAAGCAAATATCTAGAATTGAGGTGCCCATAACATCTATGCCATAGAGAGGTGGTCTCCTTTGTATTTGTAGCCAGAGCAACATGAGGAGTTGAAAGGTCATCTAGAATGAACAAGCCATGTTTGTAGGATTTGGTTGCAACATGTTTACCACTGTGGGTGATAAAACATCTCTTCTTGCCTTTGAAAAATCGAAACATGACATCCATATTTCTATCCAACAAACAGAAATACAACAAACATAAGCAACCTAAAGGCCATGTTGCTTATGCTGACTCCAATTCAGACTTAGATTCTCTTGGGTCCAATTCAAATTTTGACTCTAAAAGAGCACACAAGGTGCTCATGACCCATACTTCATCTTATCAGATAGATGTTGTATGGTATATTGATTTAGGAGCTAGAAAACACATGACTAGGGACAAATCATGGTTTGATACTTTTGTGGAGAAAGAGGGTAAACCGGTCACAATTGCTGACAATCAAGTCTATCAAGTAAAGGGAGAAGGGGATATTTCTATGTCTCTTCCTGATGGTAATTGTAAAATTGAGAAATTTCATTCAATTTGGCTTTCAAGTCAGCCACTCTGTAAAGGAATATATCAACTGTTTCCCCAAAAATCATACTGAGATTATGTAGTTGAGTTTGAAGATGTAGAATAGTGGATTGATTCTTTCCTTCATATACTGTGATCAAGGCATCCCAAGCTATCTTACTAGTTTTTGCATCACAAATATGATGCTACACTTCATCTGTAGTAGCAAGCAAGATAAACACAAGACTCTTCTTATATTTCTTATCCCAAGCATCTTGATCTATTCCTATTTTTTGAGGGCGTTTTGCAGTGCCAGTCACTACATCCCATAGATATTCCAACTGAATAATAGCTTTCATCTTTGTATTCCATTAAAAAAAATTAGGACCTTTAAAAAATTGTGAATCTGAAAGATACTTATGAATTGTGGCCATTATGAAGGTTCCTTATATCACCAATTTGTCTTCCTTTCTTTAAACCTGATAGATCTTTATATCACAACCATTCAATATATACCTGCCCTTACGTGAGGGAGACTATAGGTATATAGGAACAATATACTACTCAATATGTACCCGCCCTTACATGAGGGAGACTATAAGTACATATGAGAAGCACAATATATTGAACATAGGTGATACTGAAAGGGCATCGTGTTGTTAATGAAACCTACCATATAAAGTTTTATTCCTCATGCATGGGGCGTAACTTCCCCTAAACACTTTGGAAAAAACTTTCATCAGGATTTACACCTAACAACAATCACGATGTGGGTATGAAATGGGAAAAAAATTGGTTTGCCTTATTTCTCCCCGACGATTAATAGAGAACAAGCTCAGACGTCGTTGTTGCAGCTATATTAGGCAGCAAATACATTAGTCCAAAGCATGACAACATTACCTGTAAGTGTGGACCAGAGGTATCTCAAATACCAAACGCTGCTGTGCAATAAATTGCACAAATATGGTATAAATTTGGGGTCTTATATTTTTTGAATTTATGATTGTTAATGAAAGAAAAAAAAGGATATTTAAATGCAAAAGAAACAATCACAAATACCCACAAATTTAAACACCTATTACAAATCTAGCAATTATTCTGCCAAATGGTTGGATTTCCCCCCTTTAGCTTACAATTTTGCAAATGAATCATGTGAAGACCTGATATCTCTCCCCCGTCAATGTGCAAAATAGAAAAGGAGTGAAAAAAATGGTACCTGAACACCCAATTTTTGTTTTTTGGAGTCATCAAGGTGTCATTGGACTGCGCAAGCATCAAATGACCACGTCCAGGCATCAATTGTGTAGTTCGAGCGTCAAAAATGCACTACAGAGCACCAAATAGGTGACCCACCGTTAAAACATGTGACCCGCCATCAAAAAACATGCGCAGGGCATCAAAAAATTTCACCCACCATCACAACGCATGTAGAGGGACTGGAAATCGTGACCTATCACCAAGCAATCACCATGCTTACCACGGGAGCCAGAGGGCTCGATGTGAACAAGAAAGAACTAGGCTAGTGTTAGCAGCATCGGGGCCGAAGAAGAGGGAAAAAAATTAATCCCACATGGCCTGTGCTACCACTGTGGGGGTATTTAAAATGGTGAAAAGCTACTATAGCTTTTGGTTGCCTTTGGGCAACCACCCTGCCCTTTTGCCTCCATAACTGTCCACCATCGACCCACGTGCCCGATCCACCCTATCAATATTTCCTCTATCTGCATGCCTCATGTGTCCTCTATCTACGTACCTTTGTGTGCCTCACGTGTCCTCTATATATGTGCCTTTAGTATTGTTAGTGGGGGTAGTCCATCCTATGTCTATAGTTGTCAATCTTGCGTCTTTCAGGGTCCATAGTCTGTCCTCTATCTGCGTTCATTAGTCTCCCATCCGTCAGGGTCCTCCAGTCTTGTTGGTTGGTAGTCTTGTCTGCATCTGTCTCGCGTACGTCAGGATCCATAATCTGTCCTCTGTCTACGTCCGTAGCTCTGATGCCATGAAGAAATTAATGAAGCACTTTGAATATTTTGATTGATATCAATATAAAGGTTACAATGCGGTTAGGAGTTGGTTTATCTAACCAACTTGGTGGTTAATAAACCAACCTAGAGAGTGCCTATGAGCGTTACCATTTTGCCATAATGTATTACAATGACATATATGCTAACAAAATGTAGAACCCTAAAAATGACTCACATTAATTAAAACTAAGATAAAAATATTTTGAAAAATCAAAATTTTCACCCATAATTTGTTACCTTGATTTTCGTGCTTGTTACAAAGTTTATTTTTAACCTCTATGCAAAATCACACAGTTTCGTGCAAAATAAAAAGATTTTGCACGAAATCGGATCACCCAATTTTACCCAAAATTGAAAAACACCTACTTTAGCAAGGCAAAAAAATAAATTATAACTCCTTGTCTCTATTTGGGCAACTGGTTCACTCGATTTTGACTAGATTAGAAGAAGTTGTAACCTCTTCCATTTCTAGCCCAATAGCTCACCTGACTCCTTTTTAATCTAGGCTCCTCGCCTCGGATTCCCCCTAGAACTCCCACATGATTTCATGCCATACTCTTGCCTTTTCATTGTGTTTTTGCAGGTTCAAATTGTGCATCGGTGGGATTTAAGCTATATTAGATCACCTGATCGCGATATTGTTCTGCTCGATTTTGCACAAAAGCGCCCGATTTTTCCTGTAACACACATTGCTGCAATTTAGCCAACTAGGGGCATCTAGACCTCAGAGTTTGCATCTTATTTATCCATCCCTATTAATTTGAATTAGTATTTCATATCCATTATATCAATTTCAATTCATTACTATTATTATTTTGGATTTAATAGGCATATTCCTTCATTGTCTCATAAATATTTAAGTGTTTAGCATAGATATGCATATGAACATCCTTTCATTATTATTTTAATACCATTACTCATTGTAATTCAGTCCATTCAAATGCATGTTTCTTTGTGAATTTTTTTTTTCTGCATCCAATTATAAAACTGCAGCTTTTAGTCAAGATCAGTTGGTTTTTTGCATAATCGGGTCACCCGATATTGCCTAATTTCAATCGATTTTGCTGGATTTTTCCTGATATTACTTTCATTAAATATCAAAATCTTATTCAGAATTCCAGATACAAGTAAGTATTTTGAATCACTTTTTAAGCACTACATTATCTATTTAGATTTTTTTTTCTACTTTTATTGCTTACAGATAAATAAAAAATACGTATAGATTAGCGTAACTGCATATTGGACAAACTAGGTGTATGCATAATTTGATAAAAGGAACACATAAAAATAAATCCCAAAACCTAGGCTCAGTAAATACCATAAAATATTTCTTGGTGAACCCACCCAATTCATCAAAAAATCACCACAAGAAGATACGATCAAGTACCTCTCTTCTGAGGTGTAGACCATCCATTCTCCCATTCCCCTCTGAGGCACGGATCCATCAACCTTGATAAAAGGAGTGTGAGAATTTTTGGGCTAAATTTTGGCTATGAAGAAACTCCTCTAAATGGAAATGGGGACTTCAAAGTGTAAAAGGTGAATAGTGAACTTAAAATTCACTTTACCCCCTTTTATAGTGGTTGGGCCCCCTTTTACTTTTCTTTTTTTTTACTTTAATTTTTGAAAAAGGTATCTAAGGCTCCTTGAATGTAAAAGGACAACCTTAATTAGAAAAGTGAAAATTTACCTTTTCTCCCTTTTTTAACAAATATATAAAATGACATAAAAGAGAAAAATTTAGAAAAGGATCAATGGAGAAGGGAAATCAAACATCTTGATTTAGGATTTTTACTCGATCAAGATGAGCTACTTATTTTCTTATTTATTTTTTTACTTCATGCAATGTGGGAAACATCCTAGAATGGGGTGCTTTACATGAAGTGAGGGATTTTGTACAAAGGGGGCCACTCCCTGACTTGGGAAAAAACAATTGTTGTCAAAGGTAGTCTACAAGCACCTTAGATGCTGCCTATTGATTGAGATAGGTAATAGGTGTCCTAGAGTTGCTAGTTTGAATGCATTGGTACTCTTTATCTGAATAGCTTGATAAGGCCTAAACCACAAATAATCAAAATTGTGTGTTGACTAGGCTTTAGCTCAATCCTTATCCCACTTCCTAACCAGGTTCCCTTCCTTGAGATCGAGTGGTGTTGTTTATTTGTCAAACCACCTCTTCACTATGGCTTGATGCTTGACAATATTTGTGAATGCATTTTCTCTTTCCTCTTCAAGAAAAAATAATTCATTAATCCTAGCCTTCAAAGGTGTTACATTTGTGTCCTATTCAAGTTGCTATAGGAGTTGTAGAGATAGGAGTTCCAAGTTGATAGGCAGTACAACTTCTTTTTCATTCACTAATTTGTATGGTGAGTGCCCAATGGAGACTTTTAGAGTTACTTCATCTACCCATGGTGCCATCCTTAGTTGCATTTCCAATTCATTTGAGATTTTGTTATTATCCTCTTCAAGATATTGATCAAATCATTGTTCATAGATTCAGCTCAAATCATTGTTCATTCCCTTTTGGATAGTAGTTTGAGGATGTTTTCAACATAAAACCATGTAAAAGTGTGACTTGAATAATTTTGCCTCGGGTAAAGACCAACATATTATCAATGATGACAACAAAGAGAAACCCAAAATGGGTTATAATGTCCAACAACTACCTACAATCTCTTGATTTACCTCTTTCCAATGGGATAGCCATGTAGCTAGAATTATTTAACCAAAATTGTATTTTTTTAAGGTTTTTTAAAAACCTCTAGTTTGTGCTTAAGGGCTTAGTGTACAATTATCTTATGGTGTCACTTAGAAGACTCATTGTTCAAGAGAAGTAGGTGTAGAAACATGTTCTAAAAAAAATTAATTTGGTGTCGAAGGTCTCTTCTATATAGTTAATTCAATGATTTATGACAACAATATCTAGGTAAGAGTTTCTCATAATAGTAAATTATAGAACAAGGGCTTATATAAAAAATTTAAGCTTTTTTAAAAACCTAATTTATCTTGTAGGAATTTTCTAAAAAATCAATTTCCTTCATTCCTTCATAAAAATATTATAGATGAGAGTTCAAAATATTTCACATCTAATGGCTTGAATATGGCATTGAACACCAACAAACCATCCTCGAATATTAAAGGATTTTTAGGCAAAATCTAGTGTATTGTGAAGAAATCTAGGTTTCAATCCAAAACAGAGTCTCTTTTAAGTTTCCTTGACTCTTGTGGAGTCTAAAAAAAAGAGGTTTGCATATGTTTTGTATTCAAAAGAACAATTATATAGGATCAACCATAATTTATTATAAAAAATTGTTAATTTTTTTAAATATGTAAAAATATATGGGGGGTATTAGTTCAACAATTTGGTAAATTTTATCATTTGGTGCATTTTTAAAAGAAAAGGCTTGCATACTTCCACTATTTTGAATTTTTGAAATTTTATAAAAAAGAAGCATTGTTTGAGGCACTACTTCCATAGGTGGTTTTTGGCATGGAGATTGTGTGCATTCTATGTATTGTGCATTGAGGGATCATTCTCAAGTTTTGGTTTGTATTCTTGTTCCAAATAGATTGGACAATGTACTTTGCATGTCTAAGATTGACTTGTTAGTGCCATGGAGAAAAGGGTTTGATTCTCTTCATGCTCTATATTGATTTTGCTCAAGGTACCAAATGCTTTTGCATATGATGAATTATTTCGAATGAATTTTGACACACACTAGATCTCTATTCTAAGGATAAACATTGATAAAAACATTAGAATATATTTGCTAGAGTGTTTATTTCTTAATTCTTTGATGGATGAATTTTTGACACGATGCATCATGTGGCTAGAAATGATAATTACCTACAAAAGAAGAAAAAATTATATAAACCTTTCCTTGGTGTAGGATATGAAAATATGAAATGCATAAATCCATCAAAAGGAGACCAATACAATCCCTATGTTGTTCCTATTAAAATTTGAACAAAAATGATGAGAAAACAATTTTTAGTAATAAATATTTTAAAAATATAAATTGGAGGGATGGGGTTTAATTTTGTTTTACTATTTTATTTTCATGAGCACATACTATATTTAGAGCCCTTTTTCATGATTGTGAGCATGCAAGTAAGTGGATTTCTACACAGTGAGAAGTTGTGGCATGTGAATGAGGAGGTGATGATACTCAAGTAGGCCTCTTACCCTTTTTGTGATTTTTGAATTAAAAATGAACTCTCACCTAATAATAGCAGAAAATGAATAAACACATAGATAATATAGCTAGGACAAGAGCAGAAGGGCATGAAGGCAATGTAAGGACTGTTGACTAATGTTGATAATTGTGCCACTAGTGGAATTGCTTCAAACATACCCAAATACAATATTTTAGGGTTGTTTGACTTGCGATCAATAAAATCATTTCTTTTTGGTGATTTTAAATATTCTTGAGTGATTTCACATGTTTTTTTTTTGTGATTTTATCTATTTTTGACAATTTTGTATAAATGAATTAAAAATTTATAATTATGTCTATTTTGTTAAATTTTTTAGAAAATTAGTGTTTTATTAAAATTGATAGAAATAAGTGAAATCAAAGCTTGATTTGATGTTGGCAATTTTGGGTTTGAGATCCTAGATTCTTGTCTATGAGTTGTCATTGATGTCAAAAGGAATTGGCATTAATGTTAAGAGGATGTGTTTGCTTCAAAGGTGGAAGATTCCAAGAGAATCTTTTTAAGAGAATCCGGAGAGATTCCATTGGCAATGGTTTTTATTAAAACCAATGGAGGTTCTCTTTATTATTTATTTAATTATTATTTAAAACCCTTCAAGGTTTTAATTAATTAATTATTTAATTAATTAAGGGAGAAATTATTTTTAATTTATTAAAAATACTTTAAGGGTTTTTAAACCCTTTAGAAAGCAAATTTCGATTAAATTCGAAATTACTTTTCTTTGCAGTCGACGTGTTCTAAAGTCCACGTATGGACTATAAATATGAGAAGCTTCCTAAGGTTAAATGGCTCTTGGAAAATCAAAGGCAATTAATTGGTTTGGCTGCGATCGAATGTTCTGTTTACGTTGCGAAAGAGGAGAGCTCGTGGTTTGAAAAGCTTTTGGAAAGCTTGACCATTTATGTGGAAGGAAGTCCGTCTTGGACTTCGTAAGCCCCTTGTGGGCTAGTGGCAGTGAAAGCTGCATTTGGGCCTTGCGTAGGCGGAGGTCTGTGTTTTGATCCTCGTGGTGGGAGTTGTGCATGGATTAGTCATGTTTTTATTAAAACGTGTTTTGTGCCGCGAATTTCGGATTCTTGAAGGGCAGCCATTATAAGGTGTGATTATTTTCTTGATATGATTTTTTTGGCATTGTTTAGCATTGTTTAAAATACATAGGAGAAATAAGGGGATAGTTCTTTGGTTGTATTTTTGAGATTAGTCTTTTGCTATGCTAAATTTAAAAATGGAGATATAAGGTGTAAGTTTTGGTTGTTGTGTTTTTGGCTTCTTTGGTGGTTGTTTTTAAAGAAGAGAAGCTAAAAGGTGTATTAAGGAAAGTTTTTATATATGCTCATTTATCTTGGTTCTAACCCTAACTTGGTTGGAAGTTTGAGGGTTGTGTGTGGTGACAACTTTAAGGATCAATTTTCTTCTACTCCAAAAAGGTATGGGCACATTTTCCTTATAAGTATGATTGGTGTATGTTTTTCTAAAATAAGATTGGAGTGAAAAGGTTTTCAACTAGGTTTCCTTTGGTTGGGTGTAAATCCTATTTTATGGTTTGTTGAAGACTTCTTATGCATTGTTATCCTTGATGAGAGTTTTGGTGAATGCATAATTCTGGTTTGAGGTAGTGGAAGCATTGTGCACTAGGGTTTATGTTTGTGAGTCTTGCTACTTGCTTTGAGTTGGTGAAACCCTTGGTTGGCTATTTTGAGTTTGATGGTTGAGTTGCTTCCATAGAGGTTGTTTGATCAAGTTATTGCTTTACTTGATTCATGATATTGGGCTTACTCCATTGAGTTGATTTGAGCAAGTTATTATTTGCATTTGGTGATATTGTGTTGGTGGCTGTTTTGTTCAAATATCTTTGGAGGGAAAAGGATTTCTACTTGTTTCCTTTTCTTGTGATGATTGGTTGAATGCTTCAAGGTTGATGTTGATTTGAATGGTGTTGGTTGACTAAACCTTGTTTGATGAGCATTATTGTTGAAACCCTAATTGATGGTGAAAAGAACATGAGTATCATTGTTATGTGATTCTTTGCATAGTTGGCAATTTTTGGGGTTTCATGTTCTTGAAAGAAGACATTCTATCCTATCCATTTCAGATATTGAGTTGAGTTTTTAGATTTGAGATTGAGATTGATCTGAGTTGATTTGAGTTGATTTTTGAGATTGGGATTTGAGTATAGAACATATTGAGTCTCTAACAATTCTCTTTATGCTTCTATGAGTTTGAAAAATCACATTGGGTCTCTAAAAATTCACTTTGTGATTTCCTACTAAGAAAGTTTTTCTTGGTGAGCTTGTTGAGTTTTTGGACAGGTTCCAATGGGGACTTGTGAGTAGTTTTTGGACAGGTTCCGGTGGGGACTTATGAGCAATTTTGGACAAGTTCTGATGGGGACTTGTGAGCAGATTTGGACAGGTCCTAGCAGAGGACTTGTGAGCTGAGTTTGATAGTTCTATCAGAGAACTTGAGGACAGAGGTGCATTGGTTCTATGAGAACAATCTGAGGACAGTTGGCAAGTCTTTGAGAAGGCTTGTATGTAGAGGATTGATTTGTTCAAGTGTTAGACAGATCTGACAGACAGAGGAAGACTTGTACTAGACCGACTAACTATGTTTGGTACAGGTTGCTGAGCTACTGTGGACGTGATCATAGAAGGCAAAGGTCTCTTAGGCTAAGCATTGAGGACAGGAGGTATTTTGTGGAAAGGAGTTCCATGTGTAGGCAAGAGGTAGAGGCAGTTGATCTTCTGAGGGATCATTTTTAGAGCAAAGGGGAAGGTATCTCCTTTGAGCAAAGGCTCATAAATTCTGATTGGGGGAAGGTATCTCCTTTGGGCCAAGGCTCATAAACATTGTAATTGGGAAGGATTCCCAAAGAACTTTGAGATAACTTTTAGAGAAAAGTTTTGTGGATGTAGCCCAACAATTTTGGGTGAACCACGTTAAAATTGGTGTCACTTTGTGGATGATATTGTGCATTGCTTTGATATTACTTTGGGTATATTTCTTTACTATTTTGAAGTATAAAGGAAAAAGTAAAAAGAGGTCTTATATTGTTCACCCCCCCTCTCAGTATAAGCTTGTGTTCTTCAATTGGTATTAGAGCAGGTGCCTTCGAAAAGTTTAACGACTTGAAGGAAAAGCTAGTAAAGAACACAATGGATCATTCAAGTAGCAATGCAACACCTATTCTTGATGGGTCAGATTTTGGTCTTTGGAGTGCAAGGATGAAGGTTCATCTAATGGCACTTGGGAATGATGTTTGGGAAGTGATTAAAGATGAGTACACTATTCCTGAACATGGTCCTAATACTAAAGAAGAAAGGCTCCTACATCACAGCAATTCAAAAGCAATGAATGCAATCTTGAAAGGCTTATAGAAAGCAGATCTCACCAAAGTGATTCACTACAAGACAACTAGTGAAATGTGGAAACAGTTGAAGGTGGCTCATACAGGTGATACAAATTTCAGAAAGGCCAAGTTGAGACACTTCAAAGGTATGTTTGAACAACTCTAGATGAATGATGATGAAAATATTAGTGACTACATGCTTTGTATGGATGAGGTTGTTAACTCCATGAAAGACTTAGGTCTTGAGCTTGCTGAAAATGATGTTTGTGATAAGGATTTAAGATCTCTTCCTAATAGATTTAGTGAAAATATTTCTGCTATTGAGGAAGCTAAATATTTGGATAAGTTGAAAAATGATGAGCTCCATAGTATACTTGCAGCATTTGAGTTGAGAACTCAAGTGAAGGTTGATGTCAAGAAAGAGGCGACTTTCAAGGCTACCAAGAAATCCAAGGGTAAACAACATCAAGATAGTGATGAGTCTTCTAGTGATGAAGAGGCATATTACAGCAAGAAAGGCAAGTTCTCTAGAAAGCACAAAAGCGTGAAAAATATAAGATGTTTCAATTGTGAAAAGTTTGGTCATTATGCTACTGACTGTACTGTTCCCAATAATGAAAGTGATGAAGATAAACATGATTCTATGAGAAAGGTTTCTGAAAAGCACAAGCATCACAAAAAGAAAAAATATGAGCACAAAAATCAAGGAAAGAGGTATTCTCACAAGCACAAGAAGAGTTTCTACCTAGACAAAGCAAGTAAGTGTTCTAGTAGTGATAGTGAAAGTTATTCAAGTAATGATGAAAATGAGATGTTGTTCATATCAAAAAAAGAGGAAGAACCGAAACATAGATTCATTATCATGAAATCTCTTAGATGTGGAAATTTTGGTCACCTTGAAGATGATTGCACAAATAATGATTTGGTTTCTAGTATGTATGAGGATGCTTTAGAAAACTATAAGGAAGATGCATGTATGGTTTTTGAAAAGGGTAGAACCTCTAGTGATAAGAAATCTGAAAAAGGCTTTGATGATTCAAAAGGAAATCAAATAAAAGATCTTGAAAGTGAACTTATTAGTGCTCTTAGTGTTTTGGAAAAGGAAAGAAAGAAGAATGCTAGACTCAAGGATAAGTTAGATGAATGTTGTATGGAGAGAGATGATCTTATAAAAAGTCTTGACTTCTCTATAGCTAAGACACAAGAACTCAAGGATGAGTTAGAGTCTAAGGTTCTTGAGTATAATGAGTTAAAACAAAAAATGGCTTCTTTGAAAGAGGAAACTAAAGAGTACAAGGATAAGCTTTACAAGTTTCAAGATAGCTCCAAAAAGGTTAAGTCACTCATCAAAGGTCAAAGAAAGACAACAGATAAAACAGGCCTTGGTTTTGTTAAGCCACACAAGGAACAAGTTGGAGAGTCTAGTAAGAGACTCCAAAAGGAAGAGAGTTCTGATGAGGAAAGTATTTCAGAAAAGGAGTCCTTGAGTGATAGATGCACATAAACAAAAAATAGGAAACAAAAAAAAGGGAGAAATTTTACAGGACCTAGAAGGTCATTTACAAGAAATTTTAATGGCAGATGTTTTGCTTGTCACAGGTTTGGTCACATGGCTTCACATTGCATGACTCAAGTAAGGAAGGTAAATGACAGTTTCAGAGGTGGTAATTTCTTTCAAGGGTATTGCTACTCTTGTAAATAGTTTGGGCATAAGGCAATTTTTTGCAAGGCTAATAACGAGAGCAGGGTTAGTCGGAATAGGTGGATTCAAAGAAAAGGTATGCCTAAAAGAAATAACATTGTTACTTGTTATAAGTGCAACAATGAAGGTCACACGACTAGACAGGTGTAGAGCTGAACTTCCAAGGTACAGGAACAGGAACAGTGGTATGAACAGGTCAAAGTATCAAGGCATGGATAAGAACAGGAGTGATAACAGGAACAAGAACAGTGACAGGAACAAGAATATGGATAATAAGAACAAGAGAAGACATGGTAAGACAGTTATAGACACTGATGATGATCAGTGCCTGTTGGGAGTTTTACTCCCACCCCGAAATTAAACACCTCAACAGGAGGTGGGGGAGGGACTAAGCTAAGAGGCTCATTCTTAGTCCCAATCCCCAAATGTGACCCTTTGCCATTGATGACAAAGGGGGAGAGATATGAGTAAGGGGAAGAGCCTCAAGATAGGGGGAGCTGTTTATGTTGAGTTTCTGTGTTGTTGTGAAGCATGGTTTGCCATCAATGACAAAGGGGGATATTGTTGGCAATTTTGGGTTTGAGATCCTAGCTTCTTGTCTATGAGTTGTCATTGATGTCAAAAGGAAATGGCATTAATGTTAAAAGGATGTGTTGGATTCAAAGGTGGAAGATTCCAAGAGAATCTTTTTAAGAGAATCCGGAGAGATTCCATTGGCAATGGTTTTTATTAAAACCAATGGAGGTTCTCTTTATTATTTATTTAATTATTATTTAAAACCCTTCAAGGTTTTAATTAATTAATTATTTAATTAATTAAGGGAGAAATTATTTTTAATTTATTAAAAATACTTTAAGGGTTTTTAAACCCTTTAGAAAGCAAATTTTGATTAAATTCAAAATTACTTTTCTTTACAGCCGACGTGTTCTAAAGTCCACGTATGGACTATAAATATGAGAAGCTTCCTAAGGTTAAATGGCTCTTGGAAAATCAAAGGCAATTAATTGGTTTGGCTGTGATCAAATGTTCTGTTTATGCTGTGAAAGAGGAGAGCTCGTGGTTTGAAAAGCTTTCGAAAAGCTTGACCGTTTATGTGGAAGGAATTTCGTCTTGGACTTGATAAGCCCCTTATGGGCTAGTGGTAGCGAAGGCTACGTTTGGGCCTTGTCTAGGCGGAGGTCTGCGTTTCGATCCTTGCAGTGGGAGTTGTGCATGGATTAGTCACATTTTTATTAAAACGTGTTTTGTGTCATGAATTTTGGATTCTTCAAGGGCAGCCATTATAAGGTGTGATTATTTTCTTGATATGATTTTTTTGGCATTGTTTAGCATTGTTTAAAAGACATAGGAGAAATAAGGGGATAGTTCTTTGGTTGTATTTTTGAGATTAGTCTTTTGCTATGCTAAATTTAAAAATGGAGATATAAGGTGTAAGTTTTGGTTGTTGTGTTTTTGGCTTCTTTGGTGGTTGTTTTTAAAGAAGAGAAGCTAAAAGGTGTATTAAGGAAAGTTTTTATATATGCTCATTTATCTTGGTTCTAACCCTAACTTGGTTGGAATTTTGAGGGTTGTGTGTGGTGACAGCTTTAAGGATCAATTTTCTTCTACTCCAAAAAGGTATGGGCACATTTTCCTTATGAGTATGATTGGTGTATGTTTTTTTGAAATAAGATTGGAGTGAAAAGGTTTTCAACTAGGTTTCCTTTGGTTGGGTGTAAATCCTATTTTCTAGTTTGTTGAAGACTTCTTATGCATTGTTATCCTTGATGAGAGTTTTGGTGAATGCATAATTCTGGTTTGAGGTAGTGGAAGCATTGTGCACTAGGGTTTATGTTTGTGAGTCTTGCTACTTGCTTTGAGTTGGTGAAACCCTTGGTTGGCTGTTTTGAGTTTGATGGTTGAGTTGCTTCCATAGAGGTTGTTTGATCAAGTTATTGCTTTACTTGATTCATGATATTGGGCTTACTCCATTGAGTTGATTTGAGCAAGTTATTCTTTGCATTTGGTGATATTGTGTTGGTGGCTATTTTGTTCAAATATCTTTGGAGGGAAAAGGATTTCTACTTGTTTCCTTTTCTTGTGATGATTGGTTGAATGCTTCAAGGTTGATGATGAGTTGAATGGTGTTGGTTGACTAAACCTTGTTTGATGAGCATTATTGTTGAAACCCTAATTGATGGTCAAAAGAACATGAGTATCATTGTTATGTGATTCTTTGCATAGTTGGCAATTTTTGGGGTTTCATGTTCTTGAAAGAAAACATTCTATCCTATCCATTTCAGATATTGAGTTGAGTTTTCAGATTTGATATTGAGATTGAGCTGAGTTGATTTGAGTTGAGTTTTGAGATTGGGATTTGAGTATAGAACATATTGAGTCTCTAACAATTCTCTTTATGCTTCTATGAGTTTGACAAATCACATTGGGTCTCTAACAATTCACTTTGTGATTTCCTACTAAGAAAGTTTTTCTTGGTGAGCTTGTTGAGTTTTTGGATAGGTTCCGGTGGGGACTTGTGAGCAGTTTTGGACAGGTTCCGGTGGGGACTTGTGAGCGATTTTGGATAGGTTTCGGTGGGGACTTGTGAGTAGATTTGGACAGGTCCTAGTAGAGGACTTGTGAGCTGAGTTTGATAGTTCTATCAGAGAACTTGAGGACAGAGGTGCATTGGTTCTATAAGAAGAACCTGAGGACAGTTGGCAAGTATTTGAGAAGGTTTGTATGTAGAGGATTGATTTGTTCAAGTGTTGGATAGATCTGACAGACAGAGGAAGACTTGTACTAGACCGATTGACTATGTTTGGTATAGGTTGCTCAGCTACTATGGACGTGATCATAGAAGGCAGAGGTCTCTTAGGCTAAGCATTGAGGACAGGAGGTCTTCGATGGAAAGGAGTTCCACGTGCAGGCAAGAGGTAGAGGCAGTTGATCTTCTGAGGGATCATTTCCAAAGCAGAGGGTAAGGTATCTCCTTTGAGCAGAGGCTCATAAATTTTTATTGGGAGAAGGTATCTCCTTTGGGCCGAGGCTCATAAACATTGTAATTGGGAAAGATTCCAAAAGAACTTTGAGATAAATTTTAGAGAAAAGTTTTGTGGACGTAGCCCAGCCATTCTGGGTGAACCACGTTAAAATTGGTGTCACTTTGTGGATGATATTGTGCATTGCTTTGATATTGCTTTGGGTATATTGCTTTACTATTTTGAAGTATAAAGGAAAAAGTAAAAAGAGGTCTTATATTGTTCACCCCCCCCTCTCAGTATAAGCTTGTGTTCTTCATTTGATTCAATTGAACTTGTTGGATGACTTGGATCTTATAGAGGAAGAGGAATAATCAAGGTTAGTATGAGGAAGACAAGTCGAGCACCAGTGCTCTAGATGATAATCTCTAGAGACAATGATATCCATGTTGGTTTTGTGTATGGGTATATGAGTGATTGAAAATTAATAATAGACCTACCTTGATAGAAATAGGTTTAGGCCAAGTGGTGGACATGGTCTATATGTATCCCAAATAGGCCTTATATTTTGAGACTATGCTTGTGTGGGACACTTAATCTAATTTTTATCTAGAGACCAACATATAGAGACACCATTGAGATGACTATCACACTTAAGGATGTTTAGTTTTTAATTAAGATTCCTATTTTAGGATAAACACTAATTATTATGGAGGATTGAACCACTCACTTGATGTTCGTAGGCTAGGAAACTAGGGAGGCCCAACTCTACTTTTGAGGCATTTGAGAGACATTCATTCTAAAACACATAGTTAAGGTAGCTATGATAGGAGTATAAGGGGATGGAGGCAATGTAAGTACCATTGACTAACATTGATCAATGTGTCACTAATGAAATTGCTCCAGATATAACATTTTAAGGGTTTTTGACTTGTGATTAGTAAAAAAAAATTTTTTTTTTTTTGGGGGGGGGAATTTTAAGGATTCTTGAGTGATTTAACATGTTTTTTTGGTGATTTCATCTATTTTAGATATTTCATATATGTGAATAAAAAATTGACAATTATGTATATTTTGTTAAAATTTATAAAAAAAATTGATGTTTTACTAAAATTGAGAGAAATAAGTGAAATCAAAGATTGAGAGTTGCTTGAATTGAACTTGTAGAATGACTTAGATCTGATAGTGGATGAGGAATAGTCAATGTTAGGATGAGGAAGACGAGGTAAGCATCGGTACTCTAGATGATCATCTATGGAGAAAATGAAAACCATGTTGGTTTCATATATGGGTAGACGAATGATTAACAATGAATGTTAGACCTACATTGACACAAATAGGTTTAGGTTGAGTGTTGGACATGGTCTATGTGTATCCCAAACGAGACTTGTTTTTTGAGACTATGCTTATATGGGACATTCAATCCAACTTTTATCTAGAGACGGATATATAGAGACATCATTCATATGACTACCACACTTGAGGATGATTAATTTTTAATAAAGTTTCCTATTTTGGGATAAAAATTGATTATTATGGAGGATTTAACCAGTTTCTTGATATCGGAAGGCTAGGCAATTAAGAAGGTCCAAATTTTTGAGGCATTTGAGAGACATTCATGATATTACTTTGGTTTCATTGTGTTATACCAATGTTCTTATTCTAATTCGTGATTTTTTCATAAAGGCATAAACAAGATCCCAACATCACCATTATAGACCTTATACTTTGCATGAGAGGGTGGATATTAGGGTCCAAAGAAGGTATTTGCATGATCCTATATCATTCTAGCCATACATTTATCATTATTATATTACATCATTGAGATAGAGAAAAAGAGGATTAAAAAATAGTATTTTTATTAGAGGTATGGATATATGAGCACTTCCTTATGTATCAACTATTTGAATTTACCTTTGATATTGTTCCTAGATAGTATAAGATTCAATTATGGGAGCATACTCATGGGACATCATGGTCCATAGTGACACATTTACAAGGAACATGCTTTTCTAAGCCCCTATAGACATTTAATTTAGGACACTAGGATTAGGGTGGTATTATGGTATCTCATACAATAGGTATGCTATAGAGATAAAGACATGATGTTGTAGATAATTAATAGGTGGAGCATATTATAGGATAGTTTAAATATATACATCCAAAGAAGGCCATTTTAATACCACAATATCATCAACAACATGTGATGAAGAGGATGGAAAGACATGAGGGGAACACCACCATGATTATCCCATGTCCCATCAACATTGAGGATAATGTAGAGATCATAATATCGAGGATGCTAGAGATTCAAGGTCTATTTTAGAGGTGGGAGAGATTGATAAACATATTGTACAAGTGGGGTAGGCAGAGTTGCGATAACTACCACTCCTCTAAGACATATTCCATCCATGGATGATATAATGGAAACCTCATATAAATCAAATATCCTCATTATTCCTACTATCTAGAAGATTGAAGAGACTCTTGCTATGTTAAAGGTGACGCAAATATGGAGAAGGGTGAAGAGCTAGGAAAGGATTTTGGTGGTGATATACATAGTGATTTTTCATGTCAAATTCATTCAATGAGAATGTTAAGATCATATGCATGATCAAGGTGGATGTAGATATAGCCAAATTAGGACCACCACAATAGGATGCCAAGATATTTGAGTGGGTAGATATTGGTGTGGACACAATTGACCTTGGTGAGACTTAATCCAAGGTTGAAATTCAAGGACAAATAAATATTGGTGTAGACATTGGAGACCTGGAATTGATTTGGTATGATGATGACATAGGTGTACCTTATAGATCATATCTTATTTTCTTTAGAGCATTCTCATTAATTTTTTGTAAAATAGATTTGATATATTAATTTTATGATGATGTATTTGAAATTTAATTATGCTTATGATTACAAATATATCTTAAGCATGAAGAAATGTGATAAAACAACTATTTTAGTTATCCATGGTCATGATGATCAAATTTTCAACCTTGAAGTTCCCATTCTCTTTTGTAGTTGATCGATATAAGAGACTAGTTGGCTTGTATAGCTAGGCTTGACATCTAAGGACTATTTATCATAATTTCTCCAAGGAGATCATGCTTACTATCAGGTAGAGGCACAAGTTAGATAGTCTCAACCTAAGTTGTAGATGAGGAAGGAGATAAATAATAGTGTGAGGGTGGTTAAGAACTAATCCCATACCAAAATGTGAGAGCTAGAGGACCAGGACCATCGAGCTATAGAGCCCTAGGCTCACTCAAGAGAGTGGAGTCTAAAGCAACAAATTATATAATCATGGAAATATCTAGGAGGACTATGTGGGGAGTTGTATGGATTGGTCAGTTTCATGGTGTTGTGTCAGGTGCATGTTGCATAATGGAGGTTCAAGGTCTTTCAAGGATTTTTTAAGGTAAATAAGGATGAACATAAATATTTTTCTTAGGTCTCCATTTCTATTTCTATCACAATTATTGGCAACATGGTCATCGAGACCATCTTAGTACTTTTGGACATATGAGTATGGGTTTCATTATTCATTCCATATTGGTGTTTCTTAAGTAAAATATGCATATTGTATGGTATATTTAGTTTTACACTCAACAATAATTATAGCTTTGGTGTTTATGGATGGGTTTGTAAGTATATTTTAATCCCTTGATTGTGAGTCAAAATCCCTTCTAGATTTAGGTGTGTATGTATTTTAAGAGATATATAATATATGGATTTATTTTGTTTTTCCACATCATGGTATTTTAAATGTGCACAATGGCAACTCAAATAGATTTACTAGCTTAAGGAACTGGTGCTCAAGTGGTTATGGATTCAAGCATTTCTATATTTGTTATTGCTTGCTACCTAATATTTTTAATTCTTTTATCTTCAATGGATTGACTTGGTGGTCAATTTGACATGAATATAGATTCATTATACACCATAATTTTCATTTATCTATTATAATAGGGAAACAAATGCCTTAATTTATCACATTTTGATTTTGGCACCTATTTTGATTGATATAGAAGGACAATAGGCATTTACTATAGGATCAAGTCAAGTGGAAGCATAAGGAATATTGGATGGAGATTTTTTTATTTAATTTCTTTACTTCAAGTTCCCTTAGGTGTATTTTTATGGGTAAATATTTACAAATTATCTCATGCAAATGCAAAATTTGATATTTTTTTCAGGTTTCAAAAAGTTTTAATCTCCATGTGACGGTGTCACTGTTATAGTCTTGTTTTAGCACCTTAAGGATAAATATATAAAGGAAAATGTTAGGCCTAAATATGGTGTTTTCCTAATTTCATGGGATTATTTGTATCCTTTGTATTGATCAAATGGATACCCTTGTTGTTCATAGACTCTATTGAATTTTTATAATTCCAAATAGCATCTATTTGGTAATGTACTTGCCAATTCTTTTAGGCAGATGAGAGAACTTCCATCAATGGTTTTGATGTAGAATCTTATTAAGGACAACTCAAATAAATTGGTCTATGAGTTTTTCAAGGAAGATAGGTGCAAAGTTCTATTTTCTACACATGGAATCGATAGATCAAGTATATATCTAAGAATTCTAGGTTCAATATAGGACTACAATACCTCAAATAGTGCACATGTGGTCATGTATTTAACATATTGGTATTCATATTCTCAAAAGTAGGTTTTTGATTCTAGATCCATAAGGTGTAAGACCAAGTATTCCCATATTTTTGGCTATATAAAGTTATTATTGATGATGATTTATATTTTTGGGTTTGAGGTTATGGACATGAGACTATAAAATCCTTAAATCTTGAAGAAGTTATTCATATTCTAAGTGTCAAACCTAAATTTATCTCTATTTATCACATTACTCATAATAATATAGGATTTTGGCCAAATAATAGGTTGTTAAAAATAATGACTTTAGAGTACTTGATTTCGAATATTGTGATGAGACATATTATATGTATATATTTAATGAGTCACACTTCTTTCTTTTCCAATCAAAAAATATTTTTTACAATAGTGAATAAGATCAATGACATTAATGAGTGGTAGACCCAACATTTATTACATAATAATTATGAACACTTGATGCATATAAGTCACCATGGTATGGTTTATGGAATTTTTTATATTGATTTGCCTAGTGGACCATGTGAGGGATGCATTTAGGGAAAGCATCATTATGAGTCCTTTCTTAAATGAAAATCTCATTGAGTCTCTTAGCCTTTAAAACTTGTCCATAGTGACATTTTTTAGCCTATGGTATATCATTCTATATCAAGGAACAAGAACTCTCTCACTTGATTATTTATATAGGCTCTTATAGATTTGCACTGCTAAATCCACTTGGATGAAGCCTTTGAAAACTTTAAGCATTTCAAGGCATTAATAAATAATCAAAGTGGGAAGATAATCAAATTCTTACAATTCAATGGTGGCAAATAGTTCATTAATCATGCATTTGAGTATTTTCTTGCATCTCATCACATTATTTGATAGTAGATTATTTATTACTCCTGAGTAAAATGGAGTACCCAAGTGCAAGTATTGGTCCATTTAGACATGATTCTTTATAGGATGTAAACTAATCATATAGAGCTCAAGTTTTAGGACAAAAATCATAGGACATTGTCTCATGAAATCAAGGGTATCATCCCCAATGAGTTTTGGATGGGGGGGAGGAATTGTTTTTTGAATCTTTATATCTTTAGTTCAGTGGCATGGACTCATATTCCCAATAAGATGCATTATAAAATTCAAGCAAAAAATCATTGATGTATTCTTATGAGGTAAAATTATTAGTGTAATACTTATAGCCTTTATGATCTAGCTGCCCAATTTTCTATTATTATGATGTGAATTTTGAGGAAAAATCTTCTTTAGGTTCTTTTTCTCCTCTTCCATATCTTCTTTCATATTCCTCTATATATTTATAACTCTAATTAATATTTTCATTCAATTCTATCACTTATGATCATGGATTAGCTTCATACTTAGATCTTGATAATTATTATTTTTAGCTCCTCTTGATCTTGAGGTTGATCCTTCCTCCTCAAGTCCATATCTTGATAAGTTTGATCCTTCCATCCATTGTTCTACAATGTTGGATGACTATTTAGATTATAATGATGTACTAGATTCTTTAATTCTTGATCTTATTGCTATGATTCCTTATCATATTTTGAGAGTCCTATTTTTGTATATTTCCTCTTCCCAAGTGGGTTTAAATTCTTATCCAAGATTTAGAGCCTATTATTTACAAGGATAATGATAAAATATTACCTCCACCATGGATTTTATCACTTGGATAGATGATTTTAAAGATATTTTCACTTGTTATCATCCCAAATTATGTCTCAATAATATGTGATATAAATAAAGTATGATTATCTCATGAAGAATTAGACATGGGTTTGGTACCCTTTACGAAGGAAAAGAATATCATTGTCTATAAATGGGTCTACAAGATTAAATTTGGTGTTGATAGTTAGGTAGAGAAGCATAATGAAATTTTTTTTACTAAGATATTTTATCAAAAGGAGGGACTTTACCATACAAATATTTTTCCCCGTGGTCCACATGAACTCCATTTTGATAATTCTTTCTATTGTTGCTTCAATTTGATAGGATTTCATTAAATGGATGTTAGAATACTTTCCTTCATGAGAACCTTCAAAAGAATATATTTCTAATAGTTGTGTCAATTTGTATAGTATGGACCTATATGCCTGGTATGAAGGCTTAGGAATTCCTTGTATGGAATCAAGTGGAAACCTCATGCCTAATTTAAGATGATTCATTTATTCTTTACTAATCATAGTTTTTATTTGTGTTATGTAGAGCATGATGTTTACATTAAATATATAGATTATTGGATTAGAGTATCAATAAGTTTTTGTTGATGCTCTAGTTATCAATATAAGCTTGACTTCTATGATTCAAGATATGAAGCTACAACTTCAAGATACTTTTGAGATAACATATTTGTGTACTCTTCATTACTTTTTGGTTATTCCAATAGTCTTTTTAAAGATATTATTTTTTATAACTACTAAAGACTTAAGATCTTATACAAAGTTTTTAGATGAAGTATTGTAAGACAACTCACACCACTCTTATATTTGGATTAAAAATTTAAGATAAATGATCAACTTTATCATCTGATGATATTATCTATCAATCCTTAGTGATGGGATCTTCTATATATCACTCATACTCAATCATACATAGTTTTTCCTATTAAAAATTGTTTTAAATATTGAAAAGAACCTCATAAAAATCATTGGAAGCCAACCAAATATATTTTTTTGCTATATCAAGGATACTCTTTAGATGTTATTTCATTTTATTATGGATCTCTTCTTGTGTTATAAGTATTTTCTATTATAGATTGGGTCAACAATAATAATGAGCCCAAATCCACTAATAGTTTCATTTTTTTACTTGGTTTGGGACTTAGTTTTCCAAATGGTAGTCCACTATCTATTTTTCTTCTAAAAAAGTAAAATATTATACTGATATTGAGGTTACAAAACATAGCCTATGGATGTTGTTGATTCTTGAGCAATTAGATCTTCCTAAAAAATATCTTATCATTATTTTTTGTGATAATCAAAGTACTACTAACTATATTTAAAACGTAATGCTATCTCAACAAAATAAGCACATCAAGGCGTGGATGCACTACATTCATTAACTTCACTCACAGAGGGTGTGTGTTTTGGTGGATGTGCCTTTAGTTGATCAACATATAGATATATTAACCAAGGTCATGCCCAAGGTGAATTTTACTAGATTATGAGATCAACTTAGTGTGGAAGAGAATCCCCTAAGGGGGAATGAATCATAAGGGTCTCCCTTCAAGTCTCAATTTATATTAGGGAGCATGTTAAGATAGGTTTAATATTCATTTGAGGTCCTAATTGACTTTGTATAATTATTATTTCATTTACCCTATGGAAATGTGTTTAATTTGCAAGGTGATATTTATTTTATTATTATTATCCAATAGTTAGTATCAATTACAAAAATGAAAAAACTTGTGTTGTGGGATGTTTTTTATATGATCACCTACTCAAAAAATATTTCATTGATTACACAATTATTTATTCAGTAGTGAGAGATTATCCACATCTAAGAACACCTTTCCATATTCATGTTCCTATTTTTTTTATAAGTTTTACTTTTTGTTTGTTTATTAGATAATTAAATTAATTCAATTTGTTCTTAAATATATTACATAATTCACAATTAATTAAATGGAATATGATAAATCAAATATTAATAAAAAGGTGGTTTTTATAGAAATGAAAAGAAAATAATGCTTTTAAACAATAAGATTCCATGAATAGAAAGGGAGGGAAGTGCAAGAAACACAGTGATAATGAATATAAGTTGGACACAAGCATGATAAGAGGGATTGAAAACAATATGCCAAATATAGTGGCAAACAAGTTGGAAGTTAAAAAGGAAGGAGAGTTGGAAAAGGTAGTGTGGCTAAGTGCATAACCTATGTTATTAATCAAAATTAGGGAGTCCATAGAGACCTTGGGCATATTTAAGAAACACTAACCACTATACACATGAATTACTTTGATCTCCATCATGAGGATCCATGGTGCAAGTAATAACCAATGAAAAATCAATTCTCTAGACCAAACACTTAGGCAAGAAAATAGTATGATCCTATGTATGCATAAGATGGTAAAATATTGTATAATAAGTGATGTATTTATTTTATTTATAAAATATTCGTGTTTGTATCTTTGAAATGGAAAATTCTAGTCTTAGTTTAGTTAATATTAATAGTTGTAGGTTGACAACTTATAGTAATAGTTTATTTTTGTATGGCTATGTATGTTGAGGTTCAATCCAATTTATGGTGGATATTTTGCATCTCATGGTCAATATTAGACTAGGTATATATATGTTTATGAGAGTCTTATATTGATAATTCACTATGAAGAACACAAGCTTATACTGAGCGGGAGGTGAACAGTATAAGACCACTTTTTACTTTTATTTCCCAAACAATATTATGCAATATATCAATGGCAATATCAATAGCTATAATCAAATCAATGCACAAATCACCACACATAATAGAGACACCAATTTAACATGGTTCACCCAATGTGGGCTACTCCACGAAGAAAATATTTCACTATAATTTTCTCAACAAATATCTTGGGAATCCTTCCCTATTACAATGTTTATGGACCTCTGTCCAAAGGAGACACCAATCCCCTAATAAATTTTGTGGATCTCTATCCACATGAGAACTCCTCCTTTGCTTTGGTTGGTGACCCTGTAGAAGACTACTGCCTCCACTACACTAGCTTATGGATCTCTCTCCATTGAATACCTCTATCCTAACTAAGAAGAACTATCCTCACTACCCTGGCTTATGGAACTCTATCCACTAGATATTACTATCCTATTCTCTGTCACCTCCAAAGCTTGCTATCAGCTCTATCTCAAATCTGCACTAAAAACTATCCTTCGATCTAGCACAAATCTGCTCAATATCTATCTCAAATTTGTACTAAACATTGTTCTTCGATATAGCATAAATATCTATCTCAAATATGCTCAATATCTATCTCAAATATGCACTAAAAACTATACTTCGATCTAACATAAATCTTTATCTTTGGTCTAGTACAAATATGCCCTAAAATCTACACCAAACTCTGTCCTCAAGCCTTAACACAAAGCTTGATCCAATCATAAAACAACTCTAATAGATCTTCCCCAAACCTTAACTCAAGGTTTTAACTTCTTACCTTCCTTAATTCATCAAGGTAAGAGATAAGCTCACCCTCAAGATCAACTTATCCTTCCTCTACTATTTTATCTTCAAGATCATATTCATTCGTTTCTGACTCTTTTCCACTAGAAGCACTTCTTTATTCTTCTATTGCCATAAGTAGAATTTCTTATTTTGTTCCTTCAAGAGTATCTTCATATTTATCATCACTAAAACTGAATCCATTCCTTGTACAACTATCTTTAAGATGACCAAAGTTACCACATCTAAAACACTTGATAATTATTGATGCCCTCTTTCTAACATCATCCTTTTCTTCTGCCAAAAATAGAATTTATTCTTCTTCATTGTCTAAAGACCTTCCATCACTATCACTTGAACTCTTACCTACATTATTTGAATAAAAACTCATCTTATACCTTTGGAAGAACTTATTTCCTTGCTTTCTTTGACCATCCCTACTTTTCTTTTGATACTTGTGTTTTCCTGTTTCCCTATTCTTATGATCATGTTTCTCATCACCATTGCTATTTTTAGATTCTGGACAATCAGTTGCATAGTGACCATATTTTCCACATTTAAAATACTTAACTATTTTCATACCTTTATACTTTCTTGAGTCCTTGTTCCTTCTACCATAATTTTCTTATTCTTCACTGGATACCTCATTGCTTAAATTTGACTTCTTACCCTTTGAATTCTTTGTAAATTTTAAGGCTACTTATTTATTGGGAATAGGTTCCTCTTTTTTCTCATCTCAAAGGCTATGAGAATTCCATGTAACTCATCCCTTGTCAAAAATTTAATATCTTCTGACTCTTCTATGGCTGAAATATTTTCACTATACCTCTTAGGAAGTGACCTTAAAATCTTGTGACAAACATCTGTTTCTTCAAATTTAAAACCAAGTCCTTGCATGGAGTTAACAACCTCATCCACATGAAGTAGGTATGCAATAATGTTTTCCCCATACTTCATCTTTAGGTCTTCAAAATGTTTTCTTGTGATTTAGTAATTTTGCCATCTTAACATTTGTGTCTCCATATATACCTTTCAGCTTATCCCAAATCTCTTTTGTTGATGTGCAACACATAAATTTTATAAACTCTATTTCATGTAAACCTTTTAAAATTCCATTCATTGCATTTGAATTATTTAGTTGTAGGAGCTTACCATCTTTATCTGTAGGTGGAGTAGTTGGCGGTATGTATCCATCCTCAATTGCTTGCCATATTTCATTCCCTAGTTCCATTAGGTGAATCTTCATTCTCACACTCCAAAGTGCATAATTGTTCCCATCAAACAATGGTATTGTATTCCCTGAAGATCCATTCTAAGAATCCATCTGTGTTCCTATGAGTTTTTCCTTCAAGCTATTAAACTCTTTCGAAGGAACCCGCTCTGATACCAATTGAAGAACACAAGCTTATATTGAGAGGGGGTGAACAGTATAAGACCAATTTTTACTTTTCTTTCCCAAATAATATTATGCAATATATCAATGGTAATATCAACAACAGTAATAAAAGCAATGCATAAATCACCACACACAATAGAGACACCAATTTAACATGGTTCACCCAATGTGGGCTACTCCACGGAGAAAATATTTCACTATAATTTTCTCAACAAATATCTTGGGAATCCTTCCCTATTATAACATTTATGGAACTCTGTCTAAAGGAGACACCATTCCCCTAATCAAGTTTACGGATCTCTATCCATAGGAGAACTCCTTCTCCTTTGCTTTGGCTGGTGATCCTCTAGAATACTATTGCCTCCACTACACTGGCTTGTGGATCTCTCTCCACTGAAGACCTTTGTCTTCACTCAGAAGACCTATCCTCACTGCCTAGTCTTATGGAACTCTATCCACTGGAGACTACTATCCTCTACTCTATCACCTCCAAAGCTTGCTCTCAGCTCTATCTCAAATTTGCACTAAACACTATCCTTTGGTCTAGCACAAATCTGCTCAATCTCTATCTCAAATATACACTAAACATTGTCCTTCAATCTAGCACAAATTTGCTCAATATCTATCTCAAATCTGCACTAAAAACTATCCTTCAGTCTAGCACAAATATCTATCTCAAATATGCACTAAAAACTATCCTTCGGTCTAGCACAAATCTGCTCAATCTCTATCTCAAATCTGCACTAAACACTATCCTTCGATCTAGCACAAATCTTCATCTCTAGTCTAGTACACATTTGTCCTAAAATCTCCACCAAACTTTATCCTAAAATTTGTCCTCAAGCCTTAACACAAATCTTGATCCAATCACAAAATAACTCTGATAGATCTTCCCCAAACCTTAAATCAAGTTTTGAACAAATCTGTCAATCAACTTTATTCTCAAGAACTTTCTCAAATCTGCTCAACAAGTCTTCACAAAGACTTACCTCAAATCTTTCCAACAAGTCCTCCCTAGAACTTGTCCAATCTTCTCAACAAGTCTTCACCAAGACTTGTCTCAATCCTGCTTGTAAGCTTCCACAAAATCTCACACAAATCTATCCTTAAGATTTCACAAAATCTTACTCAATTATGTCCTTAAGCTTTCACAAAAGCTTACTCAATTTTATCCTTAAGTCCCCTCTAGGACTTACTCAAATCTACTCACAAGCTTTCACCAAAGCTTATTCAAATCAATTGCAAAACTTGCATATAAAAACTCAACTCAATCTCTCATAGAAAACCTCTTCAATCACACAAACAAGTTTCACTCAAAATCTTGTTTGACTTACAAAAACATATAGAGAATGGTTAGAGACTCAATATGTTTCACACTCACAAAACACTCAATCACTTTCAAACTCTCTCTCAAATCAGTTTAGAATAAAGAACAATTTGTTTCACAGAACTTGAACTATCACTCCAACATTTTTAATCAATAATTCTCAATCAAATTTGCTCAACCAATCACTCAATGAAACACAACTTGCTTACAAACCCTAAACAAGTGTTTCACAATGCTTCCAAAAACTCTCACTATGGAACTCAAACTTTGACTCAAGATGATTTCAAATTCACATAACAATGATACTCATGATCTTTTCACAAACCCTAATCATGCACATGAAATCTTACTCAAATATTTCCAATAATACTTATCAAACAATCTCACATAACAATGATACTCATATTCTTTCACAAATCCTAGTTCAAGATAGTTCTCAATTTCACACTCAATTGTTCTCACAAACATTCACCAATCATGTATATGAAAACTCACTCAATAATGCTTATAAAACAAACCTTTTCACTCCAACTTTGCATTTCACAACATCCAACCCAACAATATTTCACTCACAAGAAAGATGTGCCCATACCTTTTGTTTTGATGAAGATTTGATCTCAAAACCTATCTCAATCACAATCAATCTCTTTTGCCAATCTCAAAGGTTAGATAGAAAAAATCCTTCTCAAAATTTTCACTCAATTAATCCCCTCAAAATTAATTCACCATTACAAAAATTAGCAAGACTCAAATACACCTTATTATCTCCAAACTTATCAAAATATTTCTCAACACATAAAAGTCAATTTTCTTTATCAACTCCAAATCAATCAATGTATAGAAGACCAAGTTCCTTTATAATCTCTCAAAATAATATTCAAAAATTAATCCCTTAATTAAACCTTATTACTCCAACCTTTATTTAATTTCTCATAGCACAAAATAATATAAACTATTAAACACCTTATGACTCCCTACTTCCCAAGGCACTATATAAACTTACGTGACCTCAATGCACTCCCCAACCTTGGTGCTATTAATAAATTTAAATAAAAACTTTAGTGCATACCTTATACACCTTGCCCACGTGCAAAATGGTAGCACACACCTTGCGCCTTGAACCCACGACCTCATTGCTATCATTGCGCTCTAGCAGCCATTAGGCCACATGCCCACACAAGTCTAAAACCACAGGCGCTTCCCTATGTTACTTTCAAAAAATTTGGCGATCAAAAAAACACAACATACCTCCTCAAAAATTGACTGCACGGGGATTTAAAACCCCAACCTCTTGCCATGCAAATGCCTTAACTCTGCCTTAGTTACCAACTATGCTAACTAGCATTTTGGTTACGCTTGGGTTGCACCTCATGCACTTAAACCGTCGCTTGCCCTCCAAAGGTTTTAATCACGCGAATTTTCTTCTATCTCACAACAAAGTAGCACACATTTTTATTAGCCTTTGGATACACGAATATGCATGGATGTCTTTTAATTAAAACTTTTACCCCTTTATATATGCTTTGGCTTATGCGCTTTCGACGTCGATGATTTATTTCAAATTTAAAAATTTGATTTAATAAATTATTTTATGACCTTTAAATTTGGTGCCCAATATTTATTTAAATTTAAATTTTAACCTTTAGGTTAAAATATTTAAATTTAAATAAATTAAATTAAATATTTTGCAACCTGCTCAATGGGTCTTTCGAGGAATAAATTATTTTTAATTACTCCTTGGACCTGTTCTCTTCACCTCAACCTGCAACCTGGAATATTATAATATTATATTTGCCTTTTAAATCTGCTTCACCCTCCTTGGGACTTCCTTTTAAAACTGCTTCTCCTTCCTTGGGTCTTCAACCTTTTAGGCCACTTTAGGCATATAATATTAAAAATAAATATTATATCCTATTCCTTTAAACCTTTCCTTGCCTTTTGGAAAAACCTCCTGATGACCTTGATGATGACTAAACTGAAACAACAAACTCTTGACAACTCTTGACATCAATGACAACAAAACTTGCTCATATTTCCAACACACTGTACCTCCTAAAACCTAATATTTCATCGAAATAAGTGTTTACTTAAATATTTATTTTAGGCTTGTTCTTAGAATAAAATGGTGATATTTATAAAAAAAAATTAATATTAATATTGTTAGGTATTGTATATTTTGTATTGATTGTAGAAAGGGGTTTTGAAAGGATCCCCAAACCTTTTACAATAAAGGCACATCATAAGAGACCATCTACCATAGACAAACAATGAACAACTAAAACAAGAAGATATCCTCCAAAGGACCAACAACAAACAAAAAATAGAGATAATTTAAAAAAAGGAGTTTTCTCATATAAATAGGGAAATAATGCTCAGAACATCATGGGAAGCATATTAGGATATGATATCTACCCACTCAAAGGGGACCCACCCACGAATTTAAAATTCTTTGTTTGAAAGATTAAAATAGAGAAATAGAGGTTCTCGCTCATGAAATCAAATTTGAAATAAATTTTCCTACCCAAGAGAAACTTCATGATCATGGAGGCCCCTTAGAGTAGTAAACAACTACTAGACATGAGGCCATCCACTCCCAAGAAACCTAGAAATAATGTTGGCTCAGAAGAAGTTCACTTGAAAAACAATGGAGCAAAAGTGTCATGACCGTCCTTGATGTACTTTTTTGGCACAAAGAAACAATGTATTAATCTATGATACTTTAATACCTAACTTTAGCAATTAAACCAACTATGTGATGTTTAGTTTATGTGGAAGAGCATGATGCTATTGACATATTACCAATATGTGTAGGATCAGGTACACTTGTAGGTGGAAGAAGCATAATTATCCACCAGAAGCAGGGGTACTTGTAGTTGGGGAAATGATGATTAAGGGAACTCGGGGGTAACATTGATAGATACCTTCATATAGGCATGCATTCGGTTAGGGATAATCATCAAAATCTAGCCACCTTTAGCCCTAGATTGATAACCTAACAGCTATCATAAATTCTCGGGGCTGAGACAGGTGACTAGGTTGATGTAAATATTTCATCTATATATATTGCATATGTTTGAATTACCTTTTACTTCATCACTATCTACATTGACGATTTGGGGAATGAAAACATGCATAATTTGGTTGCCTCTAAAAAAATCCTTGTTTGCTTAAAACCTTTTACTCTAATTTTTTTATAAATAAATAATAGTATTTTATTTTAAAATGATAATGGAGTTTCATTTTATAATTAATGAGAGTTTTATTTTAAAATGATAGTAGAGTTTCATTTTTATAAATAATGGAAATTTTAATTTAAAATGATAATGGAGTTTCATTTTATAAATAAACAACTATTTTGGTTTTATATAGCAAATCAATTTCATTTATAAAATAATAAATGCAATATTTTAAATGATAGTGAAACCTCATTTGAAAATTATAGATAAATTAAATCTATGATAAAGAGAGTTGCTTATAGTAAATAAATAAAATTTATTCTATTCTTTGGAATAAAAGTCAGAGTCTGCCTCTTGTATTAAAAGGTAGTTTATTCAAATAGATAAGGCAATGAAGAGCTCCTCACTTTCAGCCTTTAAGGAAGAATTTTGAGAATGGGAAAGAACAATTTAAAATTTTAAAATATCATCTACTATCTTTTAAGGTAAATGGGAAGCAATGTTTGAGGCAGTGGTGTGATAGAGAAGATAAGGGCAAGGAGGAATATGATGAAGGGACGACATCATGGGAAAGAATTAGTAGAAGAGAAAAGAAGAACCAGAAGATGATATGGTAGAGAAGGAAGGGGATCGACCAAAAGTGAGGGCGAACAAAGAAACGAAGGGCTTCCAAAGTGAAACAACATCTTCGAAAGTGAACTGAGATCATGTTTGGAATAACTAGGTTGGTTGAGCTTTCATGCTAAGATGCTTTTTATAAATGTATGAGCTTCTTGGAAAATGATATCTTCATCTCCATTCGGGTGGTTGTTCTCATATATTGCTAATTTCACTGTGTTATTGTGATCCTTTTTGGATTGTGAAACCATCATCCTCCACCAAAGACCCTAGAACCCTTGGGATAGATGTCCTCTCCTTTATATCTGATTGACAGTGGTGTGATAGTAGTAGACTTGTTGATTTTACATCTAAACCCTAGTGTTGTTGCTGCTATTGTGTGGCCAGGACATTTTGCCCTATGGGCTTATCCTCCATTAGGTGCCCTCCCTTGAGTGATGAAAGCGTAAGTTATTCCTTTGTTGGCTTAACCTATTTTGGTAGAGGTTTAATGGTAGAGTGTAATATGGGCATCAACACTAGTTTCCCTTCGAAATGACTTTGTATTCCATGTAGTGGGAGTGGTAATAACTACATTATATCCCTACGACCTTTAATTTGGAAACAAACCTCTTAAGTGTCACATCTTGCTAGTCGCATCATAGTGGTGTTTATGAACCAACATAGTGGTGGGAACCACCATGGACAATCTTGAGTTACGTCTTAGGAGATGTCTATGTGTTTTTCTTCGGCCATTCAACTAACTATACTAGTTTACCATGAATTCATTTTGGTTTAATAAGCTTTGGGAAGGGTTGACCATTATAAGCTAACAATGGTTCATTTTGGCTTTGACTAGAAATAAATGGTGCTTTGTTTTAATTTATGAGTTAAATAAGTTGTGAATTAAATGTTTGGGTCTTTAATATTTTAAACAAGAGAACTGAGATCATGTTTGGAATAACTAGGTTGGTTGATATTTCATGCTAAGATGATTTTTATAAATGTATGAGCTTCTTGGGAAATGATATCTTCATCTCCATTTGGGTGGTTGTTTTCATATATTGCTAATTTCATTGTGTTATTGTGATCCTTGTTGGATTGTGAAACCATCGTCCTCCACCAAAGACCCTAGAACCCTTGGGATAGATGTCCTCTCCTTTATATCTGATCGACGATGGTGTGATAGGAGTAGACTTGTTGATTTTACATCTAAACCCTAGTGTTGTTGCCGCTACTATGTGGCCAAGACATTTTGCCCTACGGGCTTGTCCTCCATTAGGTGCCCTCCCTTGAGCAATGAAAGCATAAGTTATTCCTTTGTCGGCTTAACCTCTTTTGCTAGAGGTTTATGGTAGAGGTTTAATGGTAAAGTTTAATGGTAGAGTGTAATATGGGCATCAACACTAGTTTCCCTTCGAAATGAATTTGTATTACATGTAGTGGGAGTGATAAGAACTACATTATATCACTACGACCTTTAATTTGGAAATAAACCTCTTGAGTGTCACCTCTTGCTAGTCGCATCGTAGTGGTGTTGATGAACCAACATAGCGGTGGGAACCACCATGGACAATCCTAAGTTACATATTAGGAGATGTCTATGTGTTTTTCTTCGGAAATTCGACTAACTATGCTAGTTTACCATGAATTCATTTTTTTTTAGTAAGCTTTGGGAAGGGTTGACCATTATAAGCTAACAATGGTTCATTTTGGCTTTGACCAGAAATAAATGGTGCTTTGTTTTAATTTATGAGTTAAATAATTTAGTCTTTAATATTTATGATACATCGTAACCTTGGAATACCACCCTAGTTATATTATTGATGCTTTTAGCAAGATAACTTTGTATTGTGGCTTGGATTAGTGATACAATTTAAGGTGAAGCTATAACCTAATATTTTCTTGGTTGTAACTAGGTTAAAAATAACACCTAAGGTTAGAAAAGAGATGCCTACACCTAGATATACTCAGAAAAATAATGTTGAAGAAGAAATCTGAGATGAGAGTCGAAAAAACCCTGACAAAGAGGTAGAAGACCTCACTACTATGATTATTTCTATGCAAGATCATATAAGACAAGTGTTGGAAATAGTTACAAATTAGAAATAATAAGCTAGAGGCTCAAAGGTTGGCCAAGTTGATGGGCTAACTACAGAGCAGTTGCAAGCTAGAGCCCTTCTAGAAAAGGAAATGACTAGGGATCTAAAAAACATTTGTATCTCCAAGTTTGGTGGATAAGGTGAAGGGGATGCATCTGAAGCATGGTTGAGAGAATTAAGAGGTTTACTTCACAGTAAAAGGCTATTCCCTAGGAACCTGAATGGTTTAATCTATGATCAAATTAGAGGGGGCTAATCTAGATTGGTGGGAAACCCACTATAAGAGGACTAAGGTAGAACCTATTGACATTCCATGGAAATAATTCATGGTTTTCGTCAAGAAAATGTTCTTAAGAAAGAATTTCTATGTGCTAAAATTTGAAGAATTTGCTAGCCCATGACAAGGAACCAATATAGTAGAAACATGCTATAAGAAGCTGGTACAATTACTTAAATATGTATCTACCTATGATGAGAAAATGAGGGTTCATAAGTTTATCCATGGGTTGGAATCTAGAGTAAAGCATGATGTAAACATGCATGAGCCTAAATCATTGTAAAATGCGTATGACTTGGCAAATAAAGTAGAGTTGCACTTCCAATTTAACTATGCCACCCTATCCGAGCAAGATCAACAAGTATTAAAGAAGAGGAATAGTCAAGGATTCTTGAAATGAGAAGATGAAGAGGATTGAAAGACCAAGAACCCTCAAAATTTTGAGAAGAGAAATTATGGGAAAAAGGAAAAGTTCAAGAAAAAATTCCAAAATAAAACCAACAATAATCCTAGCAATGCAAAACCTCACCTTCAAAAACTGCAAACTTCAGCTCTAGCAATTAAAGTAGAGGAGAAAAAATCGAAAAAAGAGGCAAGGACCCAAGGATTGGTGTTACCATTGCAATGGGTCTCAATTTTCTAATCAGTGTCCACATCGACTAGGGCCTAGCACATATAATGCTAAAGGAAAGGAACCTGAGCATCGACACCACAACCAGGAAATAGAAGCTAGAGGGGTAAGCCACCCTGTTACTTGTGTAAGGTAAGATTTTTAATAAGCAAGAAATTATTTTGATAGATAGTGGGGCCACTGACAATCTTATTTCTATTAGTATAGCAAGGACTATGTTGAAAAGGCTAAGATATTTGGCCCAAATATGGAATATTAAGTATGGTTTTGGGTAAACCTAATCAGTAAACTAGTGATACAATGGCAGAAATTGCTTTAACTAGTGGAACCATGGAATTTTACTTATATGTAGCTCCACTTCATGCCTTTAATGTGATCCTAGGAATGGATTGGTTATAGTCCCATAAAGCCTTAATCAATTTCCAATATCGATGGATCAAGTATTCATAGAAATATGGGGAGAGACTAAGAATTCATAGCGATTAAGGGGTGTTCAAGCCCTAGATGTTGTCAACTATGCAATAGAAGAAAGACCTCAAGAGAGGAGGTATAGTGTATGTTGTAAAACTTAATGAAGTAGGTGATGATAAAAATGGAGAAGTGCTAGGAAAGCACCCAATTTTACATGATTTTAAGGATGTATTTCTATAGGAATTACTTAGACCCCCTCCTATACGAGAATTTTATTTCACAATCGATATTATACCAAGTTCTAAACTTATTCATATATCTCCATATAGGATGAATCCTATCGAGAGGCAAGAACTAAAGGTTCAACTATAAGGGCTATTAGCAAAGGGTTTGATAAAACCAAGTGTGTCACCTTGGGGTGTGCTAGTTTTATTTCTGAAAAAGAAAGATGGTTCACTAATATTGTGTATTGACTAAAACATGCTAAATAAGGCTACAATCAAGAACCAATATCCCCTACCTAGGATTGAATATTTATTCTGTGTTTACTAAGACTAATCTAAGATCAGGGTATCACTAGTTAAGAATGTGTGATAAGGACACTCACAAAACACCATTTAAGACTAGGTATGGGCATTATGAGTTTACAGTCCTACCCTTTGGGTTGACTAATGCCCTAGTTACATTAATGAACCTAATGAATAGTGTGTTCAAAAGACACCTAGATCAGTTTTTCCTTGTATATCTAGATGATATTTGAAAGCACGAGGATACGAAAGCAAAATAGAAAGGGAAATGCAACGCTAAGTCCTACGAATGAAAAAGAATGAAAAGAAGGAAAACCAACAAACTAAAATGAGATTAAAAGCAAGTGTAAAAATGTGGCCCTTTATTTTATTAATTTGCTCCAAATCGGGTTACAATACGTCTCCTCCCTTTTTAGGGGCTAGGAGCGTCGAACATATTTTGATTACACCATGAATGATATATTCCCCTTTGAGATCTTTCGCATGCCCACATTGAAAATGGGTGGACCAAATATCACCGTCGCTTGTGTGAATATGTCTATGGTTCCTTGCTTCCCATCTAGTGTCGATATCCTATGTTCAGAGAAATAGTAAACGGTTAGTAGCACCTACGTATGGAGAGAAACATGCGATCCCCAAGGCCTGCGATCAGTGCATGCATAAAAATGATTAAAATGATAACTAAAACATATCAGAATGAGCTAAAAATTTAATAGAAGTAATAAAACATTACCAGGAAGCCACTACAAAAGGAACAGTCTAGAAATCTTGCACAGATTTCTAATCGCTCCGAGGTGGGACGATTAGGACTATCATAAGCTGTCCGAAATCCACCTCCAAAATTTCTAGTCTAGAAGCATCCAAAATGCCTGCAAAGTTGGGGTTAGACAAAACGGGGCATTTTGGGAAGACCCAGAAGGTTAGATTTTGTGAATTCAGCCTTGATTGCCCTATATCCGATGACGCTCCTTGTATGTTAGCGAAAGCGAGAAATGATAAAATCACAACCAAAACTTATCAGAATCACATGAAATTTAAATGATAGCATATGTAAGTGACCTAGAATCAAATGCAAAAGAAAAATTAAAGAAATCTACCACAAATTTCTAATCGCTCCGGGGTGGGGTGATTAGAACTGCAGCAGTGCGGGGGGCACCCGAGGGCAGGACGCCCGTCGTTTGGGACTCGGTTTTGGCACCAATCCACTTGGGATGGGTCCAAAACCTCTTATGGGGTTGTGTCAAAAAAATTTGTGGGCTATTGTGGCCAAATGTTCAGGTTTGGGTCCGGATTGCGCTTCTAATAATCACCCCATAACCTCCCTTTCAAAAAAGATATCAAGGATGTAAAATCACAAACGATGTGTGAGAATGTAATTCGGAAGCACTTCGTTGCTCCAAATTCTCCTCCTCTTCCCTATTTTGGGGTGAGAAGACTCACCAATTTATAGACCTAGGATCTCTCTCTTTGAATGTGCATGCGAGGGCACCACTTGACTTGCTTGTCCTATTTTGGGATAAAATATTATTCCCTGATTTAGAGTCTCTTTGCACGAGGCCTCCATAATCAAGGTATGCATGACTAAAGTCTCTCTCTCTGATTTGAAGTCGTTCCTTGCAATTGCATGCCCTGAAGGTGCAGTTAAGTGGTGGACCTATCAAGGTTTGACTTTTTGCCAGTCAAACCTGCTATTCACCCCACCCTGGGATGAATACTGTTAATCATCCCGAGGTGAGATGAATACCAGTTTGTAATCATCTCGGGGTGGGACGAGTAGGGAGCAAGGTGCTAAAAAGGTGCCAAATTGACCTCTGACCTTCCAAACTATTGTGGGAGTGGTTAGGACCACTGTTTAACCTCTGGGGGCTGCCATAGGGGCTATGTATGTCAATTTGATCAGTGCTTGTCGTCACATAATCATATTGGTGATGTTTTGGTGTCTACAGATGCCCCTTTTTGGGATACGCTATGCATGGCACAGTGTTGAGCAAAAAAAAGATAACTAAAGCACTAATGATTAGGGTTTCTTAGTAACCTAACCAACTCTTGATGCACCAAGTATGGAAATGGCACGCATTCTTGAATCCTTGCTTCTGACGAGCTAAGGAGATTAATTCAAGTGTTAACCTTTTTTGATGAGGTGTTACTTGATCTTGGACATTATTCAGTCATGAATAGGCAAAGGGCGCAACCTTTTGTCTGTGGGAACCTTGAGTTCATGATTCTAGAATGCCAAGTGTTTTATTAGCTTGTGATTATTGCTTGTTTGCTACCCCAAGTAGGGGTGTGATTGTCTTTGTCAATGATCCTTTGAATGCATGCCATTTCTTTGATTGGGTGTGTTTTTGTTGATTGGTGACTAAGTGTGACTATCCCCTCAAGTGATGAATCAATAAGGGAATGACCGAAATGAGAAAATCGATGAGTCACTTGACCCAAGATGACTTATGTAAGGGTGCCTTTAGTTGTTTTCTGTTGAATGCTTATGCAGTTTCTGAACATTCTGACATATTTTTGGTGGGTTTGAACCCTTTTTGTGACACATTTTGGAGCTGAAATTGTCAAAACTTTGTCCTCCCATGGAGCAGTACTGCTATGGTAGCCTTATTAGTGAGTAGGATAATGAAAATTTGTGACCCCAACTTCTGTGTTGTATGCCAATAATGTTAGGCGCAAAGGTTCCTTCCTTTGGCAATGTTATTGCTATTTTTGGGGGGGTTGTGACCCTTTTTGTGACACATTTTGGAGCTAAAATTGTCAAAGATCCGTCCTCTCATGGAGTGGTCTGGCTATGGTAGCCTTCTTAAGGAGTAGGATAGTGACTATTTTTTACCCCAATGTATTTTTTGTATGCTAATAATGTCAGGCGCAAAGGCGCCTACGTTTGGTAATGTTATTGCTATTTTTGGGGGGGTTGTGACCCTTTTTGTGACGCATTTTGGAGTTGAAATTGTCAAAGATATATCCTCCCGTGGAGTGGTCTGACTATGGTAGCCTTATTATGGATTAGGATAGTGACAAGTTGTTACCCCAACATCTATTTTGTATGCCAAGAATGTCAGGCACAAAGGCGCCTTCGTTTGGCAATGTTATTGTTATTTTTGGGTGGGTTGTGACCCTTTTTGTGATGTCGTTTAGGGATGAAATTCTTGAAAATCCGTCCTCTCGTGGAGCGGTCCGACTATGGTAACCTTATTGGGGAGTATGATAGTGAATATTTGTGACCCCAACATTGGTTTTGTGTGCCAAGAATCACAGGCACAACGACCCCTTTGATCGGCCAATTTATTGCTATTTTTGAATTTCTTGCTCTGTAATCGTCTCTGGGTGGGACGATTACCAGTTTAGTCATCGTCCCAGGGTGGGATGAGCACTAAATAGAGCGCTCATCCTAGGGGGGAACTATTATAGGCCTAAATGCCTATTTAATGGCCAAAACTAGGTTTTGGGCTCATTTGCACTTGTTTTTCTTGGCGTTTGGGAGCTGTGAGGAGGAGGAGGTCGAGTTCGCATAGCAGAGCACTGTCGAATTTATTAGACACCATGAGTTCATGGACTAGATCATCAAGTGGTGGAGCTAAAGAGATATCGGTAAGTGATCCTCTGTATTTTGTGTGGTTTGTGTTACAGTTTAAAACCACAATTCTTTTTTTTTCTTTTGTATTTGTTTTTTGATTTAAAAATGAAAACCCTAGTTAAGTGTTTGTTATGTGTGTGAATTTGTTTTTTGTAGTGTTTTGTTAGAACTATGATCGAAACCTTAGTTAAAACCGTGTTTTTGTGTAAGCTAAAAAAAGAAAACCCTAGTCTAAACTAAGATTGAAAACTTAGCATAAAAAAATGTGTTTATGTTGTTTTCTATTGTTTATCAGTTTTAAACGAATGTTAAACCCTAGGAACTGAAAACTTTTATTGTGTGTTGTATTTGTTAGTTTGACAGTAAAATGAAAACCCTAGGTTAAATTTTTATTTTTGTTTAACTAGAGTTAGAAACCCTAGTTGTTATTTTGTTTGTTGTTGTTCATCAGTTTAGACTAAGGTCAAACCCTAGGTTAACTGTTTAATTTTGTTTTTTGTTTTTTTGTTAGTTTAGACTAGGATGAAAACCCTAGGTTAATTGTTTGTTGTATTTTGTTGTTTTTTTGTTAGTTTAGACTAGGATGAAAACCCTAGGTTAACTGTTTTTTGTATTTTGTTTTTTTTTTTGTCAGTTTAGACTAGGATGAAAACCCTAGGTTAACTATTTTTTGTAGTTTATTTTTTTTTTGTTTTCAGTTTAGACTAGGATGAAAACCCTAGGTTAACTGTTTTTTGTATTTTGTTTTTTTTTTGTCAGTTTAGACTAGGATGAAAACCCTAGGTTAACTATTTTTTGTAGTTTGTTTTTTTTTTGTCAGTTTAGACTAGGATGAAAACCCTAGGTTAACTATTTTTTGTAGTTTGTTTTTTTTTGTTTTTCAGTTTAGACTAGGATGAAAACCCTAGGTTAACTGTTTTTTATATTTTATTTTTTTTGTTGTCAGTTTAGACTAGGATGAAAACCCTAGGTTAACTGTTTTTTGTAGTTTATTTTTTTTTGTTTTCAGTTTAAACTAGGATGAAAACCCTAGGTTAATTGTTTTTTGTATTTTGTTTTTTTGCTGTCAGTTTAGACTAGGATGAAAACCCTAGGTTAATTGTTTTTTGTAGTTTGTTTTTTTTTGTCAGTTTAGACTAGGATGAAAACCCTAGGTTAACTATTTTTTGTAGTTTGTTTTTTTTTGTCAGTTTAGACTAGGATGAAAACCCTAGGTTAACTGTTTTTTGTAGTTTATTTTTTTTTGTTTTCAGTTTAGACTAGGATGAAAACCCTAGGTTAACTATTTTTTGTAGTTTATTTTTTTTTGTTTTTTAGAATTAGACTAGGATGAAAACCCTAGGTTAACTATTTTTTGTAGTTTGTTTTTTTTTGTTTTCAGTTTAGACTAGGAGGAAAACCCTAGGTTAACTATTTTTTGTAGTTGATTTTTTTTTGTTTTCAGTTTAGACTAGGATGAAAACCCTAGGTTGACTGTTTTTTGTATTTTGTTTTTTTGTTGTCAGTTTAGACTAGGATGAAAACCCTAGGTTAACTATTTTTTGTAGTTTGTTTTTTTTTTTGTTTTCAGTTTAGACTAGGATGAAAACCCTAGGTTAACTATTTTTTGTAGTTTGTTTTTTTTGTTTTTGTAGTTATTTATCAGTTTGATTTTTAGAGTTAAAAAAAACCCTAGGAACTGACAAATGTGTTTGTGAATTTTTTTGTTTGTCAGTTATTTATCAGTTTGAACTTAGAGTTAAAAACCCTAGGAACTGACAAAGTGTTATGTGAATTTTTTGGTTGTTTTTATTTATCAATTTGAACTAGAGTTAAAAACCCTAGGTACTGACAAATTTGTTTTTGAATGTTATGTCGTTTTGTTGTTATTTATCAGTTTGATTTTAGAGTTAAAAACCCTAGGAACTAACAAATGTGTTTGTGAATTTTTTTTGTTGTTTTTATTTATCAGTTTGATACTAGAGTTAAAAACCCTAGGAACTAACAAATTTGTTTTTGAATGTTTTGTTGTTTTGTTGTTATTTATTAGTTTGATTTTAGAGTTAAAAACCCTAGGAACTGACAAATGTGTTTGTGAATTTTTTTGTTGTTTTTATTTATCAGTATGATACTAAAGTTAAAAACCCTAGGAACTAACAAATTTTTTTTTGAATGTTTTGTTGTTTTTTGTTTACACTAGAGTTAAAAACCCTAGGTTGAAATGTTTTTGATGTGGTTGTTTTTTGTATGCAAAATAAGGTTAAAAACCCTAGAGTGTAATTTTGTAATTTGTTTTGTTGTACAGTGTTGTTACTGTTGTTGTATAGTTTTTTTTTAAATGTATTTATCTGTACAATTTGTATACATTGTTGTATATTGTTTTAGTGTTGTACAATTTTATTTGTTTTATCCTGTTTTAATGTTTTTGTTTTGTTTTCTTTTGTAGGTTGTGAAGAGTCGATACCGTGTGCCAACGGTGTTCTTTGAAGCACGGGAGGTGCTGACTGTGGCTGACTGGGCATGGCTTGATGCCCTTGGGATTAAGTAGGTGACTCGACTAGAGCCTATGGTGGGGGATCGGTCCTATCTGATGGCCCTAATAAACTTGTGGGATCCTCGGACTAATACCTTTCATCTCCCATAGGGGAGATGACAGTGATGCTAGAGGATGTCTATCAGATTTTGTGGATTCTGATAGATGGGCTACCGATTCACACTACGCCACGTGATCAACAGATGGATGTGCTGACATGGTGTTTCGAGCATGGGGCAGAGATGGGGGTGGATAGTCTAGTGGAGAGGGCAGAGGAGGATTGCTTGATTTGTGGCATCTTGGTGCGATGGTGGCTAGAGAGGGGCGTGTTGGGGGTGAGGCATGCATTACTGATGACCCTCATCTCCAACATGCTGCTGCCTAACTCCTTAGGCATGAGGTTCTCGTGGAACCTGTTGGAGGTAGTGTTCAGATTGGTCGAGTGTTCGACGGAGGCACCCTTGATTATGAGGTGGGGACAGACGCTTCTAGCACAGCTTTATGATGAGTTGTACGAGGTTCACTTCCAGAGGTAGAAGGGGATTGGGTGCAGCTACCTGTTGTAGTGCTGGGGGTGGCAGCACATAGTTGTGGAGTGGTCACAGGGTTTGCCTTGGACTACGTAGATAGAGATGGTGGATAGAGAGATAGGATATGCAGCTCTATGGTGGCGGTCTGAGGAGCAAGGGCTGAGTCAACAATGGTTAGGTGTCATAGGGCACTATGCCGATGCCTTTTCTCGAATTGCTCTAGGGGAGGTGTTCTAGCACCCATACTGGGACTGTCTAGCCTGGCCTAAAGCTGGAGAGTGGCTTCAGTGGGTGCACAGGGGGAGATGGCTAATTGGGCAGCATAGGACCGAGTAGGAGTACTTCTCATACATTTGAGTGACGCGATAGTTTGGGGTGTGCCAGGGCTTGCCTGGTGAGTGGCTTGGCTGATCATTGAGCCACTTGGGGAGGAGTCAAATGTAGTGATCGATGTCCCTGATGTGGACAACTTTAAGGTGACTGCTGAGTATGACCAGTGGTGGATGCTACGATAATGGTGGGGTGAGGAGCCTCTAGGTGGTCTGGAGGTGGCAGCAGTAGGTGGTGAGGGTGCAAAGGCATCAAGAGAGGGTTGGGGGGTTTTGCTCGAGGATGCGGACATGGTGGAGGTTGACAGCTTTGGGGGGGATGATTTTGGGATTTCGGAGTAGTCGGACATGCAGGACGTCCCAAAGTAGTGGGTGTCGGAGCAGCCCGCTATCTTGGATATGCCGATGCCTCAGGTATTCCCAGAGGGTGTGGAAGCGAGGCATTGTGCTGAGATAGCGCAAATGGAGGATCTACTTTAGAGACGGGATGAGGAGCTTGGGGATGCTCTACAAGAGAGGGATCTCCTATGGACTTAGTTGGTAGAGTGAGAGAATGCATTGGCTACGTACCACCGGCGAGATGGGAACACAGATTCTTCATGGGAGAGGGATCTCCTACGAACTTAGTTGGCACAGTGCGATGATGTAGTGGTTGCATACCATCGGTGGGAGGTATATTGGTTTCGACATCGGATGGAGTTGGAGGCAGATATTATTTGCCTTGGTGGGCGGTTACCTTAGCTCCTTGGAGGTGGATCTTCACTCTAGATGAGAGACAGTGATACTAAGCAGTCAACATCTTCTCGATGCAAGCGACTAGATGAGGGGGGTGCTAGTGGGTGTGATGTAGGGGCTAGCAGCAGCCGCCCTAAGAGGTCCCATAGGACCCACACCATGGGGGGTAGTTCTCGTCACATCGATCTTGCGTGATCATGGTGGCCGACGCCCTAGGATTGGGGGTTTTTGAGTTTTTGATGTGATTTGCAAGGTCAGAGGACCGACTTATTGTAGCCTACGGGCATTTTGATGATATATATACATGACATTCTTTTTGGTTATACACTTATCATGATTTATTTTTTCTATTTATGCACATTTATTTATGATGATGTATGCATGTGTTATTATGAATGCGATGTTTCTAATGATATGATGTATGCATATGGAATGAATGAAATGATTTGTTGGTAACTTGTCGATGGCACCATAGACTGTATAGGAGTTACTGGATTTTTGTATGATGTGATTGCTTTGTGGAATGATGTTGCATGTGATAATTTTGTTTTGGTATTTTTTCATATTTATTGATGGTGATGTAAGTAGTGAAATGTACCAGTTATTTTAAAATGTAGTTAAGGTTTTCTGAGATTTAGATGTTTTAACTAACTAGCCAAGACTGTACATTTATCTCGCAAGATTTTTGAACAAGGTATAAATCAGACTTGAGTTTGACCAAGTTATTTCACATCCTTGTGTGTTCAATTGAGTTCGTTTATGTGGTATTTGTCAGGATACCGCCAGTGCCAGATAGGCTGTCAACCAAACCTGTACTAAGGATCACCTAATTAGCTCCACTAACTTCGTTGTTTTATTTAGTAATATTAATCTACAAGACAATCTAAGGTACCATAAGCTAGCTCATCCACATGCAAACATTGGTCTGCTCACACGTAAAGTTAATGTGATAGACATATCGTCATGTGTTTAGGATACCACCATTGTCAGGTCGGCTGTACACCAAACCCATAATTAGGATCACCTAGATGGTTTTTTGAATGCTGAGAATTCTAGGGATTCAAGTTCAGGCATCTTTCGGTTGCTCAACTTGTTGTGATACTTGCTTGCAGACATAGTGATGAAAATCACTGTTTATTTTTCTCTTTTTGTTTTTCTTTTTGAGCAAGGGTTTTGAATAGTGGTGATAACCACTGTTATTTTATTTTGCTTTTTAGGTTGCAAAGTTGAGCTTCATAGGTTTTTGGCTTATGAATGGCCTTGATCCTTTTGGCCTTAGGTATGACTACCCATCCTGTTTAGGGACATGTAGTATGAATCCTTACGACTTTGGGGACCAAAGGGGATTAGGGATAGTATTATGTAAAGGCATTGATCTGTTTAGGTCTTGGGGATGACTACCCATCCTTGTCAGGGGCATGTAGTACGAATCCTTATGACTTTTGGGACCAAAGGTTTTTGGGGATATGGTTATGTACGGGCATTGATCTTTTAGGCCTTGAGGACGACTACCCATCCTTGTCAGGGGCATGTAGTACAAATCCTTATGACTTTGGGGATCAAATGTGTTTTGGGATATGATGGATAGTGGTAAAAACCACTGTTGATTATGGGGGATGGATGTGGAAGAGCTTGTCCTTTTGTCAATTCTTAGCATTCTTGAACCATTCGCATAGGGGGATGAACAGGCTAACCTTTCACCTATGGTACCCTAGACTTCTTTGTAAGTTTATCTGGCGTTCACACAACTTGAGAATTATTTTATGTGTTTTAACTTGTGTAGGGATGTTATGTAACGAGGCATGATCCAAGTAAAACTGTACCTTTATAAAATTTGTCTGACTTTGTACGACTTTTGGCTAGAAATCTAAAGACAACTGAATGACGAAAACCCTAAATATATTAGGAGACAACTGACTATGTTAAAAATGTGGATGGTGTTATTATGGATGTAGGTTTTTATAAAATGGATTAAATGTGGAAAATGATGGAAGTGCCTAGAAATTATAGTCTATGGTGTTTGTGACATGTATAACCAACAAATATGCAATGTATGGATGCGATGCCTAATGCAGTTTATTTTTTTGTGTTTTGATTTTTTTAAGAGTATGCATGGAAGTGAGATGCAACTTTTTTGTGATTTTTGATTATCTTTTGTTTTTGTTTGATTTTTGATTATTTTATTGTTTTGTTTGTTTTTGAATATTTGGTTTTGACCAAGCAATTATGGGAGCCCTTGGAGCTTTTTGTTTGACCAAAGGGTTTATGGATACCTTTGGGGCGCTTTAGGTTGACCAAGTGATGGTGGGAATCCTTGGAGCGTTTTTGGTTTGACCAAAGGGATTATTGATACCTTTGGGGCATTTTTAGGTTGACCAAGCGATTGTGAGAATCCTTGGAGCTTTTTAGGTTTGACCAAGTGATTGTAAGAATCCTTGGAGCTTTTTAGGTTTGACCAAGCGATTGTAAGAATCCTTGGAGCTTTTTGGGTTTGACCAAGCGATTGTAAGAATCCTTGGAGCTTTTTAGGTTTGACCAAGCGATTGTGAGAATCCTTGGAGCTTTTTAGGTTTGACCAAGCGATTGTAAGAATCCTTGGAGCTTTTTGGGTTTGACCAAGCGATTGTAAGAATCCTTGGAGCTTTTTAGGTTTGACCAAGCGATTGTGAGAATCCTTGGAGCTTTTTGGTTTTGACCAAGCGATTGTAAGAATCCTTGGAGCTTTTTAGGTTTGACCAAGCGATTGTGAGAATCCTTGGAGCTTTTTGATTTTGACCAAGCGATTGTAAGAATCCTTGGAGCTTTTTAGGTTTGACCAAGATATTATGAGAATCCTTGGAGCTTTTTAGGTTTGACCAAGAGATTGTAAGAATCCTTGGAGCTTTTTGGGTTTGACCAAGCGATTATAAGAATCCTTGGAGCTTTTGGGGTGGGCTACGGCTCTCTAAATATGGAATGGCCTCAAATGACTAATTTTCAAGGGTTTGAGTTCCTTGATTCCTTCAAGAGAGGCGAGACGGTATGTTTTAGGTCCTATTTTACTATCAATTACATAGGGACCTAACCAATTTGCCATGAATTTGTCCCTTATATGGGGCGATAAGTTAGAATTTTGATGGTTCTCTTTTAAGACCAAGTCACCAACCTGAAAGTCCCTCAAGTGAACTTTCATGTTGTATGCTTTCTTAAGTCACTCTTGATAGATACGTAAATGCTCGAGAGCATTGACGCATCATTCGTCGAGCAATGTAAGTTGATCTAACCGGGCCTGCCGCATAGTATCATCATCAATGAACTCTTTCATTGATATGTGTAGAGAAAGTATTTCCAACTCGAGAGGCATGACTGCCTCGGAGCCATACACCAGCGAAAATGGAGTTGCCCCAGTGGGCGTCCGAATGCTAGTGCGATGAGCCCACAGGGCAAGCAATATTTGAATGTGCCAATCCTTGTGACTATCTGTGACTATATTTTTGAGGATTGCAACTAGCATTTTGTTTGAGGCCTCTGCTTGCCCATTTGCCTATGGATAATAGGGTGTTGAAAAACTGTGCTGAATTTTGTACTTTGTTGTCAAAGCACACACATATTTATTCTTGAATGACGTCCCATTATCCAAGATGATCTTGGATGGAATACCAAAATGACATATAATGTTATGTAAAATAAACTCTGCAATGTGGGTTCCAGTCGTAGAGGTAAGCGAAATTGCTTCCACCCACTTGGTGAAGTACTCTATGGCCGTTATGACAAACGTGTGATGACCCAACGATGCAGGGGAGATATTTTCAATTAGATCTAATCCCCACTGTGAAAATGGCCAAGCCGATTGGATTGGTTGCAAGGCCTAAGAAGGTGTTGAGTGGTATTTTCAACCAATTGTGAAAGTACACTCTCCCTTAGGATTTGGGTTCCAAATCCCCTCTTGCAAAGAAGTTAAAAAACCAACTTCTCCAAGGTCTCCGCTATATTAGCATTTGCATGTGTATTAGTAATCTCAAATAAAGATATTCAATTTAAATGCTTGGAACACCTTAGTGATTGCAAGTAACTGTAAACAAGGGGCAATGTTGGTTTATTTTACCATGAAACTTTAGTGATTTTTCATTGAACCAAAATAAAGCAAATGTGAGTTGGCCCTCATATGACCACGATGTAGTGCCTTAATTCCTTTTATCTTGAGGGTTTTAAAATAGATTTTATCTTGCATTAAATCCTCAATGATGAACAGGGTCTTCAAATGTAGCTTCAAAATGTCACTTTAATTATCCTTCTTAGATGAAATCAGATTTTCATCAAGACGAATAATTTAGTGCTTTGATTGCTCCCAACATGGTAATTTGCAAAGTGCCATAAAACATGACTCCTTATTTGAAATTAGAATTTTAATGAATGGAATGTCATCATAGGCTCATGAATGAAACATGAAACTGAAAAAATGAAATTTGGACCAAAAATGGAAATTTTCTATTTTCGGATTTTTCAAAATTTGTAATAAAACAACAACTTCGATGAATTTTTAAAAATACTAAACAACTCCGAAAATGAAATTTCAAAGTGCGTATTGGAAGTATGAAGTATAGCCTACGCAATGGTGAAATTATTTTTGGATTTTGAAAATTTTTAAATGTTTATTTTAATGCCTGAAAATAAAAATAAAAACTAAAATTTTTGGAAAAATAAAATGCAGAAAATGAAAATGAAATGCAGAAAACTGAAAATAAAATGCATTCAGTATGATGCTATCCTATTTCGACAAAATCGAAGATGTGAGGTTTCCATGCATGCAACCTAACCTATTGGACTTACAAAACAAGCACAATCCGGATAAGCTAAGTATTGGTTCCTAGGGTTTTAAATGAGGTTTTTAGATTTAAACATTCGCATGAAGCAACCAAAAAATTTGCATAAACTCCATTTACAAGCCTAAAATCTGAAAAGGGGAAAAGATAAACATTTAATCTTGCATGCAGAAAATGGCTCCTCCTTTCTTGTCCATAAGATGCAACTTTATGAAATTTTATGTATTAAAAATTTGTCATTTTACAATAACAGAAATTTCTAGTTTTCCCAAACCAGTTCATGGAAGAAAATGATTCAAAGAGGTCCAGAATGTTCCTCTTGCCTTCAAATCTGCAACCCTACTAGCGACAGTTTCCAACCCCTCAAAACATCCTTGCCTAGCGTATTAAAATTTTCAGGAGGCTTTTCGTTTCATTTTCCAATGGCTGTTTGTTTCACCTTCCCTTGTGCATTCATGTGTTTTAGTTTCCAAAAAGGCTTTTAGTTTCTATTTTGTGGCCCTTCGTTTCATTCCCATGGTTTGATTTCGAAAAAAATGTTTCCTTTTCTCCACAAGGGCATGTGTCTGTTTCCTTCCATGTGTAACGACCATCTTAAATGATTTCAAATCATTAAAGATTCCTTATGTAACATTTTGTCTTATTCATTGGATTTTGTCCTTATGTCCATGTCACTATGCGGTCTTTAGTTTCACTATCCTGGTGTTCATCACTAATATGAGATGCACTGTCAACTACTCTGTTCCCTTGGAAAAAATGCAACATGTCGCAATATCGTGACACTTTTGTTTCTCTGCCTGCCTGCCCTTTTTGAGTCGCGAAAATGCAACATGTTGCGATATCATGAAACTTTTGTTTCTCTGTCTACCTGCCCTTTTTGAGTTGCAAAAAAGTAACATGTCATGATATTGCGACACTTTTTCTTTCTTGTTCTTCTTTCTTCTCTTTTGGCTACAAAAATGCAACATGTCGTGATATCGCGACAATTTTTCTCTTTTGGCTGCGAAAATGCAACATGTCATGATATCGCGACACTTTTTCTCTTTTGGCCGTGACAATGCAACATGTCACGATATCGCGAAACTTTTTCTCTTTTGGCTGTGACAATGCAACATGTCGCAATATCGCGATACTTTTTCTCTTTTGGCCACGACAATGCAACATGTCGCGATATTGCGACACTTTTTCTCTTTTGGCCACGACAATGCAACATGTCACGATATCATGACACTTTTTCCCTTTTGGCCATGACAATGCAACATGTTGCAATATCATGACACTTTTTCTCTTTTGGTCGCGACAATGCAACATGTCGCGATATCACGATACTTTTTCTCTTTTGGCCACGACAATGCAACATGTTGCGATATCACGATACTTTTTCTCTTTTGGCCACGACAATGCAACATGTCGCGATATCGTGACACTTTTTCTTCCTTGCTCTCTCTCTTTGCTCTGGACCGTGAAAATGCAACATGTCACGATATCACGACACTTTTTCCTCCTTGCGGTGTTTTATTTTTATTTTTATCTTTAGCATATGGGCCACTTCGGTCTTCTTGGAAAACATGCATAAAAGGTGGGTCCCCAATTTTGGGGTACGTTGTGGAGCAACCACAATAGAAGGCACGTGTGTCAAATTGGCATGGTGTTGACACTTCATGCACTTATTTACATATGTGCAACAATATCGCTCTAAAGATGGCCAATAATAGCCCATGTGAAGAATGTGCTTTGTGATGGCCATACCACTGAAGTGGCCATCGCATGTACCATCGTGTTCTTGGGTGATCGCCCAAGTGGACTCCTGTTGGTCCAAGCAATAGAGGAGGATTCCTTCATAGCTTCGATGATACAAAATGTCTCCTAGAAAGACATGTTTTGCCACTTTCTGTTTAAATGATCTTTTTGCAGCGTGCGCCAATCCAAGCGGGAGGTTACCTAATTTGAGGTAAACCCTTAGGGGTGTATAACAATCCTGCTGATCAGAAACCTCGATGGTATGAATGACCAATCCCTCTTGAAGTTCATCCTTAGCAAAATCTAAGCGGGAAAGAACTTGTAAGAATAGCATTGTGTTGCTATTAAGAGGGGTCAGGGAGAACAAGGACCCCCAGTCGGCATGATTCAAAAAATCATGGATTCAAGAGAACTTATCCTGAGATGGTTCAATCTAGATCAGGTGGATTCTTGGTGTTAGGTTAGAGCTTCCACGCTCCATTGTGGATTGTGATAATGTTTTGACATGAATGGTTGTCATCTCACCAGAAGGGTCTTGCGGGATTAGTGACCCCAAGGAGGCCATAGTATCTGCAAAATTATTCAATTATTGAGGGAGTGCCTCTATGTCATGTCATTCAAGCTGTGCCAAGAATTTATCCACAAGGGCTTTGTAGGCCTGTAGAACTAGGCATTTACATTGGAATACCCCTTTAACTTGGTTGATAATTAACAGCGAATCACCAAAGATGTTTAAACATTTGATGTTCATGGTGATTGTTGTTTGAAGACCTATGAGCAAGGCTTCGTATTTGGCATTGTTGTTGGTGCATGAGAAATATAATTTAAATGATAGAGGCATTGGAGCCCCTTGCAATGTGAAGAATACAATTCCCACGCCACCCCCTTGCTCACATTTAGAACCGTCAAAGAATAGGGTCATGTCGACCTGTGACTCAGGCTCAATAGAATCTGGCGATTCTAAAACATGGAAGACCCCATCATCAGGTAGCTCTACGGTCAGAGGTTGATCATCTTCAAGATGAGCCTTTGCTAGTTGATCGGTGATGAATTGACCTTTGATGGACTTCTATCCAATGAATTTGATGTCAAAATTTGTCAATAGCATGATCCATTTCATCGTGCGGCTACTATGATAAGTATGACTCATCATGTATCGTAATGGATTCTCCTTAGACACAATATACGTCATATTGCTCAACATGTAGTGGCATAGCTTTTTGGTAGAAAATACCACTGCCAAGCATAGCTTTTTAACGTATGCATAGTTAAGTTCATAACTGACCAAGGTGCGGCTAAGATAGTAATTAGCCTGTTCTTTGTGTAGTTCATTTTTTTGGGCTAGCATGGCGCCTAGTGCCACCTCAGTAGCTAAGATGTATAAATAGAATGACACTCCTAGTCTAGGTGGTGCCAATACTGGTGGCAAAGCCAAGTATTGTTTGATGTCATCAAAGGTTGACTAGCACTCGTCATCCCTGTGAAATGCTACCCCCTTGTGCAATAATTTATTCATGGATCGACACTTGTTAGATAGCTACACTATGAAGCGCTTGATTGACACGACCTTTCCCTGTAGGCTTTTGAGCTTCTTGATGGTAGTTGGGGGAAGAATTTCAAGGATTGCCTTGAATTTGTTTGGATCTGCCTCGATTCCTTGTTTTGAGACTATGAAACCCAAGAGTTTTCCAAATGTGACACCAAATACGCACTTCTTGGGGTTTAGTCTGGCTTTATGTTCAATGAGGCAATTGAGGATTTTACTTAAGTCATCGAGGTGATCTGGGCACAAAAGATATTTGACCAACAAATCATCCATGTAATCTTCCAAATTTTTATGCATGTGATTGTGGAAGATGTATGTCATGGCACGTTGGTAGGTGGCACCAACGTTTTTAAGGCCAAAGGGTATGACCTTATAACAAAATTCTGCCCAAGGTGTTGTGAATGTTGTTTTTAGTTGGTCCTCAAGATTGATACGAATCTGATTATATCGCAAGAAACCATCCATTATGGAGAGCATTTCATGGCCCGCTATAGAATCTACCAATGCGTCGATGCTAGGCAATGGGAAATTATCCTTGGGACTTGCTTTGTTCAAGTCTCAAAAATCGATGCATATGCGAATCCTCCCGTCAGGCTTCTTGACAGGTACCATGTTGGATAGCCATGGTGGGTAATCCATGCAGATGACAAATTATGCATCCAATAGCTTTTGTAACTCATATTTGACCATTAAGGATATTTTTGGGTGCATCTTATGTAGTTTTTTCTTGATTGGCTTGACTGTCGGATCAAGCGTTAGATTATGTATGACTAGCTGCGGGTCTAGCCTCGGCATGTCTTTGTAGGAACATGCAAAAACCTCCTTCTTCGCTTTGATAAGGGCAATGTAATCAGCTTGCTCTTAGGGGGATAGACTTACCCCCAACTTGATGATTTGAGAATTCATTGGATCATAGCCGATGTCTACGTCAGTCGTCTCCTCAAATGACATGTGGGATCCATCCTCCAACTGGTGTGGAGTTGGGATCAAGTGGCTATCATTTTTTGAATTTAGATCTACGTTCAGAATGTCAGGTTCCTCTTCAGCATGGAAGACATCCTAAGTCTGTCCTGGGGTGAAATGGAACATCCCACTGCAAGGCCAGTACTCTGATGGGGATGGTGGTGTGTCAGCACGATCCTAGTCTATAGCATCTAGGTTTAGATGCAATGACCATGTTGGATCAACTAGGTTATGGATGCGGGTGGTTAAGTTAATGGAGATCATGTTAATGAAATTATTTTGGTCTCCATTACCACGGGTGTGGTTACTCAGACATCCTGGGTGATCTCTGTGCTTTGGATCTGGCTCTATGGGTACTGGCACAAATGGATCGGCCCTATGTGTGGATATAAGGATAGGGTCTACCCTTGGCACTAATGGCTCTATAGGGTATATGGGTGAAAGGTACTCTCTATATGTCTGAAGTGGCAGGTGCAGTAATTTGTCCAACTACGCCTATTTGAGGTGCCATCGATGCCTTGGCCCCATGTGTAGCTGCTCAAACATGTCGTCTATATCCACGGGGTATTGTTGTTGTCACATATAATTGAGATATGCCATCTTAGTTTCATCTTCATAATCGCTATCAGAGATCCAAAGGCCTTCGTTGGCTCTGACATCTATTTGTGACATGTGAGGCTCGTCGTACTCGAGCAAATTAATGTGGTCTCATTGAGGTTGTTCCACTCTCTATGGGGGGACCTGATTCTCTTGAGGTGGCACTTGCTCGATTAGAGCATCCAAAGGGAACATTGTCATGAAGCTCTCTTGATAATCATCTATGGGGGTCACTTATGAATGATTGCTATCAGACTCAAAAGGATCCCAAGGTGCTACCTCATACTCTAACTCATCTTCTGAAGACCCTTCTTGGCATTGTCTATATCCCTCTTGTAGGTGAGTCCTCAAACTTTCTCCTTTCTCGATCGAGGGGAAAGGGGTCTTAAGGTCAACAAGGTTGGTTGTTAGCAATGGGAGATAATCCCCCAATGTATATGTTGTATTAGGATTGGCATATGGATCTAATGCCAACCCATCCTTGTTGCCTATCCCTAGGCCTTGCATGTTCTCTACCAAAATGTCAAGGGGCAAGGGGTGGTTGAACCCTACTCCTGACTTGTCGTATGGCATTTGATATCTTAGTAGGCAAAGAATGTGCACTCCTTGCTCATACCTACCCAACCCATATCCATGCCAATTACATTGGCCAAGATATCTCAAAGTGAAGTCTGGGTTGGAAAAATATTTAATGTCCTCAACAAAGGGCTCTTCATCTTCTTCTTCTTGCATGTAAGGTTCAATGCCATTATCGAGGCCCTCATATACAAAGTTTTTTTGATTTGATGGGTAGCCTAGAGGAAAAATAGTACCGATGGGGAGGTGAGGCCTCCCCATGTCCTGCATGGACTCAAGTGTGGGTGTTGCTACAAAGTTCCACACTAGATACTCCCCTAGGCCTGTACTGGCCATCTCAACGGTGACCGTTGGCATTGGAGGGGGAGGGAATGGGAGTTCTTGGGTCCACTCCATGTAGGGTGAACTAGGCATCTCGACTTCCATTTGGCTAGACATATTTTTGGTAGAGATGGTTGAGACTGATGGCGGTGCATCTTCTAGGGGTTTCTTTCCCTTGTCCTTCAGTGTGGCCACCATAGGCGGAATTTTTGGTGAAGGACCAGATGATGAAGATGGACCCAGCTAGTGATTTGATGGACTTAACAGCGGGGATGTATGCGGAATAGGACCTTGTTTAGACGGATTCAACTGAAATTCCAAATGTGTCGATGGAAGGGTCGATTGCGATATCAGTTGCACTGTATTGCAATACTTGAAGGACTCTAAGTCTGTTGGGACTACATGCACCTGCCCCTCGAATGTGTACTTTAGGCACTAATGAGCTATCGAAGGGACACACTTCATGTCCTTGATCCAAGGCTGGCCCAACAAGATATTATAGGCCATCTCACATTCCAAGATGTGGCACAATGTAGGAATAGTATTTTGTCCCACTTGGATGGGCAGGACAATCATGCCAACCATCAAGCATATTGCATCATTGAATGCTCGAAGAGTATAGGTGGAGGCCACGATGTGAGATGCTGGCAACTTGAGGTGTTTTAATGCCACTATTGTAATTATATTACTGGATGAGCCAGTGTCCACCAACACCCTCTTATACATAATCTTGTTGACCTGTGCAATGACATGCAGGGGTGGATCTGCCATATCACCAGTCACCAATTTCAGTTCGTCTTCTCTATAGGTGATGACTGGTTTTGTACATTGTTTTAAATGTCCCAAAAAGTTTTTGAAAGAGTTTGCTTCATGGGGCTACAGCTCGATGGCTTTTAATATCTCCATTAGAGCCTCCCGATGGGGTGATGATTTTTGAATGAGCTTGTAAATGGAGAGCCTAGCCGACATGGTCCTTAAATTTTGGGTAAGTCTAGTCCGAATCGTGGCCATTGGTCTAGGCGGGGGAGGTTGTGTAGGGTGCTATTGAGGTTGTGACGTCGATGTAACCTCTACTGTGGCCACCATGAGGGCAGCTCCTTGGTACCTATTATTCCTAGTCACTATGCTTATCATCCCTACATACCCCTGCATGGGGCAGTTTTGTGTCACCTCATTGACTTGAAAGGTTTTTTCTTGCACATCATGGGCAGGCAGGGGGTCTTTGAAGACTCCCATATGTTGGTTGTTTGGCACTACGGGGTTGTCCATCGCCAGCGTCTTGTTGTCTATTAGGTCTTGCACGAAGCTCTTGAACTTCCAACATGTGTAAAGGTCATGTCATTTCTACCTATGAAATCTATAGTACAAGTATTCCCTATAGCCCTTAGGTTTTGGCGTGTTGGGGTCTATGGGTCGCCTTTATGGTAGGTGTATCAAGTTTGCCATAGAAAAATAGTCAAAAAAGGAGTCTTTGGACTCTGTGAAGGGTGTGAAGGTGACGCTGCTGATTTTACTCCTGTCGATGATTCTCCTTCTCATAGCTGTCAAGAGGAACTACCTGATAGTTAGCCTGTGAGGGTTGTGTTGCTTGTGCAGGCTTCGACATGTTTATAGCAACTTGATTGATCGTAGCGGGTTTTGGTTGTGTGGTCCCCATTTTGGCATTTTTACGCCACTCTTTCTTCTTTGGCTTGGCAATATCGCCATCCTATATCTTGATCTCCTCAATGATTCTGGCTTGTGCCAGGGCTTCCTCAAGAGTGGCATATTGCTGCAGCTGCAATAGCATAGAGATCGATCTCAAACAACTTTTTGAGAACATTTGGGTTATGTCAGCCATGAGAGGGAGGTAGGGCAGCTTTGAAAGCAAAGTCCTCCATCAATTTCCATAGGTTGCCATGGTTTCTTTCTCATACTTCCTGAGGCTAGCTAGTTCGCTTAGTGATGCCTTCTTCTTGGTGTTGAAGGTGAAGCATTCAAGTAATGCGTCCACTAGTTGATCCATGTTACTAATGCTATGTTTTGGAAACTGAGTGAACCAATTCGAGGCAGGGCCAACGAACGTGGTTATAAATGTTCTTAGTAGCAAAGCATCATTGTCCTGAATGCCAAAGCATTGGCTTAGGAATCTAGTCATGTGCTCTTGGCATCCTCCTCCCCTCTAAAGAGTGCCAACTGGGGTAGTTTAAAGTGTTTAGGGTATGGGGGTCCTGACACTGATGGATGCACAGGGTGACTACGGAGCTGGCATAAAGTGGGATTTTGGGGCCCATAAGTCTTGGTCTCCATAGACTCTAAGCACTCTAACAGCACTTTATAGGCATCAAAGGATTTGATCTCTTCCTCCTTGGTTTGCTCTCACTACGGGTTGCGAGGAACTTGGGGCCTATGGAGGGGTAGCTGGACAGCATCCCCCCTGCCTTGGTAGGGCATTTCAGCCCACTCTTCTTCTTGCTCATACTCTTGATAGGCTTCTCGAGGAGTTCTTGTACAAGACCTATAAACATGGGTGGGTGCCTATGGAGGGTGCCCATCGTTGTTTCTAGGAGTGGCCTCCCACTCAGGTCTAGGAGGTCTTGGAGGTAATATTTGATAAGGTCACGAAGACCTGTCTCACACCAAGGGATTGTGCCTCTCATACAACTCTATATTATGCACGCGAGGGGTTGGGACCCTCTCAGGCATAGTGTTCTGGAGCAATTCATCTATCTAATGTTGAATGCACTCTTTGCTAATGTGGTATAGATGCTCTAACTATTGTTGGTCTTGTCAGAGCTGTGTGATTTGTTCTTGGTAGGCAGCATATTTGGCAAACACCAAGTCAATTTATTTTGTTGTCTTGTGTTTAGGAAGCCTAGATGCCTCTCCTACATGTCTATCTCGATCATGGTGATCCGAGATCTCTATGGGTTGCTTTCCCCTATCGAGGTTAGCGGTATTCACCCGAGGCTCTGGCCTCAGTGGGTGATCCTAATACATAGCAGGTGTGGAGGCACATTGCTCCTGCGTTATGTATTGCTCTTGAGGAATGTAGTGGTCTTCCTCGTGCTCCCTTTCATATGTGTGAAAGGGGCAGGCAGAATTGGCTTGCCCTGTCTAAAGAGCCTTGCGCTCTGGATTTGGCTTATTGTTTTTTATAGTAATATAGGTTAAAGGGGGGATGACGTAATCATGTGGCCCCTCCTTATGTACCCTATGTTTCTCTAGTGCTTCATTGTGCGATGGCCACTCATAAAAAGCATCTAAGGGAGCCCTCCCATCTATGTTGAGTGCCACGTGTATGGCCTCCTCTTGAAAGGGTCTATGTTGAGTGGGAGTGCCCCTCAAACGGGTGCCTCTATAGTCCCTTTCTGTAATGGCATGATGTGTACTATCTTGTGGGTCAAGCCGCCAAGGTGGTATGACCAAGTCCTCGAGACTATATAGAAGGTGACTTGTCCCCCTTTGTATATTTTTCGTAGCTTCTGCCCATGATTGGGCTTGGCTATGGGTGTACACCATGGTGATGTTTTTCTAAAGATGTGTACGTTTTTATCTTCTTTATGATTTTTTATGCTACACTAAACAAAAGGGAAACACACAATCAAAGCAATGATTATCTTGTTTATGGATTAGAAGTGTGCCCTAAATCTGGTTTAGTGTGTTTTGATTTTTTGTTTTGAAAACCTTGTAAAGAAATTTTTGTTGTATATGCAATATGAGGGCTCTTATATCTCCCAAAATGGTCACCCCTTCAATATACCACTTCTAGGCCATTATACCGAACCTCTCTATATACCCGCCCTTACGTAATGGAAACTATTGGTATGTGAGAGCAGAACAGTACGTGGAACATAGGCAGTATGGAAGGGGAATCACTCTATTTTGACACCTACCATAGAAGACTTATCCTCATGCATTGGGAATCACCCCAGCTACACTTGGTTAGCTTTTGTCAGGATTTATGTCTAGCAACAGTCATGATTGGGGTTATGTATGCAGGATTCAAGCCAAGGTGGTGATGAAATCCATCGTTGGTCTTGATCAAGTGTTGGGGTTTTACGACCAATGCCTTGATGTTTAGATTACCACATGGTGTGTGGGGTTCTTTTTATTTGTGCAAAGAAAGAAAAACATGCAGTAAAACTCTCCTATGCAAGCAAAGAAATAGGAAATGACAGAGGATGCTCAGAACCCCTACCTCTTCTCTGCCCAAACTGGATGCTTCTAAGTTTATGCTCTAAAACTACACAAAGAGCTATTCGTCCTAGAGTGAGATGAATAACATATCTGTATTCCTCATAGGGTGATACAAATTCATATTCGTCCCTGGGTGGCATGAATTCCAACTCTGTATTTGTTCTATGTTGGAACGAGCAGCAGTCTAGTGCTTGAAAGATTGGTACCTACAAGAAAAAACAACTTTTGATCAGAATTTTTATCTCAAAATCAAGGGACAGTGGTCCCACCATGATCACCACTGAAAGCACGAGGATACGGAAGAAAAACAAAAATGGAAATGCAACGCTAAGTCCTACGAACGAAAATGCATGAAAAGAAGGAAAACCAACAAACTGAAATGAGATTAAAAGCAAGTGTAAAAGTGTGGCCCTTTATTTTATTAATTTTCTCCAAATCAGGTTACAATATGTCTCCTCCCTTTTCAGGGGCTAGGAGTATCGGACATATTTTGATTACACCATGAATGATATATTCCCCTTTGAGATCTTTCGCGTGCCCACATTGAAAATGGATGGACCAAATGTCACCGTTGCTTGCATGAATATATCTATGGTTCATTACTACCCCTATGGTGTCGAGATCCTACATTTAGAGAAATAGTAAACGGTTAGTAGCACCTACGGATGGAGAGAAACATGCGATCCCCAAGGCCTACGATCAGTGCGTGCATAAAAATGATTAAAATGATAACTGAAACATATCAGAATGAGCTGAAAATTTAATAGAAGCAATAAAACATTACCAAGAATCCACTACAAAAGGAACAATCCAAAAATCTTGCACAAATTTCTAATCGCTCCGGGGTGGGACGATTAGGACTGTCATAAGCTATCCAAAAGCCACCTCCCAAATGTCCAGTCCATAAGCCTCCAAAATTCTTGCAAATTTTGTGTTAGATAAAATGGGGCATTTTGGGAAGACCCAAAAGGTTATATTTTGTTAATTCAGCCTTGATTTCCCTATATATGATGATGCTCCATGTATGTTAGCGAAAGCGACAAATGGTAAAATCACAGCCAAAACTTGTCAGAATCACATGAAATTTAAATTACAGCATATGTAAGTTACCTAGAATCAAATGCAAAATAAAAATTAGAGAAATCTACCACATATTTCTAATCGCTCCGGAGTGGGGCGATTAGAACTGTAGCAATGCAGGGGGCGCTCGGGGGTAGGACAACCGCCATTTAGAACTTAGTTTTAGCACAAATACACTTGGGATGGGTCTAAAACCTCTTATAGGGTTGTGTTAGTGAATTTTGTGGGGTATTATGGCCAAATGCTTAGGTTTGGGTCCAGATTGTGCTTCCAATAATCACCCAATAACCTCCCTTCCAAAAGAGAGATTAAGGATGTAAAAGCACAAATGATGGGTGAGGATGTAATTTGACAGCACTTAATTGCTCCAAATCATCTTCCTCTTCCCTCTATTGGGGTGAGAAGACTCACCAATTTATAGACCTAGGGTCTCTCTTTGAATGCGCATGCGAGGGTACCACTTGACTTGCTTGTCCTATTTTGGGATAAAATATTATTCCCTAATTTAGAGTCTCTTTGCATGAGGCCTCCATAATCAAGACATGCATTACTGAAGTCTCTCTATCTAATTTGAAGCTGTTCCTCATAATTGCATGCCCTAAAGGTGCATTTAAGTGGTGAACCTGTTGAGGTTTGACTTTTTTCTAGTCAAACCTGCTATTCGCCCCACCCTGGGACAAATACTATTAATCGTCCTGGGGTGGGATGAATACCAGTTTGTAATCACCCTAGGGTGGGACGAGTAGGTAGAAAGGTGCTAAAAAGGTGCCAAATTGACCTCTGACCTTCCAAACTACCGTGGGAGTGGTTAGGACCACTGTTTAACCTCTGGGGGCTGCCCTAGGGGCTATGTATGTCAATTTGATCAGTGCTTGTCGTCACATAATCGGATTGGTGTTGTTTTGGTGTCTACAATATTATAATATACTCTTAGAACAAAGAAGAGCATGATAAAAATATCAATATCATGTTAGAGTTGTTGAGGGAAAATCAAATCTATGGGAATCTAGCCAAAAGTGATTTATATGTTTCATAGGTATGATATCTTGGACATATCATAGCAGCAGAAGAAATTATTGTGGATCCTGAGAAAATAGAGACCATATTGAATTGGCCACCCCTACTAATGTGACTAAAGTTCAAAGCTACATGGGGTTAATGGGCTACTATAGACATTACATAAATGATTACTCCAATATTTTTGCAGCCATAACTAACCCTGAAAAAATGGAAAGGAATTCAAGTGGTCGAAGAAGTGTAAAGCTACTTTTGCATTTATGAAATATAAGCTCACTACCACACCAATACTAATATTATTGATCCTCAAGGGGACTTTTCAGTAAGCACGAATGCATCAATAGAAGGATTAAGAGGAGTACTCTCTCAAGAAGAGACAATGGTGGTATATGCTTCAAGGAATCTCAAGAATCATATAGTTAATTATGCTATGCATGATTTAGAGCTAGCTATAATGATGCATGCTCCAAAGGCTTGACACCACTACTTGGTGGGAAGACCCTTTGAATGAAATATTGACCATCAAAGTTTGAGGTACATATTAACCCAACTTATACTCAATGTAAGGTAGAGGAGATGGGTTGAATTCCTCATTGGTATGACTTTGAGATTGAGTACATAAAAGGGAATGAGAATAAGTTGGATGATGCTTTGAGTAGAAGGAAACACATAGCAACCATAACTAGAAGTCATATGGAACTAATGGATTGGGTGATACAAGATAAATCTCAAGATGAGTATTGCCAAGAAATTTGAGTTAGGATGAACAGAGACCCTAAAGGTAATAAGGAATTTGGTATGAAAGATGACCTTTTGTGCTACAAAGAAAGAGTCATCATACCAAAAATAGGTTATTTAAGGAAATTAATAATGCAAGAAGCTCCATGATCTTCTTATTTTGCTTATCCTAGAGGAGACAAAATGTGGGAAAACATGAAAAGAATCTTCTTTTAGGTAGGAATGAATAAGGATATCACTAATTTTTTGGCTCAATGCCTCAAGTGTTAGAAATTTAAGGTAGAACACAAGCATCTTGTAGGACAATTATATCCACATGTTGTGCCTATGCAAAAATGGTAGGTTATATCAATGGATTTTATAGTAGGTTTACCCAAAACCCGGTATAAACATGATGCAATCTTGGTAATAGTCGACAAATTGACTAAGGTTGCACATTTCATACCTGAGAATATCTAAGATGATGCTTAGGTGGTGGCTAACATATTTTCCAAAGAGGTATTATGATTGCATGGGTTTCCTAAGGTAATCATTCTAGATAGGAAATCCAAATTCACTTCTAAATTCTAGAAAGCCCTTTATAGTGTAGTTGGAATGAAACTAAATATGAGTTTGGAATACCACCCTAAGATAGATGGTAAAAAAAAATGGGTAAACCAAGTACTAGACTACATTCTCTGCATGTACTACATGTATCACAAGTCTTTTTGGGAAGACTACCTTCATCTTGTGGATTTTAGGTACAATAACAAACATCACTCCTCACTAGAAATGACTCCTTTCGATGCCTTGTATAAGCAAAAGTGTATAACACCATTATATTGGGATAATCTAGAAGACCAAGTTGTGATTGGGTCAAAAATGGTCAAAGAAATGGAGGATCAAATAAATGTAATTAGGTAAATATTTAAAAAATCTACTGATAGGCAAAAAAGTTATGTTGATCTAAAAAATACTCCAAGAGAGTATTCAATTGGAGACAAGGTGTCTTTAAGGGTTAAACTAATGAAGAGTGCTATCAAATCCATGAATTTGGATCCTTAGTCTATGGGACCCTTTAAAATCACTGAAAATATTACTCTAGTTGCATATTGACTTGCCTTACCACCTAACCTATCCAAGATCCATGACACCTTCCACATATCATTGCTTAGGAAATATGTTGCTAACCCTAAACATGTGTGGGATGTTTCTAATTTACAGATGGTAAATTTAGAGGCTATTGAAGAGATATTAGTAAATATTCTTGAGTTTCAACCCAAATCTATGTGGAATCTAACTCTTGAGCAATGTAAGGTCCAGTGGGACCAGTTTTCTGAAATAAATACCACTTGGGAGAAAGTGGATGATATGAAAAAAAAACTTTTGCCTTCTTATTTGAAAATATATAATGTAATAATTTTTATTTTTGTGAAAACTGGAAATACCGAAGACAATATTTAGTCCAAGGGGGGTAGGATGTCATGACCCTCCCTGGAAAACTTTTTAGCACAAAGAAACAATGTATTAATATATGATATTTTAATACCTAACTTAAGCAATTAAACCAACTATATGATGTTTAGTTTATTTGGAAGAGCATGGTACTATTGACATATTGCCATTGTGTGCAAGATCATGTACACTCATAGGTGGAAGAAGCAGAATCATACACCAGAAGTAGGGGTACTTGAGGTTAGGGAAATAATGATTAAGGCTACTCGAGGGTAACATTGATAGATACCTTCATTTAGGCATGCATTCTATTAGGTATAATCATCAAAAGCTAGACACATTGAGCCCCATATTGATAGCTTAGCAGCTATCATAAATTCTCAAGGCTAAGATAGGTGACTAGGTTGATGGAAATATTCCCTATATTGCATATGTTTGAATTTCCTTTTACTTCATCACTATTTGCATTGATGGTTTGGGGAATGAAAACATGCATAATTTGGTTACCTCTAAAAAATCCTTATTTGCTTAAAACCTTTTACTCTCTAATTCTTTATAGATAAAAATAATATTTTATTTTTAAATGATAATGGAGTTTCTGTAACGACCCAAAAAATCAAGAAATAATAAAAACACATGGAAAGAGAAATATTTTTCTTTTTACTAAGGAGAGGGATTCATAAACCCCTAACCAACCTTAGATTAATTTAATGTTTAACAAAATCCCTAAGTTTCCCAAGAACTATACCTCACATGATTTCCCTCATGCAAGACCATATGCATAGGCATATCTCATGTTATGCACATAAGTCCATCCATCTCATCAATCCTCTATGAGCTAGACTTATCACCTTCAATCATTAGAAGGTGTACACACATCTCCATATTCTACGCAAGCCATTATGCACCGATATGCTACATGTATTGCGAGTTAATCTATTAATCTTATCTTTCGACAAGCTATCTTAACTCAAGTATGATCTTCATAAACCTAGTTACAATTCTCCCTAAGGGGTCATAATACCTTAGGTCCACTATGTTTACCCTAAGGGGGTCTCAAGCCCTTAGGTTATCCTCTAAGTTCACCCTAGAACTTACTACTCAATTTTGTGAAAGGTTATTCAATCATGAAAATAAAAGATAGATCTAGATACTAAATCTAACAAAACATAACTCATAAAACATGCAAAAGATAACTAGAAATATAGAGCAAGATTTAAAGAATAGACATGAACTAGAAAATATTTAGATACATTCACAATAAATCAAATAGAATATAAAGGTGCATCAGCCACATTGATCATTCATTACATAAGCATGTATGGTAAAATTCCATACCCTTAAATAATACATTACATCATTTTTATCAGGGAAATCTCCCCATAATTCTAATATATTTGAACATAAGTAAACAATATGTAAAGTAGAGATCAAACTTGTGCATTGGTCCATCTATAACTTTGGTCCTCCCACTCTTTCATCGATCAAGTGAGGATAGTAGGGGATCAGGACACTCATAGTTCAATATGGGCATGCCTCTAAATGCATTTACTCATTTCATTTCCAAATTGTAACTATACAATCAAATCAAGTAATCTAACTATCTAATGCATAGTTGATATCATAGAAACTACTCTTTCTATTTTCCCTCTCATCATCCTATGATAGTTACTTGTAATAAATGACTCAAATTTTGTTTAACAATTAAATTCCCATACCCTTAATTGCTAAACAATCTAGGTTCTTTCAATCCAAAAATAACCATTTCTCTTTGTTGTACAAATTAAGTCTCATACCCTTAATTCACAAAACAACCAAATTTCCTATTTATTTGTTAAATTAAAGCCATCTACTTTAATCCACAAATAAACCTTTTCCTTTCGTTTCATAAATTAAATTCCCACACCCTTAATTTACAAAACAAACAAATTTCCTATTTATTTATTAAATCAGATTCATCTACTTTAATCCATAAATAAACATTTTCCTTTCATTTCATAAATTAATGTCACATACCCTTAATTTACAAAACAAACAAACTTCCTATTTATTTATTAAATTAAAGTCATCTACTTTAATCCATAAATAAACCTTTTCCTTTCATTTCGTAAATTAAAGTTCCATATCCTTAATTTACAAAATAAACAAACTTCCTATTTATTTATAAAATAAAAGTCATCTACTTTAATCCATAAATAAACCTTTTCCTTTCATTTCATAAATTAAAATCCCATAGCCTTAATTAAAAAAAAAAACAAATTTCATTATAAATAAAGTTCTCTAAATTTACTTAATAATAGTTCATAATTCATTTCATCATAAATAAAATTCTCTAACTCTACTTAATAAACAATTCATAAATCATTTCATTATAAATAAAGTTCTCTAACTCTACTTAATAAACAATTCATAAATTGTTTTATTTTAAATAAAGCTCTCTAACTCTACTTAATAAATAATGCATAAATCATTTTATTAGGTAGCCAAGCTTAAAATATTAAAGATGACTCTATCTTAATTAAAGTTCCCAAAGACCTAGGGTGCACTAACATCTCAGTGTCAAACATGACACACTCACAGTCATGAATTTATCATAGAGGTGAACGTCTTCACTGGTCCGTGGGTAGCCATACCTTCACAACCCAAGTTATGATAGGAGAAGGGAGGGTTACCTAAAACTATGAATGTTACCTCCCTTGTTAAGAGTGATGGCATCTTTTGGTAATAGGTTTGATGGGATGAAGGATAGTGGAGATGAAATATGCTCCTCAACTTACAAGCTCTCCTTTAAAGGATACCCAACCACACAAGGCAACCAAAAACATGGTAAAACCACACAAGGCAAACAACAATAAAAAAACACCATGTAAGGAAAAGAACAGCATGAAAAATCCACACAAGACAAAAAACAATGTCGCCAAGCCACACAAGGTAAACAACAATGCGGTAAAGCCACGCAAGGCAAAAAACAACATGGCCAAGCCACACAAGAAAAATAGCAATGCGGCCAAGCCACGCAAGGAAAATAGCAACATGAACAAGCCACACAAGGCAAACAACAATGCAACAACCATAATGATAGCCAAAGCTAAGCCATGGTGGTAGCATTGAAGGATAAGCACAAGCAACCATGATGCACAACCACCATGATATCTGAAGCTAAACCATGGTGGTGGAAAACCACATAGAACAAAGAACCAACTAGCAGTACAAAGGTGATAGTATTTAAACCTAACCTGATTTATTGTTGCTTCCTTGGAGGTGGTTTGGGCAACGTTGTTCTAGCATGCACTTTTTGGAGCTCTCCTCTCCTCTATCATGTAAAAGTCACCCCAAGTCACTACCACTTGGTTGTCTATTCTCCCCAAGTCACTACCACTTGGGAGTCAAAATTTTTCTTTATTTTATTCTTATCAACTTTCTTTTTCTAGTGTGAGCATGTTAAGAATATCTTCACGAGTGCCATTCTACTGCAGCCAGAATACTCATGAGATCGAGATTGGCCAGATCTCGTATAGTTGCCATTTGGAACTTCCATATCCTCCCGAGATCCTAAGTCCAGGCAGTGGGTTTCTTTTATCCTCTAGGGCCCATATCACCTAGAGGTGTGATGCATACCTTCCCGTGTCTTACAAGATTGTCCAGTCATTAGGTTTATTGTCCTGTAAGACTTAGCGCATACATGCTCGAGCTAGACGATCAACCACTTGCCCTGGAGCATCGTCTAAGGTCTTACCACTACCCTAGTAAGCACCCGACGTTATGTGTTGATTAACCAACATGATGTCCCATACCATCATGTTGTCGGTATCACCTAGTCAACACATTCTATCGCTCAATCACTAGCAGGGATAACCTAGAAGGGATGCCCATACAACCCTTCGTTACCTCCCATTCTGACTTTTCCCATCAAAAATGCGGTTAGAGCCCTGATTCATAATGGTTGCCTACCCACAACATCATTATTTTTATGATGATGGCCTACCCGCAACATCATCATTTTTATTTTGATGATGATTGCCTACCCGCAACACCATCATTTTTATTTCGATGATGATTGCCTACCCGCAACACCATCATTTTTATTTTGATGATGATTGCCTTCCCGCAATATCATCATTGAAGTCAAGATTGTCTTCCCACAATCTCTAGTATTATCCTCCCACTTTCGGAGGCATTTTCGGCAAGGTTTGTCTAAGGTTTAAGGGGTAGGTTTGGTATTTGTTCATGATGTCTCAAGGAACAACTAAGGTATGCTCTGGTATTCTCAGGCTCTAGTATCTTACAAAAATATTTCATCATGCCCTTTTAAAAGCCAAGGCATAAAGGACTTCATGATAATGTTTCCACTTTATAAAAATAATTTTCCCCATTTTCTCTTTAAGCATATAGTCAAATGACTTTTCTTAATTTGAAACATAAAGACAAATTCTTTCCATCTCTTAAAAACATAAATAACATTTTCTACCAAATCTTCCCTTCATCTAAAAGATAATAATCCCATTTTCATAAACATTTCCCTTTTATCTTGAAAACATAAAGTCTAATGAATCTTCATTGAACATTAGAGCATAAAATCAAATAATATATTTTCTATAAGCAACAACCCTTTATATTTTTCCTCTTAAATTAAAAATCATAAAAAGAACATAAGTCAAGAACAATTTAATTTTTCTCTTCCTTTAAAGAACATCTAACTTATTCTCTCAAATATTTTCCCTTATCTTTAAACATAACTCCCATAAGACCAAAATAATTTGAAGACATAAGGATAAATAACACATCCTCTTAATTTTTAAAGCATAAAGTCGAGTAACATTTTTTTTTTTTTTACTTTTAACATATTCCTTAAAAACATTTCCCCATATCTTTGAAAAACAAGGCCTCATGACATTTCTCATTTTATTAAATATAAAGTCAAATAAAGCCATATAAATTTCGAAGCATGAAGACAAACAACATATTTCCTTCATCTCTGACAACATAAAGACAAATAAGATTTTTATTTTTCCAGCCATGATTTCTAGTGATATATTTCCTTATGTTTAACACAAGAAGCCAAATAATATTTACGTAGAACAAGGTTTTTATTCTTTAATTTCCAAATCAGCATGGTAAGATCAATTTAAATCATGCACTATGATTCCAAATAAGGAGTCTATAATTTAACTTTTCATATTCCAATATGTTTAGTTTTCCCAAGACAAATAACAACACATGTCATCCCCGATTTCAAGAAAAATATTATTACGAATCTAAGCCAAGGTGTTAGGTCATAATTATCTAGGGAATGATGAGATCCCTGATTTCATAAGAGCTCATGGTCAAGCTGGACATGACATGTTTAAAGTCACGAGTTTAATGCTTAGATTGAGTGCCCACTTTGGCTGATGATACAATTGATTAGCCACACTAAACAAGATATTGCACATAATTCAGAAGTTAATTCAATTCAGTGACCTACAGTGACACCTTGGGTTGTTCCCAAATCGAGGTGACACAAGAAAATACTGCACCTTGGGAATACTTAGGAAATCAATTGGCACACAACCCTACTAGAAATGCTTTCAATCAATGTGGACTCATGAGGAACGAATTGGGTGGCTGCCACAATAGAAATCATTGCCAAGGGATTTGGGTCATAACCAAATAACGTCTATGGATCAGAATTCCAAACATATACAGTATGCCATCATGCTTTCCTCAAAGGTCAATTAAAAATATAATACTGAATTAATCTATAGGTTTTAATGAGTAGCCGTGGGTGTTATTTATCAAAGCAAACATAATCCAACAAGAGCATAGCAGAAGGTTTCATCGATTTAATCATATACCACTTCATAAACTGAAACTCGAAAAGCAAACATAGATTTTTAAACAGTAATATTTTGTATACTTCTGGTCAGATTTAATCACAAACTCACTCCAATTTTAATATGTAAAATAAGACCATAATATCCCAAGACATCAACCTATCATTTTTCAGAGAGTCAATCTTATCACTATGGACAAATCAAGGAGATAAAACTACTTGACAACCATTTGCTTTTTAATACTAATTTTTGCGTTCTACAATTTGAACCAAGAGTACTGACAAGGTTTAAGCTTTTAATATTACAAGAGCAAGGCTAGATTAATAACCATATAAATGATGCTACAGGGATTTAGTTGAGTGACAATGAAGGTAATATCACCATACACCTGGTACTCCACTTACCAAGAACCAAGAAAATACACCACTCAATGACAAAAAGTACAAAATATATAACAATGTAACCATATACACAGTGTATAGCTTCAGGAGTACATAACCATATATAAAAACAACTTTCTTAATTCAAACATAAGATAACAAAATCGCTCAACGACAACCCTACAATAGTTATGCATGAATACAACACCAAATGGTCCTTAAATTACATAAATGGAAACCATATCATCAACAACAACTATCAGATTTCATTTGTAACAAAGCCTCCAATGGTTCTTTAAGATAACAACCAGAAGATTTTAGAACACAACCATTCATATATGGCCTTAATAAAATATTAAAAGACATTCTTCACCCAAATACATCTGGCATGGAATTGAGTGCATATCATGAGCTTAATGGCCATGGCGACATTACTATTGAGTGCCTGCTTCTGCTATCAAAGTCCACCTCCATCAACTAGGGCTAGGGTTTTGGGGAATAAAATTTCAAACCAAGGGATCAGAGCGGCCAACTACCATGAATGCAGGCTACCCTATATGCAAACACACCCAAGTCCATGCAGACAAAAGTTTGTATCATACACGAAATGCATTCGAAGAAAAATAAGATGCATATAGAAGCCATACCAAATTTTCCCATCAACACTTTTTAATAGAATATGGGAATTAATACCAAAGTTTTCCAATTCCCCATTTCATCGCTCAGTGCCACTCTCACCCATGGCACCCATAAATTACAAGCAAAGTGTGTAAACAACCATAAGTTACGCAGGAGGTAATCCTTGATTAATCATTCATAAAATGCACCCACAACCACACAATAAACTTACACAACTATACAATTAGCAGGTGCAACAGAATAATTGGAAGCCAAGCAAACTTACAATAGAAGTATTATTAGGGTTACAGTAAAATGCAAACGCAGCTCAACAAAATTTCCTTATTGGCTAACAAAACCCATGCAGTTACTCACAGATGAATTTCCATAATATTAAAATTTAGCCATAGTCTTATTGCCAACAAAACATAGTCAATTACAAAGGAGATTTCAAAACCATTCACATGCTTCATTCCAATTAAATTCCCCATTTTTGTTTAGTGCAGTGTCCATTTAAATTCTCTTAGGTTATATTTAAAGTTTATAGAAAGATTCGACCAGACCTGAATACGGTGCCCGCCTCACTCTTCCAATCTTCCTACCGAGTCTTGTGCCCTCTATTTCCCTTCATCCTCCATAACACAAAATTACCTTTCTTTAAATAAAGGATGGAGATGATTAAGGGGTGCCACTTGTAAAACGCACGCCTCCCACCTTGCCATGTGTAACGATTCTATTTTATCTCCCAACTTAGAGTATAGGTTAACCTCATATTTCCTAGGGCCTTATCATATGATGCCCTTTATTTTCTTATATATTATTTATATTATTATTATTATTATTTTATTATTATTATTATTATATTTATTATTATTATTCTTTTTATTATTATTATTGTGGTCTCCTATATGCATATTTATATTTTATTTTTGAACTATTTAAACATGATAGAAATTTTGCAATCAAACATAGAATCCTAGAATGTAGCTACGTGGATGCAATCTACATGGACCACTAGTGGAAGGATTTCCAATAGGGATTTAATGCCCTAACATAGGTGAAAACTTCGCCACTCATCATATCCCAAACTTACCTTTCCCGGATACCCATTGCTCGTAGATCGAGGAAGATACCAATGCTTTTGTGATGCTCCCCACCAGTAGGTGCATCCATTCCTGCATCCACAGATTGATTAGCAGCACCATGTTCTTGTAGAAAAATAGATAAAGACAAGAGCCATATTTAGGAGGGTTGTCACATCCTCCCCCTCTAAGATTAAACATAGTCCCTATGTTTTCAAATGCATACCAGAATATAAACAAAAGCAAATCATACTATGAATAATAGCATCATAATCATATAGTCAATTCAATCATAATTACTGAAAAGAAAGCATGTCTTCACTATCATCATCAAAAAAATTTAAAACCAAACTTTTACATCATCATATATGTCTCAAAAAATTTGTTTTAAGTTATTGTTCAAACAAAAATGGAAATTGTCTTTTCATGATAGCCACATCTTCCCATGTGGCATTGTTTTCAGAATATTGGTCCCATTGGACCTTACACTACTCAATATTTCATTTCCTTAGTTGCTTGGTTCGAAAACCCAATACTCTGATAGGTTGGACTTCAATGCGCAGGGGGTCGGTCATCTGCAAGTGATCAACATTCCAGACATGGGAAGGGTCAAAAATATATTTCTTGAGGAGGGACACATGGAAAGTATCATGGATTTTTGACAAGTTGGGTGGCAAGGCCAACTTATAGGTGACTGGGCTGATTTTGGCAAGAATGGTAAAAGGTCCTACAAATATTGGACTTAGTTTAGAGGATTTTATAGAGCTCTTGGTTGGCTTAACCCTTAGGAATACTCTGTCTCCCACAGAGAATTCTCTTGGAGTTCTTTTGAGGTCGACATAACTCTTTTGTCGATCTGAGGCTTCCTTGAGCCTTTGGCGAATTTGGCTGAGCTGCTCCTCCATTTCTTTAACCATATCCGACCCGATCATTACCCGATCCTCTGGATTGCTCCATGATAACGATGTTCTGCACCTTTTCTCGTATAGTGCCTCAAATGGGGCCATGCCCAAAGAAGTGTGGTAACCATTATTATAAGAAAATTCTACCAGAAAAAGGTAGTCTTCCCATTTGGTCTGATGGTCCATGCAATACATCCGAAGCATATCTTCTAAGACTTGGTTCACTCTTTCCATTTGTCCATCAGTTTCAGGATGGTAGGTAGTGCTAATGTTAAGTTTTGTTCCCCATGCTTGATGTAATGTTTGCCAAAATTTGGATGTGAACCGAGAATCTCTATCCGATATAATTATTTTAGGGAAACCATGTAGTCGTACCACTTCCCTGGAAAATTTATGGGCTACTGTAGGAGCTCCATATTTAATATTTCCAGGCAGGAAATGTGCCACTTTAGTTAATTTGTCAACCACAACCAAAATGGTATCATGCTGGAAATGGTTTTTAGGCAACCCAACAATGAAGTCCATGGTCACAACCTACCATTTATGAATTGGGATATCATGTGTATATAGACGTCCTACAGGGTGTAAATGTTCTGCCTTCACCTTTTGGCACTCTAAACACTTAGCCACAAATTCTATGATATCTTTCTTCATTCCTGGCCAATAATAATCCTTTCTCATATTTTTATGCATCTTCACATAGCCTGGATGAGCGAAATAAGGGGCACAATGTGCCTCTTGAAGCAACATGTTCCTTAGGTTTTGGTCATTTGGCACCACCATTCTATTTTTGAAATACAACGTGTTTTCTCGTATTTCAAAATCCCTTGCTTTTTTGAATCTTGTCTTAACAAATCTCGATATTTTTATGAGAATTCATCCTAAAGTTGGAGATTCCTTATCTGATCAATTATTTCAAAATGGCATTGTGCTATAGCAGTAATGTACTTCCTCTGACTTAGAGCGTCGACTAGTTTATTCTCTTTCCCTTTAATATACTCAATGCCAAAATCATATTCTACTAGTAATTCCATCCATCGCCTTTGCCTAGCATTGAGCAATGGTTGGGTAAAAATATATCTTAAGCTTTGATGATCAGTCTTGAGTTCAAAGGGTTTACCCAATAGGTAGTGTCTCCACATTTTAAGAGCATGTACTACTACTGCTAGTTCTAAATCATGGGTGGCATAATTCAGTTCATGTTTCTTAATTTTTTGGGACTCATAAGCTATAATGCCTTCTTCCTACATAAGAACCCCTCCTAAACCTTCTAAGGAGGCATCAGTGCAAACCATGAATGGTAGTTTAGGATCTGGTATTCTTAGAATTGGGGTTGTTGTCAACTTCTCCTTGAGAGTTTTGAAGGCTTCCTCACATCGAGTAGTCCATTTAAAGGTCTTACCCTTTTTTTGAAGGTTGGTTATTGGATAAGCTACCTTAGAGAAGTTCTACACAAAACGTCGATAATATCCGGCCAACCCCATAAAACTTCGTACCTCAGAGACATTAGTTGGGGCAGGCCATTCAATGATAGCCTCTATTTTCCTTGGGTCCACTGATATTCCTTCAGCCATAATTACATGTCCCAGATAACGAACTTGGGAGGTATAGAACTCACATTTTGACAGTTTTCCATACAACTGATTTTCTCTAAGTTTTTCGAGAACAATTTTCATGTGTTGGTCATGTTCCTCTTTATTCCTGGAGTATATCAATATGTCATCTAGAAATACCAATACAAATTTGTCTAATTATTCCCGGAATACGTTATTCATTAAGTTCATAAAAGTTGTCGGAGCATTGGTCAAACCAAAAGGTAGCACTATAAATTCATAGTGGTCATATCTTGTTCGAAATGTAGTTTTATGGGTGTCTTCCTCTCAAATTTTGAGCTGGTGATAGCCAGACCTAAGATCAATTTTTGAGAATATTGAAGCTCCCTTCAGTTGGTCAAACAGGTCATCTATCCTAGGTAAGGAATACTTGTTCTTTACTATCATCTTATTTAGCATCCTGTAATCAATACATAATCTTAGTGACCCATCCTTTTTCTTAACAAACAAGATAGGTGCTCCCCATGGAGAGACACTAGGTTTAATGAGCCATGTTTCTAATAGTTCTTGAAGTTGAGTCTTGAGTTCTTGTAACTCAATGGTAGTCATTCTGTAAGGTGCTCGGGCTATAGGGGTTGCTCCTGGTAGGAGTTCTATAGAGAAATCAAATTCTCTCTAGGGTGGGAGACCGGGCAGATCCTCAAGGAAGACATCCCTAAAATCATTTAGTACCAGATATGTCTGAAATAGACTTGTCCCAGTCTCAATGTCCTCTTTCTTATTAATTTTTACTACAAAGACTCTACTTCCTTTCCTTATAGCTCTTTTGACTTGCATGGTTGTTAGAAGGTGTGGTTCCACTGATTTTCATCCACAATAAATTTGAATCCTTTGCATAGTGTCATCAGTGAATTCCATCCACCTTTCTTCAAAGTTTAATAATGCTTTATGAGCTTTGAGCCAATCCACCCCTAGGATTATATCAAAAGCATGTAATGGGGCTACATACAAATTCCAACCCATTTTCCCTTGAGGTAAGATTATCTGAGGGTCAAATAAGCACTGATTAATGGTATGGGTTTGCCCAGACCCATATTCAACCTTCCACCCTTTTGCCATATACCCAGGTTTTTCTGGAATGTCCCTCATAAGGTTAGAAGAAATGAAACTATCTGTTGCCCCAGAATCAATTAAAATGCTTACATTCCTATCATAAATATTTCCATTTAATAAAAAAGGGGTAGCTTGCCCATTGAGTTTAAGATTACCTATGGCTACAAATATCTTATGGGTAGGTTCTATTATTTCCTTTTTATCAGTTCTCAGGGGACACTTATCTGCATAATGAGGTTCTTTGCAAATCCAACAACCAGTTCGTGGAGCCCTTTCCTTATTATTTCCATTATTGGGGTCCTTAGTGCCAAATCCTGGGTTTCTAGATTTCTGATCATACCTATCTCTAAAAAAAATTGTCCTAGCCACCTCGGTTAAATTGATCCCCTCTATTACCCTGGGATCCCTGATACCGATTCTTGTTTTTACCCAATCGATTTTTGTTCTCATTTCTATCCTTCCAGTTCCTATCTCTTTTAGCTGAACCCATATGCTTCTTTCTTTGAGGATCTTCTCTATCCAAGGATTTTTGATAATAGGCTTTCTGGGCCTTATGGTTATCCTCTTCCTACCTAGCCAAGTCATAGGCCTCAGCGAGGGTTGCAGGTTTCAACATCAGAATCAGACGTCCAATTCTTGGGTGGAGTCCTAGAAGGAATTTTTGGACCTTAATCTCAGTTCTTTGTTCATACTCAGGCATGTATTTAAGTAATTGCACAAAGCATTGATAATATTCAATAACAATCATGTTGCCTTGAGTCAATCTTGAAAATTTTGTGGTCCTTTCTAAGTAAAATTGTGGAGTCAAGAATCTTTCCTTAAAGGCTTTCACAAAAGTTTCCTAGTGTACATCGGTGGCCTCCACATTATGAGTTTTCTTATAGGTATCCCACCAATCTGCCATAATTCTTGTTAGTCGAAATACCGCCCAAGAAGTCTTAGATTTGGATGAGAGGGTTCTAATGGCAAAGTAGGCTTCTAGACTATTTAGCCATCTCTCGGCCTCTTCCCCATTCCCTTTGCCATCGAACTTGGCTATATCTATTTTTTGCATATCCCTATCTAACTCAGAGCCTACTTGTCACCTTTCGGGGTCAATAGATGTCTCCTCCTCAGTGGTTACCATTTCCTTTCCTTTGGACAGGTTTTCTATTATTTTCTATTGTTGGGAGATCATCTCTTGCTACTGAGTTAGTTGGGCTTTCTATTGTTCCATATGCTCCAGCATTTGAGCTTTCTATTGAGCCATGTGTTCAGCCATTTGGGTTCTTTGTTGCTCCATTTGTTCCTTTTGTTCATTCATTTGTTCTCGCATCATTTGCATCATTCAGACTAATTTGTCCTCTCTAGGAGCAGGTTCTTTTTCCCTCCTCATTACCCGAGGGGGTTCTACGGTTCCTCCCATATCCTCGATCCTCGCAACTTTCCTGAGAACCCTTATGGGATTTTTGGTCAGCCCTTCCCACTGTACCACCATAGATCTCTTTGAGGAGCTAGCCATGGCCTAAAAAAAAAGAGCCCAATCAATTTTTGGGTATTCAGTTCATCAACCATTAAGTCAAAAAATAGTTCACAACCATGCTCTGATACCAAATGTAAAAGCACCCCAAGTCACTACCACTTGGTTGTCTATTCTCCCCAAGTCACTACCACTTGGGAGTCAAAAAATTTCTTTATTTTATTCTTATCAACTTTCTTTTTCTAGTGTGAGCATGTTAAGATTATCTTCACGAGTGTCATTCTACTGTAGCCATAATACTCATGAGATCGAGATTGGCTAGATCTCGTATAGTTGCCATTTGGAACTTCCATCTCCTCCCGAGATCCTAAGTCTAGGTAGTGGGTTTCTTTTATCCTCTAGGGCCCATATCACCTAGAGGTGTGATGCATACCTTCCCATGTCTTACAAGATTGTCCAGTCATTAGGTTTATTGTCCTGTAAGACTTAGCGCATACATGCTCGAGCTAGACGATCAACCACTTGCCCTGGAGCATCATCTAAGGTCTTACCACTACCCTGGTAAGCACCCGACATTATGTGTTGATTAACCAACATGATGTCCCATACCATCATGTTGTCGGTATTACCTAGTCAACACATTCTGCCGCTCAATCACTAGTAGGGATAACCTAGAAGGGATGCCCATACAACCCTTCATTACCTCCCGTTCTGACTTTTCCCATCAAAAATGTGGTTAGAGCCCTGATTCATGATGATTGCCTACCCGCAACATCATTAATTTTATGATGATTGCCTACCCGCAACATCATCATTTTTATTTCTATGATGATTGCCTACCCTAACACCATCATTTTTATTTCATGATGATTGCCTACCCGCAACATCATCATTTTTATTTCAATGATGATTGCCTACCCAACATCATCATTGAAGTCAAGATTGTCTTCCCACAATCTCTAGTATTATCCTCCCACTTTCGGAGGTATTTTCAGCAAGGTTTGTCTAAGGTTTAAGGGGTAGGATTGGTATTTGTTCATGATGTCTCAAGGAACTACTAAGGTATATTCTTGAAATTCTCAGGCTCTATTATCTTACTAAAAATATTTCATCATGCCCTTTTAAAAGCCAAGGCATAAAGACTTCATGATAATGTTTCCACTTTATAAAAATAATTTTCCCCATTTTCTCTTTAAACATATAGTCAAATGACTTTTCTTAATTTGAAACATAAAGACAAATTCTTTCCATCTCTTTAAAACATAAATAACATTTTCTACCAAATCTTCCCTTCATCTAAAAGATAATAATCCCATTTTCATAAACATTTTCTTTTATTCTAAAAACATAAAGTCTAATGAACATTAGAGCATAAAATCAAATAATATATTTTCTATAAGTAACAACCATTTATCTTTTTCCTCTTAAATTAAAAATCATAAAAAGAACATAAGTCAAGAACAATTTAATTTTTCTCTTCCTTTAAAGAACATCTAACTTATTCTCTCAAATATTTTTCCTTATCTTTAAACATAACTCCCATAAGACCAAAATAATTTGAAGACATAGGGATAAATAACACATCCTCTTTAATTCTTAAAGCATAAAGTCGAGTAACATTTTCTATTTGACTTTTAACATATTCCTTAAAAACATTTCCCCATATCTTTGAAAGATAAGGCCTCATGACATTTCTCATTTTATTAAATATAAAGTCAAATAAAGCATATAAATTTCGAAGCATGAAGACAAACAACATATTTCCTTCATCTCTGACAACATAAAGACAAATAAGATTTCCTTTTATTTTTCCAACCACGATTTCTAATGATATCTTTCCTTATATTTAACACAAGAAGCCAAATAATATTTACGTAGAACAAGGTATTATTCTTTAATTCCAAATCAACATGGTAAGATCAATTTAAATCATGCACTATGATTCCAAATAAGGAGTCTATAATTTAACTTTTCATATTCCAATACATTTAGTTTTCCCAAGACAAATAACAACACATGTCATCCCCGATTTCAAGCAAAATATTATTACGAATCTAAGCCAAGGTGTTAGGTCATAATTATCTAGGGAATGATGAGATCCCTAATTTCATAAGATCTCAAGTTCAAGCTGGACACGACATGTCTAAATTCATGAGTTTAATGCTTAGATTGAGCGCCCACTTTGGCTGATGATACAATTGATTAGCCACACTAAACAAGACATTCCGCATAATTCAGAAGTTAATGCAATTCAGTGACCTACAATGACACCTAAGGTTGTTCCCAAATCGAGGTGACACAAGAAACTATGGATTTCAAATAATTATGTGCCTTCAATCAATGTGGACTCATGAGGAACGAATTGGGTGGCTGCCACAATGAAATCATTGCCAAGGGATTTGGGTCATAACCAAATAACGTCTATGGATCAGAATTCCAAACATATACAATATGCCATCATGCTTTCCTCAAAGGTCAATTAAAACATAATACTGAATTAATCTATAGGTTTTAATGAGTAGCCACAAGTGTTATCTATCAAAGCAAACATAATTCAACAAGAGCGTAATAGAAGGCTTCATCAATTTAATCAAATACCACTTCATAAACTGAAACTCGAAAAGCAAACTTAGATTTTTAAACAATAATATTTTGTATACTTCTTGTCGGATTTAATCACAAAACTCACTCTAGTTTTAATACGTAAAATAAGACCATAATATCCCAAGGCATCAACCTATCAATTTTTAGAGAGTCAATCTTATCACTATGGACAAAATCAGGGAGATAAAATTACTTGACAACCATTTGCTTTTTAATACTAATTTTTGTGTTCTACAATTTGAACCAAGAGTACTGACAGGGTTTAAGCTTTTAATCTTACAAGAGCAAGGCCATATTAATAACCACAGAAATGATGCTACAGGGATTTAGTTGAGCAACAATGAAGGTAATATCACCATACACCTGGTACTCCACTTACCAAGAACCAAGAAAATACAATTCAATGACAAAAAGTACATAATATATAACAATGTAACCATATACACAATGTATAACTTCAGGAGTACATAACCATATATAAAAACAACTTTCTTAATTCAAACATAAGATAACAAAATTGCTCAACGACAACCCTACAATAGTTATGCATGAATACAACACCAAATGGTCCTTAAATTACATAAATGGAAACCATATCATCAACTATAGAAATACAATAGATATCAGATTTCATTTGTAACAAAGCCTCCAACGGTTCTTAAGATAACAACCAGAAGATATTAGAACACAACCATTCATATACTGGCCTTAATCAAATATTAAAGATATTCTTCACCCAAATACATCTGGCGGAACTGAGTGCATATCATGAGCTTAATGGCCATGGCGGCATTACTATTGAGCGCCTACTTCTGCTATCGGAGTCCACCTCCATCAACTAGGGCTAGGGTTTGGGGAATAAAATTTCAAAACCAAGGGATCAGAGCGGCCAACTACCATGAATGCATGCTACCCTATATGCATACACACCCAAAGTCCATGCAGACAAAAATTTGTATCATACACAAAATGCATTCCAAGAAAAATAAGATGCATATGGAAGCAATACCAAATTTTCCCATCCAAAACACATTATACTAGAATATGGGATTAATACCAGAGTTTTCCAATTCCCCATTTCATCGCTCAGTGCCACTCTCACCCATGGCACCCATAAATTACAAGAAAGTTGGGGTTGCAAGAAATGTGTGTATAGCCATAAGTTACGTAGGAGGTAATCCTTGATTAATCATTCATAAAATGCACCCACAACCACACAATAAACTTACACAACTATGCAATAAGCATGTGCAGCAAAATAATTGGAAGCCAAGCAAACTTACAGCAGAAGGAATTGTATTATTAGGGTTACAGTAAAATGCAAACGCAGCCCAACAAAATTTTCCTTATTGGATAACCAAAACCATGCAATTACTCACAGATGAATTTCCATAATATTAAATTTAGCCATAGTCTTATTGCCAGAGAAAACATAGTCAATTACAGAGGAGATTTCATAAACCATTCTCATGCTTCATTCCAATTAAATTCCCCATTTTTGTTTAATGTAGTGTCCATTATTTTAAATTCTCTTATGTTATATTTTAAAGTTGTTTATAGAAGGATTCGACCAGACCTGAATACGGTGTCCACCCTATTCTTCCAATCTTCCTGCTAGGTCTTGCACCCTCTATTTCCCTTTACCCTCACATACCATCCTCTAACACAAAATTGCCTTTCTTTAAATAAAGGGCGGGGATGATTAAGGGGGTGCCACTTGTAATACGCACGCCTCCCCCACTTGCCATGTGTAACGATTCTATTTTGTCCGCCAACTTAGAGTATAGGTTAACCTCATATTTCCCAGGGCCTTATCATATGATGCCCCTTTATTTTCTTATATATTATTTATATTATAAATTATAATTAGTATTTATTATTATTATTATTATTTTTTATTTATTATTTATTATTATTATTATTATTATTATTATTATTGTGGTCTCCTATATGCATATTTATATTTTATTTTTGAACTATTTAAACATGATAGAAATTTTGCAATCAAACACAGAATCCTAGAATGCAGCTACGTGGATGCAATCTACATGGACCGTTGGTGGAAGGATTTCCAGTAGGGATTTAATGCCCTAACATAGGCGAAAACTCCGTCGCTCATCATATCCCAAACTTACCTTTCCCCGGATACCCATTGCTCGTAGATCGAGGAAGATACCAATGCTTTTGTGATGCTCCTTGCCAGCAGGTGCATCCGTTCCTGCATCCACAGATTGATTAGCAGCACCATGTTCTTGTAGAAAAATAGATAAAGACAAGAGCCATATTTAGGAGGGTTGTTACATATCGTCTTTCTTTGCATTTACCTAGTTTTACTTTTTGAACCAATGTCTCTTCTCCATCGCATAGCTCTCCTCTCTATCCTCCTTGTCCTTCATCTGAACATCCCCTTCTCTCATATGTTCTTTTCCTTTTTAACCTACCTCTCCACACTATTATGTCTATCTTATCCATATCGACTACCGTGTTCACTATCCACCATCACTTCCCAACCATTCTCGTTAGTAGTAGGTCATCCGCCCCATCCTCTACTCAAGATGTCATAAAAGGAGCCCCCCTTTGTCAAATTTGGTAGGTGCTTCCATACCTGAACATGTATTATACAACATATGAACTTATGGTAGATCCTCTAAATCTTATTTTTAAATATTTAATTACTTTATAGGGGTTTTGAGATGAGAATTCATAGTTACCATTATTTTTATTTTTAAAATGGTAAGGCCATTTAAAATTTGAATTTCATTAATATAATTCAAATATTATCTTGGAATGAAATCTTCTTTATTATTTAAAATAAAATATTTACTAACTTTTAAATGAACCCCTTTATTATTTAAAATAAAACATTTATGGATTTTAAATAAATAAAACATTTTTGAATTTTAAATGAAACCTACTATCATTTAAAATAAAATATTTACTAAATCACTCTATTTGCCTAAACATACACGAAATTATGAATATAACCAATCCATATATACTTCCTAAATTATTGGGGCAAATAATGCTGAAGTAAAAGATAGTTAAAAATGTGCAACCAACAAAGAGGAGAATCTTTCCATCAATTTAGTCACCTGTCTCAACCTTTAGAACTTATGATAGCTACTAGGTTATCAATTTGGGGCTCAAGGTGTCTATCTACTGATGATTATCCCTAACCGAATGCATTCCTATATGAAGGTATCCATCAATGTTACCTTTGAGTTGCCTTATCATCACTTTCCCAACCTCAAGTATCCTCACCTTTGGTGGATGACTCAACTTCTTCCACCCAAGAGCGTACCTGATCCTACACATTGGCAATTTATTAGCAGTATCATACTCTTCAATATATAGTAACATCGCATAGTTGCTTAATTGCACAAAATTGAGTATTAAAGCACCATCAATTAATACATTACTTTCCATGTCACAAGGTCCATTAGGGAGGGTCGTGATAGTTTCATTTTATAATTAATGAGAGTTTTACTTTAAAATGAGAGTAGAGATCATTTTTATAAATAATAGAAGTTTTAATATAAAATGATAATGGAGTTTCATTTTATAAATAAACAATTGTTTTGGTTTTATATAGCAAACGAATTTCATTTATAAAATAATAAATGCAATATTTTAAATGATAGTGAAACCTCATTTGAAAATTATAGATAAATTAAATCTATGATAAAGAGAGTTGCTTATAGTAAATAAATTGAATTTATTCTATTATTTGGAATAAAAGTTAGAGTTTACCTCTTGTATTAAAAGGTAGTTTATTCAAATAGATAAGACAATGAAGAGATCCTCGTTGTCAGCCTTTAGGAAAAAATTTTGAGAATGGGAAAGAACAATTTAAAAATTCAAAATATCATCCATCACCTTTGAAGATATATGGGAAGTAATGGCCAAGGCGGTAGTGTGACAGGGAAGATAAGGGCGAGGAGGAAGATGATGAAGGGATGGCATAATTAGGAAGAACATAGAGAAGAGAAAATAATAACCAAAGGATAAGAGAGTGGAGAAGAAAATGGGTCAACCAAACATGAGGGTGAACAAAGAAATGAAGGGCTTCCAACGTGAAAAAACATCTTCAGAAGTGAACTAAGATCATCTTTGGAATAACCAGGTTGGTTAAGATTTCATGCTAAGATAGTTTTTATAAATGTATGAGATTCTTGGGAAATGATGTCTTCATCTCCAGTAGGGTGGTTGTTCTCATATCTTGCTAGTTTCACTATGTTATTGCGACCCTTGTTGGCTTGTAAAACCATCATCCTCCACACAATACCCTAGAACTCTTGGTACAGATGTCCTCTCCTTTCTATCTGATTGATAGCGGTGTGTTAGTAGTAGAACCTGTTTCTTTACATCTAAATCCTATTGTTATTATCACTATTGTGCGACCAAGATGTTCTGCCCTATGGGCATACCTTGGATGCTAACCGTGAGTTGATTTTCCTCCATTGGGCACCCTCCCTTGAGCAGCAAAAGTGTAAGTTATTACCCTATTGGCTTAACCTATTTTGGTAGAGGTTTATGGTAGAGGTTTAATGGTAGAGTATAATATGGGCATCAGTGTTGGTTTCCCTTTAAAATAATTTCATATTTATGTGTAGTGGGAGTGGTGAGAACTACATTATATCACTACAACATTTAATTTGGAAATAAACCTAATGATTTTCACCTCTTATTGGTCGCATCGTAGTGGTACTGGCAAATCACCATAGTAGTGGAAACCATCGTGGGTAATCTCGAGTTACATCTTAGGAGATGCCTATGTGTTTATCTCCTGCCATTCGATTGACTGTGCTAGTTTTTCATGAATTCATTTTGCTTTAATGAGCTTTGGGAAGGGTTGACCCTTATAAGTTAAACATGGTTTATTTAGGCTTTGACCAGAAATGAATGGTGCTTTGTTTTAATTTATGAGTTAAATAAGTTTATGAATTAAAGGTTTGGGTATTTAATATTTTAAACAAAGTAATGTGATTTATTTAAATAGTCAAGGTTTGAGACTTGGTTATGTTAAATAAAGGTAATGGAATTTATTTAAATAGTCAAGGTTTGAGACTTGGTTATGATAAATAAATATAATGAGATTTATTTAAATAGTCAAGGTTTGAGACTTGGTTATGTTAAATACAAGTAATGGGGTTATTTTGGTAGATTAAGGGTATGGGACCTTAATTTGTGAAATGATGAAAATGGTTGGGTTATTTATAAATTAAAGTAGTAAGACTTTAATTTAGTAAAAAAAGGAATGGTTATTTTGTATATTAAGGGTATGGGACCTTGATTTATGAATAAAATGGAAATGGTTATTTTAGTGAAATAAAGTGGTTTAGCTTTGTTTTATTAAAATAAAGAACCTAGCTACTTTATAGATAGAATTAAGGGAAATTTGGTTTATGAAATGAAAGGAAATGATTTATTTTTAAGTTGAGTAGTGAAGCTTTAATTTAGTAAATAAATGGAAGGATTGTTTTATAGATTAAAGGTATGGGACTTTGATTTATTGAACAAAGACAAGATTTTATTAAAGTAAGAACCATGATCTAATATGTGCATGATGAATGAATCTCTAAAGGTATTTGAGAGGGAAAATAAAAGTAATGATTCTTTTATGATATCAACTATGCATTTGATGGTTAGAGACTTGATTAGATTTGTATAGTTGCAATTTGGGAAAGTAAATGTTAGATGCATTTAGAGGCATGCCTATATTGAACCATGAGTGCCCTGATCCCCTACTATCCTCAAATGATCGATGGAAAGAGGAGGACCGAAGAGGCAGATGATACTAGTGCACCAGTTTGCTCTCTACTTACCATTTACTTACTTATGCTCAAATAGACTATATTTATAGGGAGATATCCCTAATTTATCATGATGTATTACTTATTCTTTAAAGGTATGGGGTTTTACGATACTATGATGCATGTAATAATTGTGGAATGATGAGGACTATATCTCTTAATTTACTATTCATTTATTTATGTCTTGTAATATATTCTCTTTCGATTAATGTTTACCTTCTTTAAATGTTGCTTATTTTCTAGTATCTTTGATTACTTTTTGTTAGATTTAGTATCTAGAATTGTTCTTGTTTTCTTGCTAATAAAAAATAAGTAATAAGTTCTAGGGTGAACTTATAGGGTGACCTAAGGGATTGAGACCCCTTAGGGTGAACATAGGAAGACTTAAGGGATTAATACCCCTTAGGGAGAATGGAAACTAAGTTTATGGTAAGTCTACATCTAAGTTAAGATAGATCATCGTGAAGACGATATGGATAGCTTAACTCACAATAATTATAGCATACATACATAGATTAGCTTTTGTATGGTATGGTGATGCATGTATACCTTCGGCTAGCTAAAGGTGATAAGTCTAGCTCATCAAGGATGATGAGATATATAGGCTTATTTGTGGTAACACATGATATACCTACATAGATGGACTTGTGTGAGGGTATTTCATGAGATGTAGATCTTCAAGAAAAATTAGGGGATATAAACAATAGATAAATATTATATTGGTTAGGGATTTATGAATCCCTCTTCTTAGTTTAAAAAAAAAAACCGTGTTTGTGTATTTTATTATAGCTTTATTTTTGGGTAATTAAACAAAGAAATAAAGAATCATCCCTAGAATCATTTCAAGAAAAAGAGATCCACTTGAAACATAGAGAAGCATCATAGGAATATCTTCTTAGGTCAATAAAACTCCCTCTCAACATGAAAATAAGTAAACCAACCACCCTAGAGAAATCATAGATAGAGAAAAACCTCTATCTTACCAAAGTATATCAAAATAAAATAGATGGGCTAGTTGCAAATATGTCCAAAAGAAATGCAAACCACCAACACACCTCCACCACCCACCAGAGCCCCTCTAAATACCTAATCAAGAATCCAAAAATAGAACCCCTCCCATGAAACCATCAAGGAATCACAAGGTCTTCCCCTAAGACCACTCAAAACTACAGAGAAAAAGTTTCAATGGATCATGCTCCTCATAAAATGAACTAGAGATCCCAAATCCCCTAAGATTCAACCTAGGGATCCATCACTAAAACCCCTTTACTATGGTCATCGAGAAAATGCATGGTCTCTCCTCCAATGAGACCAAAAAATATCATAGATAAAAGGCTCACTAATACTTCCTCAAATTATTAGCAAAATCCAAGGCTATCTGACCAAGAGGTAGCTTCTGAAACCCCTACACTATAGCCATGACGGAAGCCCATGGTCTCCATCCAAGACCACAAAAAATCCATAGAGAAAAGGGTCCTCCAAAACACCTCTCAAAAAGATGATACATGATCACAAAATCCCCTTTCACATCTACCTAACAAGTAGGTTATCTTTAAAACCCTTTCTCCATGTCATGAACATACCTCATATCTCCCCTAATATCAACCAAAACTATGGAGAAAAAATCCCATCGGACCACCTTGCACATCATATAAGCAAAGGATAAACTGACTAGCAAGGAGGTGCAACCCCCTTCTACAACTACTTGATTAGGAGATCATACTTAAAACCCTTTCTTCCATATCATGAATGTGCTTGGTCTCTCCCACAAGACCAACCAAAACCATATAGAAAAAATCCCATCAAACCACCTCGCACATTAGACAAGAAAAGGATGAACCGACCACTAAGGAGGCACTAATGATATGCATAAAAAAGGACCACATTCACCAACCCATCCAATGCCAAAAGAGTGAATTAGAAAAGTAAGAGAAAAAGAATCATCTCTGGAGTGAAACAAGAGTGACCAATATCATCTTTGGATCTCATAAAATCTAGCAAAAGAGGAGACCTCCTCTCAGAGAATGGGACCTTGAAATATTGGGAGTGTGAGTCCCTCATTATTTTGTAGGTTACTAAGTATTTTATAATACAATGAATGGTTTTATAATAAGTTTAAAATTCTTAAAGGTATCTAAATTTTAGCATCATTTTTATTGAATTATTTTTTAATCTCTAAAAAAAAATATTAGAGATAAAAGTAATAAATTATGTAAAAATTAACCTTTAAAATCCAAACTATTGGTAATATGTTTAAGAATTGAATTTTTATATAGTATAAAATTGACTTAAATTATTATTGTTTTGATGGTTTTATAGGATTAAAGGGTTTCTCATACTTTATATAATCATAGAAGAACATACTAATCTAGTCATTAATGAATCATGGAAAGATATAAATTACACAATATTTAATGTAAATTGATATCAAAATTGTCATTTTACATTTGTCTATACTATATAAACTTAGTATTCATGTTCATGTATCATGAAAATAGGGTATTTATGTGTTAGTAGTAAAATGTTTACATATCTACATATTAGGGGATAACATAGGACAAATAAAAATTTAGACTAGTCATTAATATTGTAGCATGAACAAATATTTATTAAAATCAAATATAGATTTATATATGATCCTTCCAATCACCATTTATCATATTCAATAAGTATTATAATTTTGGCATCCATGCGGCTAACCATGAGGATTCAATATATACCTTCTGAGAGGATAAGGACCATGAGGACCATAGCGCATCATATTATCACTAGATTTGACTACTCTATTTTTTTCCACCACTAGTAGGCTTCTATTAATGACACCAACATCATAAATTTCCTATCACAACTACCATGCATAATAATATTCGATAATTAAGGTTAATATTAAATTTTATCATTGTTAATTTATCTTCTAATGATGTGCTTATATGCAAATAATTCAATACCACAAGCTTTACCTTGTTGAGGTACTAACTCATTTCCAATTGTCATGTATGCACTTTTTCTCTCATTTGATTCAATTTAATATTCAAGAGGTAAGGTAATATAATATTATGTGTTGTTTAGATAAATTAACTATTTCAACATTATATAACTTATAATGTAAATTGGCACCAATATTGAGATCTTTAGATATGGTGCAAGAGCATCAAATTCATTCAGAGTGTATCAATGCTTCAAACCCTTACCATGACTATGGCAAATATTATTTAAAAAAAAAATTCAAAGCAAAGGAACATCGGGAGAAAGAAGATACAAGAGCGAAAGCAAGTTGGGAGGGAGTGCAAGCTGAGAGGGAATGCGAGCTAGTAGGAAGTGCAATCCTGGAGGGAATGCGAGCCAAGAGGGAGTGTGAGCCAATCATGAGATCTTCAAATATGGAAAAAGAGTACTAGATTCATTCAAATTGTATCAATGCTTCAAACCCTTACAATGAATATGGAAAATATTATTTCCAAAAAATTATCAAAGTAAAGGAACACCAAGAAAAAGAAGAGACATGAGCAAGTGTGAGCTAGGAGGGAGTGTGAGCTAGAGGGAGTGCAATCTGGGAGGGAGTGTGAGCTAGGAGGAAGTGAGAGTTAGGAGTGAGTGTGATATCAAAGGGAGTGTGATCCAAGAGGGAGTGAAAGACAAGAGTGATCCCCAACCCCAACCCTACTAGTTAGGTTGGACGGAAACTCATATTTGAATTTCCTAATGGGAAGTGAGGATGCCCTAGCTAGAAGTATGGATGCCCACATTGAAGATAAATGGAAGAGCAATTATATGGAAAATTTTATCCAAGTAGCAAATGTTGCACCAAAAGTGCCCCTCAAGGATGATATGATTGAGCATGATATAATGGTTTTACAAAGTAGAGGGCTAATAGATACTAGTAAGGGTTTTTGGAGATTTAAGATTAGATCAAATGGAAGTGGATATTGAATTCAAATTACTCTATGTTTTCTTCCTAAATATTTTTTCCTTGTCATATTTTCTAATTCAAAAATTAGGGATACATTTTTTAGTGGTGGCCCATCGTTTAGAGGAATAGATACCCTTTATTTAAGACCAAGGAATGAAAAATTTTCTATCGAGACAAAAACTATTAAGAATCTTTCAATTTGGGTTAGGCTTTTGGACTTCCATATCAGCTTATCAATAAGGATGTTTTGAAGAATATTTTAAATACCCTAGGAGAATTCATCAAGGAAGCACTAACAATTAAGGAGTAAAAGCATACTATATATATACCAAAGTATATGTTCCTATGGATATTTCAAAAAAAAATCCACAATCCATTAAGAGTAAATCTGAATCAAGATAATGGGATCAAGTGGATTATCAAAAAATAACATTTTGTTGTTGCAATTGTTATGAGTCCACTTGGCAAGAGTTTGCAAAGTGAAAACTATAAAGAAAGAGACATAAAATTTTGGTCATAAGAAAAAATTCAAGATGAATAAAGGAAATCATACCTTAATAGAAGGTAGATTAGATCAAATATATTCCACTCCTAAAAAAGGGGTAAATAAATCCTATCTACAACATCTTATGGAAAAGGCCACCATAAATCACTTGGATCAAGAGTTAGAAGAAACAAATAAGGATATGAGGGATGAGAAAGTACAATATGTAAGTTCAAGTTCAAAAGTAATTAAATGTGCCAAGTTAAATGTGGAGAAACCCAAACATAAATATGATAGAAAAGGTCAAGATCTTTCCAGGTAAATCATCTTTATTTTCAAGTAGTATAGAATCCTCTCCTAGTAATAAACGTGAAAGTGGTATAGAGGTTATCCCTTGCACTTTACGGTTTCAAGATCAACATAATAAAGAAATGAAGATGAAGTATGTAATAATTTAGGGTGTTTTGGGTAAAATAATAAGGTAATTGCTTTTGAAGATCACCATTGCACTTTAGGGTTTCCATGGCAATATAAAGAAGAATGTGTTTTTGAGGTTATTTCTTGATCTACATATCCTACATAACAAGATAAACCTATAGATGACAAATTTTACTTTGATAAATATGAGAAGATTGAAGAGATGGATGAAGCTGAAAGTATTGGTGGAAATATATATAAAAAAAAAAGAGGAAAACCCAAGAAGCAAAAACAAAGAGAAAAAGAACACAAAGGGATATTGATATGGGAAAATAAAAGCAAATATTTCAAGTTTGAACAATAAGGGGGCTAAACCCACAAATAAAAACTAAAAATAACAATGAAAATAATATCTTGGAATATTAGGGGCATGAATAAGAACCCTAAAAAAAGGTATCAAGAAACTTTCAAATTGTTATAGACAATATATTTATATTTATAGATATGAAAAATGGACACCAAATATTTTAGCTATTTATGGTGTTGAATTTTATCTTGGCAAAATTTCAATTTCGAAAGGTATATGTATGAAATAATAAAAAGAAGTTGATTGCAAAAAGTTAGCAGTGAGGACGATGGAAAATCTCTTTGATAAGAAAGGCAAATAAAGAATCTTTTTTATAGAAATGCAGGTTGGATATGATATAATTAATTTTATAGAAATGTAATAAGAGCAATTTAATATTTTATTTTTGTAACGGGAGTGGCCCTTAATAGAAGCCACACATAGCTTATTCAAAAAAAATTATAATGTAAATTGATTTAGTTCCTCACTTATGCTATATTTTGTCCTCCTTAATACATTTAGATAAATCAAGATTAATATTTATTTAAATTAAAACCATTAAATATTTCCCATATGCTACTTCTACTTAATATTCTCATGTTGATCCACAAAATTATATGATACTATATATGTGTCAATATCATTGTAGATCAACATAGAAAGGGGATTAGGTAAATCCTAAATCTATAGGTTAAAGGGATAGCTCCCAACTAAACTAATTAATCTAAACTAATCTAAAATATGATATAGAAAAAGGTATACAAGAAAAAAAAATAAAATACAAATAAACAACAAATACATTCTTTTAGCCATAGTAGTGTGAGTGTTGATCTAATGGAAGTATTCAAAAGTGATTTAATAACTTTTATGTCATTAGATCCATACATAACTTACAATAACAAAGTGACAGAATTTATAGGATATAGGAATGCAAAGCCACAAGTATCATACATCGAAGAATAATGAGGTCAAAGGACAAAGTTGATATACATAATCCATGCACAATCTCTTTATTACAATCAAATCAATATTATAATCTTTAATCACAAGTATCTATAATATTTTAAAAATAGCCAAATGAACCTTACAATTGAGCTTTTAGATATATTTATAGTAAAATTTTATCCTACTTTTTTAGTTGAGGTAAAATTATTCCACTCCTAGTAAATTCCAATTTGGTAGCATCTTTTATCAAAATTTATGCTTAGCCAATAAAAAAATTCCTCTAAATTCATTTTACATGACTCTATTAGCTCCAATTCCTCCACTAGCACCACTTGAAGACAAAATATTGCTTTACAATTCATTACATTAAATTTCATGCGCTAAATTTTCCCTTTTACAAAAATATTATCTTTGGGAGTGATTTGCTTTTTATGATGACAATGATTAATTGTAAGATTTGTGAGCCAAATATTTCCCCCTAGATTTAACCAATTTTGAACTCAAGAATGGATCACATTTTTAGGAACAAATGACACATGTCATACCTTAGTCAAAATTTGAAGTTATGTTTCTTTCTCCTTTTTGCTAAGGTCATCTTTTGGGCTCAATTTTGTATGGAATCATTGTAAATTTTACCTCTACCTCTATTTATGACTATTTTTACTAATAGGGTGCAATGTTAATAGTTGGATTATGACATTATTGGTAACTCATGAGGACTTGAGCTTAATTACCAATATAGTGCCTTTATTTTTTAACAAAGATCCTCTAAAATTGAAATTGATTCATACCGAATTTTACAAAATTATGAGATTATTCTTTTTAGTTATGTGGCAGTAAAGTTAGCAATACTTTCTAGTCAATGTGTAAAATAAATTTTATAATATCTAGCATTGTGACACTTGATTCTAGGCCTTTGTATTGATCACTTGTAATATCTTCCTCTTGATTTGCTACATTATGTATCTTATCTAATAACCCCTTCAATTTGGGGATCCTATGAGAAAAATTTGGTGTGGCACCCTCAATTGGCATGTTTATCATGGCATTTTCCTCTTCAATAACTTTGGTCACTTGTTCATATGTGAAAAGCTACTTTTGGTCATAAAATAGGCTAATAAATCCTATTGTATTTCTTTCATCTCTTCTATGACCATATTTAGGGAATTGTAAATGAATTTGAATCATTCCGATTTTTTTGTATTTGTCAGGCATATAATTCAATTGGATAATCATTTACCTCTTATCACTTATGCCCAACTATTTTAACTATTTATTAGATGTCTTGTATAGTTGGTATAACATTTTTAACATATTTTGCGTTGGATGACAATTCATTTTCCACTTGTTTCATTTTGATAAGGTTTGGTCAACTATACTTCAAATGCCTTAAGGTACATGAGATACACTCTACCATGCATTACCTTAATGTGTGTTTTATCCCATAGGTATTTTATTTAATATGACACCAATACCATGACCTCCATATTTTTTATTTTTCCTCTAACCCTTCATTAACCCTTTTCAATAAATATATCTCTTCATCCTTATAGCATTTTATGTCTTGCATGTTGATCTTTATTTGATCCAGTTGAAGTTAAAGGTCTTGATTTTATTTCTCAAGTTGTTTCTTCAACTGGTATTTTTTCTACTTAAGTTATCCTCTAAGTAAATCCAATAAACCATTTGTTTTTCAGCTTGCTTCTTCTCTTGCTCTAATTATTTTTTTAAGCTATAATTTTATTTTTCATTGTCTTCAAATCCTATTGTAACTAGGAAATCTAGCTCTTTATCTTAACACTCAGGTATTATTTTGGAATTTGTTACCTTGGTATTGCACATCTCATGGGTTTATATAGCTTTACATATCCCCAATTGTTATTTAAACTTGTAACACATTTCCACTTGGCTTCCAACATGGGTTGATACATATTATTCCAAAATAATCATCAAAGATTAGCAATTACCTCTCTTCAAAATATCACTTATCAAAAATCATAATTCCATATGTCAAGTCATAATAATTAATTAAAAGCTTCTACTCATGAGTCATCAACTAACACATTTGGTTGTATAAAAATGCCAATAGATACCATCAATATAGGATTTCTTCACAAATCATAAATCACAATTAACTACCTTTCATGTGCCTAAAATTTTAATCACAATATGCCAAAATAATCATCAAATATTTTGATTTTCTTTAGGGTTAAAGAAGGTGATCATTACACATAGTTGGGAAAATAATAATAGGAGCAACTTTGAAGTTATTGTAGGTAGATTTATTTTTCTAGGTACATTATTAACCTTGTGCTTATTGTAAACACCCAAATTTTATCCAATTGAATTATAATAAAATATAACTTATCCTAAACTTATACAAATACCATTAAACATAATTTCAAAATCCTAAACCAAATAGACAATGAATTAGCTTCATCATCTCTCAGCAAAAGGATCGAAAACATTAGCACAATAGTGTTATAGTAGTACAATTAGTGTAATCATTTAAATTTTAAACTTATTCTTTTGGAACCATGCAAATTAACTAGCCTATTAATTCAATCCCTTTTTGCATTAACATTGATATGTTAATACTACCATAGTTCTTTTGCTTGACAATGTTATGTTCAAAAAGGAAAGAAAATAAAAAGTATAAACTCAACTGGCCTTTACTACCTACCAATGACTCGCTCGAAATATTCCCTCTATATTTCAACTTATCCCCATATATGAATGTGTGTTTTCTTGGTGATTTTATCCTCTCTAGACAACAAAGTTTCCAAATATACCAAATTATCACTTTTTTCAAACAAAGCAATCACAAAACAAGAAAAGTCTTTGATACTTCAAATAAAAAAATTCTCTCCCCTCTAATCGTCACAAAAATCTAGTAATACAACCTTTTATCCTTTGAATCAATAATAATTTCTCACTAATAAAGTGTTTTTTATATTAATAACATTCATGAATAAAGTACTTTTGAGATTTACACATTCTATGAAATCGAAGTTCTATCGAATATTCTTGTTAGCAAAGCTCTGCCAACAACATGACTTTGTATTCAATGCATATTATTTTCATATTCAACATAACTCCATTGGATGAGACATCTTTTAACTTTGTCTTACATATAGTTGTATTGTTTTTAATATTTTAAATCATATATTTATTTGCATGTTACATTAAATTATTTTTGGTTTAGCTTATATCATTTTAATATATTCTAACAATATATTTTGTAGGATTGGACTCTCAATATTTGATTGCATTTTTGATAAATTGTCTCATTGTATTATAGTAGCACTTTTGGGAGTGTAGACATTGATTTGAAAGCACTAGAATAGTCCAATGCTTTTGTCTATAATCTTAGAATATCTACATCTTTTTATCCATAAATCTTGTCTAATCTAAATATTTATGATGTTAGAAAGATATATTGTTTCTCCTTAGAATCTTAGTAATTTTAACTTTAATAGTAAATATGTAACTTAGTGACTAGTACTACATTATTACATCATTTCTATTAGTACAACCATTATCATTAACACTATGCATTTGTAGTGCTTTTGTTTGATATATATTTAGATTTAAAATTTAACACATCATCTAGGTTAGAATCTAAATTTATCTTTTAATTTATTTTCATAAGCTTACAATAAAATTTGTGATATGTTATCCATCTATGACTCATCAATGACATCATCCAATAATAGCTCCAAGCTCCAACTAATTAGGTAAGGAAGATAAGTTTTTCATCATTTTATCCTTCATAAACAAGGGATATGAGCAAGGAAAATTCCTAAATGTTTAAACATGTCATTCAAGTTAAAAGAGTGAACAAACAAGGACAATCACAAATTTCAAAATATTGGCTAGGGTAACAAATTAGATGTATCCTAAACTTGTATTTCTCTTAAACTTACTTTTATTTTATCTTGATTTTGACATATATTTTCTATTAGCATTGCGTCTTTTTAAGATTTAGTGATAGCACATATAGCTTAAAAGGACCTAGTGTATTGTTTGAAGAAAATACAATAGTAAAACCTTAGCTAGAAAATATCCAAACTTACCCCATTTTATATACCAAATAAAATAGATCCCTCTTTGAAATTGCGGATAGTGGCCCTTGTAATAAGGAAAGAGTGTCCTAATGATCTTGTCAAACCTACACTTAGCCAAGCCTCTCATCCATACTTTTGGTAAACCTAACATGAACACCACTATGGTCCCTTAAATTTTGTAAAAGCCTTACATAGAATTAAAATAGATAAACTTATTAGAAAAACTAATATCATGTATTTAGATCAGCTCATATTAACAATATTAAGTAAGAAAATGCCAAATTTCTAACTCTACTAGATTTTTTCAATCCCTCGAATAGACATAATACAATCCTTTCAACTATATTGGGTGTATAGTAAGCCCAAGATATTACTAACTCATATAGGGTCTCACATGTACTAAAGCTTATTGGGGAGTATATTTTGGTGAGTTAGTGAGAGTCATAAGGAGGATCTAGAATCTTCCACATATTGATACCAATTGTTAGACTTACAATGGCACTGAGAGGGGGGGGGTGAATCAGTGTAGCTCTTTAATCATGAATTAACAGCTCTTAAAACAGCAGCAATTAAAACTTATTGCAAGATACAGCAAGAATAACAAGAGAACATCACACAACACAAGATTTTAACGAGGTTCACCAATGTGGCTACTCCTCAAGAATGACTGCTTGGACTACCATCCAAATCCAGCCTTTGCAAAGCAACAACTTTTACAAACAGTTTACCAACACCCACTGGAAGGAGCACCAACCCCTGATTTATCTGTACCAACATAAAGGAGCACCAACTGGAAGGAGCACCAACCCCTTATGCCAAGCACCAACTTGGACTTCAATTCTGAAACTAGAAGAATGATAGTAAGATACCTTTGCTTTTACAAGACCCCGATCGGTCCGCTTCACTTTTTCATCCTCTACGCACTCTGCTCTCTCTGTGCTATCACTTCGCACAATCTGCTGCTTAACTGTCGAACGATCATCTTCTCCCCTTTGTGCACTCTGCTTCCTTTGCGATCTTCGCACTTAGAATGATTCGACAACTTGCACACTGCACACTATGACCAAACTTCGCACTCTGCACTGTCTCCGAACTTCGCACTTCTCAACATCCTTACAACTCTTCAAACAACCTTCCTTTTATAACAATATTTTCATGATGAAAAACCTAATCTTAGTCGGCTGTAAACCCTAATCATAGTCAGCTGCAAACCCTAATCTTCGTCGGCTAACATCGGTCTTCGTCGGCTTCAACTGCCCTGTAACTCTTGTTGTTGTTGCCACGAAAACACATGTCGCGATATCGTGACACTTTCGCCTTCGTACGCTTTCTCTTAGCTTTGGCCCGTGAGAATACAACATGTAGCGATATCGCTACACTTTTTCTTTCGTACGCTTTCTCTTAGCTTTGGCTCGCGAGAATACAACATGTAGCGATATCGCTACACTTTTTCTTTCTACGCTTTCTCTTAGCTTTGTCGTGAAAATGAAACATGTCACGAAATCGCGACACCTTTTTCTCTCTCCTCTTTCTCTTCGCTTTGGCAAAAGAAACATGTCGTCAATATCGTGACACTTTTCTCCTTACTTTCTTCTCCTCCTTTAGTCGGAAAATGCGACATGTCACGATATCGTGACACTTTTTCTCCTTAGCGCTTTTTCTTGCCTTTGGGTCGCAAAAACCTGACATGTCACGATATCGTGACACTTTTTCTCTCGAACTCTCTCTCCTGCAACATGTCGCGAAATCACGACACTTTTTCTTTCGGACTCTCTCTCCTACAACATGTCGTGAAATCGTGACACTTTTTCGTCCGTACAACCTTCCTTGCAATATGTCACGAAATCGTGACACTTTTTCATCCGTACAACCTTCCTTGCAATATGTCACGAAATCGTGACACTTTTTCGTCCATACAACCTTCCTTGCAATATGTCACGAAATCGTGACACTTTTTCGTCCGTACAACCTTCCTTGCAATATGTCACGAAATCATGACACTTTTTTGTCCGTACAACCTTCCTTGCAATATGTCATGAAATCGTGACACTTTTTCGTCCGTACAACCTTCCTTGCAATATGTCGCGAAATCGTGACACTTTTTCTACTTGCCTTTCTTTCTTCCAACATGTCGCGAAATCGCGACAATTTTGCTTGCTTCTCAACATGTCGCGATATCGTGACAGTTTTTCTTTCTTGCCAACATGTCGTGAAATCGCGATAGTTTTTCTTTCTTCTCTCTCTTCCAACATGTCACGAAATCGCGATAGTTTTTCTTGCCTGCTGTATATGTCGCGATATCGTGACACTTTTCTTACTTGTATTTTTCTTTGATCTTTTGCAAGTGGTCCACTTCGGTCTTCTTGGAAAATCACTGTACATACTCTGAGTAACCTTTGAACTCCTGTCTTCTGCATCTGACTAGCCTTTGAACTTCCTGTCCACTGCATCAACAGATCTATCTGACTGTGTTGACAACAATGACAATACTATCGTTGCACCTTGCTCAACAATCTCCCCCTTTGGAATTGTTGGCAACACATGTGCAATTTTCTATAACTCTTCTCCCCCTTTGTCAATAATACCAAAGGGCTACTGCAGACTCCCCCTGAGTCCATGCACAACATTCTCAGGCACAATTTGTTACACTTAGCACAAATTATGAACATGAGCAAAAAGATAATCAAATACTTAAATGCTCCCCCTGAGAATGTGATCCCTGTAGCTAGTCAATTTTTGGGAAGTGTGACCACTCCCAATTTGTTTTGAAGGTACTCAAAAACTTCCTTGGGCAATGGTTTTGTGAAGATATCTGCTACTTGTTCTGTGGTTGGAACAAAATCCAATTTAACCTCACCTTCTGCAACTTTCTCCTTCAAAAAGTGATACCTGATGGCAATGTGCTTTGTGCGTGAATGCATAACCAGATTCTTGGAGATGTTAATGGCACTGGTGTTATCACACTTAACTGATATTGGCTCACTGAAGCTAATACCAAGATCTTTTAAGGTTTGTTTCATCCATAATACCTGTGTACAACATGTTGTCGTTGCAATATATTCTGCCTCTATTGTCGATAAAGAAACTGACTCTTGTTTCTTACTGTGCCATGCGACCAATCTGTCTCCAAGATAGAATGCACCTCCACTGGTACTCTTTCTGTCATCTACACATCCTGCCCAATCTGCATCTGAATACGAAATAAGGGTGAAGTCTTTACCTTTTGGATACCATAACCCATACTCCATAGTACCCTTGAGATACCGAAGAATCCTCTTTATAGCTGTCACATGAGTCTCCTTGGGATTAGCCTGAAATCGTGCTACCATGCATACTGCCTACAAAATATCTGGTCCGGTAGCTGTCGAGTATGATAGGCTTCCAATCATGGATCTGTACATGGTTTGATCAACAGGTGGAGATTTGTCATCCTTGCTCAACTTATAGCCTGTCGTCATGGGAGTGCTAATTGGCTTACAATCCTCCATTGTGAACCTTTTTAGCATCTCTTTTACATATTTAACTTGAGAAATAAATATGCCCTTCTTACTTTGATTAACTTGCAATCCGAGGAAATATGACAGTTCTCCAATCATTGACATTTCAAATTCTTTTTGCATCTTATTTGCTAAGTCCTTGCATGACTCATCTTTGCTGCTGCCAAATATGATATCATCTACATAGACAACAAGAACAATAAGATGCCCATTTTTTGTTTTGACATACAGATTACTATCCACCATACCTTTCTTGAACCTTTGTTGAGTGAGATAGTTGTCTAGTCTTGCATACCATGCTCGGGGTGCCTGTTTTAAGCCATATAAAGCTTTCTTCAACTTACAAACAAAGTTGGGATTATCACCAAGTTGGAACCCATCAAGTTGCTCAATATAAACCTCTTCTTCAAGTTTCCCATTCAAAAAAGCTGATTTCACATCCATTTGATAAACTTTGAAATTCTTGTAGACTGCTAAAGCCAAAAACATTCTGATTGCCTCTAGTCTAGCTACTGGTGCAAACGTTTCCTCAAAGTCAATGCCTTCTACTTGTGCATACCCCTTACATACCAATCTTGCTTTATTTCTGACTACCTGTCCGTCTTCATTCAATTTGTTATGAAAGATCCATTTAGTCCCGATTATATTTTTGTTCGCAGGTCTAGGTACTAATTCCCAAGTATTGTTTTTCTCGATCTGGTCTAATTCTTCATTTATTGCCTTCATCCAACCTTCATCTTTGCTTGCTTCAGCAACATTCTTGGGCTCAATGCTGGATAATAGAGAGTAGTTACTTGCTACTTTTCTTCTTGTTTGAACACCAACTTTGGGGTCTCCAATTATTTGATCTCTAGGATGATTTTTATGCCAGCTGCCTATTTTGAATTTCTTATTCTCTTTCGCTTTTGAATCACAACTTACATCATCTGAGTCAATTTTTTGTATCTTTTCAATTTCATTTTCCTCATCTCCTTCAATAACCTCTTCATAGATTGGGTAGTTTGTTTCATAGCTAATTACTCGTTCTTTACCTTCATCAAACTTAACATCAGCACTATCCACAATTTTCTTTAGCCTTTTGTTGTAGCATTTGTAAGCTTTGCTTCTAGACGAATAACCAACAAAAATACCTTCATCTGCTCTATCTTCAAACTTACCAAGATTATCTTCAGTTCTTTTGATATAGCACTTGCTGCCAAACACTCTGAGGTATTTTGTTGTTGCCCTTTTACCGAACCACAATTCATAAGGAGTTTTGCTTTCATGTGTTCTCAGCATGTACCTATTTTGGATATACACCGTAGTATGGACTGCTTCTTTCCAAAATCTATCTGCTACTCTGCTTTTAGCCAACATAGTTCGTGCCATTTCCTGCACAGTCCTGTTCTTTCTTTCTACCACTCCATTTTGCTGAGGTGTCCTGGCTGCTGAGAACTGTCTCCTAATACCGTATTTTTCACAGTATTCTGCAAACTCCTCTGAAATGAATTCTCCTCCTCTGTCTGATCTTAAACATTTGATCCTCTTTCCTATTTCATTCTCAACCTGGTTTTTGAAAATCTTGAACATATCAAAAGCTTCTGATTTATGCTTCAAGAAGAATATCCATGTCATTCTGGAATAGTCATCAATGCACAACATAAAATATTTGTCACCATTTATGCTTTGTGTTCTCATGGGTCCACATAAATCAGTGTGTATTAGTTCCAAAGGTTTGCTTGTGTAGTATTCTTTTGTTTTGAATGTGACTCTAGTTTGTTTCCCCTTTTGGCATGAAGCACAAATGTTGTTTGTAGGTTTGTTGATGGTGGGAATATCTCTCACTGCCTTTTTTGAGGTGATTTTTACTAGATTATCAAAACTGATATGCCCGAGTCTCTTGTGCCACAACCAGTTTTCTTCTTCCTGTCCAATAAAACAAGCTCCTTCTGAAGTCTCTGAGAGCGTGTACAGGTTTCCAGATGTCCTTGATCCAGTTGCTATTAATTTTCCACTATTTGTTTTTTGACTTCACAACCCTGCTTCTTAAAAACTACTTCATGACCTTTATCACAAATCTGACTTACGCTCAACAAGTTATGTTTCAAACCATCCACAAACAAGACTTCTTCTGACTTAATCTTTCCATCAATAATTTTAACTGAACCTTTGCCAACTATCTTAGCTCCATCATTATTACCAAACTTTACTGAACCACCTTCATATTTCTGTAACTTCTCAAATTTTTGTTTGTTACCTGTCATATGACTGGAGCATCCACTATCAAGTATCCATGGTACATGTTTATTCTGTGCTTTAAATGTTGTTTGTACTATTAAGGATTCCTTTTCTTCCTTAAGTTGCTCTTTTTCTTTCCACTCCGTTTTGATGGAAGTTTTGGGCTCTTGTTTTGCCTTTCCCTTATCAACAACATGTGCATGTTTTACGGGAAGTTTTCTATTTTGTCTCACCCTATTTGGTTGAAATTTTCTTCCCTAAAACTGATTTGAAGCAAAAGTACTTCTATAGTTTCTTGCAATGTGCCCAAAATTATGACAGTTATAACATTCTACTGTATAATTCATCAGAGGAGAAAAAGCATTTCTACTGGTGAAATTCCTTGGTCTAACATTATATTTGCAGTCTAAAATTTTATGTCCATAGCCATTGCATTTAAAATAGAAACCAGAAAAGGGATAATTGAACCTGGGTGATGGTCTTTGCCATGTTGTCGTAGGAGCCATAGGTCTTCTTCTTCTTTGATGTGTGACATTGGTGAATCCATCATTGTCAGTTCTCCTTTCGTGCCTGGCATTATTGATTTCTTTTGCATGAGACATTTTTCCTTGATCAACCTGTTTCTTATCTTCATTCTTTATGGATTCTACATTTCTGGCCTTTGATCCATTTGATGATTCTCCTTCGATGAAACCCAGACCAAACTTGATGCCTACAGGCCTTTGGTCATTTATGATCTTATCCAGCTTCATAGCACTTTCTTCACGTTTGTGATAACAACTAATTTTCTTATTCATCTCTTCTAGCTGCATTCTCAAACCAACAATCTCTTCTTCTAGCTTGTTGCAATAGTCTATTTTCATGGTTATTTGAACTTCGAGATCTTCAAAGATTTTCTTGGATTCTTCTATCTGTACTTTCAAACTGGTTATGATTTCATTTGCATCCACAAGCTTTCTTGAAAGTTTCTTATTCTTTTTCTTTTCTATCTCCCACTCTTCAAGTGCAGAGATCAACTCACCTTCTAGATCTACTTCAGCCTTAGGGTTTTCACCACATACTTCAGAGATCACTCCTTTTTTTCTGATTTTGCTTCTTCAAATGCCATGAAAAGAGCTTCACCTTTTTCTTCTTCAGACTCTTCTTCGGAGCTGTCTTCTGATGAACTGACATTCTTGGAGATGAAACTTCTCTTCTTGAAGTTGCCTTTTCTGAAATTCATTTTCTTCCAGTCACTTCTTTCATGGTGCGATCCTTCATCATTTTTGTTCTGCTCTTTAAGTGGACATTTAGTTGCAAAATGCCCGATGCCTCCACAGTTGAAACATTTAAATGGTAGCTTCCCTCTGTATTTTCCTTTTCCCTTTTTTAGCTTTCTAACAAAGTTTGCTTCCATTTCATCTGATGTCCCTTCTTCCTCGGACTCTTGTTTAGTGTTTTTATTTTTAAGAGCTTTAAAAGCTGCTTCTCTATATGTGGGTTTAGATCTTCCTATCCTCATCTCATATGCGGTTAAAGAACCATACATCTCATCTATACTGAAATAATTTAGATTTTTAGCTTCTTCTATCGCTGAGACTTTGGAATCAAACCTTTGAGGAAGAGATCTTAGTACCTTTTTCATGACGATAGAGTCTCCAATATCCTCGTCGAGTCCTCTGATCGCATTAATGATTCCATTGACTCTCAACATATATGCCTCAATGTTTTCATCATCATTCATTTTCAATGCTTCGAACTGAGCTCGATGTGTTCGTAACTTGGCCTCCTTGATCTTATCATCTCCTTCATGAATACTCCTCAATTTGTCCCATATTTCTTTTGTCGATTTACAGTTCATGACCTTCACTAGTTCACTGTCTGCTAATCCACACAAGATAGCATTTTTTGCTTTTGAGTTATTTTCAAATAGTTTCTTTTCATCAGCCTCTTTTGGAGGAGTGATGGGAATTGTGTATCCACTAACTACTGAATCCCAGATGTCGTAACCCAAAGCACAGAGATATGTCTGCATCCTGATTCTCTAGAATGCATAATTAGATCCATCAAACAATGGTGCTTTGTTTGATGAGAAACCTTCACCACCTGCCATTGTGTTACTTCCAAGATCACCCTAGCTGGTTAAGCTTGTATAGGAACTTGGCTCTGATACCAATTGTTAGACTTACAATGGCACTGAGAGGGGGGGTGAATCGGTGTAGCTCTTTTAATCTTGAATTATTAGCTCTTAAAATAGAAGCAATTAAAACTTATAAATAGATACAACAAGTACAACAAGAGAACATCACACAACACAAGATTTTAACGAGGTTCACCAATGTGGCTACTCCTCAAAAATGACTGCTTGGACTACCATCCAAATCTAGCCTTTGCAAAGCAACAACTTTTACAAACAGTTTACCAGCACCCACTGGAAGGAGCACCAACCCCTGATTTATCTGTACCAACAGAAAGGAGCACCAACCCCTGATTTTCCAGCACCAACTGGAAGGAGCACCAACCCCTTATGCCAAGCACCAACTTGGACTTCAATTCTGAAACTAGAAGAATGATAGTAAGATACCTTTGCTTTTACAAGACCCTGATTGGTCTGCTTCACTTTTTCATCCTCTGCGCACTCTGCTCTCTCTACGCTATCACTTCGCATAATCTGTTGCTTAACTGTCGAACGATCATCTTCTCCCCTTTGTGCACTCTGCTTCCTTTGTGATCTTCGCACTTAGAATGATTCGACGACTTGCACACTGCACACTACGACCGAACTTCGCACTCTACGCACTATCTCTAAACTTCACACTTCTCAACATACTTACAACTCTTCAAACAACCTTCCTTTTATAACAATATTTTCAAGATGAAAACTCTAATCTTAGTCGGTTGTAAACCCTAATCATAGTTGGCTACAAACCCTAATCTTTGTCGGCTAACATCGGTCTTCGTCGGCTTCAATTGCCCCTGTAACTCTTCTGTTGTTGTTGCCATGAAAACACATGTCGCGATATCGCGACACTTTCGCCTCCGTACGCTTTCTCTTAGCTTTGGCCCATGAGAATACAACATGTAGCGATATCGCTACACTTTTTCTTCCATACGCTTTCTCTTAGCTTTGGCCCGTGAGAATACAACATGTAGTGATATCGCTACACTTTTTCTTTTGTACGCTTTCTCTTAGCTTTAGTCGTGAAAATGCGACATGTCGCGATATCACGACACTTTTTCTCCTTATGCTCTTTCTCTTACCTTTGGACCACGAAAATATGACATGTCGCGATATCGTGACACTTTTCTCTCTCTAGCGCTTTCTCTTGCCTTTGAGTCGCGAAAATGCGACATGTCGCGATATCGTGACACTTTTTCTCCTTAGCACTTTCTCTTGCCTTTGGGTCATGAAAACTCGACATGTCATGATATCGTGACACTTTTTCTCTCGAACTCTCTCTCCTGCAACATGTCGCAAAATCGTGACACTTTTTCTTTCAGACTCTCTCTCCTGCAACATGTCATGAAATCGTGACACTTTTTCGTCCGTACAACCTTCCTTGCAATATGTCATGAAATCGTGACACTTTTTCGTCCATACAACCTTCCTTGCAATATGTCGCAAAATCGTGACACTTTTTATCCGTACAACCTTCCTTGCAATATGTCGCAAAATCGTGACACTTTTTCGTTCGTACAACCTTCCTTGCAATATGTCACGAAATCGTGACACTTTTTCGTCCGTACAACCTTCCTTGCAATATGTCACGAAATCGTGACACTTTTTCGTCCGTACAACCTTCCTTGCAATATGTCGCGAAATCGCGACACTTTTTCTACTTGCCTTTCTTTCTTCCAACATGTCGCGAAATCGTGACAGTTTTGCTTGCTTCTCAACATGTCGCGATATCGTGACAGTTTTTCTTTCTTGCCAACATGTCACGAAATCGTGACAGTTTTTCTTTCTTCTTCTCTCTCTTCCAACATGTCACGAAATCGCGACAATTTTTCTTGCCTATTGTATATGTCGCGATATCGTGACACTTTTCTTACTTGTATTTTTCTTTGATCTTTTGCAAGTGGTCCACTTCGGTCTTCTTGGAAAATCACTGTACATACTCTGAGTAACCTTTGAACTCCTATCTTCTGCATCTGACTAGCCTTTGAACTTCTCGTCCACTGCATCAATAGATCTATCTGACTGTGTTGACAACAATGACAATACTGTCATTGCACCTTGCTCAAAAATGCCCAATTTTTGTTTCAAATTATTGTTAGTATTCCATGTACCAATTATGCTCTCATGTACAATTTCTATTCCATGTATCAATAGGTATATGGGGAGGATTGGTATATATATAGGTTTCAAGTATATTGGTATGATTTGAAGTATATCAAAAGGATCAATATACAAGGATATACAATTATAAGATTTCTACATCCTCTTATTAAAAATATTAATCCAACAATCATAAACCAAAGAAAAACTAGATATTCTTCTTTTTTAAGAAGGCCCTTAATGTCATGGATCAAAGGAAATACATAACAAGAAGTATGGCTCAATAGTGATCCCAATAGCCCAACCCTCCAATCACAACTAGTGAAGAAATACAAAAATTAATTTTTAATTATAAAAACCCCACTTTTGCTCTGAATAAGGATGAACCTACTTCTTCCAGTCCATACAACCTTACTCATAACGAAGTAGGTAGGGTGAATTTTGGGTCAGCCAAAGGCATGTTTCATTTCGTTTAGAGACATCAAGAAGCTATGAAAAAGGGTTATGCATAAGGGGTCAGCCCCAAAATCTATTTATAAAATCAAGGCGAATTCACTTGGAATCTTGATGAAATATGTAGAAGTATACATGGTGAATTGCATTTATTTATTTCCAAAAAATTTCAAACCGTGGCGAATTGCATTTATTTATCTCCAAAAAATTTCAAACCGTGGTGAATTTTCTATGTTGGGGGCTATGAATATCAATTTGTAAAATATTAAAATATATAGAAAACTTAAAAGCTTTAGATCGACATGAAAGACTTTTAGCTTTTATGCTTTATGATGATCGATCTGAGACATGTATGACGATTGACTACAGGCATGACGATCAGTTACAGATATGATGACTGATGGTATGCATAACGATCGATTGTAGGTATGACAAATGGTTGCAGGTGTATCGATTGGTTGTAGCAATATCGATCTGTTGTAGGCATGACTATCAGTTGCATGCATGACGATCAGTTGTAGGCATGACGAACGACTACAAGAATGTCGATCGGATGCAGGCATGATGATTGGCTACAAACATGATGATCGATTGCAAGCATTACGATCAGTTGCAAGCATGATGATCGACTATTGAGATGACTATTAGTTGTAGGTATGACTATTGGTTATAGGCATGATCGGTTACAGGTATGACGATCAGCTACAGGAATGACGATTGACTATAGACATGACAATTGGTTGTAGACATGATGATCAGTGGCATGTATGACGATAGCTTGTAGGCATGATGATCGGTTGTAGGTATGCTAATCAGTTGTAGCTATGATGATTGGTTGCAAGAATGTTGATTGATTGCATGCATGACGATCGACTGTAGATATATTGATCGACTGTAGGAATGATGATCAATTACAAGAATGTTGATCGGGTGCAGATACGATGATCAATTGCAAGAATGTCGATCGATTGCATATATGACGATCGATTGCAAGAATACTGATTTTTTACATATACAATGATCGATGATAGGTATGATGATTTATTATAGGAATACCGATCAGATGCAATCATGACGATCGAATGCAAGAATATTGATCGAAAGAAGGCATGTCGATCAAGTGCAGGCACGATGATCAGTTGCAGGAATGTTGATCAATTGCAAGTGTATCGATTGGTTGCAACAATGTCGAGTACCCAGTCAGTAGCAGTGGTGCATCTATACCACGTGTCAACCATATATTAAATGATTGCATGCAAAGGCCAGGTATCACCCATCCATGAGCTGATTGCATGCAAAAAAGTTTATATAAAGGAATAAATAGTCATTTTTTTACCTTTTCTATCACAGTGTTAACCATTTTCCTCTCATTTTAACGTATTCTTAACCATTTTCCTCCTATTTTAATGCATTCTTAACCCTCTTCCTCCAGTTTTATCTTAGTTTTTAACCTTTTACCTTAATTTTTAAGCGATTTTTAACCCTTTTCCTCTGTATCTTCTGATCCATACTTGTACACAATGAAATAACCCTATGGCATCCCCTATAACCCCTGGAATGTTTAAAATTAATTTTAAAAATTTGGTTTACCCCCTGATTTCTAAAATTTTATCAACACCAGGTTACGACATGTCATGGATCACAAACTCTGGTCTTCGGGGTCTAGTTTCAACACCACAGTTTGACACGAACACAAAACTACTGGAGAAGATCATTGCAGGTTATAATATTAATTTGGGTAAGGTAAATCCTGTCATCAACAATAAAAACATCGTTCTTTCTTTCATAGCCCCTGATGTTGCCAGATTGACAACATTGCCCAATGCTGATTGTGAGCCTATCACTTCAAAATACCAATTAACTAATGATGACAAACTCTACTTGGAGATCAAATTTAATGTGCAGTAGGATTCTTTTCAAGGTATAACTATTTTTTTATTTAATTGAATTTAAATTATAGTCACTAGTGTACAATTATGATTTTGTTTCTTTTGCAGTTACATCCACCAAGTCCAGAAGGGGTTTGACTGTACCAACGATTGAAAATAAATTTCTTTGGGCATGTTGCAAATTCTTCCTTGTCATACTCATCTTGCAAGGAAGGCCGACAAAAATTCTGATGTGGACCTTAGCGTATTTGGTTTGTTGTGTTGCACACCAGCAATTCAACTGGTCCAACTATGTCTCACATCATATCAAATTGGAAATCCATAACATGAAAACCCACGCTTCACCCTCATCGACAGTTAGCACATGCAATTATATTATATTTTTTTTATGAATCTTTTTATCATTTGCAGAACACTCAAGTACCAACATCTTGCAACTCAATCCTAGCCAATGTAGCCATGACATAATAGTAGGTTCAGGTAATTTTTCATTAATATTTAAGCAAAAAAAATTATTTTTCTTATGTTTATCTTTTTATAATTTTGACATTTTATACAATGTTGGACATTTTGAGCTCATTTAGTTTTCATTTATTTCAAGGTGAGAAGTTGTCATTGATGTCAAAGTGAACACATGAAGCTATCATTAATACCATGGAGTACACCATTACTGTCACCAGGAACAATGCAAAGAGTTGAAGAAAAAGTTGTCAAAATATTTTTTTATAAGGGTTTTTATTAAAACCATGGTGGCAAAATAACCTTCATCAAGTCAGTGGAGTACAAGTTAAAGGTTTAAATTTCATCCCAAGGAAGGCTTTAATTTTTATTAAAGTCAAATATTTATAAATATAATTTATAAAATTTAAATTCTTTTAGAATTTAAATAATTTATAAATTATAAAAGGTTTTAAAAAGGAGCACCGACATCATCTGATAGGAGCACCGACGTCTATGGAAAAAGGGAAAATCATGTATAAATACCATGCCAAAGGAAATTAGAACTTACCCTTCTTCGATTATTTTATGCGACCAAAGAGAAAAATAATCTGTGCGATTGTTGAGGAAGAAGACGAACTCGTGTTGTTTCAGGGAAAAATATGAAAAGGGAGGAGAAGGCCTCACTTCCATAGGACATGATGGTCCAATGGCAACACACATTTTTTAAGAGAATTAGGAGTGGAAGTATCCACGATCGATTCGCGTGGATTTGGCATGTTTCTCTTGAGCACCAAGGGGAAATGTTTTGGGATGCGCTCATTTTGAGTGCCAGCTTAGGAGAAAGCGCATGAAGTGCTCCTAAGCTCTCAAATGTGCATCTAGTGCACATGATGGTCAAGCCCACAACTAGAGCGCTCGTAGAGGCAGATATTATGGGTTCGAATCCCACTAGTGGCAAAGGTATTTTTAATTAAAATTTTATTTGCCTAAGATTTTTTATAAAGTGCTATTTGGAGTTATAAGGGTTTATGGAAGATTGTTTGATTGATAATTGATTTATGTTATTTGGAGTTATAAGGGTTTATGAAAGATTGTTTGATTGATAATTGATTTATGTTATTTGGAGTTATAAGGGTTTATGAAAGGTTATTTGATTGATAATTGATTTATGTTATTGGAGTGGATTTGATTTTTTCCAAAGTTCTTGCCATTAAAATTTGATTTAAAGAGGTTTTGAGTTAATTTTGGTGGATGTTGAATTTATTTTTAATTGGGATATTATAAGGTGTTATTTGGAAAATATTTTATGTATGTTGATGGTTGTTTTGAAAGGAGGAGTGATAAGGTGTAATTGAGTTTTTACATTACATTGTGAGAAATATTTATCTTCTAAACTCTTTGAGCTTGGCATAGAAGTGTCTGTGGTTGTGATAGATTTATGAGAGCACTTCATCATCAAGAAAAAGGTATGAGCACATTCTTCCATAGTTAAGTTGATTGATTGGTTGGAAAATAATTTTGGAGTGAAAATTACTTGATTAGGGTTTCCTATTGAGTGTGTTGAGTGAATGCTTCAAGGTTTTTTGGAATAAAGAATTGTTGTTAAAACCTTGTTTGATAAGCATTGTTGTTGAAGACATTGGTTGTGTGAAAAACTTGAACTAGGGTTTGAGTATCATTTTTATGTGAGAGTTGTTTTATAAGCATTGTTTTTTAATTGAGTTATTGAGTGAAGAACTTGAACTAGGGTTTGAAAAGAACATGAGTATCATTGTTATGTGAGATTTTTTGTTGAGCATTGTTGGAAATATTTTGAGTTGATATACTTGGACTAGGGTTTGTAAGCAAGGATTAGTTCATTGAGTGATTGGTTGAGTAGAGTTGGTTGAGCCTAGTCAAGTGGATGTGTGAAGTTATTGTTCAAGTTCCATAAAAAAACTATTATATATTATGAATTGAGTTGAGAAAGTGATTGAGCATTGAGTTGAATTTGAAGCATATTGAGTCTCTAACCATTCTTATTATGTTTATAAGAGAGTGATTGAAATTAATTGAGCATTGTGATTAGTATAGAACATATTGAGTCTCTATCAATTATCTTTATGTTTCTATGAAATTAAAAAAGTTCTATGTGGACTTATTGAGCATATTTAAGCAAGTTCTATGTGGACTTGTTGAGCATATTTGAGCAAGTTCTGTGTGGAATTGTTGAGAAAATTTAAGCAAGTTATGTATGGACTTGTTGATTATATTTGATGATAGAGTTTGGTTCATATTTGAGAATAGGTTTGTGCTAGATCAGAGATAGATATTGAGTCAAATTATTCTAGACCGAAGGATTGTGTTTAGTATAGATTTGAGACAGAGCTTTGGAGGTGACAGAGCATAGGACAGTAGTCTCCAATGGATAGAGGTCCATTAGCCAAGGTAGTGAGGATAGGTCTTCTGAGTGAGGATAAGAGTTTTCAATGGAGAGATATCCACAATCCAGTGTAGTGGGCACAGTAGTATTCTAGAGTATCACCAGCCAGAGCAAAGGATAAGGAGTTCTCCTATGGATAGAGATCCACAAATTTGATTTAGGGGATTTGTGTCTCCTTTAGATAAAGGTTCATAAACATTGTAGGGAAGGATTCCCAAGAGAATTTATTTGAGAAAAAATTATAAGAAATATTTTCTCCGTGGAGTATCCCACATTAGGTGAACCACATAAAATCATGTCTCTCATGTGTGTGATGCTTTGTGTGATGTTTACTACTTTAATATTGTTGATGTTGTTATTTGGATTAAAAAGCAAAATTTTTTATTGTATACTATTCACCCCCCTCTTAGTATAAGCACATGTTCTTCATACAAAACACATAAAAGGGCATCATATTCCTCTTCAAAATGGGATGCTACTATCAGAGGTTATAATCCAGAGGAATCAAGAGACTCTAAAACACCTACGGAGGAAATAACACCACCGCTAAGGATAATATCAACAAGGTTATGTAGAATATCTAGTTCTCCTAATCATTGACAACCTCCACCTGTGGCTGCACATCCACTGCCAATAGGCGTAGTTGTGCAAGAGGTTTCATCTTTGAGGAGTAAGTTTTAATGACTGTCGAAATAAAAATTTTACAAAATTTTAACTATTTTTAATTAATTTTTTTCAAATGTATAGCATGCCCACATTCCATTTGCATCAGCAACTACCCAAGATGTTTTTTCTTCTGCCAATAAGTGTTATAACAAATTTTGCAACCAATTTTCATAATGTAATTTTATAACTAGTTTTTATTTTCTACCTTCACAATTTTTTTACCTTCACAAATTTTATAACTAATTTTTATTTTTATGTTTTAAGTTCCCATACAACAATATCGTCAACAAAATAAATAGGTGATGTTGCCCCCTCCTCCACCACGTCAACCTCAAATGTGATTTCAATGCTTCCCAGTTGGAAAATACATTCTTCCATCTAGGCCACAGAGAGAAGCAACACAACAATTTTCATAGAAAGAAGCATCAAAGTTATTTTTAGGATTCGGTCGTATTTCTCTTGCTAATTTTAATTTAAGGATATACCAAAAGCTTCTAGTGTTGGGTTGGATGAGGTTCCACTTGATAAATATTTCTTTTTGCAAGATAACACACCCACTACTTTTCAAGTATCATAATTGCTTCAAGATAAAGGAAATGAAGGAGCTGAATGTTCAAGCAAATCTCCTCCCAGGGAAAAAAACACCCATCAGGCTCCTCCTCGACCAGAGGATGAAAAATTTAATATTTAAAAAAATATTTGGTTTCTGATAACGTTGAATCTACCATTAAGGATTTACTACTTCCAGATATAACAAAAATGAAAAATTGGAGTATTGAGCCAAAGTGTTGATAAGGAAATTAATGCCCGATACAATAATTTTTTAAAAAGAGAAAAAAATATATTTTGTTGAAAATGAACCTAAAAAGATGGAGGCTCTGCTACAAAAAGTAAAATCTGGCATTGTGAAGGTGAATACATCTTACACATATGAAATTTTAAAGTTTATGATGAACATATTGGAGAACATAAATGATGAGGCCCAAGCTTATTACAATGAATGGGCAAGTGATAAGAAAAAGGTTGTTGTTTGTAGCTACAAAGAATGTTGTTGAGGTTTGACTTAATCACTTTTGTGTTCAAAAATTTATTGTTCTCTTTTTTAAAATGTAATTATCTATTGATTAACTATTTTTTCTTTTTGTAGGTAAAGTATGATAATCTCAAGAAGTGGGTTCAAAACCTACAAGACTATCTCAAGATGGCAAAGGAGTTCTTAAACACTTCCATTACAATGAAAAAAAGAGCACAAGAAGTAGTTCGACAAAACAACATTTTGTGGAAAATCATTATCTGCAATGGATTGGATCCTGATGTTCTACTAAAGGAGAAGGGTAAAGAAGTTCAAGGACCAACATCTGAAGATGTTGGAAAAGAAGAAAACACCCTTCTCTATGGATTGCAAAATATTGAGAAGATCCTTGTCAATTCTGGAGCAATTGATAGTATTGTTACCCAGCCCGAGGGAAGAGTCGTTGGAATGCAGAATGTGGAAATCGTGGAAGTAGTGGATGAGGAAAAAGGAGCTGAACATGGGAAATATGAGGGAGGAGTCTTTGCTATGGAGACTGTGGAAGTCATTGAAAAGGCAAAAGGAGTGGTGGAAGGGGGAAAAGATTCTGAAGCATGAAATTGAATTTCAAATTTTGATATTTTGAAAAGATTATTTTATGACATTTCATATGTTTTCATTTGAAAACAAGATACTTGCTTTTATTATTTTACTATTACACTATTTACTATTTATAATTGTGTGTTATTTTCATCTCTTGAGTATTATGGTGTTTCAAATATGCTTGAGTTTACGTAGAATATATGTATGCATAGATTTAGATTTACATGTTATTCAAAGTTATTCATGTTGTGATATAAAAATGAGTATTGTCTTGTGTATTATGCTATGTTGTTTTTATATTTCAATTTTCAAATGAGTTTACTAAGGATATATCTATGCATGGGTTTAAATTTTTATTTTATTCAAAGTCATTCTTGTTGTTGTATAGAAAAGTGTTTTGTCTTTTTTATTATGCTATATTGTTTTCATATTCAATGTTAGTTTACGATGGAGATATTTATGAAGGGGTTAAATTTCAATTTCCATATATTATGCTATGTTGTTTTTATATTTCAATTTTCAAATGAGTTTATGAATGATATATCTATGCATGGGTTTAAATTTCAGTTTATTCATAGTCATTCTTGTTGTAGTATAAAAGTGAGTATTGTCATTTGTATTATGCTATATTGTTTTTATATTTCAAGTGAGTTTACGAAGGATATATCTATGCATAAGTTTCAATGTTTAGTGCATTCATAGTCATTCTAGTTGTTGTATAAATATGAAATATGTGTATGGTCTTTTGTATTATGCTATATTGTTTTTATATTTCAAAGGATATATCTATGCATGGGTCACAATTTTCAATGCATTCATAGTCATTATAGTTGTTGTATAAAAATGAATATGGTCATTTGTATTATGCTATATTGTTTTTATATTTCAAAGTGAGTTTACGATGGATATATCTATGAATGGGTTTAAATTTTCATTTTCCATATCTAGAGTAATATACTACATGCATTTTTCATACATATGTAGAGAAATTTTTACTAGTTATGTATGCATACAAGGTTTACTCAATGACAAAGCATAAATCATAAAAAATCACTATATTTTGTCATACCATACAAATAATGATACTAATGATACATACAAACATACATTTAAAGTCAAAGCAAAAATCACTATATTTTGTCAACATATACAATTAGTTCAATAACATAGCATCATTACGTATACATGGTTTTCAAATTTTTAGCTTACTCAAAGCTATAGCATAAATCATAAATTTTGAAAACATAGACAGTCCATATCATTAAAAAGCAAACATGCATAATCATTGAAAATAGAATGATTATATGATTTTTTTCAAATCACTAAAATTTTACAACAAATCAAATACGAAAAATCATTGATAATATGAAAATTTTCAAATCATTGACATTTATAAATGATATCAAATATGGAAAATCATTGATAATATGAATTTATTCAAATCACTAAAATTTTACAAAATGATTTCAAATCCGAAAAATCATAGATTATATGAATTTGTCATATAATCATTGCAATTTTTACATTTTTGGAAGCTGATACAAAGCTTTATCGACTTCTCCAAAAGAACCGAGAATCATTTGTGAATTCTGCATTTCCATAATCTCATCATCACTCCAAGTTGGATCATTTTCGTCATTATCAACAGTATTAGTGAGACCTCTTCTTTCTTCTAGGGACTTCCAATATGTCAACGCTCTGTCATAAGGAAACTTACCCACCTCGTATGATGACACATACATTCTCAAACAATTTTCCAAATTTTTGTCCAACCTATTATGAACTTTTGATTTAACAAAAGATAATGCACTAAAAACCCTTTCGTCTTCAACAGATCCCAAAATCATTATCTGACATAATTCATATAAAATAAAGTATTCACTCATAGTTTCTTGTAAGACACTACTTCGATACAATTTTTTCTAGAAATGCGTGATTGAACCAGTCTCATGTGGATTTTTGAAATGTGCAATTTGATTATCCATTGTTATTCCAAAATTTGTTGATTGTTGTCTCAGAAGATATTTGTTTAGAATACCATTGATTTCAATACCATTTATTTCCACACTTTTAGAGAAATGTGTCATAATATTACCCATATATTTTACAAACAACTCACTTCTACTACTATGGTCACCACAAGGATTCCAGAATATGGGATTAACAACAACCATGGCCTCAAGTGTCTCATCTCTCTTAAAATGATCTCTTATTTCACTTGTTAATGCATTTGCAATTCTTTTCAATTTATTCTTAGTGCTATCCAAAACCTCATCGAATTCGGAATATGTAATGGGCACTTGTTCAACATCATATGTTAGTGTATCTAATCACTTTTCAAAATGATATACAGGAATCAAATTTCCATGGATAGCAATACAAATATTATCGTTGATGTTGAACTTTAAAAAGTTGTTCGGATCATTGACATTAACTAACGTATTCCAACTATCAAACTTGGGATCCTCAAAATGTTTTCCGGATAAATAAATCCTGTCAATAATCATACATATTTGTTTTCTCATCCTCATGAAATCGACAATATAAATTGCCCTTTCTTGTGCAAGTTTAATCAAAGAATTCATTTCTTGTAACATTGGTAGAATACCACATAATGTGAGAAGAGTTTCCAAGTCAATCATACGAAAAAGCAAATATTTTGCCTTGTCAACATCCCTACGATGTGCATACATAAACCCAACCAAGGATTGATATTCTAAAAATACCCTTTTTGCAGGAAGAAACAGTGAAATCCACTTGGTTTCCACATCTTTTAACATTTTTCTACCTTCAGTTACACCTAGAGAAAATTGTTGAAACTCTGCAAACCTTTTTGGACTGCATGAAAAGTATGAGTGTATTTCATGGATGAGTTCTTCCACTCTGGCTACATTATCAAAATTGCTCATAATTTTGTATGCAAGATTCATTCGATGAGCCATGCAATGAATAGGAATCACATATGGGGCAATTGATGTCTGAAGCCTAACACAAAGACCATTCCTTTGTCCTTGCATTGTAGCCGCACCATCAGCTCCAACACAAATTAACTTTGTGGCAATTTCCTTTTCATCCATTCTGGAAATATCCTTTAAACTGGTTACAACAACATTATAAATGTTTTTCGCATTACAATTTTCAATCATCTTATGTAGTGCTAGTAAATGAGGTTGTCTCAAATGATTTTTGAATGTGTAAACATGTATGCAAATCCAAGATGTGTTGTCAACAACTATTACCTCATCAATGGAAAGTGAAATAAATTTGGCTTGTTTCACATTCTCTCTCAGGTCTTCCTTCTCAACCAGTGATAGATATTTTACCATTTCCCAACCACTTCGATCTGACCAATGTGAACTGGTAAGGTTTTGTACATCGGCTAGTTGAAGTATTTCCTTAAAATCAACAAAATCAGACATGGGTCGATCTTTTTTTAGAATACTGTATACAATAGCAAACTACAATTTCTTTGAGGCTAATACATTCTTATTAATTTTTTGAAATTGTGCCTCGATTGTTCCACCCTTCTCAATGAGAGTTTGTTTTTGTTTCATTGCTTTTTCATATTCAAGTGCATATCTCACATGCACACATTTTGATGCATCCTTCCACCTATGAAATCTGTTAATTGTTCCATCACTTCGTATTTCTTTGATGTAAACTTTCCCACAGTGTTTTTCTATTGTGTCTTTCTTATTTTGCAATAAATGATCCTTTCCTAGCTTCCATGTACAAATAATGCATTTACACACATTCAGTTTCTCATCTCACTCAATAAAGGGGTATAACCGTGCCCATTCATTTTTAAAATCCCTTCCAATTGTCCATTCGCTTATCTTTTGATGTTTATATTTTTTACTACAAGATTCCCCAGAGGTCTACAATTTAATTGTACTATCATTTTATTTTTTGGTTGATGTGTCTAAATTTAAAATCTCCTAAAGTGGTTTTTGAATGTCGTTATTAGGAAAATTATCATGTGGTCCCATCTCATCTGCTGGAATATCTTTGAGTGAACACACATCAGGGTCGACAATGTTTACTGCATTCAATGTTTGGTGTTCTCTATCATTTTTTGAAGTAAAAAAGGTACTATTTTAAAGAATTAACAGAATATAATTTTACAAAGCATTTAAAAAGAGGTAGATAAGCAGACAACCATTTATCTATTAATAAAGAAAGGTTTTATATTTAAGAACAACAAAAATATTAAAAATTTTATGGTAAAAGGTGTTTGTACCTGCATGTTGTGTAGAATTTGTAGAGATTGATGCCTCATTGCATTTTGATATTTGTGTAAAATATTTTAGAATTGTCTTTTTACAAGAAGATTGGCCTCCCTTCTTTCCATATTCAGTAGGTGACATTGTATCTGTAAAGAAAAAACCTTCAGATGTTAGGAAATGTATATGAAATTGAAGGAAAATAGCAGACATCCCTCAAGATGAACCTATGTTACCCTATAGAATGACATCTGAAAGACAAGAAGTAGTCTAACAAGAAAATGCTCCTAACACACAACATGACATGGATACTTATCGACCACAGTTGCAGATAGTGCTTCTACACTGCCTATGAAACATACTCTAAGAGACAAGAAGTAGTCTTGACAAGAGAAATGCTCCTAACACACAACCAGATGACATTGATAGTTGTCTACCATAGTTGCATATAGTTCACCTACAGTGCCTATGAAACTAAAGAAAAAGAGCTTTGGACAAAAGAACAATGGAAGAAGAATACTCTACCAATTTTTAGTCATGAATCCTCTATAACCGATAGCCCTATGTCGATCGACACACTTCTGCAATGGGTCGGACCACAGACACTCCTCTACAATCGATCGACTTTTATCGATAGTATCTTCTTAGCAATCGATCGACTTAGGTTGATTAATGCATCTCTACAACCTTGTGTCGATAGACACTACTCTACAACCAATTGGCTTATGCCGATTAATGCATCTCTACAACCTTGTGTTGATAGACACTACTCTACAATCGATCGGCTTATGTTGATGGAGACTTCTCTACAACCGATCAACTTATACCAATCGACACATCCCTATAATCGATCGGCTTATACCGACCAACACCTCTACAACCGATAGACTAATGTTGATCGACACGTCCCTACAACTGATAGACTAATGTCGATCGACACATCCCTACAACCGATAGACTAATATCGATCGACACCTCTACAACCGATAGATAAATGTCGATCGATAGTCCCTACAATCGATAGGTTGATGTTGATCGACACCTCTATAATTGATCGATACCTCTACAACTGATTGACACCTATGCAATCGATCGACACCTCTACAATTGATCGACACCTCTACAATCGATCGACACCTCTGCAACTGATTGATACCTCTACAACCGATAGGCGAATGTCGATCGACACCTCTAAAACCGATTGACTAATACCAATAGACACATCCCTACAACCGATAGTCTAATACCGATCGACACCTCTACAACCGATAGATATGGCTCTACAATTGATCATCTTATATCGATAGACATGGCTCTACAACCGATCGACTTATACCGATAGACATGGCCTGCAACCGATCGGCTTATGCTGATCATCTTGCATCGATCGACACTTCCTTATAACCGATCGACTTATTTTGATAGACACTCCTCTGCAACCTTGTCAAGTTTTTCGTTGTTTTAGAGCTATTTTTGAGTTAGAGTATTTTAGATGTATGTTTATTGGTACCCACTACGATATATATATACGAGTAGTATATGAGGCGATTTGGGCGGGAAAAATAAAATCATTTATAATTTGAAGGCGAATTGGGTGGGAAAATCAAAATCATTTATAATTTGAGGTCGGTGAATTAAAATAAAAATATTTTAATTATTATCAACGGCGAGCAAATTTACCCCAAAAAAACTTCCACCTCGTAAATTTTGGGCGAATGGGCCCTAGTGAAAGGATCCAAAATTAGCCAATTTAAAATCTTGAAAATCCTAAATAGAGCCAATTTACGATATTTCACGCTTATGCATAACCCCTGCTATCAAGATATTTAAGAGAGAATTTGAAACAACTCTTAAATCCTCTCAAGGGTTCGATTCACTTATGGATTGAACTTTGATCCCTACTTTAGACTATATTTATTTTGAATCACAATAACCTTATGCCTCTATGAATGTAACCTTGACTATATTTATTTTGAATCATAATAACCCCATGCCTCTATGAATGTAATGTTATGTGGCCTAAATATGTCTTTACCTAACCTAACAACTCCTACAAATATAACTACTATGGAGAATGGTATTCAAGCCTCTCTAAGAGTTATAGTTATGTAATAGGTTCTTGAACCAACCATAGAGGATATTATACAATTCAAAATCAGTCTCATTCATTTGGTAATATGGTGGAGTTGCAAGTTATTAAACCCCTCAAACCAAGGGAAAAGGCTTCTTGGTTTAGACCCAACAACTACTATGTTTTTCATAGAGTCAATGGCCATCATACAAATATATGTATATGCCTAAAACATTTAATACAAGATGATATAAATAGTGGTCAACTCATTATTAGCAACTTTGAATCAACATCCCCTTTGTCCAACCAAAATTTGGACATATTCCAAAATCCTTTATCCAATTATGATGACAAATATTAAAAAACTTCATTAAATAAAATAAGTTATAATAATGTGCATCCTTCTAACTAAGGAGTGTTTGAAAAATTAATCAATCATATTCTAATAATCACATCTCTCACCATGTTTGTTTTATCATTAGATAACAACAAATACAAGTCCAAGTTGATCAACCATGTACAAGCCAACCAATGAGACTCCCTCTTGTAATCTAACCACAATAAGAAAATAAAACCAAAGTTTCTTATGATTTGTTACGACATCTTGAGAATACCTAGGAAAATATCAATTTTAAATCTTCTTCAAACTTCTCCAACTTATTAGGATATCTTGGTTAGGGTTTTATATGAATGGACAATTCCTCAAAATTTAAACCCAAATGAATTTGTCTCCATTGTTGGACTGATATGAGAGGATCATATATATCCCTTAGAATTCCTTAACAAGGTATCCTCTCCTATATATCACAACATAAATTGATCATAAAATCATTAGATAAATTTTAGTCAATCTTAGCCTCCTCCTTGGTTTCATTCACTGGTTTATCGACAACCTTACCACTATCACCCTCTATAAATGAAAACCATGACATTAATTTTAATATCAAAAATTGAACTCAACATCATCTACACATAGATCCTATATGGTAGGATCATACACATCCACATAATAAAATGAGTTTGGGCTAGGAGGTACACTAAAATTTCACTCCCTACTACCCCTCCTATACTAGATTAGATATGGTGGATTATGATAAACCCAAATTGCTAGACCACATGTTCATAATGAAACAACCCTTAGTTTCTATACATTACCACAAGCCATATCCTTTGCCTCACTCATGCTAATTGCATTGCATTATTTATCTAGCTAGGATGCCCTTTATAAGGACATCAAATAATATTCTACCATCTAAAAAACATCAATCTAACACCTTATATGGCCCAAAATGCCTTTGTGTGACTAACCATATCCCACCATAAAATGTGAGTCCATTAATAGGCTCATGGTACCTTTGCATCATTAATCATATTGAGCAATATAGGTGGTCAAACAATGTCAATATGTCCCACACCTAAAATTGAATAATAGAATAGCATGTGATGCTCTAACCACTGCTATAAGCAACCCCATACAACTTCTAATAGATCTTGCCTAGAATGGCTAACCTCCAATAATAGATAACTTGAAAATCAATCATCTCCACCAATTTCTCTACAAGTTCCCATGAGAAAATTTGCCTACTAACATCAAGAAGTAATAATCCTAATACCAAACATGCTAGCAAAGCCTCTTGGAAACCTAGATGTCCTCCTATGTATGTGATATTAATATTAATGCTAGAGCAAATAAGGAGAAACTAGGAATCTCTAATCAACCTCTTGAGGCACTAGTGCATAGACCAACCCATTTTCAAATAGACACTTTAAATAGGCACTTGTAAAATACACCATAGAAATTCTAGTTTAATGGTCATCTCTCCCATAGACAACCAAAAGGTATTCATCTCTAGACAGGTTTATGCACAGTAGCGAATATTCGCCAATAGGGTAAATATTTGCATTTTCAAAAATTCAAATTTGTGAATTTTGGGACCCGAACTTTGGCCCTTTTGCCCAAATTTTTTGGGAAAAAAATATTTAGGTGTCGGTTCGTTGTGCATTGATAATAGTATTATGGATTTTTTTTTAAATTTGCCAACAATCCTACCTAAATAGAGGATCGTTTTCACCATAAAATTTTAAAATTTCTATATTATCCCATATAATTCACCAAGTATACCACTATATATAATTAACACCCCAACATTACTTTTTCATTTTTAGACCCTGTTCTACACTAGATGGATATCCCAAACTAGTTCTGCACCAAACTAAACCTATTTTTGTACTAGATTAGACCCATTTCTACGTTAGACTAGATCTTTTTTAGCACTAGATAATATTAGACCTTGTTCTACACCAGACCAAATCCTATTTAGCACCAGACAAGATCAAACTTTGTTCTGCAATAGATTGGACCCATTTTTGCATCAGACTAGATTTTATTCAACACTAGACAAGACCGAACCCTATTCTGCACCAGATTGGATCCTGTTTAGCACTAGACAAGATTGGACCCTGTTCTACAATAGACCAGATATTGTTATGCACCAATTCCAACCTTTATTTTCACCAGGTTAATATCCAAACCCATTTTGTTAAGCACTAGACAAGATCAAACCCTGTTCTACACTAGACCAGATTTTGTTTAGCACCAAAAAATATTGAACCCTATTTTGAAATAGACCAAACCCATTTTTGTGATAGACCAGGTCCTATTATGCACCAAGTTGTACCTTGTTATGTACTAGGTCAATATTCAAACCCTTTTCTACACCAGGTTGATATCTGAACCCTTTTCTGCACTAGGCTAATTTTTAGATCCTTTTCTACTTTTGTATGGACTATTGAACCTTGTCTTGCACCAAACCAAAATTTGGACCCTGAATTGCATCCAGATGGACTATCAGACCCTATTCTGCACCAGGTCAATTTTTAGACCCTATTCTACACCAAACCAATTTTTGGACCCTATTTTACACTAGGTTGAATCTTGTTCTACACCAAGCTGGTATCCAGACTCTATTTTGCACCATACGAGATCTTATTTTGCACCAGGTTGATATCTGAACCCTATTATACACTAGGCCAATTTCTTGATCTTGTTCTACACCAGGCCAATTTCTTGACCCTATTCTACACTAGGCCAATTTCTTAACCCTATTTTGCACTAGGTTGATATCCAGACCCTGTTCTACACCAAGCCAATTTCTTGACCCTATTCTACACCGGGATGATTTTTGGACCCTATTTTACACCAGATCGAACCTTATTTTGCACTAGGCCAATATTTAGACCATGTTATGCATCAAGCCAATTTTTAAACCATGTTCTGCACTAGGCCAATTTTTGGATCATGTTATGCTTTCAAATGGACTACCAAACCCTGTTCTACACCAGATTGATATCCAGAACCTTTTATGCATCCGAACAGACTACTGAAACCTATTTTATAAAGGCAAATATACATCTATTTTTGGCTTTAGGGACACTACCCCCAAAACCTCACTAGGGGGTCTCCATAAATGTCATCGCTCCCCCTGGATCCCCTCAGTTACCTAGTAGTGTGGAATTACCCCCCTACACCCCCCTTCGTGGAGTGGGTCCAAGTGCGGCTAAAAAATACCTCTCAATTAGAGAGAGAATCAAGCTCCACAACCAATACCATGTTCTAATATCGGGCCATTTTCTACACCTGGTTTAAGGTCGGACCATTTTTTGCACTGGCCCATGTTTGTATCTTGTTTTCCACTCAATATGGCTAGAACTTTCAAATTTGCCAATGTTCTATTTTTTTTTTTTTTGAAAAAATAAGGTAATTCACCATGTCTTCCTACATGAAGTTGGCCAGGATTCACCAGGGTTTTGAAACAGATTTGCCATTTTTTTACAAGTACATTTTGGTTCCAACCCCTTATGCATAACCTTGTCTCTAGATACCATTTCTTAACAAGGCCCTTCAACAAAGCCCTATCAAAATCTACCTTGGGCATAAATGTCACATTATAGAGTCCAATCATTACCAATAAAGCATGGTCCTCCACATCCAATAGTGGGAGAATTAATTCAAGAGTGTGTGGTTATCACTCCATCATGTCCAAAATATTTAATCTCATCTACACATTTATCAATAAAAACTTCTAATAAGTCAAATTAGTAAGTGGAGATTAATTATTTAATAAAATAACTTGTCTAAATACAACAACATAAAAAATGCTACTTCCTTGCAAAATTTCCATCAATTATGATTTCATGGTGCTATTGCAATCAATAGCACTACAATTCAATAGTAGTGCAAAACAAGAGCACTAAACTTTGAGTAAATTAATAAAAAATAATAGTGTTTTGGTATACCAAAAGTGTCATGAAAAATATACTATCAAAATTTCATCTTAAAATGAGCAAAATATTGAAAAATTAAGTTCTAACCTAAGTAAAACCTCATCCTCCAAGTGTTGATGGTAATAAACAATAGGTTCAATGAATAAGTCTCACATGCAAAGCTATCAAAAATAAAGTAGAACCAATTACTCAAAGATTTGTTTTTCTATCTTGTGTGGCAAACATTTTTATTTTTACCCCTTCACATTATTTTTATCCCACTCATCTTTCATCAATTTTTACCATCTTTCTCTTTGATTTGCATATGTGCTCACATGGCCAGTTTTCTTGTTCAACTAGGAACTCTCCCTCCAAATCTTAGGGAGACACATGTAAACAAGATAACATTTTATGTGGTCATTGATTAATTATCTATATCATCTAAAAACTCATCAATGTCAAAACTTGATCAATTAAAAGTAAGAATAAACTAAAATTCAAACAACTTATAAATTTTAGCTTCTATAATAGTTGTCAAGGCATTTATTATGCTAGTTTTTAACACTTTCATTAATCTACAAATATATAGAAGGAAAAATATAGAAACCCAAATTTGATCTATTTGAACTTTAATAAAATGTAATTGGTCCTAAACTTATCTAAATACCATTATCATTTTAAAATCCTATACCAAACTAACAATGGATAAGCTTCATCATCTCTCAATAAAAGCATTCTCTTAGAAACATTAGCACAATAGTGCTATGACAATATGGTAAACACTATTATTTGAATGTTGAACTTGTCCTCTTGGTGCCATGTCAAATCACCTATCAAGTCAATCCATTTTTGTATTAATTCTAAAATGTTAATAGTACCATAATACTTTTGTTGGACAACACTATTATTCAAAAAGGAAAGAAAAGAAAAAGTAGGCAGTCAACTAGCATTGAATGCTTGCCAAAAACTCACTCCAAATTTTTCCTTATCTACCAACTTATCCACATTCATGAATGTTTATTCTCTTATAAACTTTATCCACCCTTAGCCAACAAATTTTCCAAATATACTAGTTACTGCCTTTTCAAACAAAACAATCTTAAAACAAGGAAAGTCTTTCATCCTCCAAATTGGAAAACTTTGTCCCCTATAATCCTCTAAAAAATATATAAATACAACCCTCTAACCTTTGACTAAATAAAAACTTATCATTAATGGATAATTAGTGCAGTGTTGCCACAGTAATTACAATTTTATGAACAATGTGCTATCCATATTTTGCATTCTACGATAACAATTTTCTCTTGAATATTCTCACTAGTAAAGCTTTTCTGACATGACAAATTTGTATTCAAGGCATATTATTTTTATATTTGCCATATCTTCCTTGGATGTGACATATTTAAATTTCATCTTACTTGTAGTTGTTGCATTACTTTTCATATTTTTAGGATAATCTTTAATTACATGTTATATTAAACCATTTTCTATTGTAGCTCATATACTTTTAGTATATTTCAACAATGTATTTTGTAAGAGTGGACCCCAAATATTTTATTGTAATTTTATAGTCGATAGTGGTATATTACAATAGCACTTTTGGAAGCATATGTGTGGATTTTAAAGTGTTGCAATATTCCAATTGTATCTATATTCTTAGAATATTTGTATCTTTTCTTTATCAATACATCTTGTCTGATCTAAATATTTCTACTAATAGGAAAATACCTATCATTTATCCATGGGATCATAACATTTTTATCTTTAAAAATGATTTTATAGCTTAGTAAGTAGTGTTGTATTATTGTAGTTCTTCTATTAGCACCAATGTACTATAGTTAGTATTATGTATCTACAACACTTTTGTCTGATATAGATCAGGTTTGAAAGTTAATAGATCATATAAGCTACATTTTATTTTTCTTTTAATATATTTTTGTAGGAATACAATAAAATTTATGATACATCATCCATCTATGACTCATCAACAACATAATTTAACAATAGCTTCAAGTGATAAAATAAGGAAGTTAAGTATTTCTCACCCTTCCCCTAAAACTTCATTGATTTTAATTTTATACTTCATAAAAAAGGGTTCTAAATAAGGTACACTCATAAAATTTTAATCATTTTCAAGGTATGTGTGTAGATATATGTTACATGTTTTTTAAGAAAAAATGAACAAAGGTGACCATACACTCCAAATGGATGGCTAGGGTAACAAATCAAGTGTATCCTGATTTGTATTTCTCTTAAATTCGTTCTTAGTTTATCTTGCTTTTAACTTAAATTTTTTGTTATTATTACTTTTATTTGAGATTAAATTATTTCATTCTTTCTATGTAAAAGCATTGATAGCTTCAACATATCATTAAGTGTTGTAGCATATATTTTAGTGTTACTATACTTTTAAGTGCATTGTTCCTCTTTGTGCTTTTGATAAATAGACACATTATTTATAATTTAGGCTAGCTTCATAATTGATTGCCTTAAGCTAATATGTAATATGTAATAACTCTATTGTGTTATAATTTAATTGTCCCTTATACTTTAATTTTATATTAGAGCAATGCTTTTTTGTATAATAGTGTAGATTTCTTCAACACTTTCAAAAAATGTTTTAGTTATTTTGCTAGTGCTTTGCATTGTTCTTGAGAGTGTGCTTTTGTTAGATAATTATCCATTTTTAAAAAAAATCTCTTAAAAAATATTTGCATTATCATTGAAAATATAGAATCATTTAAAGTAGTCTTTTCGCATTTTCTTAATAAATTAAGTTTTTTTTTGTTTGCTTTAGTTCTAATAATTAAAGGGTAAATTATTTTACACGATTTCAAAAGGAATATAGTGTAGTGTTTTAAAAAATAAAATAGTTAAAACATAGCAAAACACATCTTGAATTCCCCCATTTTATATGCCTGAACAAAACACACATCCTTTTGAAAATGTAGATAATGGTCCTCATGGAAAGGAAACAATGTTTCAACAAATCCATCAAACTCACCCTTGACTAGGCTTCTCGTCAATGCTCAATTATTACATTAACTATTTTCATTTATTGTAATTGTAGGGATAATAGTTGGAAAGCAATGGAAAGCAATCACAAGATCCACTTTGAAACAACTTAAGTTTCAATCCATGCTTCACTAAAATTTAGTTTCTTGTCTTATTCTATATTTATTTGATTAGATTGGATATATTTTTTTATTTATAATGTGTATTTTTCTTTTTTAATTTGTTATAAGGGATTGAAACAGGAACCACATGTCTTACATCATGACCACATAATGATATTACAACAACTTGGATATTATACATGTATTGCTTGGCAAGATTCAATCCTTTGTCTCCTTGAAAATTGAGGAATTTAACCAATTGAACTAATACCATTTGATTTGTATAAAGGATTGTGTTTATATTTATAAGCATTACCCCAAGTTGGAGTATCCCAATATGGAATCAATAATGATCAAGCTAGCAATATATTTTTACTTTAGCAACTCAAGCACAAACAAGAATAATTTAAACACTAGCAAAAAAAAATTGAATTGGTTATATGGAATTCAAATGTGCCTCATGCATATCACGTCATAGCCATAATATCACTATAATTCAATAAACCACATATTGGTATTATAACAAAACATATTGTAAATTTGCATATGTGACTTGAAAATATTTGAACTTAGGTCTCAACTTTAGGAGCCTAGATTTTTAACCACTTGGCATCATACCATTTAATAAATTTTAATGTCTACCCATATGATTGAAACCTTGTCTATGGTATAAAACTTTTAGTTCTCCATTACTTTCCCAAAAACTCTTGGTCTAAAATGTTAAAGTTCACCCATAAGATTGGGATCTTAAATTATGGTGTGAAACTCTTCATAATCAACTAATTGCTCTAAACTTTATAGGCAACAATAACAAGAATAATTAAAATTCTAGCAAAATTATATATTTAGATTCACAATTCTTGTAAATATGAATAATTATATATTTTTAATTTTATATCCTAATATGATGTTGCATTGTTTAATATCTAACTATGGTGGAACTACTTTTGGTTCTACTCCACCAAAAGTATGATGAAATAATAATTGTATAGTAGAACTAGTCTAGCACCACCAAAAAAGAAATTGATGTTATAGTAACACTATAGTGGCACTAAATCATTGAAACCAACACTATAATGGCACTACATACAATGCTAAGATCATGAAATGTAATAATATAAATACTCATTATTAACTCATTCATATATTAGCTTATGATTATCAAATAATAATATAAAATGCATTAAATATTAAATAGTATGATGTGAATACAAAAAATAAATGTTAAATATTTTTGTTATTTACAATTACAAAATTACATCAATCGCCATCAAATAACATTAGCTCAATTAGTTAAAGTCCTCAAATTTCAAGGAGGAGGCCCAATTTTGAGCCTTGCCAAGTAATAGATGCATAATAGAAAATATGTTGTAATACCACTGTGTGGTGAAGATAAAATATGGATGGGGCCCATTTCAATCCATATAAACAATAAAATAAGATTACATAAATCAAAATCTAATTTAAATTACATAATATTAGTCCATCACCATTAATGAATGTAAGTGTTTCAGAGCCAATGTTTCATCGTGTCAATTATAATAAAATTAATTATAATGCATCATCAAGCCTTAACAAGCACATGACCACATAATCTAACATATTTAATAGCCACATCTTCTAATCATGCTCCAACAATACAAATGATAAGATAAAAGTACAAGCTTTATTAGCTAATTAAAAACATCCAAAGGTGCAATGCACTCCCATTATTATGTTGATTTGTAACATGGGAAAGTATTTTGGGTGTATTGGGTGCACCTTTGTTGTTTCTCTAGAAGTTTTTTGGGTGTATTGGGTGCACCTCTATTGTTTCTCTAGAATTTTTCTCTTTGCTTGCAAACAAAGGTTGAAGTTTCCTGAGATCGGAATCAACCAAAACATAATAAAAATAAATAACTTTAATCTTAGAGGTAAACATATAACCAAAATAAAACTAAAATAAATTTTTAGCTACCTATACTTAGTCCTAATAGATTTTATAATAATTTCCAAAAAAACATCTTAATGCATATATTCATCACAATATCATGTAAAAGAGTGAAATAAAAGAGCATTTAGACAAAATAAAATAGGAGAGAGATAATTGAAATAATAATAAGACATAGGTTATTATAAGTACATCCATGATCACATAGCACAAATTGAGAAAATGAATTAGTCATTGGTTGTGTTTATAGTGAGACCTAATCCTCAATTTATTACAAACCTTAAGATAGCATAACCTAGATAAAGATTAAATTACAATATATTAAACTCTTATTAAGGTTAACAATACAAGTGGTTTAATTGATAAAATTAAAGGTGAATATATTACTACCACCTATAGGAATGCATAGATAATGCCCATAGGCTTACATAAATAATACCCATAGAATTACCTAGAGAATGCCCACAAACTTACATAGTGAATTCTCCTAGGATTACATTACACATCCTCATAAGATTTCATTAAGAGTACTCAAATGCACTTCAACACTATTGTCCTTGTACAAAAAAAATTAGATTAATTATATTCCAACACCCCCATTAATATAAGTTGAGGGGTCAAGGAGAGAATACACATGATGTGGTAACATATTCCCCCATAATGAATGCTTGAATTCACCAATGAATCTTCATAATGAATTTTTCTCTCATCTCCTACAAAAGGTACATGGATTTGATCAATTTCCTTCCCCAAACATGAAGCCATGAATCCACCTTTGGAATCAAATATGTTTTAGATTCCTATGAGAAGATATTTTATATGCAATATGATGATCATAATTATCCTTCAATATCAAATGAAAATAGTTGAATCATCAAGCGATGAAGGTAGATTTTTGAATAATCATACTCCATAATTTAAAAGGATGTCATAGGAACAAGGTGTACCTTAAATTGACCATACAAAACCTACTCCTATTATAGCAAAAAAATCTTCTATAGAATTATAACATGTTCTTAAAATCATGTCACCAATGTGTAGAGATAAAAATTTGTGTAATCTAAAAAAGTGGTCCCAAAATGGTTTTGTCTAAAAAATTTATGGCCTCTAGTAGGTTGGGCATAATATTACTCAAAATTAGGGACAATTAAATTTCAAACCTTAGGATCGATATGGTATAATAATTTCTTGCCACATGCCATATTCTAAAATATGCCACCTATCCTCTATTGATTGGATGTCCTTAGCCACCCACCTACCACTATTATGGTTCAATGAGTTGATAGCTAATACTTGGAATTATTTTATTGGTCAAAATCCTATATATAAAATATTATTATGTGGCCATGTTAGTGCCATGTCAATCACACACATCATTAAAGAGTAACAAAAATTAAATATGGGATTCGAACTCGTGATTTCTTAGACTAAAAAAAGTCTTAAGCATTTTTTGTGCTAGCTACAAAGCCACCAAGGGCATTTTTGGTAAGTAATGCCATTCACAGTCTCTGAAATAATCAATCAATCATATAGACTTTACAAAAGCTTCTTTCACTATAAAAAACTTGGGCGCCAACAAGGATCAAACCAGAGACCTAGAGTATACAACCAATATTATTAATTGTCATGCCAATAGGTAGGTTGAGTTAAATATTGCAATAGGGTATAAAAGTTATATTACTAAGTGTACTTTATGAAAGAGACATAAAAAGAATTTTTGGATATTTTACCTTGTGACTTTTCAGTTAGAAGGATTTTAGAAGGGTTATGTTTTCCAAGATAGTAGAGTGCCAAATACATAGGAATGATATAAAAATATGCTATTATATTGGGTATAATATTATCCAAAATTAGATAAAATTAAATTTTAAACCTTATTATTTAGATGATCTAATCATTGCTATCCATATGTCTTATGTTGACTAGGTATTGTCTACCACTTGTTTGCCACTACTCTAGTTCGACAAGTTAAAATCTCACACTTGGCATTATTTGATTGGTCAAACTCTTTTATATATGTTAAAAAAATTGTCATATGGCCATGTAAACATGTCGATCACCCACACATTGAATAAAAAAAACAAGTTGTAGTTCAAAATTAGGACCCTTTAGACCACTAGAGTCTTAAGCATCCTTTCGCTATCCATAAAGTTAATAAGAAAAATTCCAATAATCTAGGTCATTTAGAATATATAGAATAGTTGAACAAGCTTATATACTCTATTTTTTTTCCAATATCATAAAATGGGCATCAAGGAGGATCAAACTAGAGACCTAGAGTATACAAGGAAGATTACCAACCTCACACCACTTAGTAGGTCAAGTTAATGATTTTCCTAGGAATAAAAGTGATATTACTAAGTGTACTTTAAGGAGTCAAAAAATGATTTTGTCAAGGTTTGACCTCATGATCTTCTAGTTGGAAGGGTTATGTTGTCCAATATAGCAAAGTTTTAAATGCATAGGAATGGTAAAATAATATGTTATTACTTTATTATCCAATTGAAGTAACCTTGGATCAACAAAAATAATGCATTGGACAATAGAACCTATGATCTTCTTAATGGGGATCATTTAAAAGAGTTGCACTATACAAGTTAATAGTGTGTTGGATGAGTAAGAACAAGACAATATATTCTTCATTTATTCTTTGACTGAGAAATCCTTGGACTAGAAAAATATGATGTGTAGGGATTGAATCCTAATCCTCTAAGACACAAATTTTATTTCCAACCACCACATAATGCAAAATATTGAGAGAGATATCCTATTATTTCCTTGAATGTGCCAAAATATCCTTATAGAGCTTTGTAAAATATATAAGTAGTGAGATTCAATCCCACAACCTTACTATGAATAAGACGTTAAATAAAGTACTTTGACCATATGAATGCACTAAATATTAGCAATGGGACAAATAAAATCCAACAATAGGTAATGACTAGAAGGAGGATCATGAATCCTAAGAGAAGATCTTTGGATTGATTCCCAAAAAGTGATAGTACCAACCTTTTCTACAAATCCAAAATCTCCCATAAAATAGGTTATATTCATGCAATAAGTGGAAGCAATTGGAGTTGGAGCATGATTCTGATGTTGTTATCGAGTAGTGTCATGGAGAATTGTTGACAATCCATTTTATGCCATTGTAGATAAGAAAAAGAGAGCATTACACCAATGTATTGACCACTATCTAAAGTAACTATTATATGGAAGTGATTCTCAATATAGACCTATGACAACTGACAAACAAACCCTTTTTAAAAATAAAAAGATTTTGACACTTTAATGAGTTGAACTCACACACTTACACTCCTAAATAAGGGATTACAAATTATAACACAAAATTTGTAATAATGTTTGATCGTAAAATAGCATGTGAATCATAAGCATCAAATAGAGACTGTGCACAAAGGTTAACACCAAATATTTAGAAACTTAAATTTAAATTTATGAACTTTTTTCTTTAAAATAAAAATGAATTTTTCCTTCAATTTTGATCTTAGATTTTTAAACATGAAATATTATTTTGTGTAATTGGATGATACCACCCTATTTTATTACTAATACCATGTTGGATTTTATATTACTTTATATAAAATATTTCGAAGAATAAATTCACCACAATCTTATGCAAAAGAGAAAACAAGTGAAATAGCAAGAGTATATAGATGAAATAAAACATAATAAAGGTAATAAAAATAGGAATAAAGGGTGGTGCCCATAGGCACCCCCCATAATCACATATCATAAATTTATACAATGGATCATTCTTTAGGGGTATTTATAGTAATATCATATCCTAATTTATTACAAACCTCAAGCCAACATAACCTAGATTAAAGGTTAAATTACAATATATTAAATGTATTAAAACTTTAATTGAGGTTAACTATACAAGTGGTTTAATTGATATCACTAAGGGTGAATACATCAATATTACTCATAGGCTTACATAGAGAATTTTTGTAGGCTTACATAAATAATACCTACAAGTTTACATAGAGAATGCTCATAGGCTTACATTGCACATGCTCATAGACTTGCATGAAGAGCACTCATATGCACTTAAACACTATTAGCCTTGGCCAATAAGATTAGATTTTTTGTATTCCAACAAGTTCTACCACATAATAGAAAGGGATATATATATATATATATATATATATATATATATATATATATATATATATATATATATATATATATCATTTAACTCTATAACATTGTTAGCATTATTTTTTTTTCTTAAAATACATAAGTGACAACCATCTATAAATTAAATGACAAATACAGCAAATTATCAACATCCAATAAAGTTAAGAGATGATTTCACCACAATTTTTTTAAAAACAATAACCAATTGATAACCTACTACCCAAATAGTTTATATGATAGATACAATACAGTTAAAATATAGGCTTCTTAAGATTTTAATTCAAACACCTAACATAAAACTAAATCCATCATGCAACTATACATTTAGATATGAGTATTTCTATACTTAGGTCTTGCAAATACCGTATCCATATTACCTATGATCAAATGTATTTATACATAGTAAAAGATTAAATTGATCCTTATTTATTTATTGATAGGTCCAATAGATAAAAGTATTACCAATTCCATAATATATTTATCATTATATCTCATTGAGAGGTAAGTAAAAGAAGAACAAATGCTAATGTGAACATAGTTAGTACACTCAATTTCAAAACGTAATTATCATATCTAAATACAGTTCAAAATGGTCTTTTGAAATTATTGATACAAATATGATACATAGATCGGTATCAGTATATTCCATCCAAGCCATCCAAGCACTCCACTTATTCATAGATAGATAGAGGTATTTTGTACATGATTGAAAAACTTAAGTCTATCATAAATCATAATAACAACAAGAATTATCATAATACAACATAATATACAATGTGATCTAATAATTATGCAAGCTCAAAAAATAAACCCTAATATATCAATTCCAAGGGAGTGTCAATAACAAAAAATTCATCAAATATTGTACATCACCAAGTTCAAGGGAGACCACAATCAATATCATAGACTTCCATGATTGCTAGTTCATATTCCCACTTTATTGGTATTACCATAGTTATAGGACTTGTTAGGGATCCCAATATCAATGATATCCTTTCAACATATCAATCAAGTAGCATTGTGAAATAAGAATTCAAATCCCCTTCTACATTTAATGGTGAGTAGTCAGAGTATGCACCTTTCTTCATCCATACAAATATCTCATTTCTCAACCTATCATATAAGATAATTTTATAAAAGGATAAGATAGAACATGTGTCCATATAAATAAGATTGTCCTTTAATATTTTTATCCCTATTTAAAGGTTGTCCAAAGGATAGTAACAATTTAATAAGAATGTATTTAAGAAGTCATATCATGTATGACATAAATTATTATACAATCTCATTTTCATAAACATTCCATATAAAAATTTTGTTCAAGGAAAACAATTATACAATAAATATAACAATGCTATATCCATATCCAATGTAGCAAAGCATCCATCATATAACATATTTATGAGGTTAGAACAAGGTTTCAAATTTCAAGTAAGAAAAGGAATTTAAAATCTAACATATCAAAGGAATTATATAACCCATTGTTAATGGAACCTAAAGTACATCATAATCACAACATGATGTAATCCAATCCCTACTCTATTTTCTAGTAGAGAGACACTCTGAAATAAACAACATTAATAGTATGCTTTAAAAATACTTGGAACGTATGAATCAAAGACAATAGAAGGATTTTATAAATATGCAAACAAATTAAATGGAATGAAGTGTGGATGGAAGGTGATTCACTTAGTAATAAAAGAAATTTTTATGAAATCAAAGGCTCCATGGGATGATTAACTAGTTTGATCTAAGCTAGGGTTTCAACAATGACTTTCTAAGAGTTTCATCTATGGGTCAAGCACAAGCAATGACACAGATTGTATTTTGGATCCTACGGGTCCTAGTAGCCATTTTTTTGTTGTTATTTCTTCCCAACATAAATGTGGGATATGTTGTAGGAGACCCATGATGGGTTTTGAATCTATAATTCAAAAAATATTCATGTTATGGATTTGATTGAAAAGTACTTCCAAATTTTTTCCCAAGGAAAAATCAAAAATCACACCTTTCCTCGATGTCCAAGGCATGGATTAAAGAGACCTAGAAACAAGTTTCAAGTTGCAGACCAAATAAGAGAAGCCTCCTTAGAAAAATAAAAAATGGTTTAGAACTCAAGCAATCTCGATGCTAAGGAACACCCCCAAAATAGATCCACTATGGAAACCCCTTTTAAGGGTAAGGATTTTGAGGATTTGGCTCCAAAAATGAATTTTAGGGATGCCCTTCATGGTGGATAGTCCTAGAATAATGCTAAAATTAATTGTAAGGTTTCTCATAGACCTCTAAGAATGCCTAATATTGATTCTAAAAAACCAAGTCAGGATGTCTAAGAGTAGCTGATGGAACCCCAATAGTTAAGCTTACAATGATAGACATTCAGGATGGCATATAATATCTAGAGAGAAGAGGATTGATTTGTCATTTCTTGGGTTTTCATTCAAGCCTATCTACTTTCAAAGTATGGGCTACAAAATACTAGAAAATAAAATGTAAAACACAAATATCTATTTATCTCAATGGTTACTTTCTTTTTATTGTTTCTAATGATGAAGACAAAGAGAAAATATTTCAAGGGGAGATTTGGTTCTTTGGAAGGGTGGGACTTTTCTTGAAGTCTTAGCACACTAAATTTAAATCTAAAGAATATATGCCTTCTATAGGACCTACGTGGGTTAGACTCTTTGGCCTCTCAGTTGAATTCTAGAATATGGATGTATTTTATACAATCAAAAACTTCCTTGGAACTTTCATAATGACTACTGATTATACACATAAATTTGAACACTTTATTTATACTTGAATTTGTGTCTTAATGGATTTCAACAAACCCCTTCTAGAAAAATATCATTACAAATTAAGGAGGACACTTGGGATCAGGTGGTGGACTATGAGAACATTCCTTTTTGTTGCATAACATGCCATGAATATGGTCATTTTTCTAGTTTTTATCCAAATAATATTCCAGATCAAAATAAAGAGGACACAAACTTAGCAGGTTTTAAAATGCCTAAAAAGAACACTAAAAGAAACCAACTATTAAGGATCAAGAGATGTTGTCAACTAATATATTTGGAATTCTTTCCATAAATAACCTCCTAGGTGAGGAAGAGGATATTATGGAGACAAAAATATTAGAAACTCAGTTCAAAGTTGCAAGGAAGGACTCAGAGATAAACCAAGAAATCAAATCTTTTGAATAGAGAAATAAGGGAGAAAATATAAATAATAAGAACAATATTTTAAATGCTAGAACTTCAAATAATTTAAACCCCAAGATAAACTTTTTTGAACCTTCCAATAATGCTTTGGTTTCGTATACACATACTTTAGGGTTAGAAGCTATCTTGAATTCAATTGTGGTAAGACAATAAATAGACAAAAAAATGAAGATGGACACTAACCAAAACGTAGGTTGCAAGAATAATCAACATCATATGGCAAACGAAGGTGAAACATTTGTAGAGGAATGTATGATTAATGCCCTTACCAACATCTTTAGCCCCATTATTAATGAATATCATCACTTGGATAAAGTTGATCTTACTTGCTATGACCACCCTCCCAAATGGTGGACTTCACAAATCAGGGATGCTCTTCTATCTATCCTTTATTTGGATGGCTCCAGTACTAGAGGTGCCCAGTTCCTTTTTTCTTTGTATTAGCTTCTCTTTGGTTCAGTCAAGGTATTTTAGTTCCCCAAATTAGAAAGATCATTCTTATGTTTCCTCTATTGAATCTTGGCTAAAAGGCCTCTTGGCCTAGATTAGCCAAAGATGTAATATGTTTTTCCTTCATTTTATTTTTTCAATATGTGTATTTTTGTGTCGTTTTTATTTTTATTTTTTGTGTTTTTGTTGTTTTTGTTGTTTTTGTTGTTTTTTGTTGTTTTTGTTGTTTTTTTTGTGTTTTGTTGTTTTTGTATTTTTTGTGTTTTGTTGTTGTTGTTTGTTGTTAGTGTTTTTGTTGTTTTAGGCAATCTCTTTGAGTGTGTCAAAGGGGATAGGTCAAGTGTGAGCCCTAGTTATTTTTTGGTGAAATAAATACCCTTAAATCCTTGGGAGTTACCTGAAAGTGGCACCCCAAAAGGTTTTTTCCACAAACAAACAAAAAAAAGACTCCATGGTATGCACAAGAGATAATTGTGAAAATTCAAGACCTTGCTATAGAGTTTGAAGAAATCATATTTACACATACATTAAGGTAAGGAAATAAATGTGCAAATAGGATATAAATAAACATGCAAATAGGAAAAAATAATGTAAATATAGGCTAGCCAATGGAGGGGTTTAAATTAAGTATCATGAAGTTAAATTCTCTTTTCCATGGTTAGAGGAAGTAGTAATTTTAGCCAAAGCTTATAAGAAAAATTTGACTACATGAATCAAATAATGGTTAAGATTTAATTTAATGTTTTTCATTGGTAATATTTGCTTTATGTAATAACATTAATGATTTCTCATATAAAATATTTATTACAATTTTTGTGGTTGCACTTATGCTTCAAGAAGGAAACTAGCAATCCAAATATGGTAAAGAAGACTATGATAGTGTGATGTTTTGGAAATATTACTCTACTAAGATGCAATGCATAAATAGTAGAGGTGGAGTTTTAGTATTTTGAAGGTTGTTGTAGAAAAATGTCAATAAGGATGCCTAATTCTAGAATATTTTTATTCACACAAAAAATTAAAGATCCAAAAAATGAAAATCAAGAAGTCAAAAATTTTATGAAAACTGATGTAGGTATCTAGCTCTAACAACTCAATTGAGATGAGAATTGAATTTGTTTGTAAACTCTCAAGCTCTAAAGGAGATAGTTGTGACTTGTTAAGTATGGAGGATCCAAGTACAACCCCTTGTTATCTAGCCAAAAAAAAGACAATAGAAGGATTTTACTTTTTCAAATGTTAATTGCAAGTAAGGTTATGCATAGCAACTAATCATCATTAATTAACGAATATTTTTATTTTTGAAATTGGAATTGGATAATATTGGGGACCCTTGACTTGGGCCCATTAGCCAAAACATTTTGGGTGTAAAATTATTTTTGGGTAGATTTGCCCCAATTTTATAATAATTGGACCATTTTAAGTTTAAATCTCCAATATTACCCCTAATAATAGGGGACCTTTTCACCTTGAAATTATAAAGAATTTTGGATTTTGAAACTGATTCACCCCATTTTTATAAATACATTTTAGGGTCAATCCCTTACGCATAACCTTGATTGCAAGAACTTGCTTCTTGCCTCATCTTGTTCTCCAAATTATATGTCAAAATATTGTTATTTGATTGATGTTCATATTTTAAAATATTATTATTTTTTAAATAAAAAAGGTGATCTTCTCATTCCTATCTCTAATTCCTTAAAAATAATTTTCCATGCAAAAAATTAATGTTGCCTCGAATGCCACCATTATCATTTAAATTATTATACAGTCAACATATAAAAATATATATCTTATTATTTAGAAGATTATTTATTAGAAGACAAAAAATATGAAAAAAATTCATGTTCTTCACTCTATGTTTTCATAGACAATGAGAAATAATTGGATGGAAACATTAAAATTAGTTTTGAAGGTTATATCAACACTTCAAACATGCTTTCTATTCCATTTAATGGTCATTAAATAAATACTCAATCACCTTGCATGGATTTAGTAAAACCAAAAAAGAGGTTGTCATCATATACATGCATAGTTTTCAAATAGTACCACATGTTTCTTTTCTTGAAGTTATATTCCCAAAATATAAAAAACAAACAAGTCACAATTCTCTTAATATGTAAGACTTTGAGGAAAGGATTTATATTTAAACCAATATTTGTGTTTGAATATCTATTCCATCTAACGAGCATTTTACCCTTTACAATAAATGAATGAAAACATTAACACAAATACATAATCAAGTCTTATAAGGGCAAACAAATTATAATTCTATGTTTTGAAGAACACAAGCTTATACTGAGAGGGGGGGGTGAACAGTATAAGACCTCTTTTTACTTTTTCCTTTATACTTCAAAACAGTAAAGCAATATACCCAAAGCAATATCAAAACAATGCACAATATCATCCACAAAGTGACACCAATTTTAATGTGGTTCACCCAGAATGCCTGGGCTACGTCCACAAAACTTTTCTCTAAAAGTTATCTCAAAGTTCTTTGGGAAACATTCCCAATTACAATGTTTATGAGCCTCGGCCCAAAGGAGATACCTTCCCCCAATCTGAATTTATGAGCCTCTACTCAAAGGAGATACCTTCTCCTCAATTTGAATTTATGAGCGTCTGCTCAAATGAGATACCTTCCCCTCTGTTCAAAGAAGATACCTTCCCCTATGCTCTAGAAATGATCCCTCAAAAAATCAACTGCCTCTACCTCTTGCCAGCACGTGGAACTCCTTTCCACTGAAGACCTCCTATCCTCAATGCTTAGCCTAAGAGACCTCTGCCTTCTATGATCACGTCCACAGCAGCTCAGCTACCTGTACCAAACACAGTCAGTCGATCTAGTACAAGTCTTCCTCTGTCTGTCAAATCTATCCAACTCTTGAAAAAATCAATCCTCTACATACAAGCCTTCTCAAAGACTTGCCAAATCTATCCTCCAATTCTTCTCATAGAACCAATGCACCTCTGTACTCAAGTTCTCTGATAGAACTCTCAAACTTAGCTCACAAGTCCTCTGCTAGGACCTGTCCAAATCTTCTCACAAGTTCCCATCGAAACCTATCCAAAACCTGCTCACAAGTCCCCACCGGAACCTATCCAAAACCTACTCATAAGTCCCCACCAGAACTTGTCCAAAACCTCAGCAAGCTCACCAAGAAAAACTTGCATAGCATGAACCCACAAAGAGAATTTTTAGAGACCCAATGTGATTCATAAACCTCATAGAAGCATAAAGAGAATTGTTAGACTCAATATGTTCTATACTTAACTCCCAATCTCAATCTCAAATCTCATAGAGACATAAAGAGAATTGTTAGAAACCCAATATGTTCTATACTTAACTCCCAATCTCAATCTCAACTCAATCTCAATCTCAAAAGAATAAGATAGATGTAGTATGCTTTTCTCAAGAATATGAAACACAACCCAACAATTGCCAACCATGCGATATCTCATATAACAATGATACTCATATTCTTTTTACCAACAATTAGGGTTTCAACAACAATGCTCATCAAACAAGGTTTAGTCAACCAACACCATTCAACCTTGAAGCATTCAACCAATCATCACAAGAAAAGGAAACAAGTAGAAATCCTTTTCCCTCCAAGGATATTTGAACAAAACAACCACCAACACAATATCACCAAATGCAAAGAATAACTTTCTCAAATCAACTCAATGGAGTAAGCCCAATATCATGTATCAAGTAAAGCACTATCTTGATCAAAACAACCTCTATGGAAGCAACTCAACCATCAATATCAAACCATCCAACTAAGGGTTTCATCATCTCAATGCAAGTAGCAAGACTTACTAACATAAAACCTTAGTGCAAAAAATGCTTCCTCTTCCTCAACCAGAATTATGCATTCACCCAAAAACTCATCAATGATTTTAATGCATAAACAATATTCAATATCCAGAAAATAGGATTTACACCAAAAATACCTAGTAGACAACCTTTTCACTCCAAACTCAATTTCAAAAAATATACCATCAAAAATATACATGGAAGAAGTTGCCCATACCTTTACTTTGATGAAGAAAGAGAACTCAAAATTTGTCACAACACTAACTCTCAATTTTCCACCAATTAGAGTTAGCAACTATACAATAATAAATAATAATAAAGATCCAAATTAACACCTTATCTCTCCAACTTAATAAAAACCACTAGAAGTATAATATGCATACAAAGTAAAACCTATTTACACCTTATTACTCTGCATAAACATTAAGCATCAATAAAACAATGTCAAAGCAAATATGATAACTTAACCTTATACCTCCAATGCATTCACAGCCACTATCCTTTGCACACCACGACCAAAAGAAAATTACCAATGAAGAGAATCGAACTCGGCACCTCTGCCTTCTAGAACTTTCACTTAAACGCCACCGCTGTTGGGTCACAAGTGCCCAATGAATAAATACAGTGTTGCCCTATATTTTATCTTCCTTTGATGCCAAGAATCTAGAAAACGTAAATGTCTTTCACAAGCCACATGCAAACTGGTGAGCGCTGTCCAAAACGTAACTTATTGGGCAACCAAAATAATCATCCACACAGTGCAAATAGAAAACTGTTATCCTTCGTGCAATCCAATCAATCATAGGTGAAAGCAAACTGCCGGATGTCAAAGCACAAACTTAAAACGTAAGAAATTACTTGGGCATCTCAATATCGATAATCAACTCTCAAAGAAATACAATGCTTTCTCAAAATCACAGAGCTACGATTTTCATTACTTGAAGTTACAATCACTTTAGAAAATCATCCCCACTTATATAGCCATTTCTCCTTAACTGTTTGACGTCGGCACTCCTCCAACGATGGCAACACATCGGCGAAAGAATTCTTTTTTTTCTCCGTCGCTTAAGGGTTGAAAGACCCTTTAATAATAATTAAAATAATTATTATTATTATTTTATTAATAATAAATTAAACTTAGACCCTTTTCAAAGGTTTGAGTTAATTTAATTATTAATAATAAACATGGACCTTCAAGGTTTTTCAAGAAGTAAAAACCTTTGCATTAAGTTAAGCTTGGTTTTAATAAAAACCCTTAATGAGTCCAAATGGTTTTAAGAAAAACCTTTAACCTTGTCACCATGGTTTTAATAAAAACTCTTTAACATTATGAAGCTTCTCAAGATATTTTTGACATCACACTCTTTTTGATATCAACACAAAAATGCCTTTTGACATCAATGACAACTTATACACTTGAGCAAAGGCAATGTACCCAAAGTACCCAAAATTGCCAAAAATGTCCCCCTTTGTCATTGATGGCAAACCTTTAATGAAAACACTTCTCAAGAGCCAAAACTGAAACCAACTGTGCTAACAACTGATAATCTTCCTTTGAAGTTTTACTCCCACTGACTTGAAGCTTTCCTCTTCACTTTGAAGCTCTCCACCTTACTCATATCTCTCCCCCTTTGTCATCAATGGCAAAGGGCCACCTTTGGGGCTCGGGACTAAGAATGAGTCTCTTAGCTTAGTCCCTCCCCCACCTCCTGATGAGGTGATTAATTTTGGGGTGGGAGTAAAACTCCCATTAGGCATTGATCATCATCAGCGTCTATAACTTCCTTTTTGGGCCTTCTTTTGAACTCTTTTTCCATATTCCTATTCTTGTTCCTATCCTTGTTATCATTCCTATTCTTATCCATGCCTTGATCCTTGGACCTGTTCATACCATTGTTCCTGTTCCTATACCTTGGAAGTTTAGCTCTACACTGTCTAGCTATGCGACCTTCATTGTTGCACTTATAACAAGTAACAATGTTATTTCTTTTAGGCATACCTGTTCTTTGAATCCACCTATTTTGACTAAACCTATTCTAACCAAACCTGTTCTGAGCAAACCTATTCCTGTTGTTTGCCTTGCAATAAATCGCCTTGTGCCCAAACTATTTAAAATAGTAGCAATACCCTTTAAACTAACTAGCACTTTTGAAACTGTCATTTACCTTCTTCACTTGAGCCAAGCAATGTGAAGCTATGCGACCAAACCTGTGACAAGCAAAACATCTGCCTTGAAATTTTCCTTTATTTGACCTCTTAGGCTCTGAAAACTTCTTCTTCTCATTCTGAATTCTATTTTCTATTTTTGTGCATCTATCATTCAATGACTCATGATCTGAAATACTTTCCTCATCAGAACTCTCTTCCTTTTGGAGTCTCTTACTATACTCTCCAACTTGCTCCTTGTGTGGCTTAACAAAACCAAGGCCTATTTTATCTGTTGTCTTTCTTTGACCTTTGATGAGTGACTTAACCTTTTTGGAGCTATCTTGAAACCTGTGAAGCTTATCCTTGTACTCTTTAGTTTCCTCTTTCAAAGAATCCATTTTCTGTTCTAACTCACTATACTCAAGAACCTTAGATTCTAACTCATCCTTGAGTTATTGTGTCTTAGCTATAGAGAAGTCAAGACTTTCTATAAGATCATCTCTCTCCATACAACATTCATCTAACTTATCCTTGAGTCTAGCATTCTTCTTTCTTTCCTTTTTCAAAGCACTAAGAGCACTAATAAGTTCACCTTTAAGATCTACTTCTCCTTCCTCTATATGTTTGCCTTTTGAATCATCAAGGCCTTTTTCAGATTTCTTATCACTAGAGGTGCTACCCTTTTCAAAAACCATACATGCGTCTTCCTTATAGTTTTCTGAAGCATCCTCATACATACTAGAAACCAAATCATTATTTGTGCAATCATCCTCAAGGTGACCAAAATTTCCACATCTAAGACATTTCATGATAATGAATCTATGTTTTGGTTCTTCCTATTTTTCTGATATGAACAACATCTCATTTTCATTATCACTTGAAGAACTTTCACTATCACTACTAGAACACTTACTTGCTTTGTCTAGGTAGAAACTCTTCTTGTGCTTGTGAGAATACCTCTTTCCTTGATTGCTTTGCTCATATTTATTCTTCCTGTGATGCTTGTGCTTTTCAAAATCCTTGCTCTTAGAATCCTGTTAACCTTCATCACTTTCTTTCTTGGGAACAATACAGTCAGTAGCATAATGACCAAAATTTCAACAATTGAAACATCTTATATTTTTCATACTTTTGTGCTTTCTAGAGAACTTGCCTTTCTTGTTGTAATATGCCTCTTCATCACTAGAAGACTCATCACTATCTTGAAGCTGTTTACCTTTGGAATTCTTGGTAGCCTTGAAAGCTACCTCTTTCTTGACATCAACCTTCACTTGAGTTCTCAACTCAAATGTTGCAAGTATACTATGGAGCTCATCCTTTTTCAACTTATCCAAATCTTTAGCTTCCTCAATAGCAGAAATATTTTCACTAAATCTATTAGGAAGAGATCTTAAAATCTTATCACAAACATCATTTTCAGCAAGCTCAAGACCTAAGTCTTTCATGGAGTTAACAACCTCATCCATACAAAGCATGTAGTCACTAATATTTTCATCATCATTCATCTTGAGTTTTTTAAACATACCTTTGAAGTGTCTCAACTTGGCCTTTATGACATTTGTATCACCTGTATGAACCACCTTCAACTGATTCCACATTTCACTAGTTGTCTTGCAGTGAATCACTTTGGTGAGATCTGCTTTTTGTAAGCCTTTTAGGATTGCATTCATTGCTTTTGAATTGTTGTGATGTAGGAGCCTTTCTTCTTTAGTATTAGGACCATGTTTAGGAATAGTGTACTCATCTTCAATCACTTCCCAAACCTCATTACCAAGTGCCATTAGATGAACCTTCATCCTTGCACTCCAAATACCAAAATCAAACCCATCAAGAATAGGTGCTGCATTGCCACTTGAATGATCCATTGTGTTCTTTACTAGCTTTTCCTTCAAGCTGTTAAACTTTTCGAAGGAACTCCGCTCCGATACCAATTGAAGAACACAAGCTTATACTGAGAGGGGGGGTGAACAGTATAAGACCTCTTTTTACTTTTTCATTTATACTTCAAAATAGTAAAGCAATATACCTAAAGCAATATCAAAACAATGCACAATATCATCCACAAAGTGACACAAATTTTAACATGGTTCACCCAGAATGTCTGGGCTATGTCCACAAATTTTTCACTAAAATTTATCTCAAATTTCTTTGGGAAATCTTCCCAATTACAATGTTTATGAGCCTCGGTCCAAAGGAGATACCTTCCCCCAATCTGAATTTATGAGCCTCTGCTCAAAGGAGATACCTTCCCCTCAATTTGAATTTATGAACCTCTGCTCAAAGGAGATACCTTCCCCTCTGTTCAAAGAAGATACCTTCCCCTATGCTCTGGAAATGATCCCTCAAAAAATCAACTGCCTCTACCTCTTGCCAGCACATGGAACTCCTTTCCACCGAAGACCTCATGTCCTCAATGCTTAGCTTAAGAGACCTTTGCCTTCTATGATTACGTCCATAGCAACTCAACTACCTGTACCAAACACAGTCAGTCGGTCTAGTACAAGTCTTCCTCTGTCTGTCAGATCTGTCCAACTCTTGAACAAATCAATCCTCTACATACAAGCCTTCTCAAAGACTTGCCAAATTTGTCCTCAGGTTCTTCTCATAGAACCAATGCACCTTTGTCCTCAAGTTCTTTGATAGAACTCTCAAACTCAGCTCACAAGTCCTCTGCTAGGACCTGTCCAAATCTGCTCACAAGTCCCCACTGAAACCTATCCAAAACCTGCTCACAAGTCCCCACCAGAACCTGTCCAAAACATGCTCATAAGTCCCCATCAGAACCTGTCCAAAACCTCAACAAGCTCACCAAGAAAAACTTTCTTAGCATGAACCCACAAAGAGAATTTTTAGAGACCCAATGTGATTCATAAACCTCATAGAAGCATAAATAGAATTGTTAGAGACTCAATATGTTCTATACTTAACTCCCAATATCAATCTCAAATCTCATAGAAACATAAAGAGAATTGTTAGAAACCCAATATGTTCTATACTTAACTCCCAATATCAATCTCAACTCAATCTCAATCTCAAAAGAATAAGATAGATGTAGTATGCTTTTCTCAAGAATATGAAACACAACCCAACAATTGCCAACCATGCAATATCTCAGATAACAATGATACTCATATTCTTTTTACCAACAATTAGGGTTTCAACAACAATGCTCATCAAACAAGGTTTAGTCAACCAACACCATTCAACCAATCATCACAAGAAAAGGAAACAAGTAGAAATCCTTTTCCCTCCAAGGATATTTGAACAAAACAACCACCAACACAATATCACCAAATGCAAAGAATAACTTTCTCAAATCAACTCAATGGAGTAAGCCCAATATCATGTATCAAGTAAAGCACTAACTTGATCAAAACAACCTCTATGGAAGCAACTCAACCATCAATATCAAACCAGCCAACTAAGGGTTTCATCATCTCAATGCAAGTAGCAAGACTTACTAACATAAAACCTTAGTGCAAAAAATGCTTCCTCTTCCTCAACCAGAATTATGCATTCACCCAAAAACTCATCAATGATTTTAATGCATAAACAATCTTCAATATCCAAAAAATGGGATTTACACCAAAAATACCTAGTAGACAACCTTTTCACTCCAAACTCAATTTCAAAAAATATACCATCAACAATATACATGGAAGAAGTTGCCCATACCTTTACTTTGATGAAGAAAGAGAACTCAAAATATGTCACAACACTAACTCTCAATTTGCCACCAATTAGAGTTAGCAACTATACAATAATAAATAATAATAAAGATCCAAATTAACACCTTATCTCTCCAAATTAATAAAAAACCACCAGAAGTATAATATGCATACAAAGTAAAACCTCTTTACACCTTATTACTCCACATAAACATTAAGCATCAATAAAACAATGTCAAAGCAAATATGATAACTTAACCTTATACCTCCAGCGCATTCACAGCCACTATCCTTTGCACACCGTGACCAAAAGAAAATTACCAACGAAGAGAATCGAACTTGGCACCTCTGCCTTCTAGCACTTTCGCTTAAACGCCACCGCCGTTGGGTCGCAAGTGCCCAATGAAGAAATACAGTGTTGCCCTGTATTTTATCTTCCTTTGACGCCAAGAATCTGGAAAACGTAAATGTCTTTCACAAGCCACATGCAAACTGGTGAGCGCTATCCAAAACATAACTTACTGGGCAACCAAAATAATCATCCACACAGTGCAAATAGAAAATTTTTATCCTTCGTGCAATCCAATCAATCGTAGGTGAAAGCAAACTGCCGAATGTCAAAGCGCAAACTTAAAATGTAAGAAATTACTTGGGCAACTCAATATCGATAATCAACTCTCAAAGAAATACAACGCTTTCTCGAAGATCACAGAGCTACGATTTTCATTACTCGAAGTTACAATCACTTTAGAAAATCATCCCCACTTATATAGCCATTTCTCCTTAACTATTTGATGTCGGCGCTCCTCCAACGATGGCAACACATCGGTGAAAGAATTCTTTTTTTTTTTTCTCTATCGCTTAAGGGTTGAAAGACCCTTTAATAATAATTAAAATAATTATTATTATTATTTTATTAATAATAAATTAAACTTAGACCCTTGTCAAAGGTTTGAGTTAATTTAATTATTAATAATAAACATGGACCTTCAAAGTTTTTCAAGAAGTAAAAACCTTTGCATTAAGTTAAGCTTGGTTTTAATAAAAACCCTTAATGAGTCCAAATGGTTTTAAGAAAAACCTTTAACCTTGTCACCATGGTTTTAATAAAAACCCTTTAACATTATGAAGCTTCTCAAGATATTTTTGACGTCACACTCTTTTTGATATCAACACAAAAATGCCTTTTGACATCAATGACAACTTATACACTTGAGCAAAGGCAATGTACCCAAAGTACCCAAAATTGCCAACATGTTTTTATTTTTGATAAGGAGATGTGAGTATGACCTTTGTAGTGCCTCATAATATAGGGATCAATACATAAACATCATATATACATGTGTATGTGGGGAGAGAGAGAGAGAGAGAGAGAGAGAGAGAGAGAGAGAGAGAGAGAGAGAGATTATAATTCACATCTATTTATAGAAACAAATAGAAGCCATACATCAACTCAAATCTTATAAAAAAAGTATTAAAAAGGATAAAAAATAGAAATATATAGTAGGTACTCATACGAACCATAAATAATCACTATATTATTTTTAGACAAGAATCACAACACTTTGATGTAATGAATGGAGTGATGAAGGGTATTTATACCAATACCAAAAACCTAATTATATTAATAAGTTTAACCTAAGCTAATATAACAAGAGGGATTTAAGGTTAATTACAAGTTTATAGTATGGTGTTATCCATAACAAGGTTAACCATGTCCCATAGGAATTACATAAAATATTAATTAAATACATTGTACAATGTTTGCCCTTAGGTCTATCTAATATTACATCATACAATGTCGACCTTGAAAAAATTTTGGAGTACACTTTCAACATCCCATCATAATCTAAACTAAGGGGCCAAGAAGAGAATACATTAGTGAAAATAATATCTCCTCCTTATAATGGATGCTCTAGTGGCCTCCACACTTTAAGGTATACTTATCTAAATCTCTCTCATCATCTAAAATTTATAGCTAAAAAAATTGCCTCTGCACAGGAGTCTTGAGATAGATTGCAATCATTATTTCCACTATTATATTATCCTACACACATCCAATTAACACATCTACTAAAACTTGAAATTAGGAAGATAAGCTAAGATCACCACCATCTCTAGAGAAAATTTGCTTCAATCTTCCATAATCAAATGAAATTTTTTATTAGTTGGAGAAAAGGGTTTTGAAAGGATCACTGAACCTTTTACAAAAATATCACAACAAAGGAGACAATTCCTGGAGACAAATAAGGAACAAAAAAACTAGGGAGGCAACCTCCGTAGGACCAACTACAAAGTAGACCTAAAAAATGAAAAAGGATTCCAACCTAAATAGGGAAAACCAACAAGGAACAAAAAATGAAACTTGCACCTTGAAAGAGAATAGGGGGTCTCCTGGCCCCAATAGAAACAATGTAAAAAATTCATATTTAAAAATAAAATTCCCACTCAAAAAATTTAATCAGAATTCCCCTTTGGAAGAAGCTACACAAACAAGGAAATCCCATACTGAAGGACCTTTCGAAGACCTAGAAGTTGGATCAACAGCATGAGGAAATCTCCACAGGCCATGAGATCTTACTATAAAGGGGATGAAATGCACAATCTAATGATAAGAAAACCTAGAGGATATTTATATCTCCATGATGTCCCAAAAATGGAAGCAACGGTCTAACCTAGGGACTACCTTTAGGAACCCATCCTCTATAAAAAGCAATCACATACATGGTCTCTTTATAAACACTAGAAAAAATTGTATATAGGGCCCATTAAACAATCACTAGCAATAGATCAAAGCCCAGCCTCACCAACTTTATGTCTATGAAGTAAACACGAAAAACCTTCAATTGTAACTTAATGAGAAGCACAAGGTCCCCTCCCCAAGGACCAAAAAATAAACTACAAAGAAAGATTCCATCGAAAAACCCTTGATATAGACAAGCACGAGATCTTCTGAAAGACAACATAAGACCCAAAACCTGTCATTGAAAGCTATACTTGGAAGTAGCCATGAGAGTCTCTCATTTGTCGACATTAAAAATGTGGTCCCCCTTCAAAGACCAAGAAGATACAAAAAAAATAAACCTTGAGAAACTTCACACATTGGACAAATACTGAACTCTCTTTCGAAAGCCTAGTTTAGGAGAAGAGAGAAGGAAACCACCACTATGGAAAATGATGAAGCATATGGTCCCACCACAAATACCAAAAAAACAATAGGGAAAAGATTTGTAACACCATATTTGAAACCAAACTCCTAGGAGGCCAAACAACACCAAATGACACCGAAGAAAGAATCTTCAAATCCTCCCAACTAAGAAGCTACATTCAAATAGAAAAATGGGAAAACACTTCCTAGGAGGCCCCAAGAAGACCCTTAGAAGACCTTGGAAATGTAACAGGAACTAGGAAGATCCCAAGAAGACCCTCTAGGCCTATAGAAATAGAATATCTACTCAAAAATCCTTAGGACAGGAGTAGAGAGGGAGTAAGAAATTTTAAACAAGGGGCTCCCACCCAGAGCACCTATGAGATATGACTTGAAGGTATAGATTTTTATTTTACAATATACCACCTTGTTTGAAGACTTTAATTTACCCTTGTTCCACCTAATTTTCATCACCAAGAGGCTTTACACAAACCTACATAAATAAAGAGCTATTACAAACTTTCAAGAGTATATGGATAAGAAATAGAATAAGGAAGAGATCATGACTGATTATATTCATGAATAAGCTTAATCAATAGCCCAAAGGAGGAAGAGGAATTGACTAAATCACATCTTAAATCCTTTTCCTATATGCCTCCAAAATATTTAAAATCTATTGCAACTATCATAAATTCAATTACATCTCCCAAGAAAGTAGACTGAAGATTCTATTTGCATAGAATATGGTAAATATGCCCTTTCAAAATGGGGTAGTAGATCTTGAGCACTACTTCGCACAATTTAGTCCTAAATTAGGTCTATGAACTAATTTTCCAATGCATAAAGCTTGAAAAATCCAACAATTTAAAAAATGGGCTCAAAATTATTTTGTATATAAAAGTTATGGTCTCCATAATTTTTGCCCTAATAGCCCTCAAAAAAGTAGAAAATAAAGCCTCAAACCTTAGGAAAGCAATGTTCAATTATAAAGTGTAGTATGTCACCTACTCATTTGTTGGTTTTTTCCACACAATATATGCCACTTAAATGCCACTAAGCTACTGTGTTGTCAAGAATTGTGACACTTGTTATTCATCGATTGGCTAGAGGGATTAGATATATTAAAAATTCGTTGATGATGTCATGTAATCCACCACATCTACTAGGTAAAAAAATCATTTGTACAAAGATTATAAAAGTGATAAAGAGGGAAGCTAAACTTGGGTCTCTCATGTGTTGGGTGCTTTGCCTTAACCTAGGTGCCCACCAAGCCTTCGAGAATGAAAGGTGAGATAAAACATTTAAAAATTACTTGTTATTGTCAAGGCACATGAGCATGTAAGCAAAAAAGGACTACTTACGATGATTTGAACTTGGGTTGAGGACTTCACAAACATCTCAATAAATCCTCTATAACTATCTAAGTAGTGCACCTTCTAGATCCAAAACATATGATGCCTCCATGAAGAACATATTTGATACCCTTCAATGCTTGTTTTTCCATGTGAAAATTTTATTTGAACCTCAAAACTCTCACAACCAATGACCCAACTCACATTAAAATATCCATCTAGTTATCTAATCATGTTAGAACTATTTTGGAGTCCTTTTAACTTGATTTGATCATCCTTTGCCTTAAAACACAAAAAATATAGAGATACAATCTTGAACAAGTAGATTTCTTTTGCAAATAGCAAAACACTCATGTTGTCCATCTTAATATCACTTCAATTCTACCCAACATGTACCCTCACTTTGTGAAGACAAAGATGAACATCTAGGTCAAAAAATAGTTCAGGCAGAAGCTTGCACATAAAAAGGAGAGCACATGGAAGATTTTGGTGCCTTTATTCAAAACTTGAATTCTTAAAAAGCTTTTAGGCAAAAGCGTGCATACAAAAAAAATAGCATGTGGGAATATTTTGGTGCCTTTATTCAAAATTTGAATTCTTCAAAAGCTTTCTTCCTCTTTCTTATCAGCCAGAATGCCATAGTGAATTTTTAGAAATATAGAAAAAATCATAATTATACTAAATCAAATTTAAAAATATATGTAGAAGCCCAAAAATACCTCAATAATAATGAAGTATCCTCAACATTTCCAAACATTTCTATAAAATGAATAAAAAATCATGGGAAAAAATCCTCTACTTATTCCAAAAATGCTTATGAAGCTATGAAGAGTAAATCATCCTGAAAAATAGAAGAAATATTAAAGGCTCCAAATTAACTTCCTGTATGACCAAGAAATGCTCCTCCATACCTACTCTCATACGATATTGGAATTTATAGTTATTTTAAAAAATGAACAAAAGCAAACCATCCACTCAAATATTATATAAAAAGTGTAAAAAAAGACAAAAGAGAGAAACATATAATGAGAACCTATAGGTAATATAAATAATCGCTATATATAAAGAATCATAATACTCCAATGCAATGAATGGAGTGGTGAGGGTATCTATACCAATACACAAACCCAAATTACATAAATAAGTTTAACCTAAGCTAATATAATAAAAGGTCTTTAAGGTTAATTACAAGTCTATAAGATGGGTTTATCTATAACAAGGTTAACATCGGTCCATAGGGCTTGCATAATAAAATATTACAATAAATTAAATACATTGTACAATGATTTTCCTTAGGCCTATCCAAGATTAAATCATACAATGTTGGCCTTGGCCAAAATTCATATTACACTTTCAACGAGAGAGAGAGAGAGAGAGAGGTATTAGGTGTGATGCATAATATGTGTACCCGCATAAAAAGTGGGGGGAGCATGGCATGCAATGTGCATGCCATGCTTTGATGAGGAAATTCAATCCAACTAAATTCAAAATTTAATTAATTAATTAATAATTAGTTATGAAAATTTATATGTAAAGGCACGTCCTAAATTATGTCTATTCACCAAGTTGGAATATTTATATCAAAAATATTAACAATAAATTGAATTGGCTTTGGATTTTCAATTCAATATTTGTTTGCCCATATTATTTTGTATTAGTTGGTATCAAAACATATTGATCCACCTATGGATCAGGGTCACTCCTAACTCGACCTTAGCCTTTTGTCCATTCAACACAACCAGTTGTATTTTTTGACTATTTGGATGTCAAGGCATTTTTAAAATTTGAGGCAAATTATTTTACAGGATAATAGGTTTTGTCTAACCTCTAGTCATTGAAATACACATCTCTAATGCATTCAATACTATAACACTATGTAGTTCTAAGTGTAAACTTGCACACCCTCTACATTGTACATGTTGCAGATTAGTGTGCATTATAGCAAGCCCTATGTTGTGCATTGAGTGGGGTAACTCTTCCTTTCACCCCACCCTTGCACATTGTGGTCAACACACCTTGCACGTTGTGTGCTAATCAAGGCAGTTTTCCACACCCTATCCTTGCATGTTGCATGAGGGATATTTCTCCTTACCCCCATCCCCTTCCCTTGCATGGGTGTGCCATGCACCAACTTGCCCCCTTGCCCTTCCCCCCTTGAATGGGCACACATTAAGTGTGCCATGTGCTAATGCTCCCCCCCAAAAAAACCTTAATTAAATTTAATTATTAAATAAATATACAAACACATGTATATTTTTTGGCAGCTTTGCACTTTGTCACATTGGGATTTTGATCTTATTTGACAGAAGCATTTTGATTGTAATACGATAAATATGTTAATCTGAATATAATATTTCAGCCGAATTCATATTGCAATTGTTTTATTTTCTATATTTGTTTGTATATATACTCTTTTGGCTTGGAATTAATGAATGTTTAAAGGGAGAAGTTCGAAAACTGTAATGGAATTTCTAGTTCACGTCATTCAAAAATTCACTTGAAAATGGTTCATAGATGGAAAATTACTGTAGAATGGGGATGCGTTCACTTTGAAGCAAATAGACCTTTGCACTAAAAAATAAAAAAGAAAGAAAATATTAAAATGGTGAAAAAATCAAATATGTGGTTGCACTCGAAGAAACAGGTTGGTAAAATCACGTTCACCCCAAAGTTGGGGTGAAGGCCTCATTTGCCCCATTTTGGGGTGAATGTATTTTAAAATTTGAAATAACGCATGCCCACCTGTCATAAGGGAAACAAGTTCAGCAAAGGATTGTGTTCGCCCCAAAGTTGGGGCGCAAGCTTCATTCACCCACTTTGGGGTGAATGTAATTAGAATCGCGACGGAGGAAAGATTCAGCGTGCGTGTGATGGGAATGGTCAACATCGCATTCACCTAGTTTGAGGGGCGAACACCCCGTTTGCCTCTCCCATGGGTGAACATCCTCTTATAAATGGAGTCACATGAACGCACTGGCAAATGCACAGTCGGGAAAATGCAAATTTGGGTGAATGCATTGAAATATTGAAGCAACGTGGAATAGTCAACATCGCATTCACCCCAAAGGGGAGGTGACTATCTTTATCACCCCTTTCGGGGTGAACGCAATTTCCTGGGAATAAAAGGAATTGTTTTCACTGTAGTCAAAGAATATCTAATTTTTTCAAGTGCCCAGAGAAGATCATAAAAAATATTAAATAATGGAGGCAAGGAGTAACTCAAATCACAAATCCCAAGCAGAGAAGAAAACCGTATTAAAAATACAGGATGATTTTCATGATTTTCGAAGCAGGAGCACATTTTCAAGATGGCGAACATCCCCAGTCAAAAAGCCAAGCCTTATAATTTTCTGTGCACCAAATCCAAAAATGCAGATTTCATGAAGGAATTTCCTTAAAATATGGATCATTGTTTTAAGAAGAATGTATTTTCCATATTTCCAAGGAGGAATTTCCTCACCATGGTTCCTGATCTGTGATCATTTTGTCTCCATGTACATTTAATGAAAGAGGCGAAATCCTCTATAAATACTACTCAATATTCATTGTAAAAAGGGGTTAGACATTTTGTGAGAAAACTCTCCAAGTTCTCTGCATCAATAGAAGACACAGGGCTTCTGAATTTGCAAGTGATCTTGTGTGCAATTTCCTTTTGTATTTGTGCATTTCTATTTTACATTCATGTTCCTTATTTGTTGTTGAATTTGAATTCTGCATCTGAATTTAAATGTTGCTAATGAGGGAGTGAGTACTGGAGTGTTATTCTGGAGGTTGTTTCTACAAGTTTATGAGTAAATTCTGCTACTTTTCTTTTATTACATGTTATTCCATGCTTGGGTAAATTTCTTGTTGTTAGTCTACCCCAAATCCTACACCTTTGGCTTGTGGCTATATTTCCCATCTCTTTCTACAATTTCTAATTTCTTTCCTACAACTCTAGTCTTTAACCCATGTAGGATTTAGCTTGGGAGCCAGCCCTCTCTAGATATTGGCATGGAGGACATTCCTTTCCTCCAATAATTCAATGTTGGCCATGTCTAGGGCACAAAAATATAGTTTTGTTGATTAGGCAGATATTTGACCAATAGTTTTTGGCACGCCCGGTGGGACCCCAAAAGTCCCACTTCTAATAGTATTAAGGTTTGATGTTCACCTTCATGCTGAATAGTTAGAACATCTGGTGACTCGATTATACCTAGAAAACCTCCAAATGTGAATATGATGAAAGTTGTGTTTCATGATTACAATATCGAAGGCCAAGAATCCTGAAGACCCTATTGAGTTCTATGAACTTGATATCCAAAGGTTAGGAGAACATCCTCAATCGGTCACTTTATGTTGTACATCATCCTTACCTCACACATCTCATACATCATTGGTATCATCCTCATGACTAGCTGGTGTATTTTTTGCTCCCACAAGTCTAGTTAGTACTACCACTAGCATTCCTCAAGCTCCACCTTACACACCAGTTCACATGGCTCAGAACCCACCACCATAGCAACAACAACCACCAAGGCAGTTTCTAGCATGGAATAGTTCAGGGGCCTTGAATTTATAAGCACAAAATCTAGTGCCTCAAGTAGCTTTGAAGGCTTTGCCAACTTATGATGGCACTGGAAAAACCACCTATGAGCATATTCAGGATGTGGCTTCTTTGGCTATAATCCATGGTATTACTGATGAAGACATAATGGTACGGTTGCTAGTATTTTCGTTAAGAGGAAAGTTGCTATACTGGTACTAATCCTTACCACCTGCTACCATCACCACGTGGGATCAGTTGGCAGAATTGTTGATCAAGAATTTCCATGAACAAGTTGATTCATTCTCCTTATTGCATTAGTTTACAATGATCCAAAGGCACCCACAAGAGAAAATAGTTGATTTCAATGTTAGGTTCACTCAAAGCTGGCAAAGAGTTCTTGATGGTTTGCGACCCATGCATGAACAAGCTACATTCTATTACCTTAGGGTATTTAACACTGACATTGGCATGGTTTTTCGACAAACCAATGTGAATACCTTCCTCAATATGTATACACAAGCCCAAAAAGCTGAATCCGACTTGATCGCTATAGGCAAGCTTCCTCCAAAAATGACCATGCCTATCCTTCCTGATCTCCTACAACATTTGTATTCAAGTGTATTTTCATAGCCCATGCCTTCCATGTACCCAGTTCCCTCATGGAGCTCGGGTCCACCTCAAATCGCTCCGATTCCTGTCCCGCAACTTCCTACTCCAAGATTTCCATAGTTATCCGCTCCAACAATACCACAATTGCTTGCACCTATTCCTTTTCCAACATTATCGGTGCCACCAGTCCCACTACCATTTCTCATGCCACTAGCACCTCTACCTTTACCAATGCCTCCTGCACTCCCCAATCCTGATACCTACATGGTGTTGTTACAAGAGGTGAAATCTAATAACTCAGCCTTAAGGACGATATCAAACGAGCTTACGGCGGTAAGGAAGAAGTAAGCCAAGGCTGAATTTTGGTCGAGGAGATTTCAAACTCCATCGATTACTTGAGAGCAAGCATCTACTAGTAGAGGCCCTAATAAGAGCACAACGATGTTAGAAAATGAAGAGACTAGCATGATAGAAAAGGTGTACTAGTGTTCAATGTGCAATGATCCCCATGGAGAAGAAACCTGTATGGTGCACCTAAACTATGTGCAAACACTTACAGAAAGTTTAGTTGGCAGACAAGTCAACATGATCAGGGAGGTTGATCACAATTTTATGATGCCATCCTTGGAGCAAGTTTCGATTCTCATAAGGTCCGGAAAGAAGCCAATAACTGTAGATCCAACTGAGCTTGAACCCTTGAAGGTGCCTGTGGAACCAAAGGTGCAAAATGAAAAAGGGCAACCTCCAAGTGAAAGTGCCTAGTACAATGGCTAAGCAATAGGATTCTGTCTTGTTGAAATATTTACTACCTAAGCAAGCTCAAGAAAGGACACAAACAAAGGCATCGACTTTACAACCTACAGCAGCTGCCCAAACACAAAATGAAATGAAATAACAGGCCAAGGAATACCTCAAATACCCATCATTGACCAAGTGACAAAGGGTGGAAGCCACTCAGCAGTACTGGGATAAGTATGAGTGGGTTGTAGAAGAAAAGGCTCCAAGAGCGTTCGATTATAACATTGTGGAAGAAATGAAGAAGATACCTACAAAAGTGAGCTTATATGATGCACTACAGTTGCCTAGGCAAGTTGACCTACTACAAGATTCTCTTAAGATTACAAAAGATCAAAAGAAAAGTCCTTCTCAGATAGTGTTGGCACAGACATTACTGACTTCACCCACTAGAAAGAATAGTCCACCCCTATTCTATTTGTCACTTAGAATGGAGGGGTGGATTGTGCACAATTGTATGATTGATTCCGGTGTTGCTACTACTATCATGCCAAAGGTAGTATGCAAATTTATGGGGATGGAATACACAAGAAGTAGCCCCAGAGTGTTGTAGTTGGATGGGACCCCGGTTAAAATGGTAGGAGTAATCAAATATATTCCTATTATCCTACATAGCATGCCATAAATCACGATCATCCAGGAAGTAGTGGTGGTTGACCTGGAGCCATACTTTAGCATGTGCCTCTCAAGGGAGTTCATGGTGAAACTGGGAGGATATATTTCCTTGGACTACTCACATCTAGAAATTCCATTTAAAGGAAAGAGAATTCACATATATAATGAAAAGCCATCAACTTTTCATATTGAGAAGTTGGAGGAAGAAGAAATATCTCCAGGCATCGTTAACATGATGACTGAAGAATTAGGAGAGGTTGAATTGATGGAGGAAGCGCTTTATGAACTTCGCATTGAGGATGAATTCTTGCTCATGGATTTAATTCCATGATTGAAACAAATATTGGTTGTTATACGATAACCAAGCCTGTGTAGATTGAAGAGAAAGTCCCTGATTCCTCGGACCCTATTGCAGATCAATTATGGAAGCTTTATTTTTATGGCGCCAGGTGTAAAAATGGTGTAGGGGCTGGTATTATGTTGATCTCCCCCATGGGGTTATAGAAGACTTATTCCTACAGATTAACTTGGAGTTGCACAAATAATGCAGTCGAATATGAAGCATTGTGCCTCAGATTGAAGAAGGCTAAAAATTTGGGCATTAAACAACTATAAATTTTTGGTGACTCTGAACTTATTATCAATCAGACCACAAATAAATGTGTGTCTAAGCAACACTACCTGAAAGCCTATCACAACAAAGTGTGGGATTTGTTTGAATCTTTCACAACCTTGAACATTCAGGCGATTTCTCACGAGCAAAACAAACACGCGGATATTTTAGCCTCTCTTGGTGCAAATTATTCTCCTATGGAACAAATTGTAAAAAATCCCAAGACTTTTAGGGTGATCTATAGACCCTCAGTCCCTGATAAGAACATCTATTGGCAAGTATTTGATAATGATGAGTAAATAGTCAATTTTCTGATTAAGGAAGCTGTTGGCATAGATGATAGAATGCTTGTTGAAGAAGAGATGGAGGGGATGATACAATTGAAGAACAATCACATTCCTAGGGGACTTATTTTATTGGAAAGTTTGTTTGATCAAAATGATAGGGTCGAGAAGCACATAATCAAGGTGGATGCAAAGGAGTATAAGGAGTTACAGCTAGAACCTGAGAAGATCATCAAAATTAGAACTGATTGTATGCTAGAAGAATTGGAATATATCAAGAACTTATGTTATGAGTACCCTAACATCATTGCATGGAGCTATTAGGATTTGAAGGGATATGACAAGAATGTGATCCAACACACCATTGAGCTATAGGAGGGGGTAAAACCCTTTTGATAGAAACAATGCCCTATCAATCCCAAAATTGAAGTGCTTATGAAGGTGAAACTATTGAAGATGCTAGAAGCAAAGATAATATACCCAATTAAGCACTCAACATGGGTGGCAAATCTGGTGCCAGTACAAAAGAAGAACGGAGACATTCGGTTGTGTGTTGATTTTCGCAACCTGAACCAGGCATCACTAAAGGATCATTACCCTCTATCGCAGATTGATCAAATCCTTCATGTGGTTTTCGATGCATAGATATTTTCATTGTTAGATGGTTTCTCTAGTTATAATCAGATATGGGTGAAAGATGAGGATCAGCATAAAATGACATTCACTACAAAGTGGGGCATGTTCTCCTATCAAAGGATGCCATTTGGACTCTCAAATGTTGGTGCTACTTTTCAGAGGGCCATGGACATCACTTTCGATGAGTTATTGAATAGAATTATTGTAATCTATCTTGATGATATGACTGTGTTTTCACATCGTAGAGAAGACCACATTTCTCATTTGAGGCAGGTGTTCAAAAAATACCATGAGTTTAAGATTTCTATTAATCCGAAGAAGTCAATATTTGTTGTCAAATAAGAGAAATTTTTGGGTCACATGATTTCACAAGAAGGATTGGTGATCGATCCCACAAGAGCTGAGGTGCTCCTGAAGCTACCTTTGCCCACCAATAAGAAGGATCTACAATATTTCTTTGGCCAAATAAATTTCATTCACAAGTTTATTGTTGACTTTGCTTAGGTGGTGAAACCCATGACTGAGCTCTTAAAAAATAATACCGATTTTAAATGGACAGAAGCTAGAAGATGAGATTTTTAGGAAATCAAGGAAATAATTATCCAAGCTCCAGTTTTGATCAATCTTGATTATTCAAAATATTTCATTCTCTATGTGATGGGTGAGCAAGAGAGTTACACTACAGTTTTAACACAAAAGCAAGAGGATGGAGATGAGAAGCCCATCACCTTTCTGATCCAAGTCATTGCACCTCACTAGGAGAAGTACAATTTCATTGAAAAATAGGTGTACACAATGATGAAATCATTGAAGAAGTTTTGACACTTTGTTTCATAGAGAAAAACTATCGTTTATGTTATACACCTTGATGTTCGAAACTTCATACTCCAAGGAGAACTAGGCAACAAAATAGTAGGCTGGGTCTCAAAAATTCAAGAATATGACGTGGAGATCCGATCGATAAAATTAGTTCATGGGTGAGCTCTCTGTCAAGAATTGGCCAAAAGTGCAACATCAGAATCATTGGCTATAATGCAAGAAGAAGAAGTTGGCGAAAGCATTTGTGCAAATCATACTGCAAGCAATCATGATTGGATGGAAGATCTTATTGACTTCTTTACTTTTGGGAAGTGTCCACCACACCTTGATGCTTCACAACGTCGGAGGTTCAGGCTGAAAGCACTCAAATATGTTCTATTGCCTAATGGGCTATTTCATAAGAATATTGATGGAGTTCTCCTCAGATGCGTGAAGGAGTCAAAAAAGGAGAAAGTATTGGAAGAGTTTCATTCTGGTCTCTCTGGTGGCCATTATGCAGGAAGGCCTATGGCCTTGAAAATCATTTGAGCTGGTTACTTTTGGCCTACTTTGTTTATCGATGCTCATAAAGTAAGTCAACACTATGATAACTATCAATGGTATGTTGGCAGGACCAGGAAAGGAGCGTTGCCTCTGCACCCAATTCAAGTAGAAGCGCCCTTTTAGTAGTGGGGTCTTGATTTCATTGGATTTATTGATCCACATTCCTTCACAGAGCATAAATACATTTTAATGGTGATTGATTATTTTACCAGGTGGGTAGAAGCTATTCCTACCAAAAAAGCAGATCAAGCGACTGTCATCTCTTTCCTGGAAGGGCTCATCACCCATTTTGGTGTCCTAGATTCTATTGTAATAGATAATGGATCTCCATTCATCGAGGCCAATATTACTGAGTTCTCCAACAAATATGGAATTTATCTCAAGATGTCATCCAATTATTACCCACAAGGGAATGGCTTGGCCAAATCTACCAATAAAAACTTGCTACAGATTTTAAAAAGGATACTCAGAAATAATAAAAGGAGTTGGCACCTGCTATTGAACCAAGCTCTTTGGGTAGACCGTATATCTATGAAAAAATCTATTAAGACTTCTCTGTATGCTTTGGTGTATGGGAAAGAAGTGATCCTACCTACCCACATTGAGCTTCCAGTGCTCCAAACATTACAGTTATTTAAAGATGAAGATGAGGAATATGATCCAATGAGTGCTAGGTTGGCACAACTTTTGCAGTTGGAGGAAGATAGAGAAAAGGCTTATCAAGCATTCATTGATCATACTAAAGAGATGCAGAGGTGGTTCAAAAAGAAAACTACTGAGCGCAAATTTTAGGTGGGAGATTTAGTTCTCAAATGGAATGAAAATAAGGCCAAGCCAAGGAAACACCATAAATTTGATGCAATCTAGGAAGGCCCTTTTCAGATTTCTATAGTGAATTCTACCAATGCATATCATATTCATGACATGGAGGGATGGGACCTTCCTATTCTGGTGAATGACCTTCATTTGAAGGCTTATATCCAATGAGTTGATTTTAAAGAGGTACCATCTTGTAAATATGTACATATTTTTTTCTAGCATTTTATTTGCTTTATATGATGATATATATATATATATAAGGGAGATAAAGAGAAAAGAAAAGAAAAATTGTTTCTCTTAGAATTAGTTTCGCTCCAAATCTATTTTGGGATGTTGAAAAACTTTGGTTTGAAAGAATACAGTGTTACGAAGTTCTTAGCAAGAAAAGGGAAGCACCGGGTCAATGCGAGAAAAATCGTGTTCACCCCAAAAATGGGATGAAGCAGTCATTCGCCCCTAAATGGGATGAACGCGTTGGTACAACACAAGCACCAAATATGGAAATACGTCACGTTCACCCCAAATATAGGGCGCCACGTTTGTTCGCCCAATGTTGGGGCGAACACGTTATTTAAAATGTGGTTTTTAAAATAACATTATTGCAAGGTAATTTAAAAAGTCACTTCGCCTAGCGTGGGGTAACAAAATTTTGAATATTGATTTGAGGCGCTTTTAAAAATCTAAAAGATAAAAGCCCTAAAAGCAACTGTGTTTTTCTAAGAAAAGCAAGTTTTTCTAAATCTGGGCAAAAAGAAGAACGAGGAGATTTTAAAGGGAGGCCATGCATTGTGAATGTTTACCAGACGAGACAAAGGCGTTTTGGAGCGAAAGAGAAAAAGTCAGACAAGGAAGACAAGTGCGCTCTAAAAATGTTTTCGCCCCATTCTCTTTCGGAGATGCGCTTACAAAAGAAGTTTTGCCCCTAGACGTGTGGCAGGTATTGGAAATCGTGCATGCAGGTTGAAGAATGTGCTGAAGCCATTTAATTCAAACGTGCACCCAAATTTGCGTAGGAGAAGAATTTTATTTTCCCAAGGAGCAAAAATACACATCATTGGCTTCGAGCAGCCAATTTGCTTTTTCCAAAAAAACTTCGATTACCAGGGCACATTTCACAATAAAATTACACCACAAAGGAGGGCACTCTTTCCCAAGATGATTTGGTAGTGAATCAAAGGTGATACCATTAAAACATTGGGAGTAGTGCCAGGCGAGTGGATCAATACACACATTCTCCCGAAAGCACTCAAGGTAACTCAACATTTATTATGGTAGTTGGGAGAGTGCTCTATATAAAGGACCAGGTAAAAGCCCATAGTTTATTTTTCAAATTTCTTTACTACCGTTGTGTTTCCAAACTATCCTTGCAGAAGTTTTCAGAGCATTTAGAGCATTTGTCAGAAGAAAGAAACGATGGGAAAATGAAGTAAAGAGACTCAAGAGACTACAGAGGCCACAGAGCCTAAGAGGTCATGAAAAATAGGAGGGTCTAAATCCAAGAAGGCCTAAAGAAATAAAAATGTTGATTTAGACCCATATGCAGACACAATGGCAAAAATCGACGACTACGTAATTACCCACAAGGGTGTAGAGAAATTGTGGCAAGGATGTAGAAGTTGTAGTAAATTAGGGGTTGACGTCATAGAGTTTGTTGATAGTACCATATCACTCATAGTTATTTTGGTACCTGTGTCCACCCGTACATCCTTGTCCTAAGCTAGTACAACTGATTGCTTAGTTTTATGACCCATTTACAAGGGCGATGAGGAATGCAAAGAGAGAAATACTTTTTACCATCACCCCAGATGAAGTGCAAGAAGCATTTGCATGTGGTTTGAAGCCTCCTTCTTATGTGATTTCTAAAAAATTGCATACCCATGAGAAGGAGGATAGATATGTCTCCACAATAACCATGCATCAATTTATGGAGACACAACTGATTAAGGAGCCACCAATGGGGCAACTCCCAAACTTGCCAAAGCCACTCACTGAATTCAAAAATTTAGATATTTATTCCATGCTAGCATGGGTGGTGGGTTTGCCTATGGACTCTACTATCCATAAATGGCAGGTGGTCCTAGTGTAGTGTATATGTTGGACTAAATTTTACTCTCCGTCGGCTATGAAGCAAAGCACCAATCCGATTTTCTTCAATTGGGCTGATTTTATTTCTCGAAGATTGAATTTCCAGTTGGAAAGGTTGCATACTAGGGAAGAGACGTCCTTCAGACATACCTCTTTCCTGGTATGGTATTTATTTTTTCACTTGCAACAACACTTCCCTTTCATCGCGGTGAGGTAGATGAATGAGAAAGATGAAATTCTGCCAGTGTATATGTGGACTTCCACTTTGTCAAGCAGGGAGTCATTCTACAGTTTTAACAATTTATTTTTGGGACCTGCTATAGAATTAATTTGTAGTACATGTGAAAGGGTACCATGAGAATTAAGAGAAGTAGTAGTTGAAGGACAAAAAGGAGATATTTTTCTGCTCACTCAAGGCATGGTCATGAGAATTTTTGGCTTTATGGGTAAGCCATTTTTGCTACCTTATTTTGCCATCGAGCATGTTTTTTCTATGGAAGTTGTGTGCTAGTCGGACTACGTAAATGATGTATATGGAGTAGGGTGTAATAAGAAAACAACCTGCAATATGCCTTTCAAATTTGGAAGTATAGAGGTGAGCCAAGTAGGGCAGAATCAGTTACTCACAGTAACGTTGCAGGATTTGGGCCTAATAGAACTATTGCAATGATGGAGGTATGACCCACTGGGTAAGTTTTTAGAAATAATAAAGGCCAAGTCATTTCATTGTTGTCCATGGCCTGATATTGAGAAAAGGTGAAATAATTTTGATGGGCCCGATATGGACTGGCACATCAAGGATATGACGACGCTTCCCCCTTGGCATGATTGCTACGAGCAGGAGGCTGAATATAATCTAAAAAAATATAAAAATCATATTCTACCTCCCATATTATTTAGTCAGGTAAAATAAATCCAGCCCGAGTGGACTGAAGAGAAAATTACAAACTGGTGGATAATGCGGGTTCATCAAGGAAAGACCACAACTCCCTATGGGTTGAAGTTGGATGAGGTATTTTTAGACACTTATGATGAGTTTTTTTATTCTTATTAGCCTGTTGCTTTCACCAATATTTTACCCTGAATTTTCCAACATTATGATAGTGGTGAAAGCGAGGACAAAGGTGAATGACCATCAGTTGAAGAAGATATTTTGGAGGAGGAATAATAATAGTATGTGTTTAGGAGAAGGTCGCAGTGGACAAAGCAAAAGATAGAGGAGGCACCTACGTCGGAGAAGTAGAATGTTTAGAATGCACCCCCATTTCCTAAAGCGGCGAAGAGACCAAGGATTGGCACCATTTCTTCTTCTACTACGGAAGTTTCAGTCATTGTAGTTCCTATAGTTCCTATTTTTTTGATGGTAGTTTTCAATTCTTCTCCAGCAATGGAGGTTTCGACCATGGTTACGCAACTATTTCCAATGGTTCAAGAACAAGGGGAGGACCATCAGTCGGAGGAATTTCAGGAGGTCATGGATATCGAGGAGAATGTGAACATTGAGGAGAGAGTGGAAGAGCAATAGGAAGAAGTTATTTCACAGCCACTCCCATCACCACATCACATAGTGCCCACGCCCAAAGGTACGTATTTTATTCCTCCTTCTCTTGAAGCATGTAGTGACTTTTGATTCACTCCCATTAGTTTTTGTCTCCATTTCTCCACCCTTCGATATGCCCTTTGTATCTATTTTACTTCCTTCTTCTTCTCTTCTCGAATTCACTACTGCTCCTTCTTCCCTTCCCTTTTCTTCGGCCTCCATTTATTTTAGTTCATATGTGTCAGGACCGAATCCATTTTTGTGCCCTTCCCCTTCCATTTTCGCCACCACTTTCGTTGAGGCTATAAGTACACAAGCTCCTCCTAGAGTGAGCATAACTACAGTCGAACCCGGTTCCTCCATCCATTCCACCATTTCAGTCCCTCCGCTTCTAACCATCACAATTGCTTCTTTTGAGCCTAATCGCTCATAATTTTTTGATTTCATTCACTCCATTTTTAGAAATACAAGCATTACTCGACATTCAGGTGGCACCAAAACAACCCAACATGGAGAAAATTAATCGGGCACACCTGAGTTCTTCACAATGGTTGAAAATTAAGAGGTGAAAGGAGGCCCTGGCTCTAGCTTAGCCGATCAAGAAGGTTTCCTTTGACCCAGTCACCATGGAGTCTCACATGACTAGAATCACTCCCTTAGTTCAAAAGCCACAAGGAGAAATGTTACCAAGTGATTATTTCTATGAGAATATAACTAAAGATCTCACCAAGATTGATCCAACAAAGAAAATGGTAATATACAGGTTGACATGAGTTTGGTATATTTGCATGGTGAATACTACAAGGAGAAATATTTTGAGAATGAAAGTAAAATCATCGAACTCAAAACTGCCTTGGCCAAAAGCAGAGCACAAGAGGAGAAGACAGCCACAGAAAATGAACACTTGCATTGATAGGTAGGAGTGCATTTGAAGGAAAGAGATGCAGCTAGAATAGAGATGCACTCACTCCAGACACAGCTGGAAGCCATCAAGAATCATCTGGAAGAAAGGTCCGCACAGGCTGTAGGTTTTTCTCCATAGAGTATTAAGGAGGCGCACCTTCGTTTGGCCCAAAATTGCAAGAAACTGGCTGAACAAGTAGTTCAAGTATTGCACTATTTATGGATGGCTAGCATATAGATTCAACTAGGGCAGCAATTAATTGATAACATGGAGGAAAGGCTAGAGCCATATATGGAGATGGCAGTAAAAATTCAAGCTCTGGCCAATTCCAGCATTCACATTCACCCCCTAAGCGAAATGGATCATGCATGGTCCACTGCCAAAGTCACACTATGCAGTTATTTTCAAAGAATGGACCTGGTAAGGGAAGGCCAAAAAATCCTTAATACCATCGAGCGAGAGCATACTATTTCCATGATGCATTTTGACACTCTTGCTAGTTTGGGATTCCTAGACTTCACTGATGAATGGGGTGAACCTCTACCAAAGGAATAGTTGACTATGGCTTGGAGGAAGTTTGTAGAGGATACCTCAAAGATCGATGCATGGGAGGAGCCCATTATGAAAGCACATGTATTACCTCTTATGTAAAAATATACCCACTTGGAGCTTTCACTATTTGAGCTAGCTCAACAAGTGAAGCACCTCAGTCTGGAAGATGTCCAAAATCTTTGATTCGTTTATGAGTCATTGAGTACTCCCTACTTATTCACCACTCAAGCATGGGAGGAGGTAGTCATAGTTTATGAGGTTACCTCTAAAAGCCTCAAAGAGCAGGTAGAAAGAGCAATAGTGGAGCACACGACAATAGAGAAAGCGATAGAGGAAGTAGAGCGCACCGAGGTACTCAAGATTGTAGTCAAAGCTGAAGCCAAGGAGAAAGATGAAGAAGAGGCACGCCGGAAGGCATCCACATCGAAAGTGCTAGCCAGGGAAGCCGACAAAAAGACTCCATAGTAGCCCAATGGATAAAGGCCTGGGATCGCTTGCATCCATGCGAGCTGGATACCCCGTAAGTCACCAGAAATATTGGTAGTTTTACACTTTGCCACATTGGTATTTTGATCTTATTTGGCAAAAATATTTTGATTGTAATACAATGGCAAATATGTTAATTTGAATATAATATCTTAGCCAAATTCATATTGCAGTTGTTTTATTTTCTATATTTGTTTGTATATATACTCTTTTGGCTTGGAATTAATGAATGTTTAAAGGGAGAAGTTGGAAAACTGCATTGGAATTTCTAGTTCACGTCATTCAAAAATTCACTTGGAAATGGTTCGTAGATGGAAAATTTACTATAGAATGGGGACACGTTCACTTTGAAGCAAACAACCCTTTGCACTGAAAAAGAAAAAATAAAAAAAATTAAAATGGTGAAACATTCAAATATGTGGTTGCGTTCGAAGAAACAGGTTGGTAAAATCGCGTTCACCCCAAAGTTGGGGCAAAGGCCTCATTCACCCCATTTTGGGGCGAATGTCTTTTAAATTTTGAAATAACGTGCACCTTCCCATCATAAGGAAAATAGGTTCGGCAAAGGATTGCGTTCACCCCAAAGTTGGGTTAAAAGCTCCATTCACCCCAAAGTTGGGGTGAAAGCTCCGTTCACCCCACTTTGGGACGAACGTAATTAGAAGCACGATGGAGGAAAAGAGTCAATGCACATGCACAATGGGAATGGTCAACATCGCTTTCGCCTGGGTTGAGGGGTGAAACACCATGTTTGCCTCTCCCATGAGCAAACGTCCTCTCAAAAATGGAGTCATGCACGAATGCGCTAGCAAATGCACAGTTGAGCGAATGCAAAGTTGGGTGAATGCATTGAAATATTGAAGCAACATGGAATAGTCAACATCATGTTTACCCCAAAGGGGAGGCGACTATCTTTGTCGCATCTTTTGGGGGTGAATGCAATTTCCTAGGAATAAAAGGAATTGTTGTCACCATAGTCAAAGAATGTTCAAATTTTTGAAGCGCCCATAGCAGATCATGAAAAATATTAAATAATGGGGGCAAGAAGTAACCCAAATCATGAATCCCAAGCAGAGAAGAAAGTCATATAAAAAATGCAGGATGATTTTCATGATTTTTGAAGCAAGAGCACATTTTCAAGATGGTGAACATCCTTAGTCAAAAATCCAAGCCTTATAATTTTCTGTGCAGATTTCACAAAGGAATTTCCTTAAAATATGGATCATTGATTTAAAAAGAATGTATTTTCCATATTTCCAAGGAGGAATTTCCTCACCATAGTTCCTGATCTGTGATCATTTTATCTCCATGTGCATTTAATGAAAGAGGCGAAATCCTCTATAAATACTACTCAATATTCATTGTAAAAGGAGGTTAGACATTTTACGAGAAAACCCTCCAAGTTCTCTACATCAATAGAAGACATGGGGATTTTGAATTTACAAGTGATCTTGTGTGCAATTTCCTTATGTATTTGTGCATTTCTATTTTACATTCATGTTCCTTATTTGCTGTTGAATTTGAATTATGCATTTGAATTTAAATGTTGCTAATGAGGGAGTGAGTACTGGAGTGTTTTTTTTTTTTTTTTGATTGGTTGAAAGGGTGTTGAAAGGGTGAGTACTGGAGTGTTATTCTGGAGGTTGTTTCTGCAATTTTATGAGTAAATTTATTGCTTTTCTTTTATTACATGTTATTCCATGCTTGGGTAAATTTTTTTTGTTAGTATGCCCTAAATACTACACCTTTGGCCTATGGATATATTTCTTATCTCTTTCTATAGTTTCTAATTTCTTTCCTGCAGCTCTAGTCATTAACCCTTGTAGAATTTATCTTGGGAGCCAACCCTCTCTGGAGATTGACGTGGAGGACATTCCTTTCCTTCGGTCATTCAATGTTGGCCATGTCTAAGGCACACAAACATAGTTTTGTTGATTAGGCAGATATTTGACCAACAATATTGCCTACCAACAACCCCTCCTCCCAACTTTTATTTAATTTAATAATTAATTAAAAAATAAATTAATTACTAATTTAATTATTTATTGTTATAAAAATCAATTAATTAAAAATATAAAATTTAATTAATTGATTAATTCAAGGGGGAAAGTATTAAACTAAGGGAAACAAAATTTGGAACTTTATGGGGAAAATTATCACGAAGGAAGGAGATAACACCATGTTGCTTAGCCAAGAAATCAAGGAGACCAAGGAGTTGATACAATATGTTAAAGTGTTGTGTGCCCAAGTGGTGAAGATCATATCAAACATAAATAACAAACTAGAATGAGTTTTTTGGTGTTGAGGACTCCAAGATGGATGTCAAAAATTATTCTAGTCTTGCTTTGTTAGCCATAAACCTTAGCATTGTGGACACTAAAATTGGCATGATCAAAGCCAATTTGGGAGACAATATTGGGACTAGTGCTCAATCCATGGAGGTATTATAGACAAGGGCCAATGTTAGCATGAAGAGGTAGGAAGTGGTAAAGGAATTGTATGAGATTCCTTGAATCAAGAAGAGCATGATCATGCTCGATGGACCTTTTTCTCTAACATTGTTTAATAGGGTGCCTTTAATAAAAAGGTAACTCCTCCACATCCTCTAGTGTAGGTCATGAAAGACAATGTTTCTAAACCTACTTCACTTTATTGGCTTAGTGGACCAAAAGTTTGATAATATTTTGAAAAATGCATTTGAGGGCAAGCTCTTTGAGGATGAGGCTCGTTTCTTCCCTTGCATGTGCGTGTCATGTACCAACTTGCCCCCTTGTCCTTCCCCCCTTACATGGGCATGTGTTAAGTGTGTCGCATGACAACCTTCCCCCCCAAAAAACCTTCATTAAATTTTATTATTAAATAAAAAAAAAGATACATGTATATTTCCTGCCAACAACCCCTCCCTCTAACTTTTATTAAATAAATTAATAATTAATTTAATTATTTATTATTAGAAAATCAATTAATTAAAAATAAAAAATTTAATTAATTGATTAATTCAAGGGGGAAAATATTAAACTAATGGAAACAAAATTTGTGATAAACTTTGGAACTTTATGGAGAAAATTATTGCGAAGGAAGGAGCGAGCACCATGTTGCTTAACCAAGAAATCAAGGAGATCAAGGAGTTGACACAACATGTTAAAGTGTTGTGTGCCCAAATGGTGAAGATCATTTCAAACATGAATGGCATGGACTAGAATGATTTTTTTTGTGTTGAGAACTCCAAGTTGGATGTCAAAAATGATTCCAGTCCTGCTTTGTTAACCACAAACCTTAGCATTGTGGACAACAAAATTGGCATGATCAAAGCCAATTTTGGGGATAATCTTAGGACTAGTGCCAATCCATGGAGGCACTGTAGATAAGCGCCAATGTGAGCATGAAGGGGTATAAAGTGGTAAAGGAATTGTATGAGATTCCTTGGATCAAGAAGTGCATGATCATGCTCAATGGACCTTTTTCTCTGACATTGTTTAATAGGGTGTCTTCAATCAAAAAGTGTCTCCTCCTCCATCTCCTCTAGTGTACATCATGAAAGAAGATATTTCTAACCTTACCTCACTTCAAGAGGTGTCCTCCATTATTGTCTCAATGACCAAAAGTTTGATAATATTTTAGAAAATGCATCTAAGGGAAAGCTCTTTGAAGATGAGGTATGTTTCTTATTTCAACCACTTATATCAAGTGTGGGCTATTTTCACTCTATGTAAGCCTGTTATCGAGATCTAAAATTGAATAACATATTCTTGAATGGAATTCCTATCCAACCAAAGTTAAATGTTGGCACACCTACTTCTATTGTTCTATAAAATGAATCCATCACTGTGAAGGCTCTGGATTTCTAGGAAAGGAATACCATCAATATGCTCTAAAGAAAATTCTTGTGTACCCCCTTTGTGCACTCGGTACCATGCCATAGGCCACTCTTGTGGTCATCTCCTTCTCATTCTTAAGATCCTTCTTTCCTCCTATTTTGAATGTATTGGGAATAAATACTCCTATTGTTGGGAGGAATGATGAGGAATATACAATCAAAATTAAAATATTAATTAATAATTAATATAACTTTATGAAAAGTTATATGTAAAGGCATGTCTTAAATTGTGCCTATTCACCAAGTTGTAATATTTATATTGAAATATTATCAATAAAATGAATTGGCTTTGAATTTACAATTCAATATATTTTTGTCCATATTATTTGAGAAAGAGATAAAATATACCCACAAGAATCCATTGTCACATCATATTTGGTCTACCAAATAAATCATCAAGCTGTCTCATCAAACAAGTAAAAAAGACAATGAATCATTGTACAAGCACAAAATATATATTTCAATAATATATAAGCATCCAACTTAACTGACTACAATCCATATTATGAAGATCAATTTATCATCACACTCTCCCAATATCATTAAAAAAAAAAAAGTAACAAACAATAAACCAATTATCATAAGAAAATATGTTTGGACCCAAATTACTATGCAGTACTTTTAATATATGTTTTTAAATGTAGCTCAATTTTGGATAGAATGAAATTTTGTTTGGTAGGTTGGAAAGTTAACTCCTTAACCTTGGATAGAAAGCTATAACTCACAAAGACTATATTGCTATATATCCTTATATTGTGAAAACCGTAGATGAGTTTCTCCATTGAATTCAATTCAATGTATATACAATCTCAAGGTAGTTGAGTAATTCATTCAACCAATTTAATAACTATCCCAACCAAGCGGATAAATAATGTAATATTAAATAATTTAATATACATATGTTAACATCCCCCCTTATTACATTATTGGAAAAATAAAGAGCATTGCAAAATAATTCAAATTTGACATGTGTAAGTGCCTTGGTAAAAATATCTGCAACTTGCTCATCAGTGGGAATGTACTGGAGCTGTATGTGGTGCTTTGGAACTTCATCTAGAATAAAATGGCATCGAGTGTCAATGTGTTTGGTATGCTCATGAAATACTGGATTATTGACAAGATTCAAAACACCTTGATTATCGCAAAACAAATGAAGTGGAAGTTTCTTGGGAAGACCCATATTTGTAAGAATATGGCTTATCCACATTATCTCGTAGACTGCTCCACTAGTTGTATGATATTATACCTCTATAGAAGATAAAACAACCACCTACTACTTCTTACTATGCCAAGAGACAGGTCCAGATCCAAGATGGAAAATGTATCCAAAAGTCGACTTGCGATCATCAATGGATCCGGTATAGTCTGAGTCCGTGTATCCTTGTAAGTAGAACTTGCTATTCTTCTTGTACTCCAAGCCAAAGTATGTACTACCATGAACATAATGAAGAACTCTCTTTCTTGCTTTCCAATGACTCACCTTAGGTTCCTACATGAACCTTGAATATAACCCATAGCAAAACTGATATCTGGCTAGGTATTTGTCATATATATGAGACTCCTAATTACTTGGTGATAGAGAGTACCATCTACCTGTTGTGATTTATCATATCATGATAACTTAAGTCCTAGATCCATTGGAGTTGCCTTAGACTCACAGTTAGTCATGCGATATTTGTCAATCAATGTCTTAGCAAACTTCTCTTTGGCACAAAATATATGGGCATCTAAGTTCATGATATTTGCTTGAGTTGATAAAATATGAGATGGTGAAAGGCCTTCCCAATATTTCATCCACATTGCCAGTATGCTCAAATTTCTTAGCAGGGAAGCAACATCAGGTACCATTTGAGGTTAGCTCTTCAAGAGCTAAGAAACATTTGGAGTTGGTACACATTGATTTGTGTGGTCCTATGCCAAAAAACTATGGTGGAAAGAGGTATTTTCAATTGTTTGTTGATGATTACTCATAGAATATGTGGGTTTTCTTTCTTCAATTGAATTCAGAGGAATTTTTGTACTTTCAACAATTCAAGAAGCTTATTGAGGAGTTAGGATGTTCCATAAAAACCCTCCGCTTAGATCGAGGGGGAATATACCTCCAAGGAATTTTCATTATTTTTGATTGAACATGGGATTAAGAGACAGCTGACAACTGCCTATACTCCATAAAAAAATGGAGTTGTTGAAAGGAGAAATAATTCCATTGTAGAAATGGTTTGATGTATGCTTAAGGGGGCACATCTTGAGCATGAGTATTGGGTAGAAGTAGTGAGTACAACATCATACCTCTTGAATAGAGAACCCACAAGAGCTCTACAAGGCAAGACTCCACAAGAAGCATGGAGTGGTAAGAAACCCTCCATTTCTCATCTAAGAATTTTTGGATGTAAGGTATTCATGCACATACCAAAACAGAAGAGGAAGAAGTTAGATGAGAAAACTCTACAATGTATTTTCTTGGTTATGATGAGCATTCAAAGGGTTATCAGCTGATAGATCCTATGACCAAGAAAATTCACACTAGTAGAGATGTGGTATTTGATGAAGCTTTCACATCATATAACACATCCACAACTGTATACCTAGAGGAAGAGGAGAATAAGGTTCCAAAATAGTATACGAGCACATTGAGAGATTCAAAGTTGACTTCACTTCTAGATCTCACTCTAGATCAACCTTGTACTCGTAGTATGACTCAGTAGATGAGAGTAGAGGCATCCAATTCAGAGGTTGATGAACTTTACCAATAGTTTGATGAACTATCTATAGATGCAGAGGAATACAGAGAAATAGATATGGATGATGAATGGGTTTAAAAGTTAGCATTGGATGAAAATGAATCCACAACAGTTCAAGATGCACTTAGTAAGCCTTAATGGAAGGCTGCTAATATAATATGAACAAGTCATGCTTGTATGATCCTGTTGCTACATGCTTTCCCTTGATGGTGATGAAACGTCTCTTTTTGCCCTCCTCAACATGAAAAAAACATTCATATCTCTATCCAAGATCTGAGGGACGGAAAACAAATTTTTGGCCAATCTAGGAACATAGAGTACCTTCTCAATATGATATTTGCCATATGGAAGAGTGATGGAAACATCTCCTTTACCCTATACATGATAGGTTTGATTATCAGCAATTTTTATTGGCTTACCTTCATTTTCCTCAAATATCTCAAACCACGATCTATCATCAGTCATGTGTTTACTAGCACCGAAATCAATATACCACTCTACATATTTCTACTTAGAAGAAGTGTGAGTCATGAGCACCTTGTGTGCTCGCTCAGAAGCTGAGTCTGAGTCTGATTCGACATAAACAACATTCCCCTTGGGTTGCTTATTCTTCTTCTATGTTTTGTATTTCTCTTTACCGTTCTTCTTGTGATCTTGGTCATTTTTTTGTTTGTTCTTAAACCAACACGTATTGGTGTCATGGTTATTCATATCATAAATTTTGTAATATTGTTTGTCTTTTTGTTGATATTGTTTCCCTTTTTATTTTAATGAATATCCTCACTTATGGAAATGACCTTATTTCTTACCCTATTTTTTGGTGTAGAGGGCATTATTTGGCACTTCATCTTTCTAAAATTGGTTTGCCTCCTCAGTTTGAAGTAAATTCACCAATTCCATAAAAGAAACTTGTCTACCAGACACGTTGAGAAAGGTAATCAACACCTTATAGGATTTTGACAAATCTCTCAAGATGAATGGGGTCAAGAGAATATCTACCATTGTCTCTCCCATAGCATTCAATTTAGCTTTCAATTCCACCACTCTACATAGGAATAGGTCAATTGTCTCACCATATTTCATACTAAGTGTATTTAGTTGAGTTTGAAGGTTTAGAATAGTGGATTTATTCTTCCCTTTATAAATTGTAATCGAAGCATCCCAAGCTTCCTTACCATATTTCGCATCACATATATGAGGCTAGACCTCATATGTATTAGCAAGTATAATAAACATGAGATATCTTCTATCCTTCTTATAAAATGCCTCTTGATCTGCCCCTGTTGTTGTAGGATGTTTTTTTGTACCAATCACTACATCCCACAAATCTTCAACCTGAAGGATAGCACCCATCTTTGTCTTCCATGGTGCAAAGTTAGAACCCTTTAGCAACTATGAATCTGATAGATATTTGTGAACAGTGGCCATTGTGAAGGTTCCTTATAACACCAAATGGTCCCCCTTTCTTTATACTTGCAAGAGTATGTGAAAGAGAATTCAATCAAATTGATGGCCCCTATCTCAAAACCCTTCTAAAGAAGGTTAATGATTTGGAGGATTTTAAGCCAAACAATCAGAAATAATTAAGGTATTAAATGGAGTGAATATCAAAACTGGTTTGCCTTATTTATCCCTGATGATTTATAGAGAACAATAGCTCAGACGTCGTTGTTGCATCTATATTATGTGTTAGATACAGTAGTCCAAGCAATACAACATCACCTGTAAGTGTGGACCAGAGGTATCGTATATACTGAACACTTTTCTACAATAAATTGCACAAATAGGTGTAAAATTTGGGGTCTTTTATTTTCTTTGTATATTTTACTTTATGATTGAAATGCAAGAAAACAGGAAATTTAAATGTAAATTACAATCACAAGTGCCCACAAATTTAAACACTTTAGGTGTCGGTTTCCACCGAAAATACACATATTACAATGCCAGTTTTGTTAAAATGAAGATATTCACTTCCAAAAGTTCTTTTCAAATCAACATTTTTTTTGCCCCCCTTTGTCTTAGAATTTTGCAAAAGAAAATGCTTTTGATCCCTCCTTTTTATTGCAAAATAAACAAGGATGAAAAAATTGTGCTATACCCTTTCAAGTGCCAAAAAAAACTTATCCCTCCAAAATTGCTTTGAAAGGAATAAACAAAGTATTTTTAAAAAAATAGCTCTTAAATAGCTCCTCAGCTTGCTTTGGTAGAAAAAAAAATGCACTTCTTTAGAAAAAACCGCCCTCCTTTTGTCAAAAAATGACCCTTCTTTTGGCAAAAAATTATTGACAAAATGTTATCAAAAAACTTGATAAAAAAATTTGTCAAAAAAAGTTGTTATGCCAAAAAAAAAATTGTCAATGAACGTGCATGACAAAAATTGGTTTCTAGTGGCATGGGCGGGATTTGATCCCACGACCTTCACATCACCAATAGCTTTGCATGGGCTCGATGTGCCAGTTGGGCTATGGCACTATATGGAAATAAAGGGACAAGAGGTCCCTTTTATGTGTTTCTTCGTCACTGCACGAAAAAACTGTCAGGACTATTTATCCCACAACGCTTGTGTAGCGATGATTTTTCCCTTTATGAACTATGAAGCATAGTATGTGCTTTGATTGCCTTCGGGTAATCCATTCTACCAACAAAGGTTTTGCCATCCGAAAGAGCCATGCAATTGCCACCACATGCTCCCTAACCACTACCACGTCACGTGCCAACTAACTGCCCAACTACTACCACATATTCTCCTATCATGTCAGCAAGGTCTAGTCAGCCACCATGTCAACCTTCTATTACATCAGTCACTTCAATGCCACATCACGTCACCAACTACCACATCAATCACCTCAATGCCATATCACTTGCACAGTCAACACAACCACATCATGTCGTCAACTACCATGTCAACTGCCTCAGTTCACGCACAAATCAAGGGTCCTGCTCCTCAAAATTTATTCCCTACCAATGTTTGCCTTGGTCCATGTGCAAAGTGTAGAGTAGAGTGTTGGTCTTGGTCCACATGCAAAGTGCAGAGTAGAGTGTCGATCTTGGTCCACATCTGTGAGAAAGGTCTTGTGCTCTGTCTACAAGAAATAGAGAACCCTCCACCTTGGGAACTACGAAGAAGCCATCGCCCACCTTGGAAATGATGAAGCCACCACCCGCTATCTTGGGAATCGTTCCCACCCTTGGACTATGTTCTTCTCCCTTCCGTGCAATGATCAACCTGCTCTAATGCCATGTGAAAACTACAAATTAGTTTCTCCATTGAATTAAATTTAGCGTATATACAATCTCAATGTGGTTGAGTAATTCGTTCAACCAATTTAATAACTATCCCAGCCAAGCGGATAAATAATGTAATATGCATATGCTAACATATATATGATATCACTTTAAAAATTGTATTTGATAAAATTCAAAGAGATCTTCTTTGAAAAGGATGTGAGGAAAAGTTTATGTTTTGTCTTTGTAAGAAAGAAAGGGTTTATAAATAAAATAATGTTGGAGGGGCAAGGTTGCAAAATTGTAAAATTATAAATTTGGGATTAATGATAAACCAAGTTGGAAATTATTAAAAAATCAAGAATGAGTTGGAAAAAATGCTACTTTAGAAATATATATGTTATGTTGATGTAATAAAATTTGTTCAAGAAACAAACCTTACCAAGAGGCTCAACAAGATGGAACTTCATATCAAATAGTTTATAACCGATCGAGAACATATTAGATGGTCAGTCAATGAGGGAGATTCTATAAATTTTTGTTTTGATGTTTGGTTGAAGCTTTATCAAGCCCAAGTTGCAAGTCGTAGGCATATTCTTCAAGTCCAAGTTGCAAGTCTTAGGCATGAGCTTAAAAAATTGAGCTTTATGAAGCAAGAGGAACTCAGCTTCATGCTCAGCTTTAGTGGCTAAAAATTTACGATAGGATTTCAAAAGAATTTTTTTAGATAATAGAACCCTTGATACAAGCCATTCAGTTCAATGTTATTCAAGATGCATGGGTTCGTTGGACGTTGGTTCTTGATATTATTAAAGTTTTTATCAAGCATTATCATAAAGTTTTTGCTTCTCAGGAGTTAACTCCTGAACGATAGGCTACAATTCAAGCTTATTGTGTAGTTGTCCTTGAGAATATTTTAGCTCTTCAAAAGGAAGCTTGTAAACATACTTTGTCATTGGATTATCTTGTTGAAGTCATATCCATGATGGCTAATGATAAAGCTCCAATATTAGATTGATTTCCTTGTGAATTTTATAAGGAGTACTAGAACATGGTTGGCATTATTGTATGTTTATCAGGAAGCAATGGCTTTTGGCTCTTTAAGTTCTATAATTAATAAGGGTAATATTAAATTCATTCCTAAGCAGGGGGATCCACAAGTGATCACCAACTGGAGGCCTATTACTTTACTCAATGTAAGTTACAAAATTATTGCTAAGGCTTTGGCCTTACACCTTAGACCTCTATTGTCACTTATTATCCACCCTGAGAAGACTGGGTCTGTGCAGAGTAGATATATTCTAGATAATGTAATTGTTGTTTGGTAGGGCATAGAATGAGCTAGAGCCACTCAAAAAAATACTCTTTTCATCAAGATTTATTTTGAGAATATTTACAAATAAATCTCAACATCATCAACATTATGCTCAAGTTTACAATCATGTTATTTCTTGTCTTGTAGAATATTCACAAACATGGTGCTCATAATGGAAGTTTCAAGTGTAGAAAAAAGGGTGCTAATCTCTTAGTTACAAGATTTGATGTAGATGGAAGGTTCATTTGTGACAATGAAGTTAACACCTATTTTTGATAATATAGAAATTTTCATAAGGTGGTTTATCAAATCAATTTTTATGGTTCTAAATTATATTCAAAAAAAGTTGGTGGAGATAGCGTTTACAAATAATAAAGGCAAAATTCTTCTCACTTAGAATTATATGAAAATTTAACTGACACCTATGAATAGGCTAGGACACTTCTTAAATGGATCAAAATTACCATTGAAAATAGATGAAAGTATGGAAAAAATAACAAATTAGTATTAATGGTATCAAGAAAAATAATAAGATGGAGATAAAATTAACGTTATTTCTAATGCCCATCAATTATCATTGAAGGAAGTATATTGAAAATATCTGCATATCTACAAATAATCTAAATATACTTTTATTATCTGACAACAATACAATATATTATAATTTTAATAAAATAAATTTCAACAAAAGGATAACATAGTGGTTAGGGATTTGGCCTCTCTTCAAGGAGGTCCAAGGTTCAAACCATGACATTTTCATAAAGGTATATGCTAGATGGTATAGGTTGAGTGTTTGTATGCTCTAGAATGTCTAGGTCTTGTTAACTTTTTTTTACCCAATGGGCTAAAGTTATAGTGGCAGCATCTAGACCGATCATATATCCGACTAAATGTATTATTGATTCATTTACATATAAAAAAATATTCACACATAACTTAATATATATTTTTAAATATATATTTTTAAATATATATACACATCATTCAAATAAATAATAAAATAAATTATTAATATATATATATATATAGGATTTGGTTATTGTGAGAAACCTCCTATGACCGACGTACAGGGTTGAGCAGTCTCATCCCAACCATGACCCCTTCTAAAGTTGAGAGCTATACTTATCAATAGGGAATTTAACACAAAGCCACCACACACCCACCCCCTCACACACTCACCCACACATGTTTATTAGAGGTCTTGATCCCCTCGTACTAGGGTTTGAACTTGGGTCTTTCAATAAAAACCTAAGGATATGCTACTACGATATCTCTAACTGGTTATATTTTTTAAAATTAATTATGTTGGAAGATGTTTATAATTAAAACGATTATCATTAGATTTTTATATTGAAATATGTAATATAAGGTAGATTTGTGTCCCAATAAATTAAGATTTATAGTAAACCCAATCATATAACTGATTCTTTTATGTATTAAAAAAATAAAAATTAAAAATTAATTTAAAAATATATATTATATAAAACATTATATAAAAATAAATTTAATTAAGATTCATTTTAAAATTATAGTGAACATACTCTATATTATTGCTTTTGAAAGTTTATTTAAAGTAGTTCATAGATTAATCATTGACCTTGAAAAAAATGATTTCACATGTTATGATTAAAAAATGGATAAATTACATTAGTGTTTCTCTTTTCATATTAAATATTTTTTATAATATTTTGTGTGAGTTTTTTTGAATTTAAGACATTAAATATTTCAATTCTCAATGCATTATCATCTACTTTGATGTTTAAGTGGGTTAAATATCCATAGATTAAATATATATTTTTATAATTTCCTATTAAATTTAGAAATTGGTAACATTTTAGGCACCTACATGATGACAACAGATAGCACAAAGAGGTTTGAGCATTTATTTATGCCCAGATCTATGTGCTCATAGACTTTAATAAACCCCTACCAAAAAAATCACTTTGCAGTTTGGAAAAGAAACTTGGGAGCAAGAATTTGATTATGAAATTATTCCCTTTAGGTGTTGGGTGTATCATGAATACAATCACTTAGTAAAATATTACAAATATGTAGTCTTGGAGCAAACAAAGCAGGATCAAGGTTAGGAGGAATTTTAGGTTCCTAAAAAAAACATGTTACTAAGAAAATGAAGCCTATAGATAAGTCAACCTCCTCAAATAATAGGTTTTCAAAACTTGTAGTGGAAGATGATTTAGAGGATGTGGATGATTTTATGGAGACAGATTTTGAAAACTTAGTTTTTGGATAGCTCACAGATTCCCCACCCAAAAATAGTCAAAAACTCCTAAAGAAAGCCATTGGTATGGTTAACAGTAATTCTAAGATCTATCCTCAGCAAGGGAAAACTCACCAATAAAAAAATAAACTGGAGGAGAAGGTCAAACAATGCTTTAGTTCTCAAGGAGGATCCCAGAGATCTATGAATCAAACTTTAGTCATGTATTCTCAATCAACAAAAATAGATTTAAATCTAGAGCCATCAGGAGTTAGTCAAACCTCTAGTAAAAAATGAAGTTGGATACAAACCAAAAGGTAGGAAGGAAAACAAATGTGGTTCAAATTTAAAAAAAAGGGGAAAATTTGGATTCAATAGGCTATTGGATGAAAAGATAGAGGGGAAATGCAAATCAGGGATGAAAATACTGGTGGGCTTTGCAAATCAGGGATGCTCTTCTTTCTATATTTTCTCTGGATGACTCTGATGAGGCTTAATTTTTATTTTTCTTGCACTTAGGTTTAGCCTAGGTTTTGTAGCCTTTAGGACTTAGTCTTTGTTGTAATAAGGCTTATCCACGTGAGTGTGATTTATCACTCATGTTAGTTAGGTCATAGGCTAGGTGGCATGTTCTTCGTAGCCTCATAGGCCTTTTTCTTATCCTTTGTATTTTTAGGATTAGTTTTGTTATGAACTCCTTGGATCTGAACCTTCTTCCTCGGATAGTTCATTTTTGTTTGTAAATATTTATACTGCATTTTAACTAGAACTTTAGCTTCAGATTACCATATCAAATTTGGTATCAAAGCCTTGGAATCGGTGGAGGTTTTGGGTCATTTTCGACCCCATAATTTTTCCTGTGTCAAGCTCTTTGTTGCTGCGTAGTTGTTGATTTGCTCAACAATTTTGTAGTAGCTGGATGAAAATTGCCATCAATTTTCTAATTGAAAATTTTGATAATTGCTATCAACATTGTTCCTGCCATTCTTGTTGGCAAGCAATTTGTTCTCCTCACCTCATTGTGCCAAGTTTCCGTTCGGTGACAGTTTCACTGTCAAGGTTGCAGGATTGCTCTCCTTTGAAGATGACGGTCACGAGCCGTTCTTCATTACTTCTAAGGAATCAAATCTGGCCAACGCCTGTAAGGACGTTGTTTCTTTGGCTATGTTTTCTCATCTCGAAGTGTATTCTGAAACAATGAAGGCTCCGACCTTGGGTAAAATATCTTCCAAATTCGAAGATTTAAGTAGCAGCTAGTGCATTCTATCCATCGAGTGGTAATTCTTGCATTGAGACAGAGATTCCAAGTTTAGCTTATAAATTTAGATTCGTACCAAACCATTCTTGATATTCAACTTGGCGATTGAAATATTTTCGTTGGCACGTGTTCTTTGGTGAGACACCTGTGGCGATTGGAATATTTTGTCCTAGACATATGACATCTGTAGACTAGCTGTTGAGACGCGTTCGAACTGGGGAGAGCCGTTATGCAGGAAGCACGCACAATTAAAAATCCCACATTTTGTGGGTTGAAAGCCTATAAAGGCTTAATAATGGCCACATTGTCGTTTGTGATATAGCTAGCACATGCTGGCTTGCGTAGGCTGGCTATTTTGTGCATGTGTGTCCGTTGTTTTACGGTTTCTTTCTACTACTATTGGCAGTCTACGGTGTTGGCGGTTTCTTTCTGCTACTGTTGGCAGTCTACGGTGTTGGTTCGGGTGGTGAAAATTGACTCAAAACGTGGTTGAATTTAACACGCGGTTTCCTTCATTGTGACACCAAAAAATTTTGCTCCTCGATTGAAATTGACGGGTTGTGCTGCCCGATTTACAAAGATTCCCAATTTGCACAAGGTATTCTATTACTCTATTGAAGTATTTTATTACTTTTAAACTAGTGCAGATTTGAATTTTTCAAATTCAAAAAGGGAGTTTTTATTTTAAAGTTCATTTCAAATTTATTTTTATTATGACCTTTTATTAAAATTCCTCTTTCTCATAACATTATAAAATTGCATTTCTCTTTGCAATTATTTGAGCATTTAAACCCTCTGTAGTATTAATTTGTATTTTCTTGCTGGCACGAACTCGGGCCCAAATGGCTGTCGAATTGGCCGACAAAATGGCTCAACTCACACAACTTGTGAGTACTTTAGCAGATTAGGTCACCACTCAAAATATTCAACCCCATTGTGATGTTCCCATTTACGATTGTTTATGGGATCTTGAATTCTCAATAATTGGATTTTGGACATGGATAGTTGGTTTGAGTACACCAAATTGGCGAAAGGCCTCAAAAGTTGTGTTTGCAAAACTTAAATTGCTAGGCCTTGCTAAGATCCTTGTCACTAATCGCCAGAGGACTCAAAATCCCATTGATACATGGGATGAATTGCAACATGTTTTGAAGAGTAGTTTTTACCCTTCAAATTATACCGAAGACCTTGAAATCAAATGGCTACATCTTCGACAAACTGCTCATATGAGTGTTCATGATTATGTGTTGCAATTTAACAAATTGAGAATTTTGAATTCAGTGCAGGATACCACCACTCAACTTGTGACCAAATTCAAAAGTGGGTTGTAGGAACCACTTTATCGCAAGTTGAAGTACAAGGTAATTGTCGGCATTGATATGGCTTTCAATCAAGCCATACTTGCAGAGGAGGAATTGCGTGAGACATCACGTGGGACTCTCTCTTCATCATCAAGAGGAAATCCGAAGGCTTCACAACAGCAATCTAAGGCAGCTAAGTATTCTTCTTTTTCTCTGTCTTCTACTTCTCCCACTTCTTATTCTTCCTCTTCCTCTTCTTCTCAAAAATATTCCAAAACTCCTTTGGAATGTAATTATTGTAAGAAGAAGGGTCATCAAAAACATCAATGTTTTAAGTTGAATAATTTGAAAAAGAAGTCCCTAGTTGTAAAGCCTTCAAATGAGGAACCTCAGGAAGGTCCCATTGAGGCTACAGGGGAAAGAAATACATATAAATAATTGGCAGGGTTGAATACACTTCAAAAGGGTATCGTGAGAACTTGTTTGTGACCACAGTTCACCTCAATGATTCATTTGTAGTTGATTGTATCATCGATAGCAGCTCGTAAAAGAATCTAATTGCGAGGTCCATTGTTGAGAAATTGAAGTCAACCATGCAACCCTATCCTCATCCATATCCATTAGGGTGGAAGGATAAGAGGATTTCATCAAACATCACACACACATGCACTATGAATTTTGCTTTCAGTCCCTCTTTTATGGACACAATTGTGTGTGATGTCACTCCAATGGACTGTTGTGGTTTATTGCTTGGGAGACCCTATCAATATGATAGGAGGTCTATTCATGATGGGTTTAAAAACACATATACCTTGCACAAATATGATAAGTCCTACATAATCATAAGCACTCAAAAAACTCCACAAAATTTTATGCTCAGTTGTAGACAAGCACACAAGGCTGTAAATCAAGCAAGGGAACTAGCACTCATTTTTATCAGACCACAGAATGAACATAATCAAGCACCTAAGCAAAAATAACATATGCATTCTTCAATTAATTCTTTGCTACAATCATATTCAGGTGTGTTTCAAGAACCTACAAGTCTTCCACCTCAAAGAACAATTAATCATAGCATTGAAATTGTTCCTACTGCTTCACTTCCTAATGCTCCAATGTATAGACAATCAATAGTGCAAATGGAAGAAATTAAAAAACAAATTCATGATTTTTTAGCAAAAGGTTTCATCAAACCTAGCACTTATCCTTGTGCTTCACCTATTTTGCTTGTATTGAAGAAATATGGAACTTGGAGAGTATGCATTGATTTTAGAGCACTGAATAAAATCACTATCAATGATATCTACTTCCACGAATTGATGATCTCTTGGATCAATTCCAAGGAGCTAAATTCTTTTTCAAGATTGATCTTAAAAGTGGGTATCATCAAGTCAAAATTGAGGCAAAGGATACCTAGAAGACTACATTCAAGACTAATATGGGTCTCTTTGAATGGATTGTCATGCCCTTTGGTCTTATGAATGCTCCAGCCACATTCATGTGGCTAATGAATGAAGTGTTCCATGATTTTTTGGATAAATTTGTAATCATTTATTTAGATGACATCCTTGTTTTCTCCCCAACTTGGAAAAGTCATCTTGAGCACTTGGAATATGTTCTTCAAACTCTTCAGAAGAACCAATTATATGCCAATCTTCCTAAGTGTTCTTTTGGGTAAACTTCCATTGCCTATTTGGGATTTGTAATCAGTGGAAAAGGAGTTCAAGTGGATCCTGCTAAGATTGAAGTCATTCTCCAATGGCCAACTCCTACTTCTGTCACGAAGTTGAGGAGTTTTCTTGGACTTGCTAATTTCTATCGCAAGTTCATTGTAGGATATTCCACCATTGCTGCTCCACTGCACCATTTAACAAATATCAAAATTCAATTTCAGTGGACAAAGGAACAGCAGGAGGTCTTTGACACTTTGAAATGCATATTGTGTAGTGCACTTGTCCTTGTGTTGCCAGATCTTGCACAACCTTTTGAGATTGAGACAGATGCTTCACAGTATGCACTTGGAGCCCTGCTTAAACAAAATGGTCATCCAGTGGCCTATCATTCTAAAACTTTTTCTGAGACCAAGAAAAATTATTCCACCTATGATAAGGAGTTATATGCATTGGTACAAGCCATCAAAGATACTATCGTTCACATCGATCATATGCCCCTTAAGTTTCTTCAATCTCAATCCAAAATTTAAGAAGCTCGACACATGAAGTGGGCATCCTATTTGTAGCAGTTTCATTTGGTGATCAAGTATAGGAAAGGGTAAAATAATGCGATCGTAGATTGTCTGAGTTGACCTCCATCAGCCCTTGCCTTGACAATTTTCACAATGTCTCATATTGGTTTCCAGATGTGTCCTCCACAATATCCATTGGATCCTAACTTTGCCAAATTATTTCAACAACTTTCGCATCCTTTGTCTTCTAATTTGAGGGCTCTTCATGATTTTCATATTTAGGATGGACTGTTGTATAAATTATATAAGCTTTGTGTTCCTCGTCAACATAGGGAGTCTCTCTTGAAGGAGGCTCATTCTACATTGTATGGAGGACACTTTGGCAAGCAGAAAACTCTACATCATCTTCAACAATTTTTCTTTTGGCCACATATGCAGAGAGATGTCCTACATTTCTTGCGATAGTGTATCATTTGCAATCGGTCTAAATCCACCAAGAGGAAATTGGGCATGAGCATGCCTTTGCCCATTCCTTCTAATCCTTGGGAGAGCATTTTTATGGATTTATTGAGTGGTTTTCCAATGATTGTACAACAACATGATTGTGTCTTTGTCATTGTGGACAGATTCAATAAGATGGCCAAATTAATTCCTTGTCATAATACAAGCGATGCTTAGGACTTGGCCCAAATTTTCTTTGAAATAGTGTGGCACTATTTTGGTCTCCCTACCAGCATTGTTTTCGATCGATACTCGTGATTTGTGGGTCACTTTTGGAGATCCCTATAGAAGATATTAGGAGTTTCACTTAATTTCTTTACTGCCTATCATCCACAATCTGATGGACAGACATAAGTAGTCAATCATACTCTTGTGCAAAGTTTGAGGATTTTTCATCATTCCACTCTTGCCAAGTGGTATTTAAGCCTCACTCACATAGAGCATGCATATACAAGGCCATTCACAGTTCTACTGGGCACTCTCCTTTTGAGTTTTGCTTTGGATTCTAGCCATTGGCTCCTTATGAGTTACCTTTATCCTTGCCCTTATGAGCTACCATGCATATTTAGAAGGAGTAGGACAAGGTCAACTTTTTTATCCACCATCTGCAGAGCCTTCAGTCCAAAGTGGTTTAGATTCTTCAGAAGACTTGACAGAAGCAATGACAACAAATGGATCAACATCGTATTCCTTATAATTTTTAGGTTGGTGACAAAGAATGGTTTTATCTCGATAGACGATGTTTTGTGGATAAGACCCATAGTAAAATCAAGCCTCTCTGCTATGGACCTTATACCATTGTTCAGTAGATTTTTGAGAATACCTTTCGCCTGGATATTTCGGCTCACCTTGGCATTGATGATGTCGTCAATGTTGATCTTCTCAAACCATACTATGATTCCACTTTGGAATCTGCTCCAACTATCACTCATCCTATTGATGTAGTTCCTGATGCACAACTTCTACTTTTTGCTGATACACTCTTTGATACAAAGACTCGGCACACTCGCCAAGATACTTCTACTTCATATCTTGTTGCCCATTTTGGCCAATTTCCACATCAGGCTCGCTGGACTTCTGCCCACCATATGTCCTAGGATTTTTCCTCTTTGTTAAAAGCATTGGAGTCCAATGCTTCTTTTGATGGGACGAGTGATGAGGCTTAATTTTTATTTTTCTTGTACTTAGGTTTAGCCTAGGTTTTGTAGCCTTTAGGACCTAGTCTTTGTTGTAATAAGGCTTGTCCACTTGAGTGATTTATCGCTCATGTTAGTCAGGTCATAGGCTAGGTGGCATGTTCTTCGTAGCCTCATAGGCCTTTTTCTTATCCTTTGTATTTTTAGGATTAGTTTTGTTACGAATTCCTTGGATTTGAACCTTCTTCCTCGGATAGTTTGTTTTTGTTTGTAAATATTTATACTTGCATTTTAATTGGAAATTCAGCTTCAGATTACCATATCAGACTCCAATTATAAAATTACCCTGTTATTTTATTCTTTGTATTAGCTTCTCTTTGGTTCAGTCAAGGTTTTTATGTTTCTAGCTTATAAAGATCTTTCTTATGTTTCTTTTGTTGAATCTTGACTATCATGTTGGTTTGGTTTGGCCATAGATGTAATATGTTTTTTCCTTTATTTTTTCAATGTGTGTGTGTTTATTATTTTTTGTGTTTTTGTTTTTCTTTGTGTTTTGTGTTTTTGTATTTTCATGTTGTTTTTGTTGTGTTTTGTTTTTGTTTCGTTTTTATGTTTTTTTGTATGTATTTTTTGTGTTTTGTTGTTGTTTGTTGTTTGTATTTTTTTTTGTTTTAGGCAGGCTCTTTGAGTGTGTCGAAGGGGGTAGGCTAGGTGCAATCCCTAGGTATCTTTTAGTGGAGTAGATACCCCTACCTCCTTGGGTCTTATCCAAAAGTGGCCACCCTAAAAATGGTGTTTTTGGAATGCAATTTCTTGATCTCTTAAAATAACACAGTCCACTATTCAATCCAAATATAAACTTGCACTCAAATCTCAACAATAAAACAAACTTAAGAACAATAAATAAGTAATAAAATGGATCACCACTTGAGGTGGGCACTCCCTCATCGTAAAGGTACTTATGCGAATAGCGTAGATGAATTTTGAATAAAAGATAGAGATGATTAAAATCAATACATTTGGAACTATTAATAATCAAATATTTGTGTTATAATATAGTCGTCGGCTATATTAATAATGGAATGTAACATGACTCCCCTCCTCGGAAAGCTTTGTCCTCAAAGCTGGAAATGACTGGAAGATACTTTCAGATTCCCAGGTTGCATCTTCTTCAGGTAAATCCTGCCACTTGATGAGAAATTCCTGGATGTGACGAAATCTGAGTCTGCATGTTCTAGTTTGTAGTACATCTTTTGGTTGTAGATAGATACACCCTTCTTCATCCAACACTGGTAATTTCGACTGAGAGTGTACTTTTTGGCCAATCACCTTTTTGAGACAGGAGACATGAAATACTGGATGTATGCGAGAAGATTGGGGTAACTCCAGTTGATATGCTACCTCGCCAATGCGATGCACAATTCTATAAGGACCATAGAATCGTGGTGCCAACTTCTGACTAGATTTGAGCTTCAATGATAGCTGCTTGTAGGGCTGAAGACGTAAGAATACCATATCACCAATATTGAATGTTCTTTCTGAATTTTGCTTGTCCTGTTGCTGCTTCATACGATTTTGTGCTTGGACCAAATTATCTTTCAAGATAGTGAGCATTGCTTGTCTCTTCTGTAACCAATCGTCGACTTGGGCCACTTTGGAAGATCCTGGTACATAATCGACTATTGTTGGTGGCTTCGTTCCATATAATGCTTCAAAAGGAGACATCTTAGTGGAAGAATGGTAAGAAGTATTGTACCACCATTCTGCCAATGACAACCATTGACTCCATTGATATTGTTTATCCTGAACAAAACATCTTAGGTAGGTACCCAAACATTTGTTAACTACCTCCGTTTGACCATCTGTTTGTGGATGGTATGCAGAAGACATATTTAATTTGGTACCACTAAGTCGAAACAATTCTCTCCAAAAATTGCTAGTAAATATGGGATCACGATCACTTACAATATTTTTGGGCATTCCATGTAATTTAAAAATTGAATCCATAAATACCTTGGCCACTTTGCTTGCTGAAAATGGATGTTGTAAAGCCTGAAAATGAGCATATTTGGAAAGGCGATCAACTACCACAAAAATTATTGTTTTACCTTTCGACTTAGGAAGACCTTCAATAAAATCCATGGAAATATGTTCCCACTGGCGATCCGGAATAGGTAACGGTTGAAGCAATCCTGGTGATTTGACTGTTTCTCCCTTATTGTGTTGGCACACTTCACATTCAGCTACCCATTGCTTAACCTCTGCTTTTAATCCTTTCCAACAAAAGGATTGTTTAACCCGCATGTAAGTTTTCAAAAACCCTGAATGTCCTGCTGAAGGAGAAGCATGTGACTCCTCTAGAATCTGTACTTTGATTGGTGAATTGTGAGGGATGTAAATGCGATTCTTCTTACGTAATATTTGGTCATCATATGTGAAAAGAGGGTATTTAGAGGAACCCATAGATAATTCTTGAATTATTTGAGTTGTTTCATTGTTGGACAACCATTATTCCTGCAACTGAGACACCCATTGCGAACATGGTCCTGAAATGGCATTAATAACTACTTCATCTTCGTATTTTCTAGATAATGCATCCGCTGCCACATTTTCTTTCCCTTTCTTATATTCAATCACAAAATCATATCCCAATAATTTAGTCAACCACTTATTTTGTTCGGGATAAGAAAACCTTTGTTCTAGAAAATGTTTGAGACTGTTGTGATCGGTTTTAATAATAAAACGGCTATTGATTAAGTAATGCCTCCATTTTTCCACTGCATGTAAAATAGCCAACATTTCTTTTTCATAGGTGGATCTACCCAATTTTTTCCTGAAAGTTGTTTACTTTCAAATGCCAAGGGATGACCCTCCTGCATGAGTATTGCACCAATACCTGTTCCTGAGGCATCGCATTCAATGACAAATGGTTTTTGAAAGTCTGGAGTGGCCAAAACTGGAGTCGTACACATTGCCTCCTTGAGAGCCTCGAAGGCTTTGGTAGCTACTACTGACCATTGAAAAGCATCCTTCTTGGTGAGAGTCGTGAGAGGACCCATAATTTTACCATAGTTACGCACAAATTTGCGGTAATATCCTGTGAGACCCAAAAAACCACGAAGTTTCTTGATGGTTTTAGGCAAGGGCCAATCTTGTATTGCCTTAATCTTATTGGGATCTACCTTAACACCTTCCTGAGATACTATATGACCGAGGTACTCAACTTCTTGAACACCAAAGGAGCATTTAGATCTTTTGACAAACAACTTTTCCTTGTGTAGGATATGGAGAACTCTGTCCACATGTACTAAGTGATCTTTCCATGATTTACTATAGATGAGTATGTCATCAAAGAAGACTAGAACAAATTTTCGTAGGAATGGATGAAACACCTGGTTCATGAGACTTTGGAATGTAGATGGTGCATTAGTGAGACCAAAGGGCATGACTAAGAATTCATAATGACCTTCATGAGTTCGAAAAGTTGTTTTGGGGATATCTTCTTCCCTAACTCGGATTTGGTGAAACCCTGAACGTAAGTCTAATTTGGTAAAGAATTTGGTACCATGTAGTTCATCTAGTAAATCATCAATGACAGGGATAGGAAATTTATCTTTGATCGTGATTTTGTTGAGAGGGCAAAAATCGGGACACATACGCCAAGAATTATCTTTTCGACGGGCTAAGACTACTAGTGAGGAGTAAGGGCTAGTACTATGATGGATGACACCATGGTCTAATAGCTCTTGGACAATCTTCTCAATTTCTATTTTTTGGGGTTGGGGATATCGGTATGGACGACCATTGGGTGGAAGACTACCAGGCACTAGATGTATGGCATGGTCATGAGATATTTTAGGAGGTAGTCCTGTTGGTTCTTGAAAAACCTCCCCATAGTTAGCCACAATGATTTGGAGATCATCTTCTTTGATTTTAGGTACATCTTGGTCTAATTTCTCTATGCAATTGATTCGTGCTATGAATCCCCCACCATATTTTCTTAATATCTTTTCCATGCTATGTGAACTTACAACTTTTGATGGAGGTGTGGGTAGTCCTTGAAGACGAATAGTCCTCCCATTGGCTTGCCATTCGACAAAGCGATGTTTGTGGTTAAAACCCACTGTGGTTTCCAATTGTTCCATCCATGCAACGCCTAAAATAACTTCTGAATTTCCTAATTCCATAACAAAAAGAGGACCTTGCCAAGTATACGTACCCATTTGTAATGAAACTGAAGATGTCTTACCTAGACATTGAGAAATTTCCTTGCTTGCAGTTCTGACTTGAAACCGATCTTGACTAGAAGAGAAGACGTGCAACCCCAATGTCCTTGCAAGTTTTGCATCAATGAAGTTGTGAGTACTTCCAAAATCAATTAATACTGTCACCCTCTGTTTCCGAATGAAACCTACCACCTTGATTGTATGGTGAGAGGATAACCCCATAAGAGCATGTACTGAAATAGTCATGGTATCCTCCTCAGCGACAACTTCGTTGTGTTCATTTTGGTCCTCCATTGGGAGATCCTCAGGTGCGTCATACTCCTCTATTTCTTCTTCTTCCTTGTTGGCATATTCAATCTAAAATTTTTGTCGTGGTGTACATGCTTGATCTTTTTGATGATGAGTGCGACATTTGTAGCAGAAGTACCGTGACGGTTGATCATTTCTGTGAAAAGAGTTGTTGTGGAATGGAGGTCGCCCATATGAATCACGTCGTGTGGATGGGCCTACGTGTGCCTTTGTCTCTGCCAAATCAGCAATCCTTATACACTCATCCAACTTGGATGGATTGTGTAGGTCTACTTCAACTTTAATATGTGCTTTTAATCCATTTCGAAAAGCCGCTACTACCACGTCCTATTGTAGGTCTTGTGCATAGGAAAGCATACTGGTGAATTCTGAAATATAGTCCCCTACTGATCCTGTTTGCTTAAGTGACAACAATCGTACTGTGTATGAACCTGTGGGACCTTTGTCGAATCTGTGAAGAAAGGCTTTTTTGAAAGTATCCCAATATAATGCATATTGGGGATCCTCACGTTTATACCATGTAAACCATTGATAAGCTTCAATGCCGAATTTGGTTGCTGCAAAAGGGACTTTGTCCCCTTCTAGAAATTTGTAAAATTCTAAGATGCCTTCCATTTTTGCAATCCACCCGCGTGGATCCTGGCCTTCAAAGGTAGGCATGTCAACGCATGGATGATTGACTCTAGTTGGACCTCTTGGTTGGGAGTGAACATTGTTTCTATCTTGTTCCTCGTTACTTCTCTATCTCTGGTTGTTATTTTGATAAGGTCTATTAAAACCTCTTTGTTGCTCCCTATTTTCTTCATTACCCCCATCCTCAATATTTTGGTGACCATTGTGATTCAGGGATTGACTATTTTGACCTCTATGGTGTGTATAGTCATCATAGTAGACGTTCGTACTCCAATGATTGGAACTAGAAGGATTTGGTTGGGGTGGTTTCCTAGATGCATTGAAGCTTGCAGTCATCATCTGAAGATTTAATATTAACTCTTTTAACACCTCATCATTGATCACTGGATGATTACTTTCTACTTGGGTGATGTTTTCTTGTGTGGAATCTAGAGAGGAATTGGATGCCATTGGGCTGACCACTGGATGACTCGGATTAAAACTACCAATTTCGGAAGGAGAAGGAGAATTTTTTGTACCTTGGCTTCGACGAGCTCTTCTTGCGTTGTTGTTGGGAGTTTTCGAGCTTGATAATCATCTGTCGAATCCTTTGGTCCAACTTATGCTCATGCACCTTCCAAAATCTCCTGCTTAGGAGCCTTTGAGCTTCAAATTTCTACAAAAAATTGTTAAATTGTGCCAAAAATTGTTTGTTTTTCACTTCAACTATCGCTCCAACTGCGACGCGGATTTGAATGTTTTATTTGGCTCACCTCCTTTACAACAATTTTGGATGAATTTTGCAACTTTGGACAACTTTTGGTTACAATTTCTTGATAGCAACTTTGGACGACTTTTGCAACTTTGGAGAACTTTTGGTTACAATTTCTTGACAACAACTTTTGACAATCCTGACGACGTGGAGATTGTTACACGATGATAAGCTGGACACGAGAAATGAGGAGAAACCGATACGTGAACTATGGGACATGACAGCACATGATAGAACAATGATGACAACTGATACAACATCGTGACACACAACAACGAACTCAAAGTAGGACTCTATAAGACAACACGATAGGACCACACAACTGGACATGAAACCCAACACGAAGGACAACTTTGGAGGGACTGGACAAGACAGCATGATAGGACCTAACACAACACAAAATCCTAGGAAACTAACATGACTCGAGGGTAAGCAGATAGGTCAAAGCAAACAATACAACACCCAACGGTAGATACAAGACTGCAACATGAATATGACAACGAAACAGACACGACTAGGTCAGCTTTGAAGGACTACGTGGTGGACACAACGCGCGAGCAAGGTGGCTAGTGAGCGTGATCGAAGTCACAGCTCATTAGGTGCGAGTTGTGCCTTATAAAGCCCAACCTACTTAACCCACTGTGTATGTGGGATAAATGGACACGAGAAAATAAAAAAATGATAAAATTTCAAACCTTAGCTTTTGTCATCAATATCCGTTAAATACTTGACGCGGATTGGCCAGCGACGTTGTTTGTGGTACGCGTCTATTCTGCAATGTTTTAGCACGCATTTTTGCGAATATGATTGGCTAGCGGTGTTGGATATCCTGCTTACTCCAGTTGCATAGTGTGTGATTTGGTTGCACGTTGCACGATGTATAATCGCCTACAGACGACTACGCGTATGTAGCTTCACAGACTCCGCTCATGTTTTAACAGTGGTGTTTTTCTTCGCCGAACCATGTTTCCTGGAGTCTCGGTCTTCTTTAGTGGCAGTAACTGACGTTTTACGAAATGTAAAAAATGAAGAATGAATAGCCTATCCCCGGCGTACAGGATCGCTAACCTGATACCACTTGGAATGCAATTTCTTGATCTCTTAAAATAACACAGTCCACTATTCAATCCAGATATAAACTTGCACTCAAATCTCAATAATAAATCAAACTTAAGAACAATAAATCAATGATAAAATGGATCGCCACTTGAGGTGGGCACTCCCTCGCTGTAAAGGCACTTATGCGAATAGCATAGATGAATTTTGAATAAAAGATAGAGATGATTAAAATCAAAACATTTGGAACTATTAATAATCAAATCTTTGTTATAATATAGTCGTTGGCTATATTAATAATGGAGTGTAACAGTTTTCCACACACAAATAAATATTAATATAATTACAACAACATTATTTTTTTTAATTTAGTGTAAAGCCCCTTGTGGGACCGCCTTGGTTTGAGAAACCATGCCAGGGGGTTCTACATCGTCAAAATCACATGAGAGTTGCACCCGGCCCTGATCGCACCAACATTATCAACTAGATTTTAGGTACCCGATGTGCATTTGGTAGGGTGGAGATTCAAAACAAGGAACCTCCCTTGGAGGATTACCCTACCCTCTTCAACTCACCTACATTGTTGTAACTAAACATAGTATAATATCGATATAAGTGGCATTAGTTCAACCGATTAGATTCCTCAACATTCAAGGAGATGACCAAGATTCGAATCTTGTAAAGTGATACATGGATAATATCCCAACTTTGTTATAATACCACTATGTAGTAATAATGTAATAATACCACTATGTAGTAATAATGTAATACGGATAAGACCCATTTCAATTCCGTATAACCAATTGAAAAAAAAAAACTAAACATAATATTAAAAAAATGATTTGTTCTACACACCATTCAAATTAATCATTAAAAATAAATTATTAAAAATAAAAATAAACATGTTAAGCTCCTCTAATCCATCTCTATCTTGGTTTTTTTAAGGGAAGGATGGTGAATGCTAATGTGTTTTACACAAAAACGAAACAGACCATAATGATACCAAAAGTCAAAAGAATTAACACTGGTTTTTTATTTTTTATTGTAAAATATTTTTTCGGAGAAAAAGGAAAGATTAATTCACTAGCCAAAATATTAATAACAAAAACTATTCTAATTTTTTTTATTGAAGTTACAGACCATAATGATACCAAAAGTCAAAAGAATTAACACGTAAAAACCAAGGCTAAAGTTTATTTTGTATTGTAAAATATTTTTTCGGAGAAAAATGAAAGATTAATTCACTAGCGAAAATATTAATAACAAAAACTATTCTTTAGTGTAAAAATTTTTTATCATTAATGTTTAAGGTTGAACATTCTCATTCCAACTATGATCTTTGATAAAAGTGAAAGTTAAGCTTATCATATGGGGTCAAACACACAGTCATACACACATCCTATCATACACTCGTCCACACGGCAGTTTAAATCTTAAACCTTAAAATTATTCTAATTTTTAATAATAATAAATTTTTTAAAAATAATAAAGGTTACACTTCACTTCAATCATCATAACACATACCATCTTGTAAGTTTAATCACAAAATTCATATTCTTAAGATTAATTTTATCAATTAAAAGGTTATCAATATTCCCCTTATTTTATATAAAACTCAACATAAACATAAACCCTTGATAACCACAACATAATCACCCTTCACATTATCAATAATAAATTCCCAAACCCTTTTATTCCTCCTCCTTAATAATACTCGCCCATGTATTCAAAATTAATTTTGTAATACTTATTATTTTAGAATCAAAATTAAAAAGCGTTGGCGAACATAATGATTGTGTTTTCCATTCCATTACCGGTGCCTTTATCTACCTTTTCAGGCTTGAGGAACCATTGAAACCCACTTAAATTTATATACTTAATTCATGTGAATAACATAACCCTCAAAGTTAATTTTTGTTTTTTTTCTTTTTTTTAATTCTTAGGATTTACCAACTTAGGAAAACAATAATGATTCCAAACCTTAATTATAGTGCAATATGTTATCATTTCATTGGTCCAGCAGGGCACCCATTTCATTTATTTTCATAAAAAATCACTCATTATTGTCCTAGTCACATCATATTCACATAAAGTCCAACATAGCATGATTAAGGTTTGACTTCAATATATATGAATGTGAAAACCAACATCTAGATTAATGAGTATTATCATCAATCCATAGATGTGCACCACTTGGATTTTAGTATCTTTTGGAAGTGAGAGGTGGGGAAACCCTTCCTACCTCAGGAAGAAAAAAAAGTTAAAAGAATAATAATGATAAAAAAATCTATGAAAGTACAATGATTATTGTGCAAGGAAATAGACATGAAAATAAGAACATTGTAACAAGAAATAGACATGATTATTAAGTTCATTGTAACAAGAAATAGACATGAATTGTGAGATGATTATTGTGCATTCCTTGTTGATGTGATAAGTTCTTTTTAGGTGAGCATATGCTTTGTAATAAGTTCTTTTTAGGTGAGCATATGCTTTGGGGTCTAGATGTTGTGGGGACCTCTTGGCACGCCCTTAGAATGAGGATATATTAAAAAAAAAATTATAGATTTGAAGATTATATTAAATAGTATTAGTTTAATTGATTAGATTTTTTTAGTATTTTAAAGAGATTTAGATTTGTTTTTTTATTTTAATGAGTTTAAAAAAGCTAGGGGTTTTGGTTCCTCTTTATTGAGGTTTAAATTTAAGTTTTTTTTTTTTTTTTTGAAAGAAAACCATTATAGCTTTTTTCACAAGTCTTATTCAGATTTACATTTTGTTAAGTGATACATAAATAATATATAAGTTATTATAATACCATCACAAAATAAAAATATAATATAAATAAGAATTATTTTAATTTTATGTAACTAATTGAAAAAAATGGTATTTAATATAGATGAATTCAACGACAAAATTATATAAGGTTAGACAAGTAGAACCAATAGGATGGTTTTTGGTATCTCCGGTGGCTAAATTAAAATTGTATTTAATCCTGATCAAGGAATATTAGGGGTATGAATAAGACCCCTAAAGAAAGAGTTATTAGGGAGGAAACATTGTGAGGGACATTTTTCGTAGGACTGCCCAAACTACCAAACTTGTTTCGGCCATATTTCACTCATCCGAACTCGGATTGAGCTGAAATTTTGAGGGTAGATGCCTGACAAACCCTAGAACGTCTCCACCAATTTTTAGATCATTTGGAGCAACACATATCCTAGCGCATCCCTATGTGTGAACAAGATTTTTGGCAAGCGACTGTGCGAGGGTTTCATCTGGGTTAAGTGCAAGCAGCTCCAGAGGTTGGTTTTCGGGGCCTTCGGGCCCTAGCGACCAATATTTTTGTGGTTTTTGCTCAATATTTTAGCAGGAAATGTTGCAGGGGATCCAATATGGGTTAGAAATCTATCTTTCAATAGATCTTCATGTTGTGAACTTGAGTGACAATGGCTTCCAATTTGTTGCACAAAAGAAAAGTGAAAATCATACCTTTCCACGACATCTAGGGCATGGATTAAAGAGATCACGAAACAAGTTTCAAGCAACTGATCAAAAAATGGCTCAGATCTCAAGTGAATCTGGTGCTAAGGTGCACCCACAAAATAAATCTACTATGGAAACCCCTGTCAAGGGTAAGAATTTTGAAGAATCAGCCCCAAAAATGAATTTTAGGGATGCCCTCCATGGTGGACAGCCTCAACCTAATGCTAATATTAATCTTAGGGCTTCCCGTAAACCTCTAAGAATGCCTAAGATTGATCCCAGGAAAATGGAGTCAGGATGTCTTAAAGCAGCTGATGGAACTCCTATTGTTAAGCTTGATATGGGCAACATTCAGACTAGCATTGAAGATCTAGAAAAAGAGGACTAATTTGTCATTTCATGGGTTTTCATCCGAGCCTATCTACTTTCAAAGTCTAGGCTACAAAAAGCTAGAAAACTAAAGGTGAGTTACAAATCTCTATTTATCCAAATGGTTATTTTCTTGTTTTATTTGCTAATAATGAAGATAGAGAGAAAACTTTTCAAGGGGGTCCCTGGTTCTTTGGAAGGGCAGGGCTTTTCATGAAGCCCTGGCATACTAAATTTAAAGTCGAAGAAGAGATGCCTTCTACAGGTCCCGTGTGGGTTAGACTCTTTGGCCTCCCAATTGAATTCTGGAATCCGACTATTTTTTCTTCAATTGGAAACTCTTTAGGAACATTTATGATGACTTCTGATTGTACTCAAAAATTTGAACATATTATTTATGCTCGGATTTGTGTTTTAATGGATTTTGACAAACCCCTACCTAAAAATATCACTTTACAATTTGGGGAGGACACTTGGGAGCAAGTAGTGGACTATGAGAACATTCCTTTTCATTGTAGAATTTGCCATGAATATGGTCATTTGGCTAGTGTTTTCCCAAATAAAATTCTAGATCAAAAGAAAGAAGATATAAATTCAACAAGTTTCCAAATGCCTAAGAAGAAGAACACTAAAAAAAACTAGTTATGAAGGATCAATCAAAGTTATCTGCTAATATGTTTGAAATTATTTCCACAAATGAGGTCCCAAGTGAGGAAGAGGAAATAATGGAAACAAAAATCTTAGAAACACAATTTAAAGATAAAGGGAAGAACTCAGAGACAAACCAACAAATCAAAGGTTTTCAACAAAAAAAGGGAGAAAATATTCACAAGAAAAACAATCTTTTAAATGTTAAAACTTCAAATAATACAGGTCCCAATATAGACTCTATTGAACCTTCTAGTAACATTTTGACTGTGTACAAGCATTCTTCAAGGCTAGAAGCCATCTCAGATTCAATTGGAGTAAGTCAAGAAACAGGGAAAAAAATTGAAGATGGATTCTAATCAAAAGGTAGGTCACAAGACTAATCAATATCATATGGTAAAAGAAGGTGAAAAGCTTGTAGAGGAAGGTAATATTAATGCCCTTCCCAATTTTTTAGCCCTGGTATTAATGAAGATCATCACTTGGAATATTAGAGGACTCAAAGGGAGTCTTTCAAAACAAAATGAAATTAGAAGAATGATTCAGATAAATCATCCACATCTTGTTTTCCTTCAAGAAACGAAGATGTCAATAGAGGATATGGAATCAATTGCTAGTAAAATTTGGCTAGCTGGAAAAGTGGTTTCCCTCAGTTCCCAGGGGACTTATGGTGGCATTGCTTGCCTTTGGGACCCAAAAGAGGTAGTTATTCACCATATGGTTGGCAGTTGGGGTCTTTTGGCTATAGCTATTCAAAGCAGACATTCCAACCAAATTATGCTCTGCATTACTATTTATGCTTCGACTAATTTGGAGGAAAAAAGAAGATAGTGGAAGAATATTACTTATATTATCTCTCATTTTCCTGAAGCTTGGATCTTGATCGGAGGAGATTTCAATACCATCCTCTCTCTAGATGAGAAAATGGGGGGAAATAGAAATTTGGATAGGAGCACTGACCTCATGAGCGAATATATTACAAACCTCCATCTTGTGGACATCCAACCAGATAATGGCCTTATGACTTGGTCTAACAGAAGGTAAGGCTTAGCTTGTATAATGGAGAGATTGGATAGGTTCTTGCTCTCTGACAATTTCTTAATCCATGGTCACATTCCTAAAGTGAAGACTCTTAACAATGTTGGTTCGGATCACTAGCCTATCATGGTGGAAATGTGGAAAACCAATGTGAGTTTCTCTCCTTTTCGATTTTAGTTAATGTGGCTTAGAGATAGTTCCTTTAAACCTCGAGTGCAACAATGGTGGAAGGAAGGTAAACCTAGGTATGGGACTAAGATGTTCTATTTTGCCAAAATATTGCAATACATTAAATCCAAAATCAAGACTTGGAACTGGAAGGAGTTTGGGGATGTTCATAAAAAAACATGAAGTTATTGCTCAACTTGAAAATTTGAATAAGAAAATCCATTTAGATGGCCTCACAGAGAGTACAAGTGCAGATGAAATTAAACTCACAACTCAGTTAGAGGAATGGAAAAAAAGAAGAACTCTTATGGAAGCAAAAATCTAGAATTCAATGGCTCAAAGAAGGTGATCGAAACACAAATTTCTTCCACAAATCTCTTCTAGCTCGAAGATCTCACAACTTTATTTCTTCCCTGAAATCAGATTCTGGAGATGTTGTCTACACTTGGGATGGCATGAACTCTATTGTTGTCAATTACTTTTCCAATATTTTTACTACTACTCCTCTTGACTCAGCTTCTCAACAAAATGTTCTTCAAGCAATCCCTTCTCTTATCACTTCTGAGGAGAACTCTATTTTGACTGCTCTTATTACTATCAATGAGCTTCAATAGGTAGTTTTTAAAATGCAAAAAGGGAAAACCCCAGGTCCTGATGGTTTTCCCATTGAGTTCTACCAAGAGTTTTGGGATATCCTTCATGCTGATTTATTAGAGGTGGTGGAAGAAGCCAGGAAAGCCAAAGAAATTTTGAAGGTTATCAATAAAACTTATATTACTCTTGTTCCAAAAGCTCAAGAGGTTGAACATATCTCAACTTTTAGACCTATTGCTTTATGTAATGTTCTTCTCAAAATCATTACTAAGATCATGGCAGAAAGGTTGAAGCCTCTTTTGCATAAGATTATTTTCCCTAAACAAGGGGGTTATGTGGAAGGGCATCAAATAGTTGATGAGATAGTTCTTGCTCAGGAAGCCATCCATTCCATGGATATGCAAAAATCTCCTTCCATGTTCATTCGGTTAGACTTATCCAAAGCTTATGATAGAGTGGATTGGCACTTCCTTATCAAAGTTTTGAGGCAATTTGGTTTCTCTCGAGGATTGGATGGATTGGATTATGGGATGTATCTCTTCAGTTTCCTACTTAGTTCTTATCAATGGTAGGCCTTCTCAGTTGTTCCCAGCTTCCAGAGGTATTAGGCAAGGTGACCCCCTATCCCCTTATTTATTCATCATTATTGTTGAATGCTTAGGTAGGGCTATAACCAAAAAGAGAGAAGACAAAACCCTTGAGGGAGTTACCATTGCTCATGGAGCTAGACCTATCTCTCATATTCAATTTGTTGATGACTCTACTCTTTTAGGTAAAGCTACAGTTAAGGAAGCTTCTACTATTAAGCAAATCATTAGCTATTTTTCTAAGGCTACCGAGCAATTGATCAATGAAGACAAATCTAAAGTCATTTTCTTTCACTGCTCTACCAGACAGGAATCCATGGTCTTGGATAAATTAAGATATAAGAAGACCTCCCTTCCAATCACTTATTTAGGTATTCCCATCAATATTCGAAGATAGAAAAAAATATTGGAATTGGTTGTTGGACAAAGTCAAGAAGAAAATTGGAAAGTGGACCAATAGGTGGCTTTCTTCTGGGGGTAGAATCACCTTGGTAAAATTAGTCCTTCAAGCTATTCCTATTTATGTTTCTACCATGTTGAATATCCCAAAGGTTGTTCTTCGAGAACTAGATCAAATCAGTCATCGGTTCCTCTGGAGTGGTACTAAGGAGAAAAGAAAATGGGCCTTGGTGAAATGGGACACTTTATGTCTTCCTAAGAATGAAGGGGGTTAGGATTCCGGTCTGCTATTAATAACAACAAAGCTTTAGCTGCTAAATTATATTGGAGGATTTTGCATAACCCCAATGCTCTTTGGGCCAAGAATATCCATGCTAAATATGTTGAGAACAAAAGTCCTGAAGACCTTGTTCACTATCAATTGCCTTCCAAAGGTTCTCCCATTTTAGCAGTTCTTAAGACTGGTGAGGATTTGATAAAGAAAAAATTATTTTGGATCATTCATAATGGTCAACAGGTAAATTTTTGGATAGATTCTTGGGATGGTCACAAGCCTTTGATAACTCAGTTTCCCGATTGGAGGCCTTGGATGGAGGAGCTTCACCGAGCTAACTGGATAAAGGTGGCTAATTATTATCGGTACCATACTGGTAATTCAGAGGTTGGTAGATATTGGATCCCTATTGAGGACTAGCCTATTCAAATCCTAGAAAGGCAAAGACAAGATATCCAGTGCATCCTTCATATGAGATCTCTCTCTTGGTCCCATGATAAAGATTGTTTTGGATGGAACAACACTACTAAGGGTGAGTATTCAATTGCTCAAGGTTATTTGGCCTTATGCCATAATAATCCCAACCAATCATCTGACATATTTTCTCAGTTGTGGGCTCAAAAGCTCTAGCCTAAGGTGAGGTTCTTTACTTGGCTTTTATTGCATCGTAGGGTGCTTACTGGGGAGCATCTTATGAAGCATGGTTTTCATGGCCCTTTTAGATGTGAAATGTGTGGAGAGAATGTGGAAACTCTCAGCCATATTTTTATTGAGTGTACTTTAGCCTCTGAGATTTGGAGGAGAATGGCCACTTTACTTGGCTTACAATGGTCCAATTTTTTACTTTTGAACAACTTTGGAGGGATTGGCCTAATCAAGAGGGTGTTGATCATTTTATTAGGCAGTTAGTTTGGATGGGTTCTACCATTCTTCTTTGGAATATCTGGAATGAAAGGAACAACCAAATTTTTAATCAAGAAAGGAAGGATATTCACTATATCTGGAAAAAGACCATTGCCAACTTAGTTGAATCAGTCCATCAACTCCTTAATCACCCCCAAAACTCCCACCAAATATGGGATCAAGTGATGCAAATATTGAATATTAACTCTTCTAAGAGCAACCAACTTAAAGGGAATGTGAGTAATTGCAAGATGGATAGAACAAGGAATTGGCAACCTCCTCCTAAGGATTTTGGAAAAGTCAATACTGATGGAGCCTCTAGAGGGAACCCTGGAAAAGCTAGTGCGGGAGGAATTGGTAGACTTTCAGATGGCTCCCTGGTTTTTACTTTTGCTGAGAATTTGGGTATTCTATCCAATAACCTTGCTGAGGGGTATGGTATCCTTAGAGGCCTTCAAGAGGCTACTAAGGTTGGATGGGAAAAGGTACTAGTTGAGTCTGACTCTCAACTCATGATTAATATTTTGAAGACTCCTTCTAAGAATCATAAGGTTGATTGGAGAATAAAAAGAATTATTGAGAAGATTCAGTTAATCCAGATGGGATTTTTGAAAGTTGATTACAATCATGTGGTCAGAGATCAGAACAAGAGTGTTGATGCTTTAGCTAATTGGGCTTTGGACAAAGGTGATCTTACTTGCTATGGCCACCCTCCTAGATGGTGGGCTTCACAAATAAGGGAAGCTCTTCTTTCTATCATTTCTTTGGATGGCTCCAGTTCTGGAGGTACCTAGTTTCTTCTTGCTTTATTTTTGCTTCTCTTTGGTTCGGTCAGGGTATTTTAGTTCCCTAGCTCAAACTAATATTTCTTTTGTTTCCTCTGTTGATTCTTGCCTTAATAGTCTTTTGGTCTAGAAAGGTCATTGTTGTGTTCTATTTTTTCTTTTTTCTTTTCTATTTATGTGTGTTTTTTTTTTTTTTTTGTGTTTTTTTTTTGTTCTTGTGTTTTTGTTTTTTTTTTTTTTTGTTGTTCTTGTGCTTGTGTTTTTGTATGTTTGTGTTAATTGGTGTTTTTGTGTTTTGGTGTGTGAGTGTTTTCTATGTTTTTATTTTTCTCTGTTGTCTGTTGTTGGTTGTTTTTTTTTATTTTATTATTTTTTAGGTTTTGGTTGTTTTTGTTTTTCATGTTTTTGTTGGTTGTGTCTTTGTAGCGTTCTGTTGTTTTTTGTTATGTTGTTCTTGTGTTTTTTCTGTGTGGTTCGTGTTGTGTTTTTTTTATCTTATTGTGTGTGTGTTTGGTTGTGCTTTATCTTTTTGACACACTCAAGGAGCATGTTTTTTTATTTTTTATTTTTTAATATTTTTGTGTGTTTGTGTTTGTGTGTTCTTGTTTTTTGTTGTTTCAGGTTTGCTCCTTGAGTATGTCAAAGGTGGTAGGCCAGGTGCGAGCCCTGGGTGATTTTGGTGGAAGAGATACCCCTGCCTCCTTGGGTCTTACCCGAAAGTGGCATCCCTTCTGGGATGTTTTCCACAAAAAATAATTGTATTTATGTCGAACTTTAAACTTTTAAACTAAGAGGTAATGAATAGAGTGAGGAAAACATGTGGATCTTGAGACCTATGAAGTTTAGTTCAATCAAAAAAGATATTTAAAAAATACATATACCATGTTGGATGGGATAATGATTAAGGTTCATTGGATGTATTTGTATGTAGGTATATAGAGTATTTGTATATAGTATATGATGTGAATCTTGGAATTTGGGTATATTAGAGTGTATAGTAGTAGTTTTTATATTGTTAAAATAAATTTATTTTTTATTAATGTATTTGGTGTGTTATAACTATGAAATTCAGGATGTAGTTATACAATAACGACATAAGTATCCATCCTAACATCTTCAATACATTTTTTAAATCATAAGTTCATGTACCTAGACAACATTGATAATGGTATAAGAACTTTTATTTATAAAAAAATATTTAATATAATGTTGGTATAAAGAATATTTTTTATAGGGGAGTTGGTTACATTCATACTATTTTTAGTAACTGTCAAGTTCATGGTTCAAACCATAGGGACTGCTCCCAACAAGTCTATACCACCTTGTTATTATTTACCCGACGTGAGGGGGGACCACCAATCACTTGGAATTGGTATCATCTTCATCGGTCTAGCATGCACTCTCAGAGAATTATTATTAGATTACTACCTTTGCAACATGCATGCCCCTAAAGTTTGAACCTAAGTTTCTTCTTAGTAAATACCTGACCAAAAACAACTACCAATCCAGTAGCCCTTAAAGACTATATAAAAAATATCTTCAATTAAATGTTATTTAATCAAAATCATGAGAAGCTTTACTCATATGCATTGTTTATTTATTCTTGGGAATGTAGGAAAAAGTTTGGGTCAAAATTTGTTGGGTTCATAGTGAACCTTTCATCTTTGATTAAAATAAATTTTACATAATAATTTAATATATAAATAGATAGGATGATATTTATTTGTAAAGGTTAATATAAAATAGAATAAAATATTTTTAAGATTCAAGAGGTTAAAATCCATGTGTTGTAGGTGAGTTGGAGAGGGTAGGGCAATCTTCCAAGGGAGGTCTTTGGTTCGAATCTCCACCCTATCAATCGGGTACCCAAAATCCAGTTCATAATGCTGGTGCGATCAGGGTCGGGTGCGACTCCCGGGTGATTTTGCCGATGTAGAATCCACTAGTCATTGTTTCTCAGACCAAGGTGGACTCCCGGGTGATTTTGACGGTGTAGAACCCCTTGGTCGTCATTTCACAGATCAAGGCTGTCCTGCAAGGGGTTTTTCGCTAAATTAAAAAAATATTTAGAGGTTAAAAATAGTCCATAGAACAAAAATAAAGCAGATAGAGAATATTTATTTGTAAACATTTGGGTGGAAAGATAAAGAAATATGTAATTTGAATTATTATTTTTGTTATAATAAGGTTTGAAATGTATAATTAAATGATATGAGTTTAAGTGATTGATTAAGACTTAATATAGAGCTATAGATTCAAATTTTATAAAGCAATATATGTATACATTTTTGTTTTAATAAATTTTTGAAATTTTTAATTAAATGGTATGAGTTCAAGTGGTTGATTAAGACTCAACATGGAGTTTTAGATTCAAATTTTATCTAGCAATATATGTATCTATTTTTCTTTTAATCAATTATATGTGGGTTGAAATGAGTTCCATTTGTATTTTTTTATTCGGTAGTGTGAGAAACCTTTACGATGGGTCTCATTTGTATTATATCATGACCATATGGTGGTATTACAAGAAGCTTAGTAATTATACATGTATTGCTTGGTAAGATTCAAATCTTGGTCCTCTCTTTGAAATTTGAGTAATCTAATCGATTAACCTAATGCCATTTGATATATAGTTTTTAAAATATGATTATATAGTTTACTAAAATATCATGGTGATAATCATCATTTATAAGTTTAGCTCATTTCAATTCCATATTCTTAATTAAAAAAAAGAGCTCGAAATTTTTAGTATGTAACTTTTATTGGGATCAATTTTATGAAATATTAAAATATTGCATCTACTATTAGATCAATTTTTCTAATAGGTTGCATGTGATTGAAACGCATCCACCTATATTACGTCATGATCGCATGCTTTACAATTATGCATGTATGACTTGACAAGATTCAAACATAGGTCCCTCAAAATTTGAGGAATTTAACCAATGGAACTAATGTCATTTGATAAAATGTTAAGGTTCACATATAAGATTGGAACCTTGATTCATGGTGTAAATTTTTTTTCTCCCAATCAACTACCTCAAATCCCATAGGCAAAAACATTAAGATTCACTTTTGAGATTTGAACCATGGTTTATGATGTGAAACGTTTCGCTCCCAACCAATTGTTCTAAACCTTATGAATCTACTATTAAGTCAATTAGACCATATGTAAGCAATATTTTAATTTATCATCTTTAGTTTTTTTTTAAATCAAGAATAGTTATGATCTCATTAAAACTATTATTTTTCTCTATTAAAAATTTGGTATCATTTTTATTAAGAGAGAATTTCCTTTGACTAATCAACTTTCAAAATTTAAAAATTGTCAAGATAAAGATTAATATCTTGTTTCCTTATATGTGTATGCTAATATTTTGAAGATACTACCTCCATCAATAATTATTGGAAAACAAAAATAATGTCTTTGTTGATCTAATCACAACATCCATTCTTCTTGATAATATTAATAATAATATGAGATTGAAATGTATCTCCATTATTTTTCAATGGTAATATTGATCCTTGGAGGAAGTACCCCCTAGTCTCAACATATTTTTTATTGAAGTTTTATATGATTCTAAGTAAACGAGGAAATTTTTACCTTAATAAAGGAAACTAAACTGAGATTTAGGAGCTAATTAAAAAAGGTTGCATATTGAATGAAGACTAGGTGGAAGCTTCCAAAGTCCTCAGGAAAGGTAAAATTGAAGATTTGATTTGAAGCTAATAGAGAATTGATTAAAGCTCTTGAATATTCTAAGGAAACTAGATGGATTGAATTTAAGAAATATTGAATCCCCATGGGATATATTTAAATAAAAAAAATTATATTTTAGACCAAATTTTGTAATATGTAGATGTTGGAAGTGAGTTTTCTCTTCGAAAAAATGTAAAATATTTGGGGCCCTTTCAAAACCCCTTCATTTACCATAATAATATTTTTTCTTTGCCTTAATTATTCCAAAAAAATACCATCTCCATCAACCTTCATAGGATTTCCATTGGAAGCACCACCAAAATTATGTTTAGTAAACCCAAATTTTGGAAATTTCTATTTTACTATAAATCAATGTAGATCCTTTATGTTAACTCCATTATCACAAATCATCCCTATATATTTATTTAAATATTTTATCCAAGAGGCTACCATATCTTTTTTCACACCCAAGACCTTCCCTCATGAGCACCATACTGGTGAACACCCTAAAAAAGAGGTAATAACACATCTAAAGTTGGATAAGATATTAATATTCATTTTTTAAAATTATATTTTGATTTTTAATCTATATATTTCAATGAATAATGGTAGGATCTTATAGATAATCCTTACTGCCTTATTTTTAAATCAATTGATCCAATCTTTTATCAATACTTCCAATAATAATGTATCTACCCAATAAATTCTCATTTTCTTGAAAAGGTAGCACGAAATGCAAAAGTAAAGTGACCATGCAGATATAGATGATTTGATGTTTCAAGCTCCTCCTTATATTAAACATGCCTAAAAAATTTCATGATATTCTCTATTTTGCAAATTATAACCTATAATAAAAAAAATTGTGTACTATTAACCAAAGGAATGTTGAGACCTTAAGAAGGGTCATGGATGACCAAATGTTCATCCACAAAAATTCCATGAAACTAGAAAAATATAATTGCTTTAAATCCATATAATCCAACTTGACTATGTGTTCACTATCTTTTGATAATTTGGTTATAATTTGGTTTATAACCTATCAAAAGATAGTGAACACATAGTCAAGTTGGATTATATGGATTTAAAGCAATTATATTTTTCTAGTTTTATGGAATTTTTGTGGATGAACATTTGGTCATCCATGACCCTTCCTAAGGTCTCAACATTCCTTTGGTTAATAGTACACAAATTTTTTTATTATAGATTATAATTTGCAAAATAGAGAATATCATGAAATTTTTTAGGCATGTTTTATATAAGGAGGAGATTGAAACATCAAATCATCTATATCTACATGGTCACTTTACTTCTGCATTTCGTGCTACCTTTTCAAGAAAATGAGAATTTACTGCCTTATTTTTAAATCAATTGATCTAATCTTTTATCAATACTTCCAATAATAATGTATCTACCCAATAAATTCTTATTTTCTTGAAAAGGTAGCACGAAATGCAGAAGTAAAGTGACCATGCAGATATAGATGATTTGATTTTTCAAGCTTCTCCTTATATAAAACATGCCTAAAAAATTTCATGATATTCTCTATTTTGCAAATTATAATCTATAATAAAAAAAATTGTGTACTATTAACCAAAGGAATGTTGAGACCTTAGGAAGGGTCATGGATGACCAAATGTTCATCCACAAAAATTCCATGAAACTAGAAAAATATAATTGCTTTAAATCCATATAATCCAACTTGGCTATGTGTTCACTATATTTTGATAGGTTATAAACCAAATTATCCTACCATAGAGAAGAAAAAATTAAACTCTTATATCATTTTTTGATCCTCTTAATTTCTTGTTTGAGTTCTTCTCTCTCAACCGAATTATTAATAGAAATTAAAAATTTGGAATTGTTCATAGTGATATTACAACTTGGAAAATTTTCATGTATCACTTGGTAAGATTCAAACCTCGATCTCCTTGAAGGTTGAGGAGTATAACTAGTTGAGCTAATGCATTTGATAATGTTTGGAATTGTTTATTGTATGAATATAATTTTTGATTTGTACCTCTACAATCCAAATATGATTGAGCCAATGGTTGCCATTTAATATAAAAATGGATAAGGCTTCAACTAGGTATTAAATTAAAATTTATAGAATACTCTCATTGAAAAAACACCTAATATATTTTTTGATTAATTATAAAATTTTTGTTATGAAGTTTCATGTTGTTAATCCCTTAAGTTTATTTTTCTTAATAATTTTGATACATCAATATAGCTTATCTATTTTTGAAGTAACATCTTTGTACCAATATTTCCTTGATCTTTGAATAATCTCTAAAGAATTTTTACCCATAATACCAAAAAATATACCATTTTGTAATCCTATTACTCCAATGTTCTTTCCTCTATAAACCCTATCACATTTGCAAAGAGAAAAAATAAACTTCTCACATCCTTTCCAAATAAATCTCTTTGAATTTTATCAAATTCAAATGTTATACCCACTAGTAATCGTGAAAGTGATATCATATGCATGTGTGTGTATTTTAATGTAGTTGTAGTGAGGAGTCAATACAATTTGTAAATCTTGCCTCTAAAGGTAATTTTTGTCAGAATACCTACCTGAAGCCAAAATAAAAGGGGTCCATTACCCCTACTACTTATGAAGAAGCTAAAGCCAAAACATCATCTAGAGTGCAACCAAGGAGGAACAATGATCACCAACTAATGAGCCTAAAGCTTCCTTCACCATGAGTCCTAGCTAAACTACCAAACCAATAACTGATCATCAAGCCTTTTTGGTGGCAGCCAAGAAGAACTTCAATGGAAGTAGTTATCCTAGAGCTCTTTCAGTGATAGCTAATAGGGCATTGCTTTCTATAAGGCTTTACCTCATCTAGGATCCATGGACCGCTCGCCCATACAACTGAGGGGGGTCCATGACTTGGATTTCCTCTAAATTCTTGGATGATCGAATTGAGAGAAATATTGGGGTCATTTGGAGTAACCCAATGGAAATAAGATCATAGAATCTCTTCCTTCCCAAGAATATCTTAAGGCCCAAAGGACTTTCCAAAGCCTATCACCTTAGAAAATTATACATTGTGGGGCCCCTAGATGTGCTTCATGGTTTCTTGGCCCTTGCAAGGTTCAACTTGAAGGGCATTTCACAGAAGTGATAAAGGGCACAAGACGATAATTCCACCTATATTTAGGCACCATATTCCCACAAGTAGAAGACGATACCCATGACATCCGTAGAACATGTTGAAATAACATCTTCACCAAGGGAACCTACCAAGAGCATGGATGAACCAGAATTCAAACACTGAAACCCCTAGACCAATCCAAAACAAGCAAATGTGAGGGAAGGGATGATGATCTATTCTTGGTCCTAGTAACCCACAACCAAATGTACTTCCCTAGGTGGTAGCTGCAACATTAAAGTAGTGTCAATAAAGACAATCCAATGGGAAACACATGACATAAGACATTAATGATGGATGGTTGCAAAGGTCTATTCATGGATATTTCCTACACCAACACCCAGCTACAAATATTTAGGACCTCTAGATCATTCATTATTGTTATTGACTAGCCCAAGAAAAAAATTAAATTAAAATTTTGAAATCCTGCATGGATTTTGGGGAGATTCTTTCCCCACCACTTAAAAATTTCTCTTACTCTTCATTGTAAACATCAAAAGTTACCCATTCTTCTAAGGGGTGCTTTCCTTCATTCTCTCCTATGTCTTGGTTTGGCTCAAAATTTGTGTAGCCAACTAGGGAGTATTTTAATCTTTTCTCTCTGCATGTATGTAACTCATAGTTCACAATAATAATAATTTGTGACTACTTATGAAATATCTATCTTGGTTCTAGTGTGGATGTTCTATTTTATTGGAGAACTTGTGTTCCTCGTGCACTATCAACCATTGTGCATGTGTTCACTTCAACCTGTAAGGGTACGAGGGTCTTATTAGATCTTTGGTGCATCACCACTTGTAGAGTAGGCTAGATAGGCTTTGTGCTTGCACTTTATGTTTCCTATATTTTCTAGCTTTCTTTTCCTTTCTACCATTTATGTTTCCTATCCTTTCATGCTTACCCTTTATCAATTTTATTTTATTTCTTTCCTTCCTTTTACCTTTTCCTTGATACCAGTGACCTGATAGAGTAGGACTAGAGTAGGAAGGAATAAATATGAGCATAAAATATCACATCCAAAGCAAGGAGCTAACCTTGGGTAAAAACGCCAGAGGTCATCTAGGGGAGCAATATCCCACGCTCCCTTGAACTTCCTAGGATTGCCACCCCCACATGAGATGTAGGGCACCGAATACAACTACTCAATAGAGGTAAAGATTCAAAACTAAGATCATGATGGGTTGTAGTGCCTAGGGGATGTAAGGGTCACTTTTGACCCCCAACAATTTAGACTAGAACACCCGATGGAGCTCAAATTGTACAATTTATCCCTTAATAAAGAATTCAGGTCATGGTTTCAATGAAGGCCATGGTCATTATCTTTTTGAAGCACTCTAATTCACCTGGTGACTTAGCTACAAAGAAGAAGAACCCAGGAGAAGTCATCATTCCTAAATCAATGTTATGGTGGGAAACTTTGTTTGGCCAACAACATTCCTCATCTAGCAAATCTTCTACAAAGAAGAAGAACCCAAAGAGGCCACCACAAAGAATGCAATATTGAGATCTCAATGAATGCCTTGACCCATATACTTCTAGAAGCACCAAGTATATTCACCTAGCAAGTCTACTAGTCCTAAGATTATCAATATTGGTGATAAATCCTAAAAGTTGAGGCTCCAACAAAAATTCCTATTCACTAGCATATCAAAGCAAAGTGAAGAAGTCAAGTGAGATATGGCTGGGAGGATCACAATATGGAGGAATTAGATCCCACTGGTTGTTTTTATCCCACCCCATGCTTGGGATCCAGTTGCCATCCAAGCTTTGGATTCTCTATCGGAGTTCATCAAAGAATATGCAACCATCATGTTGGAGCACTTGCACTACATTGCAATACACTACAACATGCACAATGTAATATTTCAAGATGTGGCCATGAGACTACTGGAAATATCTTAAAAAGTGAAAGTGTGGAAGTGAAACATATCCCTACCTACATAGTCGATAAGGGATTGGGAATAACTGGCCACCCAACTGATAGATCATTTCAAGAAGGAGGGAGTCTTGTTGATGCATCCCATGATCAACATCATAAAATATTTTGATGAGGTGATGAAGGACTTCAACATCTGTTCATAATTTGAGTTATTTTATATTGTCATTGATGTCACATGGATCATTTATTTCACATGGATCACATTGAGTTTTGGTGTCCAAAAATTTTCATAAATAAGCATATATGATATTTTGGAGAGCATGGATATATACAGGGTTTTTGTGAAAACCAAGGTAGGCAAAATAAAAGGTTTTATTTAAAACTATGGATGGAGATATTTATTTTTAAATATTTAGTTTAAATTTTAATTTTAAAATTAAATATATTAATTTTAGCACCGACTAAAGAAAGGAGGAAAGGCTATATTAATTTATAGCGCTGACATCTAAAGAAATAGGAAAGGCATATATATATGCCAACAAAATCTTAGACTTTATGACCCCCAACGCTTATTTTTTTGAATGCCTTCAATTGGGGAACAAATTGCGAAAAGAGAGAGAAGTGTGACTTTGGTCTATTGAAAAATTGTTTGCGGAGTTTAATAAGATGCATAGGCATCTTTGGCCTAGTAGTTTGTGCACTGTGTGTTACGCAGGAGGTCCTACGATCGAGTCCCACCATGGTTATTTGCTTTGTTGAAGCGCTCGAAGCATTGTTAAGTTTTTCAAAGGGTGCAAAAGTTTATGATATAAGTTTTTGTTCGTGTCCCTTTGGACATGTGAGGGTGTGTGGCCCAACGGTAGGTTGGTTGTGGTTAAAGCGATGAGCAAGGAGACGTCATGAGATCGAATCTCGTCAGGGATAGAGGCAAGTTAATAATTTTTTAATATATTTTATTTTTCTAAAGTTGCCTTAGGAGGAATAAGGGTTGTGATGCATGTTTAGAAAAAGAGATTTCTGGTGTTTCTCCTTTTGAAAGTATATCATATTATATATCGCTAGAAATATTATTTTGAGGGCTATTTGATTAACTTGCTTAGAGGGATAAATAAGGTGTATGTAAAGAGATATTTCTATTTTTATAAAGGGTTTCAAAAGTGAAGGTTGTTTTGTTCTTTTTCAAAGGTGATTAATTATTTTATGAGGGGACATGTTGTATCTTATTGAGTAGGAGTGATAAGGTGTTATTTGGATATTATTGTTGTGATATTAATCATGATCTCTAACCCTTGTTGAAAGTTGAAAAAGAAGTTTGTTGAGTGTGGCAGATTTAGTGGACATCCAATAAGGCATCAAAATGTATGAGCAATATTCTCCATTGACTTTGTTTATGGTGGTTGATTTTTGAAATATCATTGGAGAGAAAAGGATTTATTGTGTTTTCCTTTTCAAAAGTGGTTTTTTGAATGCTTCAAGGTTTTTTGGTTTGAGAGTTGTGCTTAAACCTTTTTTTATAAGCATAGTTGTTGAAGCCCATTGGTTATGGAAAAGAACTTGAGTTAGAAAAGAACATGAGTATCATTGTTATGTGAGATTTGTGGTTGAGCATTATTGGAAATATTTGAGTTGGTTGATACATGCTTGGACTAGGATTTTATGAGAAAGAGTTGTCCCTTGTGGTGATTGGTTGAGTTGAGTTGATTGAGCCTAGTCAAGTGATTGAGTGATGTGATTGTTCAAGTTCCATGAAACAAACTATTCTATAATTCTGATTTGAGTTGAGATTGAGCTTTGATATTAGAACATATTGAGTCTCTAACAATTCTCTTTATGCTTCTATAAGACTTGAGTTGAGTTGAGATCATTGTGGATCATTGTTGTCATCCATTGTAGAGTGCATTACCTTTCATTATTGAGTTCATCATTGAGCCTTGCCTTCATAGATTTGTGGATGAGATTTGAGTGCTACTTGAGCATGATTGGTTGAGCCTTTAAGAAGGATTTTGGGACAGATTTGTGGATAGATTTGGGACAACATTTGAGCAAGTTCTTGGTGAGCTTGTTGAGCAGATTTTTGAGCAAGTTCTTGGTGAGCTTGTTGAGCAATTTTTGAGCAAGTTCTTGGTGAGCTTGTTGAGCAGTTTTTGAGCAAGTTCTTGGTGAGCTTGTTGAGAAGATTTTTGAGCAAGTTCTTGGTGAGCTTTTTTAGTAAGTTCTTGGTGAGATTGTTGAGCAATTTTTGAGCAAGTTCTTGGTGAGCTTGTTCAGCAGATTTTGAGCAAGTTCTTCATGAGCTTGTTGAGCAAATTTGAGCAAGTTTTTGATGAGCTTGTTAAGAAGATTTTTAGCAAGTTCTTAGTGAGTTTTTTGAGCATATTTGAGCAAGTTATTGGTGAACTTGCTAAATCAGTTTTGAGCAAGTTCTTGGTGATATTGCTAGAGAAATTTTTGGGCAAGTTCTTGGTGAGATTGCTAGGGTATATTTGGGCAAGTTATTGGTGAGCTTGTTGAAGCAAATTAGTGGATTTCCTACCTGAGTAGATCAGGATTGCCTTTATGAGTAGATCAGTGGATTGCCTACCTGAGCAGATCAGGATTGCCTAGCTGAGCATATCAATGGATTACCTACCTAAGCAGATCAGTGTATTACCTAGCTTTGAGAAGATCAAAGTAATAATTTGTATTGGGATAAGGATCCTTATTTATGTGTGAAATATTATAAGGATATTATATTGTGGAGTACCCCACATTGGGGGAACCACATTAAATATTGTGTCTCAATTGTGTGTGGTGATTTGTGCACTTGTTTAATATTGCTATCTATGTCATTAATACACACTGCTATATTTGGTTATTGCAATTAAAGACACTAATTGATATTGGTTTGGAAAGAAAGTAAAAAGTGGGTGCTATACTATTCACCTCCCCTCTTAGTATAAGCTTGTGTTCTTCAACATCTAGTTTAATAAGACTTGGTAAATGATCCTAGAAAAGATAAAACCTTTCCCATGTATGGCACTCATATTTTGAAGAACACAAGCTTATACTGAGAGGGGGGTGAACAATATAAGACCAACTTTCACTTTTCTTTCCCAAACAATATTATCCAATATTATCAATGGCAATATCAATAGCAGTAATCAAAGCAATGCACAAATCATCACACACAATAGAGACACCAATTTAACGTGGTTCACCCAATGTGGGCTACTCCACGGAGAAAATATTTCTACTAAAATTTTCTCAACAAATCTCTTGGGAATCAATTCCCTATTACAATGTTTATGGACCTCTATCCAAAGGAGACACCAATCCCCTATGCTCTGATTTGTGGATCTCTCTCCATAGGAGAACTCTTTCCCCTTTTCTCTGGTTCGTGGAACTTGATCCAGGAGAACTCTATCTCCTCAACTGGTTCATGGATCTCTCTCCATAGAAGAACTCTATCTTCCTAGCTGGTTCATGGATCACACTCCATAGGAGAACTATTTCCCCTCTGCTCTGGTTCATGGATCTCTATCCATAGGAGAACTCTTTCCCCTCTACTATAGTTGGTGATCTTCTAGAAGACTTTTACCCCCACTACTCTAGCTAATGGATCTCTATCCACTAAATACCTCTATCCCCACTACCCTAGCTAATGGATCTCTATCCACTAGAGACTATTGTCCTCTTTACTCTATCACCTCCAAATCTTACTCTCAACTCTATCTCAAATCTACACCAAACTCTATCCCAAGTCTAGTACAAATCTACTCTATCTCTACTCACAAATCTTCACAAAAATCTATCTCAAATCTATCCTCAAGCCTTAACACAAAGCTTGATCAAATCATCACCAATAAACTCATCCTTAGATCTCCCCAACCTTACAAAAAAAATAACCTCTTAAGTCCTTAAACTTCTCAATCTACTCTCAAGTCTTCACCAAGACTTGCTCAAATATCTCTAGCACATGCTCAAACCTGCTCTAACACATGCTCAAAATAGCTCACAAAATATGCTCAATCAATCTCAAATCTTCCTCACAATGCTATCAAATGCTTTGTCTAATATTCAAAGTAATTCCTTTAACTTGAAGCAGTTTAGACATATTCTATCCAGAATTCGTTTAACCTCTGGAACATATAGAGAATGATGTACTCTATCAAAACTCAATATGTTCTACTCAATCATTAAGTTTATCACTTCCACATGTCTTACTTTTATTGCTCTTTTAAAGATAGATTCAATCTAGCACATGACACCTATCTTTATCTACACTTGCTTTCACAAATATGTTTTCTAATGTTTGCACATTCACTTTTAATATCACTCAAAACCAATGCTCAAGAAGTTTCACTCAATCATTCAATCAATGAAACACAACTTGCTCACAAACCCTAAACAAGTGTTTTCATACTTCTTCAAACAAAGAGCACAATGTGGGTCTCAAACCCTAACTCAAATAATTCTCAATATCTATCTCAAATGTTCTCAAAACATTCAACAATGAAGCATATAAAAACTCACTCAAATATTTCCAACAATGCTTATCAAACAATCCTTTTCACTCCACCTTATATTTCACAACATTCATTCCAACAAACACTTCAAACAAAAGATGATGTGCCCATACCTTTTTGCTTTGATGGAGATATGTCTTCAAAACCTATCTTATAACCAACCAATCCTCCTTGTGCCACTCCAAGGGTTAGATAGCAACAATCTATTTCAAAACATCCATAAAATATTCCTTCCAAAATGTGCTCAATGAAATCTGAAAAATATACTCTAGAACCCTTCTTTTGATCTCAAGGAAAATGCATTAAAGTTTCATCATAATCCCACAAATACTCTTCTTCATAATGCAAAAGGTACAATAAAATTCAAACCAATTTTACACCTTATAACTCCTAATATTGCAAATTAAATCAACCCAACAAGATCACAAATTACACAAATAATTTTTCATTTACACCTTATATCTCCTACTTGTCATTAATGCATTTCCAAAAGAAATATAACCACCATTCAAAATAATATTCCAAGGCACTTAACAACTTCACTAGATCAAAAGCCAAATTATTTCAAACCCCTTTTTATGGCAAAAATAAAAATAATTTTAAAACCTTATACCTCCCAAGTTAGGCGCATACCTTGTAACATAGGACCTTAGGCATCAATTTAATTAAATAAAAAATTAATGCCTTGCATGCTGCCTCCCATGGGAATCGAACCCTCACTGCCTCTACCATCATGCCTTAGCCATGGCTTAACCGCCGTATGAGCTAAGCGCTCACACGAGACCACTATTGCACCCACTCTCCTTTGTCCCTTCCATTGGCGCCAAAACTCTTTAAAACAAAACTTCACTCTCTATTGCCATCGCATCTCGAACCCGAGACCTCCCTACTGCTATGACCTAGCACCAAGGGAACCACCATCTGGGCTATCCACCTAGATGGAATCAAACTATGAAGCCACTTGTCCTTATCCCTTTCTTACCTTAAAAACTAAACCAAAAGTTTATCTCTTCTCTCTCTATTGTTATTCGATCGACGAACAAGGCGAATGATATATCAATTATTGAACACACTTTCCACCTTAGTATTTGCACTATTAATATTCCTTCATGACATAAACCTCAACTCATCCTTGGGAAAATCAAACTTTGAGGTCTTTCAAATTTATATTATATTTTAATTATAATAATTTAAATTCTAATGGATTAAATATTATAATTTAAATATTTAAAAAACCTTTTGGGCCTTTCATCAATTTAAAATATTAAAACTCTTTTAGGCCTTTAAGGGGAAACTTTTGCCACCATCACCTTAGCAAAAATTCATCAAATAACCTTATTATTTTTTCTCAAACACCATGGAAAGGAGTTATCTTTTTCCTTGCTGCCTTATGCCTCATGTGCCATATCAACCAACTTGGACATCAAACCTTTTGATATTAATCAAACCTCTTGACATTAATTCCATCAAATTAGGACATCAAACCTCTTGACATCAATGACAACAAAACATGCTCAAATTTCCAACAATCTCCCCCTTTGTCATTGATGGCAACCCTTTATCCTTAAGCATTCCTTTTACCTTTTTCAATTTTTCTCCCCCTGAGAAACTGCTCTCCTGATTGAATGCTCTCCCCCTAACTCAAATCTCTCCCCCTTTGACATCAATGGCAAAGGGACACCTTTGGGGCTAAATATAAGACTCTTAGCTTAGCCCCCTCCCCACCTCCTCTCCTTGAGGTGATTAATTTTGGGGTGGGAGTAAAATTACTCCCAACATACAATGCTCTTTTCCTTTGTCAACCTTCTTTCTCAACATACCCTTTTGATCCCTTTGAGTATCCTTGTTCTTGCTTGTCTCTGGAAGCTCTGGAAACTCTGTTCTGCACCACTTGGCCTTATGCCCAACATTATTGCACTTATAACACTTAATGTTGTGGTTCCTTGAAGGTGCAAATATCTTGAAGTTCCTCCTGGTGAAGCCATACCTATTTCTATCATGAACCCTGTAGTGAATTGCTTTATGACCAAATTGATTACAAGAGTAGCAATACCCTTGAAAGAAATGTCCATATTTGAAGTTCCTCTTAGTAATACCATACTCCTTTCCATGAGTCCTGCAATGCATAGCCTTGTGACCAAACTTGTTACATGAGAAACAATATCCTTTGAAGAAATCTTGCCTTGGACCCATTGGTCTCTTAGTCCTTTCTTCTCTGTGATGTTCCATATTCCTTGTTTGTGCATTGTTTCCTTTCTTGGTGAAGCTTCTATTTTTCAACTTATTCTCATAAGTCTCAATTTCTCCTTCACTCTCTTCTTCTAAAACTTCTTCCTCTTTGGATCTTGAGCTTGACCCTTCTTCTTGTTTCTCTTGTCCTTCTTCAAAACCAAGTCCTATTTTGTTAGATGAAGGTCTTTGTGCATTGATAATCTTATCCACAGTCTTTGAACTTTTCCAAAACCTGTGTAGCTTGTCCTTAGACTCTTCCATTTCCTTCCTTAGAGAAACTACCTCTTGTTCTAATCTCTCACATTCTAAGACTTTTGCTTCTAAATTTTATTTAAATCTCCTTGTCTTAGCTATTGAGTTTGTCAGATCTTGTATAAGCTTTCCTTTCTCTTCATCACATTCTTGAAATTGAGCCTTGAATCTTGAATTCTACTTTCTGACCTTTTTCAATTCTTTTAGAGCAGAAATAAGTTCAACTTCTAGATCTACTACTCCTTCCTCTTCATTTTTTGATTCTTTCTCTACTTCTTTGTCTTCAAGAGCATCTTCATATTTTTTAGATTTATCTTCAACAGGATCACTTCCTTCATCTTCTATTGCCAAAAAGAGAATTTCTTCTTCTTCACTATCTGAGGATCTTTCATCACTATCACTTGAAACCTTGCCTATCTTATCCACATAAAAACTCTTCTTATGCCTTTGAAAAAACTTCTTTTCATGCTTGCTTTGTCCATACCTATTTTTCTTTTCATACCTGGATTTTCTTGCTTCCTTTCTCTTATGATCTTGTTTCTCTTCACTACTACTACTTCCAGCTTCTGGACAGTTAGATGCATAGTGACCATATTTACCACAATTGAAACACTTAACTATTTTTGTACCTTTGTGCTTTCTTGAGTCCTTCTTGTTCCTTCTGCCATAGTTTGCTTCTTCATCACTGGATGACTCATCACTTGAATCTGGCTTCTTATATTTTGTCTTCTTTGCTACTTTGAAGGCTACCTCTTTCTTGGGAATAGGATCCTTTACTATTCTCATCTCATAAGTTGTGAGAGTTCCATGTAACTCATCCATAGTCAAAGTTTCAATATCTCTTGTTTCTTCTATGGCTGAAACCTTTCCATTATACCTCATAGGGAGTGACCTTAAAACCTTTTGAGCAACATCGAATTCTTCTATTTTAAATCCAAGTCCTCGCATGGTGTTAACAACCTCATCCACACGAAGTAAGTATGCAACAATGTCTTCCTCTTCTTTCATCTTCAAGTCTTCAAATGTCTTTTTGTGATTTTGCAATTTTGCCATTTTGACCTTTTTGTCTCCCTCATATGTTTGCTTCAGTTTATCCCAAATTTCCTTTGCTGATTCGCAATGCATAACTTTTACAAACTCTGCTTCACGTAAACCACTTAAGATTGCATTCATAGCCTTGGCATTATTCACATGTAAGAGCTTACCATATTTATCTATGGGAGGATTAGCTGTAGGTGTGAATCCATCCTCAACTGCTTGCCATGTCTCATATCCTTGTGCCATCAAGTAAGTCTTCATTCTTATGCTCCAGAAAGCATAATTGTTCCCATCGAACAATGGTGCCTTATTTGCTGAAGATCCACTCTGAGATGCCATCTGTGTTCCTGTACACTTTTCCTTCAAGTTGTTAAACTCTTCCGAAGGAACCCGCTCTGATACCAATTGAAGAACACAAGCTTATACTGAGAGGGGGTGAACAATATAAGATCAACTTTCACTTTTCTTTCCCAAACAATATTATCCAATATTATCAATGGCAATATCAATAGCAGTAATCAAAGCAATGCACAAATCATCACACACAATAGAGACACCAATTTAACGTGGTTCACCCAATGTGGGCTACTCCACGGAGAAAATATTTCTACTAAATTTTCTCAACAAATCATCTTGGGAATCAATTCCCTATTACAATGTTTATGGACCTCTATCCAAAGGAGACACCAATCCCCTATGCTCTGATTTGTGGATCTCTCTCCATAGGAGAACTCTTTCCCCTTTTCTCTGGTTCATGGAACTTGATCCAAGAGAACTCTATCTCCTCAACTGGTTCATGGATCTCTCTCCATAGAAGAACTCTATCTTCCCAGCTGGTTCATGGATCACACTCCATAGGAGAACTCTTTCCCCTTCTCTGTTCATGGATCTCTATCCATAGGAGAACTCTTTCCCCTTCTCTAGTTAGGATCTCTATCCATAGAACTCTTTCCCTCTACTCTGGCTGGTGATCTTCTAGAAGACTTCTACCCCCACTACTCTAGCTAATGGATCTCTATCCACTAAAGACCTCTATCCTCACTACCCTAGCTAATGGATCTCTATCCACTAGAGACTACTATCCTCTTTACTCTATCACCTCCAAAGCTTACTCTCAACTCTATCTCAAATCTACACCAAACTCTATCCCAAGTCTAGTACAAATATACTCTATCTCTACTCATCTCACAAATTTGCACTAACTTCTATCTCAAATCTATCCTCAAGCCTTAACACAAATCTTGATCAAATCACCAATCAACTCTAACCTAAGTCTTCCAAAACTTGCATCAAATCTACCTTCAAGTCCCACCAATCTCAAGCTTTCAAGCTTCTCAATCAATCTTCACCAAGACTTGCTCAAATCTACCTTCAAGTCCTCTCAAGAACTTGCTCAATCTGCTCTCAAGTCTTCACCAAGACTTGCTCAAATTTAGCACATGCTCAAACCTGCTCTAACACATGCTCAAAATAGCTCACAAAATATGCTCAATCAATCTCAAATCTTCCTCACAATGCTATCAAATGCTTTGTCTAATATTCAAAGTAATTCCTTTAACTTGAAGTAGTTTAGACATATTCTATCCAGAATTCGTTTAACCTCTAGAACATATAGAGAATGATGTACTCTATCAAAACTCAATATGTTCTACTCAATCATTAAGTCTTTTGCTTCTACATGTCTTACTTTTATTTCTCTTTTAAAGATAGATTCAATCTAGCACATGACACCTATATTTATCTACACTCTTGCTTTCACAAATCTATTTTCTAATGTTTGCACATTCACTTTTAATATCACTCAAAACCAATGCTCAAGAAGTTTCACTCAATCATTCAACCAATGAAACACAACTTGCTCACAAACCCTAAACAAGTGTTTTCATACTTCTTCAAACAAAGAGCACAATGTGGGTCTCAAACCCTAACTCAAATAATTCTCAATCTCTATCTCAAATGTTCTCACAACATTCAACAATGAAGCATATAAAAACTCACTCAAATATTTCCAACAATGCTTATCAAACAATCCTTTTCACTCCACCTTATATTTCACAACATTCATTCCAACAAACACTTCAAACAAAAGATGATGTGCCCATACCTTTTTGCTTTGATGGAGATATATCTTCAAAACCTATCTTATAACCAACCAATCCTCCTTGTGCCACTCCAAGGGTTAGATAGCAACAATCTATTTCAAAACATCCACAAAATATTCCTTCCAAAATGTGCTCAGTGAAATCTGAAAAATATACTCTAGAACCCTTCTTTTGATCTCAAGGAAAATGCATTAAAGTTTCATCATAATCCCACAAATACTCTTCTTCATAATGCAAAAGGTACAATAAAATTCAAACCAATTTTACACCTTATAACTCCTAATATTGCAAATTAAATCAACCCAACAAGATCACAAATTACACAAATAATTTTTCATTTACACCTTATATCTCCTACTTGTCATTAATGCATTTCCAAAAGAAATATAACCACCATTCAAAATAATATTCCAAGGCACTTAACAACTTCACTAGATCAAAAGCCAAATTATTTCAAACCCCTTTTGATGGCAAAAATAAAAATAATTTTAAAACCTTATACCTCCCAAGTTAGGCGCATACCTTGTAACATAGGACCTTAGGCATCAATTTAATTAAATAAAAAATTAATGCCTTGCACGCTGCCTCCCATGGGAATCGAACCCTCGCTGCCTCTACCACTGTGCCTTAGCCATGGCTTAACCACCACGTGAGCTAAGCGCTCACACGAGACCACTATTGTGCCCACTCTCCTTTGTCCCTTTCTCTGGCACCAAAACTCTTTAAAACAAAATTTTACTCTCTACCGCCATCACGTCTCAAACACGAGACCTCCCTACTGCTACGACCTAGAACCAAGCGAAACATTGTCTGGGCTATCCACCCAGATGGAATCAAACTATGAAGCCACTTGTCCTTATCCCTTTCTTGCCTCAAAAACTGAACCAAAAGTTTATCTCTTCTCTCTCTACCGTGATTCGATCGACGAACAGGGTGAATGATATATCGATTATTGAACACACTTTCCACCTTAGTCTTTGCACTATTAATATGCTCCTTCATGACATAACATCCAATGTCGGTGCATTGAAAAACAAACTTAGGCACTTCAAATTTATATTATATTTTAATCATAATAATTAAATTCAATGGATTTAAATATTATAATTTAAATATTAAAAAATCTTTTGGGCCTTTCATTAATTTAAAATATTTAAAACTCTTTTAGGCCTTTAAGGGGAAACTTTTGCCACCATCACCTTAGCAAAAATTCATCAAATAACCTTATTATTTTTTCTCAAACACCATGGAAAGGAGTTATCTTTTTCCTTGTTGCCTTATGCCTCATGTGCCATATCAACCAACTTGGACATCAAACCTTTTGATATTAATCAAACCTCTTGACATTAATTCCATCAAATTAGGACATCAAACCTCTTGACATCAATGACAACAAAACATGCTCAAATTTCCAACAATCTCCCCCTTTGTCATTGATGGCAACCCTTTATCCTTAAGCATTCCTTTTACCTTTTTCAATTCTGCTCCCCTTGAGAAACTGCTCCCTCTGACTGAATGCTCTCCCCCTAACTCAAATCTCTCCCCCTTTGACATCAATGGCAAAGGGCCACCTTTGGGGCTAAATATAAGACTCTTAGCTTAGCCCCCTCCCCACCTCCTCTCCTTGAGGTGATTAATTTTGGGGTGGGAGTAAAATTACTCCCAGCATACAATGCTCTTTTCCTTTGTCAACCTTCTTTCTCAACATACCCTTTTGATCCCTTTGAGTATCCTTGTTCTTGCTTGTCTCTGGAAGCTCTGGAAACTCTTCTTCACCACTTGGCCTTATGCCCAAAATTATTGCACTTATAACACTTAATGTTGTGGTTCCTTGAAGGTGCAAATATCTTGAAGTTCCTCCTGGTGAAGCCATACCTATTTCTATCATGAACCCTACAGTGAATTGCTTTATGACCAAATTGATTACAAGAGTAGCAATACCCTTGAAAGAAATATCCATCTTTGAAGTTCCTCTTAGTAATACCATACTCCTTTCCATGAGTCCTGCAATGCATAGCCTTGTGACCAAACTTGTTACATGAGAAACAATGTCCTTTGAAGAAATCTTGTCTTGGACCCATTGGTCTCTTAGTCCTTTCTTCTTTGTGATGATCCCTATTCCTTGTTTGTGCATTGTTTCCTTTCTTGGTGAAGCTTCTATTTTTCAACTTATTCTCATAAGTCTCACTTTCTCCTTCACTCTCTTCTTCTGAAGCTTCTTCCTCTTTGGATCTTGAGCTTGACCCTTCTTCTTGTTTCTCTTGTCCTTCTTCAAAACCAAGTCCTATTTTGTTAGATGAAGGTCTTTGTGCATTGATAATCTTATCCACAGTTTTTGAACTTTTCCAAAACCTGTGTAGCTTGTCCTTAGACTCTTCCATTTCCTTCCTTAGAGAAACTACCTCTTGTTCTAATCTCTCACATTCTAAGACTTTTGCTTCTAAATTTTATTTAAATCTCCTTGTCTTAGCTATTGAGTTTGTCAGATCTTGTATAAGCTTTCCTTTCTCTTCATCACATTCTTGAAATTGAGCCTTGAATCTTGAATTCTGCTTTCTGACCTTTTTCAATTCTTTTAGAGCAGAAATAAGTTCAGCTTCTAGATCTACTACTCCTTCCTCTTCATTTTTTGATTCTTTCTCTACTTCTTTGTCTTCGAGAGCATCTTCATATTTTTCAGATTTATCTTCAACAGGATCACTTCCTTCATCTTCTATTGCCAAAAAGAGAATTTCTTCTTCTTCACTATCTGAGGATATTTCATCACTATCACTTGAAACCTTGCCTGTCTTGTCCACATAAAAACTCTTCTTATGCCTTTGAAAAAACTTATTTTCATGCTTGCTTTGTCCATACCTATTTTTCTTTTCATACCTGGATTTTCTTGCTTCCTTTCTCTTATGATCTTGTTTCTCTTCACTGCTACTACTTCCAGCTTGGGATATAGTTAGATGCATAGTGACCATATTTACCACAATTGAAACACTTAACTATTTTTGTACCTTTGTGCTTTCTTGAGTCCTTCTTGTTCCTTCTACCATAGTTTGCTTCTTCATCACTAGATGACTCATCACTTGAATCTGGCTTCTTATCTTTTGTCTTCTTTGCTACTTTGAAGGCTACCTCTTTCTTGGGAATAGGATCCTTTACTATTCTCATCTCATAAGCTGTGAGAGTTCCATGTAACTCATCCATAGTCAAAGTTTCAATATCTCTTATTTCTTCTATGGTTGAAACCTTTCCATTATACCTCATAGGGAGTGACCTTAAAACCTTTTGAGCAACATCGAATTCTTCTATTTTAAATCCAAGTCCTCGCATGGTGTTAACAACCTCATCCACACGAAGTAAGTATGCAACAATGTCTTCCTCTTCTTTCATCTTCAAGTCTTCAAATGTCTTCTTGTGATTTTGCAATTTTGCCATTTTGACCTTTTTGTCTCCCTCATATGTTTGCTTCAGTTTATCCCAAACTTCTTTTGCTGATTCGCAATGCATAACTTTTACAAACTCTGCTTCACGTAAACCACTTAAGATTACATTCATAGCCTTGGCATTATTCACATGTAAGAGCTTACCATATTTATCTGTGGGAGGATTAGCTGTAGGTGTGAATCCATCCTCAACTGCTTGCCATGTCTCATATCCTTGTGCCATCAAGTAAGTCTTCATTCTTATGCTCCAGAAAGCATAATTGTTCCCATCAAACAATGGTGCCTTATTTGCTAAAGATCCACTCTGAGATGCCATCTATGTTCCTGTACACTCTTCCTTCAAGCTGTTAAACTCTTTCGAAGGAACCCGCTCTGATACCAATTGAAGAACACAAGCTTATACTGAGAGGGGGTGAACAGTATAAGATCAACTTTCACTTTTCTTTCCCAAACAATATTATCCAATATTATCAATGGCAATATCAATAGCAGTAATCAAAGCAATGCACAAATCATCACACACAATAGAGACACCAATTTAACGTGGTTCACCCAATGTGGGCTACTCCATGGAGAAAATATTTCTACTAAAATTTTCTCAACAAATCTTCTTGGGAATCAATTCCCTATTACAATGTTTATGGACCTCTGTCCAAAGGAGACACCAATCCCCTATGCTCTGATTTGTGGATCTCTCTCCATAGAAGAACTCTATCTTCCCAAATGGTTCATGGATCACACTCCATAGGAGAACTCTTTCCCCTTACTATGGTTCATGGATCTCTATCCATAGGAGAACTCTTTCCCCTTACTCTAGTTCATGGAACTCTATCCACAGGAGAACTCTTTCCCCTCTGCTCTAGCTGATGATCTTCTAGAAGACTTCTACCCCCACTACTCTAGCTAATGGATCTCTATCCACTAGAGACCTCTATCCTCACTACCCTAGCTAATGGATCTCTATCCACTAGAGACTGCTATCCTCTTTACTCTATCACCTCCAAAGCTTACTCTCAAATCTATCTCAAATCTGCACCAAACTCTATCCCAAGTCTAGTACAAATTTTCTCTATATCTGCTCATAAATCTCAAATATGCACTAACTTCTATCTCAAATCTATCCTCAAGCCTTAACACAAAGCTTGATCAGATAACTGTTGACACTTTTTGTCACATTATACAAGGGGTAGAAGAATAGTAGAATTTTGTATAATATTTCCTTGTTGAAAGTTTTCTTTTATTTTAAGTTACAACAATTTTGACTCTCCCTATCGCCCCCTTTTATAAAAGAGCTTCGCTACCAAACAAGCCAAGGAAAATAGCTTCATCGAAAGAAAAGAAGGAGAATGTGAAAAGAGCTTCGGGCCCGAAGCACTCTAAATCACCACTTCGGGCGAAAGCCTTGCGAAGTAATATCACCGAAGAAAATACAAAGATAACGCTTCGCACCCGAAGCATTTTCAACAGCCGCTTCGGGCGGAAGTTTTGCGAAGCAGCATCCAAACGACTTCGCCGAAAGAGGAGAGCATAATCCAAATCAGCTAAGGCAAAGAAACTACTTCGGGCCCGAAGTATTTTTGACACCTACTTCGGCCATTTTTCACCCGAAGCAGTGGCGCCCGAAGCAAAATGACAATGGTTCGAAAATAGAGAAGTGCTTCGGGAGGATATTCCTCGAACCATAGTTTTGAGAGAGAATCGGGCCGAAACATTTTCCATTCGAAGCAGTTTCACCAGCAAAGGACAAAGAACCCCATTTCAAAGATGGAGCCCGCTCGGCACTCGACATCCCCGAAGTAGTTTCTGCGAAGCATTATTTTGCGAAGAACAAATCAAGGAAGATCTACTTCGGCCCAAGGCTTTGGCGAGGCGGAGATGTAGCGAAGCACTTTTTGGGCCCACGTTCCAAGGCGGGCAGCTTCCCAAGGTGATCGAAGGCCCCTTATAAATACCCCCTTTCTTGCCCGATAAGCCCGTTGACCATTTTTGGCAAACGAAAGGGACGTAACAATCCTCGAAGTAAAACACGACGGGCGTAACGATCACTCAAGCACAGCATCCAGAAGCCAAGGACACTCGGGCGGTGCATTAAATGAATGTTTCCATGGTTGACCTAGTCGCAGTTGCCAATTTTGGCAACCGATTTGAAAGCTCAGTCGCAGCAACCGTGAGGAGCCGATTTCTCAGAGCCCGAGGGTGTACTCCATCGTTTTTTGTAATAATGACTCAGAGGGTCGGGTCCTCTATAAAAACCTAGGCTTTGCAATGTAAAAAGGGGGGAACTTTCTGCTAGAAAGCTATTGTAACTTGATGTCCTGCGTTTAATACTAAAGACTTTTGTGCTCTATTTCTCTCTTTTATGCTGCCTTATGTGCTTAATTCTTTTGTCTTTTCTCGTTCGCGTACTGAGACTCTGAATCCTGAATCCGGTGTGCGATCGGGGACTGAACCCCTAAAATTCACCCTGAAGGATACATAGGAGAGGAAAAATGTCTTGTCGCTTTCCTTTATGTTGCCTGGTGGATCGAGGTTTCTGTTATTCCCTTATCTCAATCGTTGTTACTCTGAACCCTGAATTCCAATGAGAGAGAAAGGAGAACCCTGCGAACCCGTCCAGAGGATACATAGGAAGTTTGGCATTTCATTTCTTTCATGTTATTCTTGGTATTTCTTGCTGCTATTCGAGTTGTTAGCGAGTAATCGTGCTTCCTGTTCTCTCCCACCTTAAATCATCATCTTCTAACCCTTACTCTTTTTATTTCTTTCTCTAACCCTTACCCTTTTTATTTCTTTTCCTAACCCTTACTCTGTTTATTTCTTTCCTGCACTCTTGTCTCAACCCCAAAAAGTAGATTAGTATAGGAGCCGGCCTTTCTCCGGAGATTGGCACGAGGGGCATCTCTTCCCCTCGGCCTTTCAATGTTGGTCGTAGGTCCAGGGCGCGCAAACCCACCGAAAGTCCTTTCCTGTGCGGATTTGATGACCAACAGTTTTTGGCACGCCCGGTGGGACCCAAGGTCCCATATTTGAGAAAATTTCTAGCCCGTCTTCACCGGAGCCAGTAGTTCTAACAAGTTCCCGGTGAGATCCGGTCAGTCTCATCTTTTGAGTAGTGGTGAGAATCGATGCTCTCATTACTAAAAGACTCTTAGCATCTGGCGACTCTGTTTTACCCGAGAATCTCTAAAGTCATGAAGACCAGTACCTAAGCCTGGTTTTCGTAACCAGGACTCCCCATGTCTTAAGAAGGTCCGAGTTCGGTGAATCTCTGGCTTGTCTTCATCTGATAAAATCACCTGGCGACTCAGTTGAGCTGAAGATCTAGATTTCCTGGTCGTAGGCACCTTTCAAATCTGAAAGAAGATATCCCGGAGGAATCAAGGTTCGGTGAGCAGCCTTGACCTCATGAGCGGAGAAAGAATGTCCACCTAACGACTCCGACTCAGTGGCGACAACCATGATTTCCATAGGCTGCTGTCGTAATGGCTGGGAGAAGCTTTCCTAGCTGGAATGATCCAGGCCCCCTGAATATCCAAAGCTACCATGAAATTCCCAAAAGTGCTTTGAAATCATTGACGAAATACGATGGCACCATGGGAATGGCCCGAGAGCACCTTGAAGATGTTGTCGATTTAGCGACCCTCCATGACATTATCCATGAAGATGTCATGATCAGACTTCTTGTTCTATCTCTAGAAGGAAGGGCGCTGCGGTGGTACAGATTGCTCAGGCCCAAAAGCATCTGCTCATGGGATGACTTAGCGGGGGCATTGATTGAGATGTTCGATGGCTCTCAGGATCCCTTCCATCTCTTCACATACCTCTCCACCATCAAGAGAGCACCCTCGGAGGGTATCACGGATTTCAATGTCCGATTCTATAGAAGTTGGAAGAGAATTCCACTAGAGATCCAACCGACGCCCGCCCAAGCCCATCTCTTCTATGTTCGGGCCTTCCACCCGGACGTAAGCCTCATTCTACTACAATCCGGGGAACGAAGGTTCCCTCAAATATTTGAGGAGGCAATACGAGCGGAACGACTTCTGCTCCTATCGGGAAAGTGGCAGTGGAGAGAAACTCCGTCGCTTCCTCCGATAATTACTGCTCCTATTCGGCCAGCGCAGTACTCATCATGGGGCATTCCTCACACTGAGCCGAGACCTGAGATGCAGTCATTTGGAGCTCAAGAAGCAGACCTCATACTAGCTCAACAATGGAAGTACACAAGCGTGGCCCACCCAATGAACAACATGGCTGCTCGCGATCTCCATCAAGAGGTGAACCGAGAAGAGAAGCAGACTCGAGTGGAAGAACCCGAGAACAAAGAGGGCACATTTTTGCACCCTTTTTGTATCCCAAGAGATGGCATGCAAGTGTTCAGCCAAAGCTCATCAAGCCTGTCCGATTCAGAGGATGAGCCCGAAGAGATCCTGGAGGACTACTCTTCGTCGGAGGAACCTTGTTACCATATCAGTGGGATGGAAGAACCTGTACCCGGCCTTCATTTGGAAGAATCTATAGAATTCTGGCATTGGGTCTGGTATTGGTTTCGGCTATCCCTAAGACCAATGCCCCGAGAAGGCTTTCAAGTGGCGAACTTCTTCGCCAATAATCTGGGCACTAGCAAGGACGAAAATCGGCTACGTTGTTTCCTCTTCGCAGCATGGACAACTTCAGGAAGGGTCCAGCCGAACCTCGAGGGTCTGCTAAAGTACAATCAGATCTGGTCTGGACACTGCAGGTTTACCGGATAATCACCTGAAGTGAATCCATGGTGGCGGCATGCCCATTATGCCGCAAGCCTGTGTGAATATTGTAAATAGTTTGGCTATTAAATAAAAGTGCTGCTCAGAAACTCAGGTTGAGTTTTGACTCGACAACACTCAAAAAAAAAAAAAACTCCTTCGGGAAAAGGTTTCCCGAAGTAACCAATGAAAAATGGTTCGCAGCAACGACTCGGACCAAGGCCCGAGAAGTACTGCGCCAAGGGGAGTTCAAGCAAAATAGTTTTCGAAGGAGGACCGACGAGCCACCTTCGACAAAGAGAACTACTTCGGGCCTGAAGCATAGAGAAACAGCTCGCACCAAGGGTTCACCCCGAAGCACTTCAACTCTGACTTCGGCTTCACCAACCCGACAACAAAAAAGGTAGGGGCATTTAAAACGTGCCTAGGGGAACGTGTCGATAGCCGCCTTCAAAAGCGTCCGAAGCGGGCGAGTTAAATGAAAAGGTGGTGGGTACATCCTTTAGGGATTCATTTAGGAGAAAAGTTCATGCTCGGGTACAAAGTGGCAGAGGGTCACGCTTCCAAAGCAAGCCGCAATCATCATAACACACAGCCACTGTGTACCACTCCACCATGCGACGAATTAGATGAAGCGACATAGATTCAATTATGGTAAGTGCCTTAAATATGGGTAGTTGCCTTCTAGGGCTATATAAGGTAGGCTCCAGCAGCAAGAAAGCTATTTGCTCGATAATTCATGCAAACTACGCTGCTAGCCTTCAAGCTCTCCTATCTTGCGCTTCGAAGCCTCCAATCCCGAAGCCCTCCGCATTGTTTTCTCCATTACCCCTAGCACTATGGGAAAGAAGAACTCTAAGGAAAAGGGGAAGGAACCAGAAGTGGCGGCCCCGAATAGCCAAAGGCAAAGGGCCATGACAAAGGGCCGAAGAAAGTTGATTTTAGCCGCCGCCCTGAGAAACAAGTCATAAGAGAAAGAGAGGATTCTGAGGATGAGCAACCTGAAGAACCGTCGATTGATGCATGGGATAGGATCAGAGACACCAAGCTGTCGAGGAGCGTAGCTGAACTCAGGAGCACCATCGAGTTCATGAAAAGTAGGCTCTCGGCAGACAGCAAAAGAGCTGTCGCTTACTACTCCCAGATATACTGGTATCTGATGCCCCCCACACATCACTGCCCTGAGCTGATTGATGCCATCGCATGAAACTATCAGCCCACCTCCAGGCAAGTGGTGGACGCCTCCGGCCACAAGCTGTTCTCCATTCTGAAAGAAGATGTCCAGGCAGCCTTTGCACCATAGCAGGGCCCTCCTAAGGGGTACACAGTTCGCAACGTTATTCTTAGCGAACAAATGGAGAGGTTCAAGTCCTCCAATTACATGATCAATTTTTTGCAGCAGAGCCTCAAAAGTGGGCTCCCTTCGGGCAATTTGCCCCAAATGCCCCTACCCTTAGAGGCCTTCAAAAATGTCGACATATTCTCCATCATTGCATGGGTGGCAGGCCTATCTACCGACGCTTCGGTACACCCGTGGCAGGTGTCTTTGGCTGAGTGTATTTCCCGAGGAGAATTTTATGCCCCTGATGCTTCGAGGCCGAGCACCAACCCAGTATTTTTTGACTGGGGAGAATGGGTGGCCAGGACCCTACATACGTGGCTCACCAGCATGAAGAATGCTGGGACAAATAAGTATTTCTCGCCCTGTTCTCTTCTTATTTGGTTATTTTTCTTTCATGTACATAAGAGTTTCCCTTATGTTGCTATTACGACAAGCGGCGAGGATGGAAATCCTCTGCCTGTATACCAGTGGACCCCTCTCCTATTGAAGACGGAGTCCTATTATTCTTTTAACCAACAATTTTTGGGACCCGCAATGCACATGCTAACGGGGTCTTCCCCTCGGGTTCCCCTCCTCCTAAGGGACAAGGTGGTACAAGAGAAAAGGGGAGACATTTTTCAGCTGACACAGGGGCTTGTAATTCGCATATTCGGCTTCATAGGGAAGCCCTTCTTACTGCCAGTTTACCCCTCGAGTACCAGTTCGCATTGGAGGTCGCTCGATAGAGCGATGCAACAAACGCCATTTATGGCCATGGACGAAAATGGGCTCACACCTACGATTTCCCTTTCAAAATGGGAGTTATCGAGGTGTTTGCCCTCAAACAAAATGTTTTCTTGGAGGAGAAACTCGCCAATTTTGGCCTAGTCCAGCTTCCTCAGCAATGGCTCTATGACCCCCTGGGGGTAATGAGGGACCATCTTCGATTTAAGAACTTCCACGCTTGCCCTTATCCAGAAATCGTAGAGCAGAGGAACAATCCCAATGGGAGGGATCTGGAGTGGCACTTGGAGAAAATGGAAACGCTACCTCCCTGGCACGAGTTCTACCCGATGGAGGTCGCATATGACCCAGTTCGGCACCCTCTCCCGAGCCCCAACTCCACCTTCTGGAAGAAGGCAAAGGATGACTTGAAGGAGGCGGCGAAAGATTGGGATGTGGCCCAGCTAAGAGAATGGTGGATAATGAGGGTCCACCGCCAAAAGATGAACTCTTACGGACTTTTGGCAACTGACAAGGACTTCACGACGGTCTATGAGGCCAATGCTGGGACATGGAAGCCCCTGTCCTTTGCCGACCTCATTCCCCCAGCTATACCAGGTTCGGGCGAAAGCCCAAAAGGTAAGGAAACTACTTCGGAGCCGAAGAAAGGGAAGAAGGCCAAAGCCACACCACGTAAACCACCTCAGGTACCTGTGGGAGGCCAAGGCACGAGTTTCGAGGAGTCAGAACAACCGCTGGTGAGGACAAAGAGAAAGAGGCCAGAATCAGTCCAAGTGCCTCCAAGTCATCCAAAGCGGCTTCGCACAGGTTTTCAGAGCCCTTCCACTGGACGACCTACATCGGGCCCATCCGAAGCAAACGTCGAAGGCGTAGCACCACCAAGCACCGAAACCATCCCAGATATTAATGTCATCAATGTGGAGGAACTCCTCCAATCCGAAGGGGACGCTGAGGCAGAAACCATGGAGGTTGAAGATGCCAAAGCAGAAGAAGAACGAGGAGACGGCTGCACCTAAAGTCACTACAGCCACTTTTCCAGGAGGGCACTCAGGTATGCATGCTTCACCCTATGCTCAGGACTCACCCACGTCCACTACGGCCACGGCCGAAGGATCCCATCAGTCTCCCCTGCAGGGCCACTCATCCCCTCACACATCGCCCGTAGCTAGTCCAGGTCCATCCCATGATCCCGGCCGGGATAAGTCCATTGATATCACTTCGCCCACTCACGCTGCCACTCCCTTGATTCTTAGCAGAAGTGGAGGTATCACTTTGACGCCGAGCCCTACCACCCAATTCCCCATCTCGCATGATGTGGCCGCCATTGCCAAAATGCCCGCTACACTCACCGTCGGACCTTCTGATGAGACATCCCCCATCCACTCCCTGTATTTGTTCACTCCTTCGGCTGGTGACCCAGCCTTGTTTGAATCTGAGATGTCCTTGATCAAGGAATGCCCCCTCACCGAGAAGCTGCTCCAAGCCCAGCAGAATACTGACAAAATCCTGAAGGAGGCGAGAAAGAAAAGAGGGCGAGCGATGGCTCAAGTTGAAAAATGCGCCGTGTTTGATTTGAAAGGCGGGAAGATGCACAAGATCAAGAAGGTCCCTAAGGTTCAGAAGCCTCTGGATGAAATGACTCCAATGAGACTATGACTACCAAGAAACACCCAAGGACCTGGTGCATCTAAATGTAGACAACGAATCGGCATCCATGCATGTCCGAATTGAGACCTTTAGGGCTCATGCAGTCATCGCCAACCAGCGCAGGATCGAGGCCGAGGCCGCCAATGTTAAGTTAGAAGAATATTTGGTGAGGGTCCGCTCCAAGTTGGCAGAGGCCGAGGAGCAGTGCAAGGCCATGAAAAAGGAAACACGCGCCCTAAAGCTGCAAGTTCTACAGCTCCAGAATACTGAAGAAAATCAGGCGCGAAGACAGGCCAAAAATGATCTAAAGGCCAAAGAGCTGGAAGGCAGAGTTGCACAAATGCAAGCCCAGTTGTACGAGAAGGAAGACCTGTCGATGTTTGATAGGAGCAGAATTAAGGAGATTCGTGCCCACTTGCTCAAGAATTTTAGGTCTCGGTGTTCCAGCGCCCTCACGATTCTAACCTTCATCACCGAAGCCCAACGCGCTATTGCCGAAGGAGGGCCAATCATTGATGAAGTCACGCAGAAATCCAGGAGCAGGCTCAAGTTAGCCTTCGACGTCCAGAATGCGAAATATCAGGACTTGTAGGTCACTGCGATGACTCGGACGGCTAGGGATTGGTCCACGGCCCAGGCCACAGTTCGTGCCTTCTTTTCCAAGGTGCGCAAAGCTCAGAAGGCGAGAAGGCTCCAGGACATTTTTGACAACGAGCAGCGTGCCTCGATGAATTATTTTTAGGACCTCTCCTCCTTGGGTTTCTCGAGTTTCACAGACGATGATGGGAACCTTCTGACTAAAGATGACCTCAAACCAGTCTGGCTCCAGTTCGAGGGCGATGTCTCAGAGATAGACGGGTGGGCGGAGCCGATCTCGAAAGGGCAGATAACCGACTTCATTTTGAGGTACTGCAAGATGGTAGCATGCCTAAATGATTTATTCATCAGGGCCAAACATGCTGACATCGGGCAAATTGATCGGTTTCGCATTTTGGTTAAGGCATTACAAGATCAAGAACCATTCCAAAAGGGTGCCTGGGCTCATGTCCGAAGAACGATGAAGCACATCCGTGATCGCCTCGAACCATCGCCTCAGCCAGAAGCCACGCCAGAGGAAGAGGGAGAAGAAGAAGGAGAAGAGGAACAAGAAGAGGGATAGACCGCAGAAGCAGGGTCTAGGGAAAACCAGTAACTCTGCAGCCCAATGGATCAGGACTAAAGGGTTCTTTTGCCGAGACGAGCTCGTCACCCCGCGAGCCGCCAAGAATGTTGACACTTTTTGTCACATTATACAAGGGGTAGAAGAATAGTAGAATTTTGTATAATATTTCCTTGTTGAAAGTTTTCTTTTATTTTAAGTTACAACAATTTTGACTTTCCCTATCGCCCCCTTTTATATAAAAGAGCTTCGCTACCAAACAAGCCAAGGAAAATAGCTTCGCCGAAAGAAAAGAAGGAGAATGTGAAAAGAGCTTCGGGCCCGAAGCACTCTAAATCACCACTTCGGGTGAAAGCCTTGCGAAGTAATATCACCGAAGAAAATACAAAGATAACGCTTCGCACCCGAAGCATTTTTAGCAGCCGCTTCGGGCGGAAGTTTTGCGAAGCAGCATCCAAACGACTTCACCGAAAGAGGAGAGCATAATCCAAATCAGCTAAGGCAAAGAAACTACTTCGGGCCCGAAGTATTTTTGACACCTACTTCGGCCAGTTTTCACCCGAAGCAGTGGCGCCCGAAGCAAAATGACAATGGTTCGAAAATAGAGAAGTGCTTCGGGAGGATATTCCCCGAACCACAGTTTTGAGAGAGAATCGGGCCGAAACATTTTCCATCCGAAGCAGTTTTGCTAGCAAAGGACAAAGAACCCCATTTCAAAGATGGAGCCCGCTCGGCACTCGACATCCCCGAAGTAGTTTCTGCGAAGCATTATTTTGCGAAGAACAAATCAAGGAAGATCTACTTCGGCCCAAGGCTTTGGCGAGGCGGAGATGTAGCGAAGCACTTTTTGGGCCCACGTTCCAAGGCGGGCAGCTTCCCAAGGTGATCGAAGGCCCCTTATAAATACCCCCTTTCTTGCCCGATAAGCCCGCTGACCATTTTTGGCAAACGAAAGGGACGTAACAGTCCTCGAAGTAAAACCCGACGGGCGTAACGATCACTCAAGCACAGCATCCAGAAGCCAGGGACACTCGGGCGGTGCATTAAATGAACGTTTCCATGGTTGACCCAGTCGTAGTTGCCAGTTTTGGCAACCGATTTGAAAGCTCAGTCATAGCAACCGCGAGGAGCCGATTTCTCAGAGCCCGAGGGTGTACTCCACCATTTTTTGTAATAATGACTCAGAGGGCCGGGTCCTCTATAAAAACCCAGGCTTTGCAATGTAAAAAGGGGGGGAACTTTCTGCTAGAAAGCTGTTGTAACTTGATGTCCTGTGTTTAATACTAAAGACTTTTGTGCTCTATTTCTCTCTTTTATGCTGCCTTCTGTGCTTAATTCTTTTGTCTTTTCTCGTTCGCGTACTGAGACTCTGAATCCTGAATTCGGTGTGCGATCGGGGACTGAACCCCTAAAATTCGCCCTGAAGGATACATAGGAGAGGAAAAACGTCTTGTCGCTTTCCTTTATGCTGCCTGGTGGATCGAGGTTTTTGTTATTCCCTTATCTCAATCGTTGTTACTCTGAACCCTGAATTCCAGCGAGAGAGAAAGGAGAACCCTGCGAACCCGTCCAGAGGATACATAGGAAGTTCGGCATTTCATTTCTTTCATGTTATTCTTGGTATTTCTTGCTTGCTATTCGAGTTGTTAGCGAGTAATCGTGCTTCCTGTTCTCTCCCACCTTAAATCATCATCTTCTAACCCTTACTCTTTTTATTTCTTTCTCTAACCCTTACCCTTTTTATTTCTTTTCCTAACCCTTACTCTGTTTATTTCTTTCTTGCACTCTTGTCTCAACCCCAAAAAGTAGATTAGTATAGGAGCCGACCTTTCTTCGGAGATTGGCACGAGGGGCATCTCTTCCCCTCGGCCTTTCAATGTTGGTCGCAGGTCCAGGGCGCGCAAACCCACCGAAAGTCCTTTCCTGTGCGGATTTGATGACCAACAATAACCAATCAACTCTTCTCAGATCATCCCAAAGCCTTAACATAAATATTGAACAAATTAGTCAATCAACTCTTCTTAGATTTGCCCAAAGCCTTAACATAAAGCTTGAACAAATCACTAGTCAACTTTACTCATATGTGCCCCAAGCCTTAACACAAAGCTTGAACAAATAAAGCAATCAACTCTTATTAGATCTACCCCAAGCCTTAACACAAAGCTTGAACAAATCACCAATAAAATCTACTTAGATCTGCCCCAAGCCTTAACACAAAGCTTGAACAAATCAATCATGATCTTAATGTTATTTCAATTCTTCACAAGACTTGATCAAATCTACCTTCAATTTATCTTAAGAACTTGCTTAATTTACTCTCAAGTCTTCACCAAGAATTTCTTCAAGTCCTCTCAAGAAATTTCTCAATCTACTCTCAAGTCTTCACCAAGACTTGCTCAAATCTACCTTCAAGTCCTATCAAGAACTTGCTCAATATGCTCTCAAGTCTTCACCAAGACTTGCTCAAATCTACCTTCAAGTCCTCTCAAGAACTTGCTCAATATGCTCTCAAGTCTTCACCAAGACTTGCTCAAATCTACCTTCAAGTCCTCTCTATAACTTGCTCAATATGCTACCAAGCCTTTACAAAGACTTGCTCAAATCTGCTCTATCACATGCTCAAAAAAACTCATAAAATATGCTCAATCAATCTCAATGCTATCAAATGCTTTGTCTCATCTTCAAAGTAATTCCTTTAACTTGAAGCAGTTTAGACATATTCTATCTAGAATTCGTTTAACCTCTAGAACATATAGATAATTATGTACTCTATCAAAACTCAATATGTTCTACTCAATAATTAATTTTTTTGCTTCCATGTGTCTAACTTTTATTGCTCTTTTAAAGATAGATTTAATCTAGCACATGACACCTATTTTTCTGATCTACACTCCTGCTTTCACAAATATGTTTTCTAATGTTTGCACATTCACTCTTAATATCACCCAAAACCAATTATCAATAAGTTTCACTCAATCATTCAACCAATGAAATGCAACTTGCTCACAAACCCTAAACAAATGTTTTCATACTTCTTCAAACAAAGAGCACAATGTGGGTCTCAAACCCTAACTCAAATAATTCTCAATATCTATCTCAAATGTTCTCACAACATTCAACAATGAAGCATATAGAAACTCACTCAAATATTTCCAACAATTCTTATCAAATAATATTTTTCACTCCACATTATGTTTTACAATATTCATTTCAACAAACACTTCAAACAAAGGATCACAACATTCAACAATGAAGCATATATAAACTTACTCAAATATTACCAACAATGCTTATCAAACAATCTTTTTCACTCCACCTTATGTTTTGAAATATTCATTTCAACAAACACTTCAAACAAAGGATGATGTGCCCATACCTTTTTGATTTGATGGAGATATGTCTTCAAAACCTATATTATATCCAACCAATCCTCCTTGTGTCACTCCAAGGGTTAGATAGCAATAATCCATTTCAAAACATCCACAAAATATTCCTTCCTAAATTTGCTCGGTGACATCTGAAAAATATACTCTAGAACCCTTATTTTGATCTCAAGGAAAATGCATTAATTTTTTATCATAATCCCAAAAATACTCTTCTTCATAATGGAAAAGGTACAATAGAATTCAAACCAATTTTACACCTTATAACACCTAATATTACAAATTAAATCAACCCAACAAGATCACAAATTCCACAAGTAATTTTTCATTTACACCTTATATATCCTACTTGTCATTAATGCATTTACAAAATAAATATAACCACCATTCAAAATAATATTCCAAGGCACTTAACAACTTCACTAGATCAAAATCCAAATTATTTCAAACCCCTTTTGATGGTAAAAATAAAAATAATTTTAAAACCTTATACCTCCCAAGTTAGGTGCATACCTTGTAACATAGGACCTTAGGCATCAAAATAAAAAATTAATGCCTTCCATGTTTCCTTCTGTAGGAATCGAACCCTCATTGCCTCTGCCACTGTGACTTAACCACGGATTAACCACCGTATGAGCTAAGCACTCACATGAGACCACTGTTGCACCCACTCTCATTTTTCCCTTCCACTGGTGCTAAAACTCTTTAAGACAAAACTTCCCTCTTTGATATCATTGCATATCGAACCTAAGATCTCCCTGCTACTATGACCTAGCACCAAGGGAAACACCATTTAGGCTATCCACCTAGATGGAATCAAACTATGAAGCCACTTGTCCTTATCCCTTTCCTACCTCAAAAATTGAACCAAAAGTTTATCTCTTGCTACTAATCGATCAAACGAACGAGCGAAGGCATTATCCAAATTTTTTTTCTTAAATCCACCTTAGGCTTTGCAATATATATGTTCCTTCATGACATAAATGACGTCGACGCCTTGGGGAACAAACTTAGGTGCTTCAAATTTAAATTATATTTAATTATAGTTATTTAAATCCTAATGGATAAACATTATAATTTAAATATTTAAAAAAAAACATTTTTGGGCATTTCATCAATTAAAAATATTAAAACTCTTTTAGACCTTTAAGGGGAAACTTTTGCCACCATCACCTTAGCAAAAGTTCATCAAATAACCTTATTATTTTTTCTCAAACACCATGGAAAGGAGTTATCTTTTTTCTTGCTTCCTTATGCCTCATGTGCCATATCAACCAACTTGAACATCAAACCTTTTAATATTAATCAAACCTCTTGACATTAATTCCATCAAATTAGGACATCAACCTCTTGACATCAATGACAATAAAACATGCTCAAATTTCCAACATATTTTATCTCAAGGATATTTATCCAACGACGACCATAATAATCAAATCCTGAGGGGGAAAATCTTTCCCAACTGCCTATCAGTCGCTCTTGAAGTAGAAAATGATCTCATATTGATGGGTAGATTTTTATTGAAGCCCCAAATACCCTTGTATCCTCCAATGTTAGTCCAAATACCTTCCCCTCGCCATTCAAATATAGATTCCCTCCACTCTCTACTAATATAATTTTTTCCCAAAGAGGACCTGATGATGAAATTCTATCTAGTTCTAGAGGCTCACTCTAAATACCGAACACAAAAAAATTATCAACTTTTGTGAGAAGAGCCACACGAAGAACTACTAGCCTAGAAGTGACTAGGCCACCAAGTAGGAACTAAAATCAAGCCTATTAAAGGCTCCTAGGTAAGTAGATAAAGTGGAGAATATAAAGCATTGGCTACCATGAAAGCACTAGAAAGACAACCTCTAGGTCTACTTGATAATATTGGCACCAACAATAAAACTTCATTGGAATCCCTCGAGTTACAACCAAAATCCATGACCAAGGAATATCGATAGCAATTTAAAAAGAAATAAGAAGAGGTTAAGATAGAACATATATGAGAGGAGCAAGGCCTTTTTTCTAACCTTAAAATATGGAGGAAATTTTATCTAGAGCTACAAGGTGGATGTAGTCCCCATATTCTCCTTACCTAGAGCTATGCCTCAAGAATTAGGGTATAACTGATGACTAGATAAAAAAAAAACAAAATAAGTGGGTAAAAATCCCAACCTAGTAATTGATCTACCATAGCAATACCACTACAACTTCCCTTGGGAGAAGCATCCGTAACTAGAAGGAGGCCAAGGAGTTGAATAAGCTTTGAAGGACCAATGGGGTCAATCCAAGGTAGAGGCTCTTCATTGAAAGGCAATACATAGTATAAATGGAGAATATCCTACCACCAAAGTCCTAGAGAAAGACAACTGACTAACCAAAATAAGTGACACATCAAGGAAGTACAAGGACTCGATCCTATAAGAGCTTTCAATCGAATTGACATGGTATAAATACCTGATGTGAAGGAGGACCCACTAGCCCAATAGACCTTTGTAAAAAAAATACTATTTTATTACAGGCCTACCAAGCCAATGTATGATATGGATGAATTCAAACTCACAACAAGAGGATTAAAGTCAAACAATAATAGAGGGAAAAATTATTGGAGGAAAGGCATGTGTAACAACCCCTTGGGATTAGTAGAGACCTCCTTTTTGGTTAGTTGAAGGACAACCGCCATACCCAAGTGAAAGGAAACTTAGAATATGATGACATCCCCAAATCCTAGGCCCAAGGGAATGAGTTTTCACATGACCATTTATCATTAGCCAATCAATATAATGAAAATAAACCTTGAGAGTTATCCAAGAGACATGACCTACAAATAATGTGTACTCCATTTTGAGTCTCCATAAAGTCTCAAGCGAAGTCATCCCAAATTTTTTTCCTTCTTTGAGCATATGCCACTATTGCAAAAGCCTTAGGATTTTTCTATTTTAGACTTTGTGCCCAATGGAAAAGGCACATTTTTTTGGATTCCTTAAATATTTCTAGTAGGAGTACCCTTATGAGTCATCAAAACTATACCGAGGAGTCATTATAGTGGTAAAATATTACCTCGTTAGAATACCTACTTGAAGCTAAAATAAAGGGGTCCAACACCCCTATTTCTTACAAAGCAACTAAATCTAGAATATCATCTAGAGTGTAGCCAAGTAGAAACAACTGTCACTAACTAATGAGCCTAAAAATCCCTTCACCATGAGTCCCAATTAAACTATCAAACCAATAGCTAGTCATCAAGACTTTTTGATGACAAATAATAAGCACTTCAATGAAAGTAGTGATCCCAAATCCCTTTCAATGATAGCTAATAAGACACTATTTTATTTAAGACTCTTCCCCATCCAGGATCCATGGACTTCTCACCCATCTAGTTGAGGGGGATCCACAACCAAGATTTTCTCTAAATTATCAGGTGATTGAATTGGGAGAAAGAATGGGGTAATTTGGATCAACTAATTGGAAGAAGTTCATAGAAGCTCTCCCTTCCTTGGGAAGAACATAAGGAAAAAACTTAGCACATTGAAGGAAAATATAATAGGTTCTAAATCCAAGGTTTCAAGCTTGGAGAAAAATGTCCACCAATAGGAGCACCAAGACCAGCTACAGAACCACCATTGAAAACTACATAGAATCAAGGGACATCACAGCTAGTGCTATCCAATGTCCTCATCGAATCATTAGAAAAAGAAATAAGTTGCTTTCTCTCCAAGAAACATAGCAAACAAAATAATAAACATATGAAAGGTAATATGAGGTATATCATTCATCTTGGAGTGTTATAACAAAGAGTTACATGTAAATTACCACTTTGCACAAACCTCCTAAGGTACCATCTTCATTCATAACATCCAAGAAATAAAATATTACTTCAAGCGCTCAATCAAGGGAAGTTACAAAGAATAAAGAAGAGGCTACATTCATATGAGCACCACTTGTCCAAAGTTAGAAGATTATAGGAGCACCCATCTTGGAAGAGGAAGTCAAGCGTTCACTAAGAAGACTGTAACATCTCATACATTACATACAGGAACAATACAAGTGCTTAGTAACTCCCATCTACTCCTCAAGTGCCTATGAAGTGCAATTGTCATGCCACTTGTCATATTTCTAAATATTCTTGCTTCATTTAAAGGGTTCAATGACCAAGGAAATTTGAAGCGTGCATATCCATTCAAAGCACTTCACACAGGGCTGAATTGCAACATGGAGAAAAGTGAAAGAGCATTTAAAGCTCTAGTCAAAAGGAGCCAAAAAGTCATAGAATTTGGGCACCATTCTTCAAGTTCCAAAACCAAGATAATTCCAAGGCTATCCATTGGTTGAAGCACCCAAGGAAAAATATGTTGGCACTATTGTTATTCATACCTAAATATTGCCCCGAAAATTGTGGATATCAATGTTGTAAGGTAAGAAATAATTCCCATTATAGTTTGATTTCATTTTTGGGAGTTATAAGGATTATATACTAAGGTTGAAACTTGGGCAAATCAAACACATTGAAAGCAAAATTAAAAGGTAATTATGATATTAAATTAATTAAATATTTGCAATATTAAACATTGGAGTAATAGGATTTTCTATTGGAAAAATTAAATTAATAATATTTGCAAATATTATTGTGTTCTAATTTTCTATATTTGGGAGCTATAAGGATTACAACACCAAATTAGGTTATTGAAAACTAGAAACACTATAATCAAATCCTAAGGGATATTAAAAGAGGTTATTAAGGTTTTTGCTAAGGTTGGAAAATTATAATATTCCTATTTCAAAATTTCACAAAAAGGGATAAAAGAAATCCAACATTAAACCTCTTTAAAAATGGAAAAGTGCTTAGTTCGATAGGAGTAATAAGGTGTTAGAAAAGTTGATTTTGATATTTACAAAACTTTACAAAATCAACCCAAAATTAAACTACATTTTACAAAAGCACTATATCATATTCTAAAATCACTAGGGAGTCATAAGGCATTCTCTAAAACTTGATAATAATAGTATCTACAAAATATTATCAAGTTTTAAATCCATTGGGAAGATATAAGCTTTCTACAAAATCTAAAGTTCCATTAGGTATATATACTCTCATTACTAGAGAGACATAAGGAAGTCTACAAAGCCTAAGTATTAATAAATTTTTTATCAAATAAAGCTTATATATTAGGGATTTATATCCTTCCATATCTAAAACTAGGGAGCTATAAGGATGTCTACTTCTCAAAACACAACAAACACTAATAATTCCTCTAGAAAAGAGAAGGCCAGTGCCATAAAAATTGAGATCATAAATCTACTCATGAAATTTGCAGAAATGTGATACCTAACTTCAAAGGTAATTCATAGTGAAGCCTTAGAAGATAACTTTTATACTATGGAATGTTATCTTCAAGCCCATCTCAATGAAGCTATCGACAACGAAAAAAGTTGTATTTCACTTTCCTTAGACGTTGTGAGCATATTATACATGGAATTGCTCACATATAAATATTACAAGGATGAAAATGTAGAACAAAAAGGATTAATAGAACTACTCAAAAAGAAGATAGAATTAAATGAATCGTATCTAGGAAAACTTTTTCAATCCTCATGCAGCATTGGTACTTCAAGTTCTACTAATTCAAGATCTTATTATGATGGCTTAAGTGGTTGTTCAGAAGCTTCTATATAGATTGAAAATAAGAAAGGAGAATCTTCATTACAAGAACCAAGTAGAAACACAAACAACTATGAAAGCACAAAGACCAGATTCAAAGGCAAAGCTAAAGAAGAAGAAAATAAAGCAAATAAAGGAGAAATACAATACAAAGTCATTTGAAAGAAGAACCTTCAGCTACAACTTACTTTGCATCATATGAAGACACAAATTACCTACAAAACTTGATCATAGTAAGCAATGAAGGAGAATACAAATTCCACTATCCAATGGAAGAAGATCCACATTGAAGACTAAAGTCTTCAATATCCAAATAATGTAATACGGGGGTGTTAGAGATAGAGTATATTACATCATTTGGATCATGTAAATGTACCTTCCTAGGTATATACTTATATAAAAAGGGCCTCATTGTACAACTAGACAGAGTGTTGGCCAAGGAACCTATCTTCCTATATAAAAAGGGCCTCATTGTAAAAATCTTATAACAAGCTCATAACATATTCGTAGGTAGTAGCATAGTGTTGTGTAGATCACCATATAGATTGATGATGGGTGCAATGTAGTCCAGTAGCTTTTATTTATGGAGTGTCCATTTCCTCCATAGCTATATTGTGTTCAATTTTTTCATTTCTATTTCTAGTATATTTCAGTCATCTCACAAATTTACTTTCTTTCATATTATTTTGCATATTGTGATTGCTATCTTCCATTGCATACTGCATCAAAAGCTAACAAAACCTCTTCAAGTCTACCAAGACCACCACCTAAATCTATGCTTGATATTATCAGATCTATTGCACCAACTATGCTAACAATTTTTAGCTCTGTAGTGTGAGAAATAACAAGGGAACCATAGTAAAAGTTAACAGGGGATTTTTATGGGTGTTAGAAAGGTAAGTGAACATTAAAAAATATTTATTAAGTAGGTAGGTTTAAATAGTAAAAACATAGGCTATGAATAGCCTTAGGAATATTTATGAAATAATATCCCTAATTCATGCTAACTAATGTGCTTAGCAAAATAAGCACCTAACTACTAACAACTAACAATGTAGTCAAATTGACTACTACTTACCACAAGATATTCCATAGTGAATATCTTTGTGGTAGAAAGTAAAAGTAATAATCTAATGGTAAAAGTAACAAACTACTTTTTACCATGTGGTAAATTAAATCTACCTAGGAGAATCTACTAATTACCAAATGAGGTAATAATCATAGTAACTCTAACATCCCCCCTTATTATATTATTTGGGTAATGTATATAACCACCCCAATAAAGTGAAAAATATGATGATATGCTAGTTCTGGCTCTGGCTTGGGATCTATCACAGTGCTTTGGCTGCTCTAAACAAAAAGTGGGTCATTCCTCACTTTGTTTTCACATCAACAAATGTCCTTATTATAATATTTTCATCCAACCAGATTGCATAGGTAACTAACCGCTACAATCGCTAGGTGTACTAGAGTAGATCACGACATACGAGGTTCATTCTTTTACAATTATGACTTTGTAAATTTTTTGATAAGGTAGCTAAGGTGTCGGTCACTGCCAAAAATGCACCCTTATAAGTTTCCTCCCTTTTTGCAAAACATGTTGTAATGGAATTTCTGCAAGAAGTGTGACTAAGGTGTGTCACTGCCAAAAATGCACCCTTATAAGTCTTTCTACCTTTGTAGAAAAAATTGTGTGAAGTAGAAAATAAATGTTTATCCCCCTTAGTTGCAAAAGATACGCAACTCATGAAGCTATTTAAGGTTTTTTTACAAAGATTGCCTCCAAGGTAAATTTCAAAAATTACACTAGAAAATACTCCCCTTTTGTTATAAGTAATTCAAACAAAAAGTGTTTGCTATTTTATGAAGCCTAAAAATAGGTACAACCACACCTTTCTTGTAAGTACTTCAAACAAAAACATTTTCTATTTATGAAGCCTAAAAAGAGAGTGAGAATGGTTCTTACCTAGGGTGATAAATTTGTTTCCCTTTACAAAGTTGTATGAGCCATGAGCACCTTGTGTGCTCTTTCTGAACCAAAATCAGACACTTTACTAGCAACATTACCTCTTTGTCTATTTTACCTTTGTGATGTGATTTTACCATTTTTGTTTTACTTGTTTTTAAACCAACATCGATTGGTGTCATGGTTGTCCTTTTTACAATTTGTGCAAAACTTCTTTTGAGGTTGCTTTCCCTTATCTTTTTAATATTATCATGAAGATGACCCTCCATTATGAAAGTTATATTTATTCTTTACACCCTGATTTTTCGAGTAAAGTGTATTGTTCGACACTTCATCGTTTTGGAGTTGATTTGCTTCGTCCGTTTGAAGCAAATTGACTAACTCCACAAAGGTGATTGTTCTTTGAGATAAATTAAGGGATGTTATTAAAATATTGTAGGATTTTGGAAGAGCCCTCAATATTACTGAAGTTAGAATAGTATCTTCTACTTTTGCTCCTAAAGCATTCATTTTTTACTTCAGTTCTACCACTCTGCAAAGGAATAGCTCTATTGTTTCTCTTGACTTCATATGGAGTGTATGAAGTTGAGTTTGAAGGTTTAGAATAGTCGATTGATTATTACCTTAAAAAATGGTACTTAATGCATCTCATACATCTTTACCAGTTTTAGTTTCACTTATGTGAGGCTAGATTTCATTAGTAGTAGCTAGGATAATCGACATGAGAAGACAATTGTTCTTTTTATCCCATGCTTTCTGATATTCTCCTATTGATGTAGGTCTTGTTTCAATGTCATCCACTAAATACTACATTTCCTCTACAGTAAGGATGGACTTCATCTTGGTTTTACATGCTGAATAATTAGAACCTTTAGGAAATTGTGTATCATTTAGGTATTTGTTGATAGTTTCCATGATGAAGGCTCTATAATTTGCACCAATATGATATTTCTTTCACTCTTAATTGGTATTTAATGGTACTTTCCTAAAAACTCTCTTTGAAAAAAATATGATCAGTTTTAAGAAATTTAAGCCAAACAAATAAGAAATGAAAGAGAATTCACTCAAAAAGATATTTAATGGCACCTGCCTAAAAATCCTCTTGAAGAGGGATAATCAGTTTGAGGAAATTGAGCCAAATAAATAAGAGTGAATTTTAGGGTTGTATGGAGAGAATATCAATTTTAAAAAATGGCTTATACTTGTGCAATGAATTACACAAATTATTGTGAAATTTTGGGGATTTGAGTGCTCTTGATTTTTATGACTTATAATTGCAAAGAACAAGAAATTAAATGCAATAATTAATCAAAGAGTGCCCACAAAATTTTTACCACTTAGGTATGGAATGCAACTAAAAATGCACCTAATTTACCAATTTGTAATAAAGGTGTCGAGTAATATCGAAAATGCACCTTTATTGCCAACTTTTGCAACAAAATTTTCATTTGTGTTGTGCAAAAATTTGATATTAAAAGTCTCCTCTTGTTTTTCAATTTTGCAAAGAATGTGGCATAAAACAATTGTCTTTCCTTTTTTGATTGTGCAAAATAAACAAGTTTTTAATTTTTAAGTGCCCCTCACTTTGTGTTACAATTTTGCAAAGAAATACAATTTTTTGTCTTCCTCCCTTTAATTTACAAAATGAACAAAGTAGCACTCCTTTCAAGTCAAGTCGACACACAATCCACTTTTGAAAGGCTTTCCAAAACCAGTCGACACACGACTTGGTATCGACCCAAGGTCTTCAATTTATTCTCAGTTTTGCAAAAAAATATAATACACAATTTATTTTGTTATATTCCTCCTTGGAGAAAACAAATGCACAAATTTTAACTTTGGATTTTGCAAATTTTGTGTCTCCTTGTGTTACAATTTTGCAAGAAAGAATCAAATTTCTTGATTTTGTCCCCCTTTGATTTTGCAAAATAAACAAGGTTTTCAGAAGAAGGTAGGGCTCCCTAATTTTGCAAGAAAAAATAGTGCTTTTGCTTTTTGTCTCTTAGCTTCCTTTTTGGAGAAAACAAAAAACACTCTGTTTTGATATTGTGCAAAAAAATAGACCTTTATTTTCCAATTTAATGCATAAATTTATTTAATTTTAGCATAATTTAAATCAATAATAAAATACTTTTTAATTAAAATCACTTGATTTATGAAAAAAATGATTTTATATTAAAAAAATGTATGAAATTATTAATAAAAAAGCTAAAAAAAATAAAAAATTACCAAAAAAGTAAAAAATTACCTTCAACTTATAAAAAATGAGTTGTTTTCCTTGATGGGACTCGAACTCGGGTCTTTTTATGAGTGTCTTTAGACTGGCTGTCATTGCCAGTCGGGCTAGCTAGCCTGACGATAAGTGCAGTAGGAAGCCTTCTATATGAAGGCTTTCCCACCTCCGAGCGGGAAAAAAAATAGTGGGATATTATCCCACATGCATCTCACGGATGCACTTTTGCTGGATAAAAGGGCAAAATTTCCTTTTTATTTTGACTACCTGTGGGTAGTCAAGGATGCCATTTCTTGAAGAACACAAGCTTATACTGAGAGGGGGGGGGTGAACAGTATAAGACCACTTTTTCAATTTACTTTAAAAACAACTTTTAGAATAGTATAATGCAATGTATAGATAGCAGTAAAAATAGCAGTAATCAAATCAATGCACAACACACCATCCACAAAGTGACACAACAATTTACGTGGTTCACCCAAGGTGGGCTACTCCACGGATAAAACTTTTCTCTAAAAGTTATATCACGGTTCTTTGGGAAACCTTCCCAATTACAAAGTTTATGGGCACCAACCCAAAGGAGACACCTTCCCCTAGCTCTGCTCTTAGTGGTGATCCTCTAGAAGACCTCTACCTCCTCTGCCCTTAGCAAGTGGAATTCTATCCATAGAAGACACTTATCTTCCCTGCTCTGGCTGGAGATCTCTGTCCTCAACTCTATCACTGCAAAGCCGGTCCTCTTATCTGCACCAAAACACAGTCCTTCGGTTTGGCACAAATCTGTCCTCTTCCTATTTTCTTTTTTGTTACAGTTGCACTTGGTCAAAACCAACTTTTCTCAGTCTGCGCAAACACAGCAGCACTTGATCAACTTATGCTCTTCTACGAAAACATAGCAGCACAGTCTTCGCACATTCAACACAAACACAGCAGCACAGACTTTGCACTTTTGCTCAAACATGATAGCACTGTCATCACAACTTATACGTAAACACAGCAGCATAGTCGTCGCACACTTCGCGCAAACACAGCAGTCACTTAGACTTCCACTTATGCACCTCTACGATCGAACTTCTCCCCACACTCTATCTACGCAAATCGCACTTCAAACACACACTTGATCGATGTGCAAACTATTCAAACAACCCTCCTTTTATAGAGTAAGATTCAAGATCATTACAATCAATCTTAGTTGGTTGTTACTCTTCAACTATGTTAGCTGCAAAACCCTGCACTGCGTTGGCCTAGATTTTAACTTTGTCGGCTCAAAGTTAACTCTGTCCTTCAACCGCATTTGGTTTTGTAGCTGTCCTTGCAAAACTACAACATGTGATATCACAACATTTTTATAGTTGTACACCTTCTATAGCCTGCTATCGCAAAATCGTGACACCTTGGCCTTTTTCAACTTCCTTTGTGCTTCTGTCATGAAATCACGACACCTTCGCCTCTTGCTGACGTCATCTCACTTCTGTCACAAAATCGTGATGCTTTCGCTGCCTTAAGCTCTTTTTTGCCTTATGCCCATGAAACTAGAACATGTCACGAAATCGCGACGCTTTCACCTTCGAGCTCTTCCTTCTTCAATTCATCACAAAATCACGACGCTTCTTCTATTTAAGACTTGCTAATTGTTTCTGTCATGAAATCATGACACTTTCTCCAACTGCAAGCTGCCAACTCAACCTCTCATGAAATCATGACACTTTCTGCATCCGTACAACTTCTTTGTAGCCTGTCGTGAAATCGCGATGCTTTCAGCTTTCGAAAGCTTTCTCTACTGCTTGTCGTGAAATCGCTACACTTATGGCTTCCGTACGTTTTCTTTACTACCTGTCGCAAAATCATGACACTTCTGGCTTCCGTACGATTTCTTTTGCAGCTTGTCACGAAATCGCGACGCTTCTCCTTTCAGGCTCTTCCATTTGCTGCATGTCGCGAAATCACGACATTTTACATGTAACTTTCTCTCTCTTCGAACTTGTCACGAAATCACAACAGTTCTTTTTGCTGACTCTTTCTTCAGCATAATGTCACAAAATTGCGACACTTTTTCGTTCGAACAACTTACTTTGCAGAATGTCGCGAAATCGCGACACTTTTCCTTCTCTGCCTTCCTACACTTTTCGAGTCGTGAAAATGTGACATGTCACGAAATCGTGACACTTTCCATCTGCTCTTCTTCCCTACCAACATGTCACGAAATCGTGACAGTTTTGCCTGCTTTGTCTCTGTCTTCCAGCATGTCGTGAAATCATGACAGTTTTGCCCAAACTTTCTCTCTCCTCAAACATGTCACGAAATCGCGATAGTTTTTCCAGCACTTTCTCTCTCCTCAAACATGTCATGAAATCATGACAGTTTTGCCAGAATATTCTCTCTCCTCAAAAATGTCCCGAAATCGTGACAGTTTTTCCAGTCGCCTGCATACTTTTTCTTACTTGTCTTTTTCTTGCTCTTTTGCAACTGGGCTACCCTGATCTTCTTGGAAACTGACTGTCCATGTTGAAACCTTCATCAAGACACATTCTTTGACATCAAACCAAAATGCTTCAAGACCTTCTTGGCATCAATGACAACATCTACACTTAGAGTAAAGGCAATGTACCCAATGTACCCAAAATTGCCAACAATCTCCCCCTTTGTCATTGATGGCAACCCTTAACTGAAAACATAACTCAAGAGCCAAAACTGAACCCTAATGATCCAACAACTGAGAATTTGCAATTGAAGTTTTTTCTCCCCCTGACTTGAAGCTTTCTTCTTCATTTGAAGCTCTCCCCCTTACTCATATCTCTCCCCCTTTGTCATTAATGGCAAAGGGTCACCTTTGGGGCTTGGGACTAAGAATGAGCCTCTTAGCTTAGTCCCTCCCCCACCTCCTGATGAGGTGATTTAAAATAAGGGTGGGAGTGAAACTCCCATTAGGCACTCATCATCATCAGTGTCTACAATTTCTTTGCCGGGCCTTCTCTTGAACTCTTTGTCAGTGTTTCTGTTCTTGTTACTTTTCTTGTTCTTGTTCTCATCTCTTTTCTTGTCCATACCTTGATCCTTGGACCTGTTTATACCACTGTTCCTGTTCCTGTACCTTGGAAGATCAGATCTACACTGTCTGGTTGTGTGACTTGCATTGTTGTACTTATAGCAAGTAACAATGTTATTTCTTTTGGGCATAGCTGTTCTTTGAATCTGCCTATTCTGACTAACCCAGTTCCTGTTATTTGCCTTGCAAAAAATTGCCTTGTGCCCAAACTGATTACAAGAGTAGCAATACCCTTGAAATAAATTATGGCTCCTGAAATTGTCATTTATCTTCCTTACTTGATTCATGCACTGCGAAGCCATGTGACCAAACCTGTGACATGCAAAACATCTACCATGAAATATTCTTCTGTTTGACCTCTTGGGTCCCAAAAACTTCTTTTTCGTATTCAAAATTTTGTTTTCTATTTCTGTGCATTTATCACTCACGGACTCTTTCTCTGAAATACTCTTTTCATCAGAACTCTCTTCTTTCTAAAATCTCTTACTTGATTCCCCAACCTATTTTTTGTGTGGTTTAACAAAACCAAGACCCGTTTTATCTAAAGGATTTATTTGACTTTGGATGAGAGACTTAACCCTTTTGGAGCTATCTTGAAACCTGTACAACTTATCCTTGTAATATTTATTTTCCTCTTTCATGGTAGCCATTTTCTGTTCTAATTCACTATACTCAAGCATCTTAGATTCTAACTCATTCTTGAGTTCTTGTGTCTTAGCCATAGATATTTCAAGACTTTCTATGAATTCATCTCTCTCTATACAACATTCATCTAACTTATCCTTGATTCTAGCATTCTTCTTCCTTTCCTTTTTCAAAACACTAAGAGCATTAGTAAGTTCACATTCAAGATCCTCTATTTGATTGCATTTTGAAATATCAAGGCCTTTTTCAGATTTCTTATCACTAGAGGTGCTACCCTTTTCAAAAACCATACAGGCATCTTCCTTATCATTTTTTGAAACATCCTCATACATACTAGCAACTAATTCATTATTTGTGCAATCATCCTCAAGGTGCCCAAAATTTCCACATCTAAAACATTTCATGACAATGAATTTATGTTTTAGTTCTTCCTCTTTTTCTGAAATGAACTACATCTCATTTTCATCATCACTAGAAGAACTTTCACTATCACTGCTAGAACACTTACTTGCTTTGTCTAAGTAGAAGCTCTTCTTATTCTTGTGTGAATGCCTCTTTCCTTGATTGTTGTGCTCATCTTTGTTCTTTCTGTAATACTGTGATTTTCAGAATCCTTGCTTTTAACATCCTGTATATCTTCATCACTTTCATTCTTGGAAACAGTACAGTCAGTAGAATAATGACCAAACTTTCCACAGTTGAAACATCTTATGTTTTTCTTGCTTTTGTGTTTTCTAGATAACTTGCCTTTCTTGCTGTAATATGCCTCTTCATCACTAGAAGACTCATCACTCTCTTGAATCTATTTGCCCTTTGATTTCTTGGTAGCTTTGAAAGTTGCCTCTTTCTTAACATCAACTTTCACTTGAGTTCTCAACTCAAATGCTGCAAGAATACTATGGAGCTCATCCTTTTTCAATTTATCTAAATCTTTAGCTTCCTCAATAGCAGAAATCTTTTCACTAAATCTACTAGGAAGAGATCTTAAAATCTTATCACACACATCATTTTCAGCAACCTCAAGACCTAGATCTTTCATGGAGTTAACAACCTCATCCATACGAAGCATGTAGTCACTAATATTTTCATCATAATTCATTTTGAGTTGTTCAAACATACCTTTAAAATGTCTCAATTTGGCCTTTTGGACATTTGCATCACCTGTATGAACCACCTGCAATTATTTCCACATTTCACTAGCTCTCTTGTAGTGAATAACTTTGGTGAGATCTGCTTTCTGTAAGCCTCTCAAGATTGCATTCATGGCTTTTGAATTGCTATGAAGCATGAGCTTGTCTTCTTTTGGTATAAGGAGCATGTTCAAGAATAGTGTATTCATCTTCAATCACTTCCCATACCTCATTACCAAGTTCCATTAGATAAACTCTCATTCTTGCACTCCACAGACCGAAATCTGATCCATCAAGAATAGGTGCTACATTGCTACGTAAAAAATCCATTGTGTTCTTAACCAGTTCTTCCTTCTGGCTATTTAACCTTTTCGAAGGAACTCGCTCTGATACCAATTGAAGAACACAAGCTTATACTGAGAGGGGGGGTGAATAGTATAAGACCACTTTTTCAATTTACTTTAAAAACAACTTTTAGAACAGTATAATGCAGTGTATAGATAGCAATAAAAATAGCAGTAATCAAATCAATGCACAACACACCATCCACAAAGTGACACAACAATTTACATGGTTCACCCAAGGTGGGCTACTCCATGGATAAAACTTTTCTCTAAAAGTTATATCATAGTTCTTTGGGAAACCTTCCCAATTACAAATTTTATGGGCACCAACCCAAAGGAGACACCTTCCCCTAGCTCTGCTCTTAGTGGTGATCCTCTAGAAGACCTCTACCTCCTCTGCCCTTAGCAAGTGGAATTCTATCCATAGAAGACACCTATCTTCCCTACTCTGGCTGGAGATCTCTATACTCAACTCTATCACTGTAAATTCGGTCCTCTTATCTGCACCAAAACATAGTCCTTCGATCTGGCACAAATTTGTCCTCTTCCTCTTTTCTTTTCTGTTACAGTTGCACTTGGTCGAAACCAAATTTTCTCAGTCTACGCAAACATAGTAGCACTTGATCAACTTATGCTCTTCTACAAAAACACAACAGCATAGTCTTCGCACATCCAGCACAAACATAGCAGCATAGACTTTGCACTTTTTCTCAAACACGATAGCACTGTCATCACAACTTTTGTGCAAACAGTAGCACAGTTGTCGCACACTTCACGCAAACATAGCAGTCGCTCAGACTTCCACTTATGCACCTCTGTGATCAAACTTCTCCTCGCACTCTATTTATGCAAATTACACTTCGAACGCACACTTGATCGATGTGCAAACTATTCAAATAGCCCTCCTAATATAGAGTAAGATTCAATATCATTACAATCAATCTTAGTTGGCTGTTACTCTTCAACTGTGTCGGATACAAAACCCTGCGCTGCGTTGGCCCAGATTTTAACTTTGTCGGCTCAAAGTTAACTCTGTCCTTCAATCGCCTCTGGTTCTGTAGCTGTCCCTGTGAAACTACAACATGTCGTGATATCATGACATTTTTATAGTTGTACACCTTCTATAGCCTGCTGTCGCGAAAACATGACACCTTGGCCTTTGTCGACTTCCTTTGTGCTTCTGTCACGAAATCGTGAAACCTTCACCTCTTGCTGACGTCATCTCTCTTTTGTCACGAAATCATGATGCTTTCGTTGCCTTAAGCTCTTTTCTGCCTTATGCCCATGAAACTGGAACATGTCACAAAATCGTGACGCTTTCACCTTCGAGCTCTTCCTTCTTCAATTCATCACAAAATCGTGATGCTTCTTCTGTTTAAGACTTGCTAACTATTTTTATTGCGAAATCGTGACACTTTCTCCAACTGCAAGCTACAAACTCAACCTATCACAAAATCACGACACTTTCTACATCTGTACAACTTCTTTGTAGCCTGTCACAAAATCGTGACACTTTCAGCTTCCAAAAGCTTTCTCTACTGCCTATCGCGAAATCTCTACACTTCTGGCTTTCGTACGTTTTCTTTACTGCCTGTCATGAAATCGTGACACTTTTGGCTTTCGTATGATTTCTTTTGCATCTTGTCACAAAATCACGACGCTTCTCCTTTCAGGCTCTTCCCTTTCTTTGCATGTCGTGAAATCGTGACATTTTACATGTAACTTTCTCTCTCTTCGAACTTGTCATGAAATCGCGACAGTTCTTTTTGCTGACTCTCTCTTCAGCATCATGCTGCGAAATTGTGACACTTTTTCATCCGAACAACTTACTTTGCAGAATGTCACGAAATCGTGACACTTTTTCTTCTCTGCCTTCCTGCACTTTTCGAGTCGCAAAAATGAGACATGTCGTGAAATCGCGACACTTTCCATCTCCTCTTCTTCCCTACCAACATGTCGTGAAATCGTGATAGTTTTGCCTGCTTTGTCTCTGTCTTCCAGCATGTCGTGAAATCGTGACAGTTTTGCCCAAACTTTCTCTCTCCTCAAACATGTCATGAAATCATGACAGTTTTGCCAGCACTTTCTCTCTCCTCAAACATGTCGTGAAATTGCAACAGTTTTGCTAGCATTTTCTCTCTCCTCAAACATGTCACGAAATCACGACAGTTTTTCCAGCCGCCTGCATACTTTTTCTTACTTGTCTTTTTCTTGATCTTTTGCAACTGGGCTACCCTGATCTTCTTGGAAACACACTGTCCATGCTAAAACCTTCATCAAGACACATTCTTTGACATCAAACCAAAATGCTTCAAGACCTTCTTGACATCAATGACAACATCTACACTTAGAGTAAAGGCAATGTACCCAATGTACCCAAAATTGCCAACATTTACCCATCGTAACAACCAATCACACCCTCCCAATTCAGCATCGAGGTGGATGAATGGAGAACTACCATGTGTACACACCCGTCAGACCAATGAAAACTTGCTACATCACCACCACTAGCAGGATCACCACATAAGAAACAGTTAATAAAATTGTGCCACATCAGTAAGGGTTCATCACGCCACATCAGCCAGGGTTCGTCAGGTTAGTAGGGGTTCATCACACCATGTGCACCTCAATTTGTGTGTTGTACCTACAAGGATCCATGTGGTCTACCTCGATATGTGTGCCTTGAAATTTGCACCATTTAGTATATCCTCAGGTTTTAGTGCCCACGTGCTTATTAGTATAGTCAAAAATCATGTGTCAGGTCAGTTATCAGATCTGCTTCGAGTTGCATGTACCTTGGGTAGGTTAGAATGTTAGTGCCAAGGATTTCATGCTTGTCACCAGCATCTCATTGTTAGTGATTCGAATGCACTACAGTCATTGGGATTCAAGAAGATCACATCAACGAGGATATTTCACCAGAGCAGGGACCATCAATCATGGTAGTGAGAGCCTATCACCAAAGTAGCCAGTCAGGTAGATCAACCATGGTTTAAGGTCATTCACTAGAGCTGTTAGTTAGGTTAGCCATAATATTGGGAGGGCACCAAAGTTGATGAGCCACTTTCTGATAGGTCAGGTGGTTCAATCAGGGGGGCATCGAAGTTGAGGAGTTGTCATCTGATCGAATTACGACCAGAGATGGATTTTTATGTGGTGGGTACAGTGGAGACCACCTATCGCTATTAGTAGGTAGGGTTATCAGTGCACAGAGCATTGTTAGAGATCTCACGCAGAATTGGAGTATCTCTAAGTTCAAAAATCATGATGACTTAGAGAAAAAACATCTTCATTATGCAACATCCGTCGATCTAGCTTCATCATAACCAGGTCCTCCACCTTCTAATAAAAAAAAGTGAATGAAATAAAAATTTATGCCTTGTCACTTAATCGAAATAGGATTCCACATTAGTGAACAAAATTTCCTATGATTTTTAGGTCTTGTCCACCAAAATGGAACCTACGTCGGATCTATCTGAAGCGGAGCGACGTCGAAATTCCCGCTCTGATACCAATGTTAGAAAGGTAAGTGAATATTAAAAAATATTTATTTAGTAGGTAGGTTTAAATAGTACAAACATAGGCTATGAATAGCCTTAGGAATATTTATGAAATACTATCCCTAATTCATGTTAACTAATGCGCTTAGCAAAATAAGCACCTAACTGCAAACAACTAACAATGTAGTCGAATTGACTACTACTTACCACAAGATATTCCACAATGAATATCTTCATGGTAGAAAGTAAAATTAATAATATAATGGTAAAATTAATAAACTAATTTTTACCATGTGGTAAATTAAATCTACCTAGGAGAATCTACTAATTACCAAGTGAGGTAATAATCATAGTTACTGTAGCATAGTAACTCTAACAATGGGTCCATATTTAAAAAGGTGCTAGTAGCATAACAACAATAGACACCTTAGCTCAATGAGGGAAATACACTAAGGAGGAACTCCTCAAAGTTAGGAATGGCTATAGTAGTATCCACCACTATATTCACTTATAATTCCTTTCCACTCTCCAACACTCTCACTTATTTCTACACTAACACTTATATTCACTCTTTTTCTTCTTCCACTCTTCTTTTATCACACTTCCCTTACCATATTCTAGTGTCACTAATATTCTTCAAGAGGAATCTCAAAATACCATATTTACTCCTATAACCACAACCATCACCTTATTTTCATCATCCTCCATCCACATTTCAACCATAAAACCATTGGTGTCATACTCACCAACCCCTTCACCACTAGTTTTCCTGCTAGTAGAATCACGAGCATAGTTGGCATTAGAAGAAATCACCTTCACATCCATACCATTCAATTAAATATCCATATAAATGTCTCCACCCACTATCTCATCCCACTCATGGTGTACCCTATCCAAAGCCAGACTACTCCTATTGTAGGTGATAATGTTACCCATAACTACCACTATGACTAAGTTTATGAAAGTATATCCAAAAATGATGTGATCATAGGCCCTAGTTAGGCCTTTGTGTGGATAATTACTAGCAGGACCAAGTAGAAATATTTCTAAAAAATATTTGATTTCCCATGAGATAAATAAAGGAGGTCCAATAAAGAGTATAAGCAACTCAAATACAAGACCTTGTGGGATCTAGTTTTATAGTAGTCACAATTGGCATATAAGAGAATAAATTCTTCATCGTGGAAACTAAAAGGAATGACCCATCAAATATTTATAAATACCTTGATAAATTTACTATAAGGGTTTCCAAGTTGAAGTTGATTAAAACAAATCTATATCAAATAATTTATCTCATGAACCAACTATCAATTAGTGTAGCTATGCAATTTGGCCAACTGGTAATAGGGATGAGGCATTAAAGAAGAATAATGAAGAATTTAAAGCATAAGTGGTATAATGAATAATAAGGATCAAATTTAGCTAAAAAATGAAGCCTTAAATAAGGAAACTACTAATAAAGATCATCTAAAGAAGCAAGTTGAGGACCTCAAATCCAAGCTTTATGGAGCTAAGAAGAAAATTAAATAGCTAGAAGATCTCTCATAACAACCTATACAAGGGAAATACTAGTTGAGAAGGCAAAATAAACAAGAAAACCCCTAACTAGAAGACCCAAAAAAAACTTCAAGAGGCCTTAAAAGCAAGGGATTAAAATAATGATGAGCTTCAAAAAAAATTATCTATGCTAAAAAAAAGGAAGAAACAATTATAGATTCAACAAGATCCTTTGATGTTCAAAGGTTGAAGTCCATTAGCGAAAAAATTAAGATAGAAGAGATGAATATCAAAAGGTACTATTTTGTAGCCTATGCAAAACAAAATCCGAACCAAGTGTCTAAAACCATCAAGAAGGGTAAGGAGCAATTGGCTATGAAGGAGAGATTCTAAGAGGTACTCAATATTTTGGCTATGATATAAATTCTATATGTATAACAGTTAGAGATTGATCAAAAGGACATGGTCAAGAAACTAAAGAAGATATATAATACTCATATATACTTTCGGGCTTGCAAGGATATATTAGTCTATCTAAAAGCCCCAATGCAAGAAATGATAATGAAAATTTAGGGAGTCATGAGTGTTGGACTTTCATACATATTTGACCATCAAGGAAATATATTTGATGATGAAATTATTGATGTAGTGTTCAAAAAGAAGAAGAAACAATTTGAATGTAAATATGAAATTTAACTATGCAAGAATTTGGTTTCACTTTATGCCAAGCTATAGGAGTTGACAGGGAAGCATGACGGGCTATTAAAAAACCCCATATGAGGATTTGGTAGAAGAGACAAAAAATTTGGATGCCATCCAACTAAGAGTATATGAGAAATAGAAAAATTTGTTGAGGTTACTACAATAAAGGAAAAAGAGAAGATCCACAATTTTGAAATTTTGCAGCAAGGATTCTACTTTTGAAGACCTTGTGCCCAAGGACAAAGGCATGATCTAGTTTTTCTTTCCAATTCAGCTTGGTGCTTAATGAAGTCACCAAAAATATAGTGATGTATGACTACCTTGGGAATAGAAATTTTGGAAGGTTACAAAGTAGTGAAATCAGTTTATCAATACCTTCCAAAGCCCCTCACATTTTATCTAAGTTTAAGATAAGTGTCAACTCGCTTCATAAGTGTCAATTTGTCTTGTAGTGATCTATTAACAGAATGAAGTGATTGATTTATAGAAGTAAAGCAATAGAGAATTCTATCAATTTCCAACAAATTGGAGTGATATTTCACCTCCTAGATCAAATCATTTGCAATCCAACAGAGGGTTAAAAGTACAAATGCAAACCCCAAGGAAAACCTTTGGAAAGTGATATTTTGGCATGTAGTGTTTCCATAACTTATTTTATAATATTTTTAAGCCTTTTAGAGGTATAATTGGAGGAATCTAATATTCTTGAGATGCATCATTTCATTAGAGATACCCTCAAATTTTTACTTTTACTAGGAGTAATTGTTTTTTACCCTAAATAACTTAGGGGTAAGCTCTTCCTATAAATAGGAGCCATCAGATCCATTCTAAACATCTTTTGGCCATGATAAATTTAGACCTACACTCTGGGAAACCTACATTGTGCTCTTGTAACTCATGAAATTTAATGGAATATTGATATCTTTTGCTCTCCATTTGTGGCATTGCCCTCCTGGATCACAAAATGCATAGTGATTAAGGTATAGCTTCTTTTTCCATCTTGTCATTCCTCTCATAATTTTATATCAATTGAATGGGAACATTATTTTTATTTTGATTTCTTATGTATTGATTGATCAAATACTTTCTTTGTCATTTTTTTTGTATTTACTTTAGTTCCTCACACCCACACTTGCAAATTTGGTTTTCATGCAATTTAAATTTTGCATTTATTTTTAACACATCAATTTCATGCAATTAGGATAAATTAGACTAGAAATTAGTAAGGATAGTGGGGAGCCAACCTAAATATAGAGGTTGGAATATGTCATAAACCATTCCATATTACTCTCATTAAAATCATAATTGTGGTCACATGAGAAGTTAGGATTTTCAACAATTTAATAGAAAGTAAACAAGTGTTATGAGTGCAATCAGGAAGAAAGTGTGAACTAGAAGCAAGTGCAAGAAAGGAGAAAGTGTTACCTTTTCTTGTCCCATATATTTGATAAAATTCAAAAATTAAAGAATTCTTATGAATAAAATATAGGTAGTATGGCAAAAAAGTCATTTTTGAAAGTCCTAATTGGAAGTAAGGATGCCCTACTTCAGGACAAAAGGAAGATAGAATCTATGGAAAACCCTATCCAGGCAATGGATACTTCACAAGAAGTCATTATCAATGATGAGGTAATCAAGCATGACTTAATGGTTATTAAAATATTAGGGTTGATATGTAAGTTCCACATATACTAGCCAAGTTTTTTAGAAATTCAAAATTCAATCCAGTAGGGATCGAATTCAAATTATTCCATAATTTTTCTTCTCGAAGGATTTTTTCTCTTCTTTAGTTTATAAATCAAGGATAAAATACTAATTTGTAGTTCATGGTTTGGATGGGAGATGCACTATATTTAAGATCCTTGAGTGAAAATTTATCTATGAGATGGAAACTATTAAAAGGCGTTTAGTGAAGATTAATTTTTTTAGACTTTCATATTAGCTTACCAATAAGGAGGTTTTGAACGAAATTGGGAGTTATCTAGGGGAATTCATCTAGGAGGATATAATTATTATAAATTGAAGGTATGTTATATACACCAAGATATATGTTTTCATGGAAATTTTAAAACCTTTGCCATAGTCCAATAGGATTAACTTTGAATAAAGACAATTGGATCAACAAGTGGATTATAAAAATATTACATTGTGATGTTGTTAATAATATGGGATTGGACAGATGGCAATCGATTAAAAAGATAAAATGATGGAAAAAGAGACCAAAAAATTTAGGCATGATACAAACTTCAATATGAAGGAAGGTAATCATACCATATCACAAGTTGGCCCAAATTAAAGAATTTCACTCCAAATAAAGTTGCAAAGAAAACTCCTTTAGATCACCAAATGGCAAAGTCCATTATGGTTTATTTGGGTAATTGATTAGAACAAACAAAGGGCATAAAGGGTGAGGAATTAAAATGCATAAGTTCAAATTTAGAAGGAATTAAAGGTGTAAATTAATATGGAGAGGTAAATTTAAAAGTAAAGGAAGCAAAAGATGTCAATGTTAATCTAGGTAAATCATCTTCATTTTTATTAAGTAATATACAATCCTTTCATTGCAATAAAAATGAATGTAGTATAGAGCATAACCCTTGAACTTTAGGGCTTCAAGAGTAGTATAATAAAGAAATGACTATGGAGGATATCCTTGGAAATTAGGGTTTTTAGGATAACATAAGAATGTAGTTACTATGGAGGATCATTCTTGCATTTAGGGTTTCTAGGGCAATATTTAAGACTTTTATAGTAGAATAATAAAGTAACTACTATGAAGGATTGTTCTTGTACATTAGTGTTTTAGGGGAAACATAAAGAAGTGTTTGTGAGGTTATTTCTAGCATTTTAGGTTCTCTAATATAGCATAAATATTTAGACTATAAGTCTTATTATGAACATTATGGAAAATTTGAAGAGATTTATGAGGATGAAAGTGTTGATCATGATGAAAAAAGGAGAGGAAGACCCTCAAATTAAGAATAAAATAAAAAGGAAACTCAAAGGGATATCAACATGGGAAACCAAAAAAAGTATCATACGTGTTAATAAGATGTGGGGCGAAGTCCACAAAGAAAAATAAAATTTGTTGATAAAATGCTATCATGAAATATTAGGGGTATGATTAATATTTCATAAAAAATGTTTATTACAAAATTAATAGGTTGTTATAGCCCTAAGTTTATTTTAATACAAGAAATAAATTTAAGTAGTGAGGAATGTAAGGATGCATCCAAAAAGATTTGGAATATGGGAAATTTATTGGTGGTTTCTTATAGGAGCATCCAAGGTATTTTTTTGTTGGATAATAAGGGGTTGTACTCGGGTCCCCCACCCTTGACAAATTACAACTCTCTTCTTTAGAGCTTGAGAGTTTACAAATAGATACACTTCTCATCTCAATTGAGATGCTATAGCTAGAAACCTACATCATTTTACATAAAATGTCTGAATTCTTGATTTTCATTTTTTGGATCTTTTCAAATTTTTGTATGAATACAAATATTCCAGAATTCAACATCCTTCTTGACATTTTTCTATAGCAACCTTCACAATACCAAAACTTCACCTCTACTATCTATGCATTGCATCTTAGTAGAGTAATATTTCCAAAACATCGCACTATCATAGTCCGCTTTACCAAATCTGGATTGCTAGTTTCCTTCCTGAAACACAAGTGCAACCACAAAAATTATAATAAATAGTTTATATGAAAACACATTATTGTTATAAAATAAAGCAGATATTACCAATGGAAAACATTAAAGTAAATCTTAATCATTATTTGATTCAAGCAATCAACATTTTCTTGTCAACTTCAACTAAACTTACTACTTCCTCTAACCATGGAAAGGAGAATTTAACTTCATGATCCTCAATCAAAACCCCTCTATTGGCTAGCCTATCTACACATTTGTTTCCTTCCCTTAATGTATGTGTAAACCTAATTTCTTCAAACTCTTTAGCAAGATCTTGAATTTCCATAATTATCTCTTGTATGTTCCATGGAGCCTTTGCTTTCCTCAAAATTGCATTTATTACTATGAGAGAATCACCTTCCATCCATACTCTATTCCATTTCATTTGTTTACATATTTTTAACCCTTCTAAAGCTGCCCAAGCTTCAACTTCATTATTTATCTTAAATCCACTATTGAAAGCATAATGAGACAAAATATCTCCTCTATTATTTCTAATTATTCCTCCTCCTCCTATTGGTCCTAGATTTCCTTTAGATGCTCCATCAAAATTCAATTTAACCAACTCCACATCTAGTGGTTTCCACTTTATATTCTTTGCCTTCTTTTTGCTTCTCTTGTACCCAACATCATAATTCCATTTAATGACTTGACTCCATCTATCAAGGCTCTCTACTTCCAGATTAGGGACTAGGTGAGTTGATAGGGTTGGTTTAGACTCCTCTATGGCTAAACATATCTTCCTTTTCATTACCTCTAAACTACTTTCCTTTCCTTTAAATATTCTTCTATTCCTTTCTAGCCATACAATCCAAAGTATTGTATCTTTTGATATATCCCATATTGTCTATAAAGCCTCACTTTTATAAGTGCTCTACCATTGCTTTAACCAATCTTCAATTCTACTATTCATCACCATGCATTTACCAAACATATTAAGAATCCATTGCCATAGTTTCTAGACTATTGAGCAATGTCCCAAGAGATGGTCTATACTCTCCTCCTTTTTACAAAGAACACATTGAGAGGGGCCATGAAAACCCCTTTTCATAAGGTTATCCCAAGATAAAATTCTTCTATGACCTACTAGCCAAACAAACATTTTGACTTTAGGAATGCTTGGGCTATCCCAAATATCTCTCCATATTCTAGTGATATTACTATTTTGTTGGTGCTTTACATTATATCCACTTCTTGTTGTGTATTCTCCTGAGCTATTCAACTCCCAAATCAATTTATCCTTGGCTCCCCTCAAAATAATCATAGTTGTTATATTTCTACTCAATTGCCTCCTAGCATCAATGTCTTGTATACTTGTAAAAAAATATTCTTTCCATTTGTATCTTCCTTCCTAATCCTTGTACAAAATATTTGAAACCCTATCACCATATTTATCTTGAAGCAATCTCATCCAAGGTTTCAAAATTAGATCTAAATTGAGTGGTTTTTTATCACACCAAGTATCCATCCAAATAGAAATTTTTCTCTAATTCCCACCACCCATATTAAACCTTTAATCATTAGATCAATAGATTTTTTAAACCATTCCAAAGAGCAGAACCATTTGGTAGAGAGAATGCAATAAATATTAAACTTGGGTCATTGGGCTCAACATACTTAGAAGAATTATTGCCCATTGTCTTTGACTCTCTTTGTACAATCTCCAAATTAATTTTCCCCTAAGAGCTAAGTTTGCATCTATAAGAACTCTTAAACCAAGACCTCCCCTAGTTTTATCATCACACACCTTGCTCCATTTCACCAAAGGAAATTTCCTTTTATCATGTAAACCTGACCATAAAAAGGATCACATAATATAGATTAAACTTTTTCAACTGATTTTGGCATAGTATACAATGACATATAATATGTTGGAATGGCCTATAAGACTAACTTAATTAATTACACTCTTCCTGCTAACGATAACCATCTACCTTTCCAAGCTGGTAGTTTATTCTAAACTTTACTAATAACTAGATTCCATAATTCTATCCTCATTCTCCCCTCAAATAAAGGCATCCCTAGATAAGTTGTTAGTAAATTTACCTCCTCCATTTGAAGTAACCTATAAATTCTTGCTTTGATATTAGTTGGAGTGTTAAGGAAGTAAATTTTAGATTTTGTCCTATTAAATTTTTCCTTGATGCTCTTTCATATTCCTTTAAAAATTTATTCAAAGCTCTAGCCTCATTTATCCTTGCCCTTCCAAAAAGGGTTGTATCATCTACAAACTATTGATGGGTGATGTTGTCGATGTTATTACTAACCTTAAGTCCACTTATAAGCCCATATTTGTAAGCCTTATTTAAGTTCCTACTCAAAACCTCTACCATAATAATGAACAAATAAGGAGATAGAGGATCTCCTTGTCTAAGGCCTCTCTTGGCTTTAAAATATTATATTACTAACCCATTGACCAACACTGAATAAGAAACTATAGAGACACAAGCTTTAATCCATCTAACCCATTTCTTCCCAAATCCAAACTTTTCTAAAACTACAAAAATAAAATCCCATTTAACCCTATCATAGGCTTTACTCATATCAAGTTTTAAGATCATTGCTTTCTCTTTTCTTGAAGTTGTTGAATGTATAACTTCATGAGCTACTATGATCCCATCCAAAATTTATCTCCCTTTCACAAATCCTCCTTGCTCTTCTAAAATAATTTTGTCTAACAATGGCCTTAATCGATTCACCATCACTTTGGAGATAATATTATATGCCATATTACATAGGCTTATGGGTCTAAAAGAATCAAACAATTCAACATCCTTCTTTTTGGAATTAGGGTAAGATATGTTGCATTTATTTTATAAGGTATGTATTATTTTACCCTAGACTATTCCACTACCACCAATAAATAATCCTTCACTATATCCCAATTATGTTGGTAAAAATTATAGAGAGCCCATATAGACCTAGGGATTTATCCTTATTAAAAGAGAAAAGAGCTAAATGAACTTCTTCTAGAGTAATAGGCTCCATCAATTTCCTATTGTCTTCATTCATTATAACTGAAGGTACATCTTGAAGAAGTTTATCATTAAGAACTTCAGTCTCCTCTGATCCTAGAATATTTTGATAAAAAGACTTTACCTCTTTTCTAATTTCACTCTGATCTTCAATCCAAACCCCTTCTATTGATTTAATTCTACTAATTTTAGATGTTGATCTTTATACTATAGCCATCCTATGAAAAACTTTGTATTTTTATCTCCTTTTAACCAAGTTTATCTTGATTTTAATCTCCAAAATTTCTCTTCCTTACTCAAAATATTATGATATTCACTAAGCAACTCCCTTTCCTCTAAGCTTGGATTATTATGATCACCTTTTTAGAATTTTGAAAGTTTATCTTTTAGTTCTTCTTTCTTCTCAAAAATATTTCCAAAAGTGTTCTTGTTCCATTCTTTTAATCTAGATGTCATAGATTTAATTTGTTTTGGAAGAGCATACAACCCACCATTTCCTAAAGAATTCCATGTTTGTGCTATCATATCAACAAATTGAGGATGGTCTTCCCACATCTACTCATATTTAAAATATGATATTTTTTAATTCACTTACCACCATTTTAACTCTTATTGGCTAATGATCTGAACCAATCCTTGTTAAGGTATTAATTTTAGCACAAGTTCCTTCATCTAGCCAATGATCTAAGAGTATGCATCTATCTAATTTTTTGCTATTAGGTTTTAGCCTCTCCTATTGTTGGTCCAAGTATAGTTGTCTTCTTCAAACTCAACCTCCCATAGATTATTATTTTGAATAAAAGCTAAGAAATCTCTCATACTTTGGGTTAATTTCCTAATTCCCCCAAAATTTTCATCCAACTTGGTTATGGCATTAAAATATCCTATGATCATGAATCAAGTTTCTTGGTCTTTACTTCTCATAAAGGCTTCAATCCCACTCCAAACTTCTAATCTACCTGACTGAGTTGTAGGTCCATAGACATTGATAAGGATGAAATAAATATCTACAAAGTAGCAAGTGACTAAAGAGGCTATCCAATGCCTAGTTTTATGAATGGTTACACAAGAGGTTCTAGAAGGATTCCAACAAGTTAGAATTCCCCTATCACTCCTTCAAAATCCATAGCATCCCATTCACATCTTGCCCATACTACTTTCATAGTTTTTGAAACTTCTTCTTTTATCATTTTAGTTTCCTAGATACAAAGAATATCAAGCTTATTACTTAAACATAGGTCCCTAATACACCTCTACTTTGAGGGGGCATTAACACCCCTTATATTCCATGAGATGATAATCATGTCTCATTAGGGGCTATTGGCCCTACCTACATATTACCAATATCATTTTGTTGTTTGGTAAAGAGAAGTTCAACCAACTTAGTTTGTGTTCCTTTCTCTATGTTTGCTCTTGCTTCCCTAGATCTTGCTTGATAATTTGAGGGTTTTCCTCTTTTTGCCTTACCTATATCAAGAGTAGGTCTTATTATTCTATTCCTCAATATTCTTTCACAATTTTATTTTTCATCATATTTATCCTCTCCTAGCTCTACTACAAAAGCTTTTGACTTGTCCTGCTCATTTTTTAGTATTTCCTTATTAATGGCAGAGGTATTAACTTCTAAAACTACATTTTATTTACCAATTTTTTCTCTTAAATGGTGCATGGTACTTCAAGAGAGTCTTCAAAATATGATGAGACACATTCCTTAGGTTCATCGAGAATGTTCTTCCTTAAATCAAGATCATATTGAATAGATGATTCCTTGTTAATATGTTGAACCTATTGTATTGTGTCCTCTAAGTTTTGATCTACTTTTTCTTCATAGGCTAAAGCCTCAAAAGAGTTGGTATTTCTTCCAATATCCTTCCTTACTAGTCTCCACTATTTATTTTCTTTCATTTTTCTAGATCTATTTTTTGGAAGTTGAAAACCATCTTCATCCATAACCATTTGTAAGTTTCTCTTGCAATTTTCTACATATGATTATGTTGGGCTCTTCTTAGGGCATGATCTCTCAATATGCCCCACCTCATGACATATTCTACATCTAAAAGATATATTTTCATAATCTATGGTTTGGATCCACATCTTATCCCCATACTTAAGAATGATTTATTCTAGTAAAGCTTTACTTATATCAATCATGACCAATATCCGAGCATAAATAGCCAAGAATCCATCTTTCATAGTATCTAAAATCTCAAGGAATTCTCCTAGAGTGTTGCCTATTGCCTTGAAGGTATCTATTTCCCAAAATTCAATGGGTAACCCAAACATCCTAACCCTAGACTAGTACTAGGGATAGATTTACATTTTTAGGTGAAAAGCCTTCATACCAGCAGGTAAGGAAGAGTCCTACTCTTCCCATAAACCAAGGACCCCCTTTTAGGATTTTTTCTCTTTCTTCCCTAGAACAAAAAATGGCTAGGAAGAAACCTTTGGGAAGAAAGGATAGAATCACTCCTAGAGACTTCCAACTCCTATCAATCCATTTTCTCAAGGCTAAAGCCCCTAGCCAATACCCATTAAATTTACCAAAAACTACCCTATCTTGGAGCAACGAGGATCTCTCTAAGGTGCGCTCACTAACCTCTACCACTAGAGATGATTCTAAGGATTTAACTATAAATTAGTCCATGGAAAGGAAACTAAAACTCAAAATCTATTGAAATTTATCAGAATGTCCTATAGCAAATATAATATTTGATAAAAAATTATAATAATTTGCATGCAAAATTTCTAAGATAAAGAAGGGAAAAAAACTTAGCTAAAAAATTCTATGTCTAGATAGAATGTCTTGCCTCACTAAAGTCCTAGCCCTTCATTGCTCTTCCCATCATCCAAACCCTAGCTGACAAATATTTGCAATTTTATTTTTCGTGACTTGAAAAATCGTCACTGCCCTTGTTCCGGATGGTTGACTTCATAGGGTTGTATCTCCCTCAATATTGCTTGGATTCCTTCATATGACCACTCATTTTAAAGCTATTCAAATTCCGCACAAGTTGGTCCAAGAATCAGCTGAATCGGATAACCCTTCATGAAGATATGGCTCCTAAAAGATGAGATATTTTTAAAAAAAAAAAAAAATGTCATATATTAAAATATATGCTTCCAAGGTATTATGATAATATGGGAGAGACAAAATTATGATGTACAATTATTAGAAGCTAAAATTAATTGTATTGTTGATCTATTTTAGAAGAAAAAGAAAAATATCAAAGTTGGATTTATGAATGTATATTATCCAACTATAGTTACTCCTTTTGAAATATGTTGGAAGGACCTTATTATACATTTTTATCAAATACAATAATGGCTTATTATTACTATGGATTCTTGAGGGACTTCAACACAGTTCTATCTCCTTCAAAAAACAAGGGTGGTACTCTTGTATGGTCTAAACCAATGCAAAATTTTGCTTCATTTATCAATACAAATGGTCTTTGTGATGTTATTCGTTCAAAATTTCAATATACATGGCATAATAGGTGCATTGGGTAAACTAACATAGTAGAAATATTGGATAGATTTTTGTTATCCAACACATGTTACAAACAAAGTATACAATATTTTTGGACATTTTATTGCAAGCATGATTAGGTTACAAACCAATTCTATTGAGATATAATTTACTCAATGATGGTCATCCAAATCCATTTCCCTTTCATTCTTCGTGTCTCAAAGACCCTGATTTCTTCCATTTGGTTATATTATGGTGTGGTGAAGTAAATTTTGAAAGATAATGTATGTAAGGATTTTCTAAAATAATTAAATATCTAAAGAGTCAAATGAGGATTTGGAATGTCAAATATTTTGGTAACATACTTAAAGAAAATGAGGAAATTGAATCCAAGATCAAATATTTATAAGTTATAGTAGAAATCAATGGAATGGACTAGGATAATTATGTGCAAGAAAAACAATTAGTTTATGATTATCATAATGTATTATAAATAAGGAATCATATTGGTCCCAAAATTCTAGAGAGATATTTCAAGGAAGGAGATAGATATACCAAATTCTTTCGTGCTATAGCCAAAATATGTTCTTATTTTTATTGGATCAAAAATATTTTAACTCTAGATGGAAGAAATATTAAGGATGAAGAAGATATAAAAAAGGAAGCAATTACTTATTTCAAGGATATTATGGCATTTGTTAGGAAAGATAAGGGGTATCAAGGTAGGTTTTTGTAAATTATTCCATCACTTATCACATAGGGAAAAAATGAAAGGTTGATGGGGAAGATCTTTATGGAGCAGTTATAGAAGGTAGTTTTTTCTTCCATCCTAACAAGAAATCTAGTCCCAATGGATTTTTTAATTTTTTTTTATAAAATTTTGGGTTTGTTGAAGATTGATATGTTGGTTGCTACTGAAGAGGCCCTAGAAAAGAAGTCTATAATAAGTGAGCTCAATATCATCCTTATTACATTAATTCCCAAGAAAGCGAGACAAAAAAATTGATAATTTTATCCAATAAGCCTTTGTAATATGATTTATAAGAACATTCCAAAAATTATGGTAAATAGATTGAGAAGCATTATATATTTTGTTATATCATAGGAACAAGGTGGTTTTATGTTGGATTTTACAATACTTTCCAAAAATATTTTGAAGCATGCATTCACCATAGATATATTGCAAAAAAGTATAAGAGTAAAAATAAAGAACAATATGCAAAATAATAACATAGAGATAAATGTAATAAGAAGAAGGTATGGGTTCCTATAGTCATCCATTTATATCATGTAACTTAAACTTATGTAATATATTAGTGATTGGGAGTATTTATCACAAATACCTAATCCTCAATTATTACAAAGTTTAAACCAAAATAACTTGATTTAAAGGTTAATTATAATATATTAAATCCTTAATTAAGGTTAACCATACAAGTGGTTTAACCAATGCCACTAAGGGTGATATACAGTATTTCCCATAGTCTTACACAGAGAATGCTTGTAGACTTACATTACATGTGCCCACAAGCTTACATCAAGAGTACTTGTAGCTTATATCAACACTATTGTCCTTGGCCAATAAGGTTAGGTTATTAATATTTCAACACTCCCTAAAAAAATAAAAGTTGAGAGGCCAAGTATAGGAGATGTTATAGATGGTAACATCCCCCAAAATCAATGCTCAAATGGAACAATGAATCTTTATCAAGAATTATGTTACCTTCTCTTACTAAAAATACATAGACCAAATAAACCCTTTCTCAAACATAAAGTTATGACTCTCCCTTTTGGATAAGATATTTTGACATTCCCTTGAGAATATTATAAACTTATAATATGATTACTATAATATATACTAGAATCTCAAAATAAAATAGTTGAAACATTAATCAAAAGAAGCAAGTCTTTGAATATTCGACCCCATCATTTAAGAGGGACCCATAGAAAGAAGGTATACTTTGAACTGACAATCTAAAGTATACTCTTGAAACCAAAAACATTTTCTATAGCATTATAACATACCCTTGAACTTATATCATCATTGCATAGAGCTTGAAAATTTATTCTATCTAAACAAATGGGCCAAAATACTTTTTGTATGTGAAAGTTATGACCTCTAGAAATTTGGGCATATTATTAAGTAAAAAATGTAAGGCTCCAAACCTTAGAAGTTAAATAATGAATCAATGTTTTGCATGTGTCATGTGTTGATAGGATATGCCCATTATATGTAGGTTGGCTAATCTTCTATTACTACCACTATACATTAAAGTTGAATGAAAAAGTGATACTCAAAATGTATTGATTAGTTGTCCTTGTTTGAATATAAATAAAAAATTGTTTGAGCATCCATGTCGATGCCACAACTAATGGATATATTGTAAACAAGTTAGAATAAAGTGGGGTTTTAACTAAGGAACTTGGTAAGGGAATCACTTTATCACTAGCTAGGCTATCTAGGCACCCCTATGGTGGTTATAGAACAAAAGGAGAACATTTACCTTTTGACTAGGATGATGCCAAAAAGCTTAGTACTCTTTCTTTCAAGTAGCAAAAAGGTACAACTACTTGAACTTTTACCAAACTTGAACATAGATCTTAGGCATAAGAAACTAAGAAACATTGTAATAGCCAATACAATTTTGAACCGTGCTAGATAAAAATGATATGGCATTGACTTGGAGAGAATGTTATGAGAAAAAAAAAAATCTATACAAGGATTCAGAACTATAATTGTCTAATTCATACAAATAAAAAATATACCACACTCACCATGACACCATACATGTGATATTGGAACATAAAATAAGCTCCATATAAATATTGGTCCTCCACTTACAAATAAACCAAAATGATACAAGTACAAAATAGAATATGGATGAAATAACACTCTTAATCTAGACAATGTTTGATCTTGTGACATTGGGAAAATTAAAATACTCATCCACCACTACATCAAAAATATTTGAGGTAAAAAAGATATTATTCTTCTTAAGAAATTGTTGGTGATTGTCTTGCCTAGGAAAAGAAATTGTATGAGTATGCATAAATATACCGATATAAGTCAAATAATGTGTGGAAATTCATATGTCAATGAAGAAAGAAAAAATGTAGAGGAGATTCAACCCTACAACATCTAGAAAAATAATACACTCATCCACTACTATGCTAAAAAACTTGGAAAAACAAAGAGATTATTTTATCTAAAGGAACTTGATGACCAGGTAGAATAAGAAATGTACAACACATGAAAAGGATATATTTGAGCATGAATATTGGCACCTCAAAGGGTTTCATCCCTTGACCTTCCACTTGGGAACATTTTAAAAAACATCACACTTACCAAGATGTCAAAATACTAAATGAATATAAATTATTTAGCAACACTTTATAGAGAATTGCCTCATCTAGAAAAAAGCATCTTGGTGTAAAAGATTTGGATCAAAATTTAAATTTTTGAATTCAAATAATGAACTTTCCTTCCAAAATAGGAAGGGATATTTTCATCCGCTTTTCCTCCATAAATCATCAAATGAAGAAAACCTTTTTGCATGATTGGATGATGTCACCCCATATTGGCTTTGATTCCATAATTTTACAATACTTTTCTATAAATAATCAAAAGCATGCATTCACCATAGATCATATTGCAAAGAGTAGAAGAGCAAAAGAAAAGAGAAATACACATAAGATAGGGATAATTGAAATAAGAAGAGGTGGGTGCCTATAGACACCCAATGATATCACATAACTTAAATTGGTACAATAGATCAGTGATTGGGGGATATTTATAGTAGATACCTAATTCCCAATTATTACAAACCTCAAGCTAACATAACTCTACTTAAAGGTTAAATTATGATATATTAAACCCTTAGTTTGGATTAACCATACAAGTAGTTTAACCAACACCACTACGGGTGAATAAAAAATATTGCTCATAGGTTTACATTGTACATGCCCATAGGCTTACATCAAGAGTGGCTGTAAATTTACATCAATAATTTCAGCCTTTGCCAATAAGGTTAGATTACTAATATTCCCGCATTTTATTCAAGGTAAAAAATTTATTGATGGTGTAATCATTGCACAAGATGTCATAAATTATTTTCATTCATGAAAATTTAGGTATGCTTATGAAATTAGATATGAACAAAGCATATGATAGGGTTTACTAGAGATTACTACATGATATTCTTAAAAAAATGGGTTTGGATCAAGATTGGTGTGAATGTATTAGATGTTGTTATAGCTCTCCAAAATCTTCTATTTTGATCAACGGATCCCCTGCTAGATACTTTTATTCATCTCATGGACTCTAATGGGATGACCACTATCTTTTTATCTATTCATTTTCTTACAGATGCATTAGTGAAAAAATTCTCAAAGGTAAAAATGGAAGGAAAAAATAAAGGGATTCAAATTGTAACAAATGGTCCCTTTGAATCTCATCTCCAATTTGTGATTATGCTTTTTATTTGGCTTATTCCTTAATTAGTGTGGCCATGGATTTTAAATCAATATTATCATGCTATTAGAAGGTTGTTATAAAGTTGGTTAATATTAAAAATTCAAGATCTTTCCATTAACACTATCCTTTATTTATAATGGACTCTTATAGATAATTTAGGGTTTAAAGTTGAAATTTCCATTAACATGTTTCCATATTCCTTCATATAATAAAGGAAATAACATGAGGATTTGGGACTCAATTTTACAAAGAATAAAATCATGTTTTGCAAGTTGAAAACGTAAGTTATTAAAAATAGATAAAACAAACTACAACTCATAAAGTCTACATTGCAATCCATCCCTATATATATGATTTCACTTTCAATATTATCAATATAGCATCTAAATTTGATATAATTTAAATATATCTTTGTTGGAAATGATGTGAGGAAAAAATAGTTTTTCCCATTATAAATGGTATAGGGTTTTTGTAAAAGAAAAAATAGTGGGGAGGAAAGTTTACAACATTATAAACTTGTGATTTTGGTGTTAGTACAAAAATATTAGCCGATGATTATTAAAAAACCAAGGAAATAGGTGGGGAAATATTATTTTAAAAATATATCCATTCTATTGATGCAATAAATTTTTTTTAGGAAATGACCCCTACCTAGAGGATTGTTAACATGGAACTTCATATCAAATAATATGTAATTGCTCAAGAAATATATTATATGGTCAAACAATATGGGAGATTATTTAAGATTTTTATTAGGATGCTTAGTTTATGTTTGATCGTTTATTTTTTATTCAAAATAAAAAAACACTGGCTTGGCCACGTCTAGTTTCTAAAGATTCAAAAGTAAATAATATTGTTAATGTGAGTGAAAACTCTAGATCATAGACTTCTATTAGTAACGGGTTGAAGGAACGGAGCTAAAATAAATATAAAATAAGATCCAAATGATGCCTCATGTTCTATTTGTCTTTTTTTGGAGAACAATAATTAAATTTGTAATCTATCAAAAAAAGATGGATACTCGATCGATTTGAGATATGAGTATTATAGCAATTAAAATTCTCCACTCCTATTGATTTCTCTGGAAATAATATTTGGTCACTAGAGGTTATCTTTGATGCCTCAACATTCATTTGGTTAGCAATCTAATGTAAGATTCTTATAGGAGAGAGCATAGACAAAAATTGATATCATGGACCTTACAAGTGTACCTTATGTGAAGAGGATCTAAAAGCATCATATACTTTACTTCTTGATTAATACTTTACTTGCAACATTGGGATCACTTGTTGAAAAAAATGTGAAAATATATTGGGTAGCTCCATCAACAGTGAAAGAATGAATACAATATTAGATTATTTTTTAAATCTAAAGCTTTATGAATTCTATGGAGGATTTTTCTTATGATTATTTGATGTAATTTATGATTTAAAAGAAATAAGAATTTTTCAAAATAAATCTCAAAATCATACCCATATTTAGAACTACGTTATTGTCTCTCTTGCATAAAATTATAGAAATGGTGCTCATAATGGGATGTCTCATGTGTGTAAAGAGAGTTGCTAGCCTCTTGGTTATAGGATTTGAATATAGAGGGAAGGGTCATTTTCTATAATGGAGTTAACACAAAGAATTTGCTTGGATTTATGATAAATGAAAATATTAAAACTTTGAGTTTATTAAAATTAATTTAATGATCCCTCAAAAGGAAATCTTGGAAAAGCTAGTGGAGGTGGTGTTCATTTGAAATAATGAAGGCAAAATTCTTCTTACTTACTCAGAATCATATGGAACTTCAACTAACAATTATGCAGAGGCAAGGACACTTCTTATAGGCACCATTTTTTTCAATTGGTTATATGGGATTGAAATGGGCCCCATCTGTATTACATCATCACCACATACTGGTATTACGACAAAGCTTGAATATTATCCATGTACCGCTCGACAAGATATGAACCTTGGTCTCCTCCTTAAATATTGAGGAATATAACAGGTTGAGCTAATGCCACTTGATTATAGGGACTAAAATTGCAATTGAAAAATGATGGAAATATTTTTCAACTGAGGGGATTCAAAAATGATCATTAATGCCAACAAAAAAATGTAGGAATTGGATTTAATTTAACATTATTGTTGATGTTCATTGATTATTCTTGTAGGTAATTTTTATCCTTATTTTTTTGGATTTTATGCCTTGAAACAAATAATATATTTTTTAAAATAAATCTCAAAATCATGCCCAAGTTTGGAATTGTACTATTACCTCTCTTATAGAATGTTTAGAGACATGGTGCTAATCATGGGAAGTCGCATGTGTAGAAAGAGAGTTGCTAGCATCTTGGTTATAGGATTTGAATATAGAGGGAAGGGTCATTTGCTATAATGGATTTAACACAAAGAATTTACTTGGATTTATAATAAATGAAAATATAAAAACTTTGAGTTTATTAAAATTAATTTAATGATCCTTCAAAAGGAAATCTTGGAAAAGCTAGTGGAGGTGGTGTTCATTTGAAATAACGAAGACAAAATTCTTATTACTTACTCATAATCATATGGAACTTCAACTAAAAATTATGCAGAGGCAAGGACACTTCTTATAGGTACCATTTTTTTCAATTGGTTATATGGGATTGAAATGAGCCCCATCTGTATTACATCATCACCACATAGTGATATTATGACAAAGCTTGGATATTATCCATGTACCGCTCAACAAGATTTGAACCTTGGTCTCCTCCTTAAATATTGAGGAATCTAACAGGTTGAGCTAATGCCACTTGATTATAGGGACTAAAATTGCAAATTGAAAATTGACGGAAATATTTTTCAATTGACGGGATTCACAAATGATCATTAATGCCAACAAAAAAAATGTAGGAATTGGATTTAATTTAACATTATTGTTGATGTTCATTGATTATTCTTGTAGGAAAGTTCTATCCTTTTTTTTTTTTGGATTTTATGCCTTGAAACAAATAATATATTTTTTAAAATACATCTCAAAATCATGCCCAAGTTTAGAATTGTATTATTGCCTCTCTTGTAGAATGTTTAGAGACATGGTGCTAATCATGGGAAGTCGCATGTGTGGAAAGAGAGTTGCTAGCCTCTTGGTTATAGGATTTTAATATAGAGGGAAGGGTCTTTTGCTATAATGGAGTTAACACAAAGAATTTGCTTGGATTTATAATAAATGAAAATATTAAAACTTTGAGTTTATTAAAATTAATTTAATGATCCTTCAAAAGGAAATCTTGGAAAAGTTAGTGGAGGTGGTGTTCATTTGAAATAATAAAGGAAAAATTATTCTTACTTACTCATAATCATATGGAAATTCAACTAACAATTATGCATAGTCAAGGGCACTTCTTATAGGTACCATTTTTTTCAATTGGTTATATGGGATTGAAATGAGCCCTATTTGTATTATATCATCTCCACATAGTGATATTACGACAAAGCTTGGATATTATCCATGTACTGCTCAACAAGATTTGAACCTTGGTCTCCTCCTTAAATATTGAGGAATCTAACAGGTTGAGCTAATGCCACTTGATTATAGGGACTAAAATTGCAATTGAAAAATGATGAAAATATTTTTCAATTGAGGGGATTCACAAATGATCATTAATGCCAACAAAAAAATGTAGGAATTGAATTGAATTTAACATTATTGTTGATGTTCATTGATTATTCTTGTAGGCAAGTTCTATCCCTTTTTTTTTTGGATTTTATGCCTTGAAACAAATAATATATTTTTTAAAATACATCTCAAAATCATGCCCAAGTTTAGAATTGTATTATTGCCTCTCTTGTAGAATGTTTACAGACATGGTGCTAATCATGGGAAGTCTCATGTGTGGAAAGAGAGTTGCTAGCCTCTTGGTTATAGGATTTTAATATAGAGGGAAGGATCATTTGCTATAATGGAGTTAACACAAAGAATTTGCTTGGATTTATGATAAATGAAAATATTAAAACTTTGAGTTTATTAAAATTAATTTAATGATCCTTCAAAAGAAAATCTTGGAAAAGCTAGTGGAGGTGGTGTTCATTTGAAATAATGAAGGTAAATTTCTTCTTACTTACTCAAAACCATATGGAACTTCAACAAACAATTATGCAGAGGCAAGGACACTTCTTATAGGTACCATTTTTTTTCAATTGGTTATATGGGATTGAAACGGGACCCATCTGTATTACATCATCGCCACATAGTGGTATTATGACAAAGCTTGGATATTATCCATATACACTCGACAAGATTTGAACCTTCGTCTCCCCCTTAAATATTGAGGAATCTAACAGGTTGAGCTAATGCCACTTGATTATAGGGACTAAAATTGCAATTGAAAAATGATGGAAATATTTTTCAATTGAGGGGATTCACAAATGATCATTAATGCCAACAAAAAAATGTAGGAATTGAATTTAATTTAACATTATTGTTGATGTTCATTGATTATTCTTGTAGGTAATTTTTATCCTTATTTTTTTGGATTTTATGCCTTGAAACAAATAATATATTTTTTAAAATAAATCTCAAAATCATGCCCAAGTTTGGAATTGTACTATTACCTCTCTTGTAGAATGTTTAAAGACATGGTGCTAATCATGGGAAGTCACATGTGTGGAAAGAGAGTTGCTAGCCTCTTGGTTATAGGATTTGAATATAGAGGGAAGGGTCATTTGCTATAATGGAGTTAACACAAAGAATTTTCTTGGATTTATAATAAACGAAAAAATTAAAACTTTGAGTTTATTAAAATTAATTTAATGATCCTTCAAAAGGAAATCTTGGAAAAGTTAGTAGAGGTGGTGTTCATTTGAAATAATTAAGGAAAAATTCTTCTTACTTACTCATAATCATATGGAACTTCAACTAACAATTATGCATAGTCAAGGGCACTTCTTATAGGTACCATTTTTTTCAATTGGTTATATGGGATTGAAATGAGCCCTATCTGTATTACATCATCACCACATAGTGATATTATGACAGCTTGGATATTATCCATGTACCGCTCAACAAGATTTGAACCTTGGTCTCCTCCTTAAATATTGAGGAATCTAACAGGTTGAGCTAATGCCACTTGATTATAGGGACTAAAATTGCAATTGAAAAATGATGGAAATATTTTTCAATTGACGGGATTCACAAATGATCATTAATGCCAACAAAAAAATAGTAGGAATTGGATTTAATTTAACATTATTGTTTATTTTCATTGATTATTCTTGTAGGCAAGTTCTATCCTTTTTCTTTTTTTGGATTTTATGCCTTGAAACAAATAATATATTTTTTAAAATACATCTCAAAATCATGCCCAAGTTTAGAATTGTATTATTGCCTCTCTTGTAGAATGTTTACAAACGTGGTGCTAATCATGGGAAGTCTCATGTGTGGAAAGAGAGTTGCTAGCCTCTTGGTTATAGGATTTTAATATAGAGGGAAGGATCATTTGCTATAATGGAGTTAACACAAAGAATTTGCTTGGATTTATGATAAATGAAAATATTAAAACTTTGAGTTTATTAAAATTAATTTAATGATCCTTCAAAAGAAAATTTTGGACAAGCTAGTGGAGGTGGTGTTCATTTGAAATAATAAAGGTAAATTTCTTCTAACTTACTCATAATCATATGGAAATTCAACTAACAATTATGCAGAGGCAAGGGCACTTATTATAGGTACCATTTTTTTTCAATTGGTTATATGGGATTGAAACGGGACCCATCCGTATTACATCATCACCACATAGTGGTATTATGACAAAACTTGGATATTATCCATGTACACTCGACAAGATTTGAACCTTGGTCTCCCCCTTAAATATTGAGGAATCTAACAGGTTGAGCTAATGCCACTTGATTATAGGGACTAAAATTGCAATTGAAAGATGATGGAAATATTTTTCAAATGAGAGGATTCACAAATGATCATTAATACCAACAAAAAAATGTAGGAATTGAATTTAATTTAACATTATTATTGATGTTCATTGATTATTCTTGTAGGCAATCTCTTGAAAATGTGAGCATATTTGTAGAGAAGGAAATTGGATAACATATAATTAAGCCAAATTTTGGTGTTGATCCTTGTCTAGAAGGTAATTGGTCTAGTGAGATTTTATCTCTTAATGAAAATGAAATGAAAGAGTTAAGTATGAAAATACAGGAGTTTGAAGAAGATGAAGAACATATTTTTTCAATTGGTTATATGGGATTGAAAGGGTCCTCACCCGTATTACATCATCATTACAACAAAGCTTGGATATTATCCATGTATCGCTTGGCAAGATTTGAACCTTGGTTTCCTCTTTAAATATTAAGGAGTCTAGCTGGTTGAGCTAATTTCAATTGATTAAAAAAATTTGAGTTTACACAAGTTTTTATGAGGGGTCTCGATTCCCTTTTACTGAGGTTTGAACTTAGGTCTCCTAGATGAAAACCCAAGAACTTACCACTACGGTATCCCTCACGAGTTCGAAGAACATATTTAATATAAAAGAAAATAAAAAAATTATTTGATAGAAAGACAAGCTAGATCTAGTTTAAAGGGCCTAACAACAAACTATTATTTTGATGAAAGTGAGCTTCAATAAAAACCACACATAACTTATTAAAAATTACATTATTTAAATTTTACAATAATCTCCGCTCATGTAGAGGAGTTGGGAGAGCAAGTGGTAGTTAAAACTCTTCAGTTGAAATTGAGAGGCCCTAGGTCCAAATCTCTCCCCTCACATGATGCGGATATGCTATGTACAGGGGTTACAAATCAATAAAAAGAAAAAATTACAATAATTTTAGATATAATTTTTTTATTATTTTAATGTTTAAAAATAAAATTAACATATAAAATATATATAACACCGAAATGCATTTTAGAATTATATTTTTTAACATTTTATAGATGAAATTTTTAAAATAAAAAATTAATAAAAAATTATATATTATTATTATTTAGTTACATAGAGGTTACAAATTAATAAAAATAAATTACAATAATTTTAGATATTATTTTTTTATTATTTTAATGCTTAAAAATAAACTTAAAATATAAAATATATATAACACTAAAATGCATAATAGAATTATATTTTTTAACATTTTATAGATGAAAATTTTAAAATTTAAAATCAATAAAAAATTATATATTATTATTATTATTATTATTTGATTACATAGGGGAATTGGTAACATCCCTTGATTTTCTACTACCATTCTAGGGTTCAAATTCTTGGAGCTGCCACTATAACCTCTATCTAACCTAGTTGTTAACAATCCACGTGAGGAAGACCACCGATGACTCAATATTGGAACCATCGTCAAGTTAGAACATGCTCAACGGAGTTAGGACAATCTACTACCTTTGCCATACATAGGCTTACCTCCAAAAAAATATAGACGCGGGTCTCCTCTTAATAAACACTAAAACTACACTAAAACTTACCAATCCAAACTCTCCAGTTATCGAGAGGCCTAGGTTCAAATCTCTCCCCTCACATGTTACGGATATGTTGTATATAAAAGGTTCCTCATCAAAAAATAATAATAATAAATTTTAAATCATTTGAAACAATGTTTATAAAACTTACCTTAAATTATCCAAACTTCACATACCAAAATTTTATATGCAATAGTTATATCAAAGACAATTTAAAAAAAAAAAAATGTTAAATCACCTAAACTTTATTTACCACAATTTAGTATACAATAATATATAAATTTGTTTTTTTTAATTTATATTTATATAATAAAATAATATTGAAAAAGTGTGGTTGTAATCAATTTTTTTATATAACAAAAAATAATAATATTGAAATATGAGGTTATATATATATAAAATAAATACTACCGAAAAAAATTAGTAGGCATAACTTTTTTAAGACAAATATCAAGGATTGGTGTTTATCAAGAGGAGATATAGGTTCAAACCTTGAAGGTAAGCCTATTTGGGGCAAAGGTAGTAAATTGTCCTGACTTTGCTGAGTTTGTGCCAGCTCGACAACGATGATTTTAATCTAAGCCACAAGTGGTCTCTCTTATGTCCAACCATTAATAATGAGGTGAAGTGGGGGTTATAGAGGCAACCCCAAATATTTGAAACCAAGTGTGATAGTAGAAAATGAAAAGATGTCACCAATTCCTTTATGTTTCGTTAAAAAACATTTTTTTTTCTGTTACATAATAGAGTTGGTCACAACCATACTATTTTTAGTAACTGACAAGCACGAGGTTCAAACCATTGGGGCTGCTTCCACTAAACCAATTCCACTTCGTTATTATTGACTCGATGTGAAGGGACCACCGGGATTCGTATCATCATCGACGCACACTCAGAGGATCCTACCTTTACAAATAAACTACTACCTTTTATTTATCACTCTATCAAAACTTTATAATCAATTATATAAATGTTATGGTAATTAATACAATGTTGTAATAATATAACTTTAATTTTTATAATTAAAAAAACAAATCAAGGTTGTAATAATATGACTTTAATTTTTATAAAAAACAAAATTCAAAACAGTAGACATATGTATTAAAAAAGAAATTAATATTTTATAAAGCTATATAAGTGGAAAGTGCACGTAGAACAACAACGTGGAAAACATCTTGTCAACTTTGAATGGAGGGCTTTTTAGGCCGAAGTGTCCACTCAACTCACGAGATTTCATGTTTGTATGGTTAGTTGGGAGACATATCCCTTGATTGCGGAGCTAAAGTTGACAAAGGGCCTCCTACCCATCTAAATCTCACCATGGACTTTACCTTTATTCCATTTATGCTACACTTTTCAACGCTTATATAATAAAGTTGCATGGATACGTTACAAATAAATTAAATGTCACATTCACAAACAAAGCCATAAAGTCGTAAAGTTGGACGAGATAAAGCCGTATGCATGTGCATGGACACTTGAGATTTTAAGGATATTTTATATAAAATTTGTTTTTTTTTGTCTCGATAATAATATTAGGTATGTGTATAGAGAAATGAGATCATACGCAGGATTTGAATTTTTGATCTTTATAACAAGTGTTTTTTGTTCAAGGTAAATAGAAATGATTCAAAAATATCTAATCACAAACTTTCTCAAAATTAAGGCCACAACCCTTTATGAAATTATTCTAGCTGAAACTAAAATGTTTCCTTTAGAAGCAATTGCTATGACCAAGCTGTTATGTTACTTGAAAAAAAACAGAAAAGATGACAAATGATAGATGGCCTATGACAGCTAGGGACGAAGAGTTGCATAGGCGAAAGAATACATGGATGAAACAAAATCAGAAATGGATGAAACGTTGGGAAATCAACATAAATGAATGCCCAAATGTCAACAAAGACATAAAAAAATATGTGAATGAAAAGTTTAGAAGTGGAATGTGGAAAAATGCAAGCAGGAAAAGACAATATTATATTGCAAATTTTAACCCAACGTATGACCACAAGGAAAAAGCGTATATAGGCGCTGAAATCAAGTGGAAGGAAAAAATACTCATTGCTCAGATAAGGACTAGCTCTCATAGGCTTAGATGTGAAACAGGGAGATGGACAATGCCCAAAGAACAATGGGAAGAAAATATATGTACTATATGCAGCACAGGGGCAGTAGAGACAGAGGAACACTTCATCTATAAATGCCTGAGTTTTTTAGATATCTGTGACAAATACAAAGAAACACTTGGGAACGAGTTTATGGAAGATTTATTTGAAGACAGTAAAATAAAAAAAAAGTTGGGGAATTGCTAACACAAATCAGCGGGAGAAGGAACAACCTTCTCAAAGATATTAAAGATCATATGATATGATTTGAGTAATTGTACTTCCATATTTGAGGTCCCATAGACCATATTTGGGTCTCGCGGACGTAATTAAAATATTTCATTTCATAATTATTTTTATGAAGAACATGGTATTCAAAGTTTTTAAAAATGGTGATTTTGCATGTTCTTATAAATGATTTTTGTTGATTTTTTTTTTTTTTTAAGTTTTATCCATTGGAACCTTCATGAGATGGGCGAGTGTCAAATATAGCAGTTTCAATAGTTTTGGAACGTTGATATTGTTTGAATAGAAGTAGGATGACAGAATCTCGGCGGAGTAGTCAATCTTTACATTTGATATTGGGGTTATAAGATATTGGGGTTATAAGTCTACTTAGAAAGATTTACTTACAGAGTCTTTACATTTGATATTGGTGTTATAGCTACTTGGAAAGATTTACTTCTACGGGTGCTTGACGGAATCAACCACTATGCAAATTAGATCTCTTCAAAGTTACAGTTTTATAATTTAAGTTTTTTTTGCGTTAGTTTATTTTCAGTTTCTCCAATGTAAGCTACATATCTCTTAGTGATTTGTTCATAATTTTTTTGTTTTCTCAAGCCCTTTTGGTTTAGTTTCTTGCATAGACTTTGGGGTGTACTTCCATACCACCACTTTTTTTTTTTTTTGTGAATGTGTACTCTTATTTTTTTAATAAGGTTAAGTCATTTAAAAAATAATAATAATATTGTAAAATTATAATGTATATGATTAATGAATTTAAAGGTGGTGAATTTAAAGGAAGATTATAATGTATACAATTAAGATACAAAAGGTAGTAAGTTTAAAAGACAATGTCATTCATTACCTTAAAAAAATTATAGTATCAAAGATTCCTCGAAGGTAAGAGGTTGTGACAAAGAGGTTTAAGTGATGTAAATTTGATACATATAAATATTATTTTTAACAAATTTTTAACAATATCCTTTAATAAAAGAGGTCTAAAAGAAGCATCTTGTCTAATACACATCAATAAATCATAATGTCACTACTCAATGGATTTGCAATAATAAGTAACTAGGAGTGAAGAGTTTTATACCCTAGATCAAAGTTGTTATTCCATGAAAAAATCTTAGCATTTATCAAATAGTGTGATCTTATATAGTTAAAATTCTAGATTTCCAATTTTTAAGGTAGAAAACCAGTTTCAAATCCTACCAAACAATGATATATATATATATATATATATATATATATATATATATATATAATCAAATGTTATAAACAATGATAAGGGTGTCTTTGTGCTAAAATGTCAATAATTCATCTCCTTGAGACTATTGATATTGAAGGAGGTTGAAAAATCTTTTTTTTTTTTATGAAACCATATTGACATATAATGAATTATGAAAGGAATAAGTCACAAACTTAATGTAGAAAATGCATTGTAAAACTACCTATTTATATTGAATCATATGCTAAAGCATGATAGTCTAAACCATTTAGATGCATATCTAATCAATAATCTTTAGATTGTGTCCCTAAACTTCCATGCATAAAATTTTGGTTTTAATTATTGTATTAAAAAGATATATCTTCAAATGAAAATGCTAAAAAGCAGTTTTCAAGAAATGATGTTTCATAATAATAAGGGAGACATATTCCTCACAAAGATGTGATTAAGATAAGTTAAACTCTTATATAAATAGAGGTGGTTGTAAAGAATGAAGACCAAAACATTATACTATGAGCAACTATTATTTTACATGAATATTTTGTTGAATAAAGTGCTCAAACCTTTTTATATACAATTACTAAATAAAAATAATAATAAAATTAAGAAAATAATTATTTAAGTATGGTAAAATCAAAATCAACAACAAAATCAAATTGGAACAAAAATTTATTTTAGTCTCACGATGGAAATTTTAAAATTCTCTAAAATGGTAGCCATACATAGTTTGAAAAAGTGCAAATGCATTTAAAAATTTATAAATTAAAATTTTATTTTGTAATACTATAATTCTCAAATTAGTAATATCTATTTATTATAGCACTTTATATTTTATAATAATTTTTTCTATTATCTTAAAAAGTAATATTGCCTTACAATTTAGTTACTAAAAATAGTGTGGTTGTGACCAACTCTCCCATGTAACAATATATATATATATATATATATATATATATATATATATATATATATATATATATATATATATATATATATATATATATGTAGCCTTACAATTTTATTGGTTAAAGTTTTCTCAATATTTTATAATTGGTTTTTATAAATTATCATATGGTATGTGTTGGGGCCAAAAATGACCTAGGGTTCTTGAACATCTATGGTTGCTCTCATGTGCTATTTTTCTCTTCTTTTGCAGACGTGTTTGGTGTCCACGCCTCACTTGGGGTTCCAATCTTGGGAATTTTGAGGAGCATGGGATGTAGCTCTTTTGGACTATCTCTAAGATTTTTTACCAAGGCTAGCTCCTGGACTGAGTGCAATCTCGGACATTCTTCCTCCTAAAGCTAGCCTAACCAATTGGGTGCTAGGAAAGAAAAAGAGAGAAAAGCAATAAACAATTGAAAGGAAAGAGCATAAAAATAAACCTAACTAGCCTAGCTAGCCTAACTTATGGGTGGTATGTGCTAAATATTGTGGTTCCAATTTTGCATCTTAGTGGATGGGTGAACATGAAGCAAGTATGACAACATAATATGATTACAGTCGTAATTGCATAACATTGCAAATCAAATAATCCCTTGTGGAAGCCATGATAGAAATATTAGAGTAGTCATAGCTCCCAACGAAAAGATACACAAACACTCAAACCTGGACAAAATGTTGAAGTAGCCATAGCTCCTTATATTTATTTTTAGGCACATTACATTCATATACAAATAAAAGAGGTTTGGCAGCTTGTACATACAATAGCCCAAAGCTCGAGTCCAAACTGAGAAACAAAATGGGAAAAGGAAGAACTATTCAATGTTAGATGCTAGACATGACAAAAATTCAACCTCCTTTACAATGAATAAAACCTTAGTATTTATAGGTAAAAATGGAGAATTTTCCCTCTTAAAATTCAAAATTCTTGCTTAGATACTTCTATATTGATGGTGCACCATCCCGAGGTCTCTCAATCTAGAGTTGATTGTAGTAAAATCATGTTGCCCATGCTAGATGGTTGTTGCAAATATTTCTTCTTATTAATGCTTGTCAGGTTCATGGACACTCCTTAGCGAGCTTCATGATACAACTTTTAATGTTGTACTTTCCTACAAAGATATGATTGTACATCCCATAAGAATAGTTACCTCAACACAATGTACGGGGTTTGGGGCTACGACCTCGAATTGGGGGTATTGGGGGCCAACAATCTTCCATTAGGGGGTTTAGGGATGAGAGCCCCTAAAGCAAAACTTGGCTTCCTATTTTTTTGGATCCTAGGTGGTGCAAGCTTGACCAAAATTTGATGACCGCTATCTCTTTGCTTTTTGTCTGGAATTTCGGTTCTCTGTGCTTAGTTTGATTGGTGCATCTTATTGTTGACTTCTTATTTTCTCCCATATTATGTCTAGATTATCATCACTAGCCTACGATTTTTTATATTAGGCGAGTCTGCCCAAGTCATTTTTTCTTTCGATTGCATGTATCACCATTTTGGGTTTTAATTGAAACTCCGATTGTATCCTCTTGCTGTCAATTCTGGCCGAAGAAATTCAACCACTAGTTTTGTGCACTTGTTTTTGCTTCCTTCCTAATCACGGTTATCTTGCTTCTCATCATAGCCTTTTTTCGTATGGCCAAGGTGCATACTCCTCCCAAGTGTAGTGAGAATTCACTATAGTATGATCTCAATTGAATAAATATCCTGACTTTCAAGGAAGAGGTCCAAATTAAAATCTTGTTAAGTGATATAATGCATCGTTGTCAAAATACCATAACATGATCATAATGTAATATAGGTGTTCTTGTTTCAATCTCATGCAACCAATTAAAAAAATTATGGCTTCTCGAGTACTTTTTTTTATTGCTTTTTTTTTTAACCTTTGAACAACTTAGTAGAGATCCATAATTATCAAAATGCCATAACATGATCATAATATAATATAGATGGTTCTACTTTAATCCCATGTAAATAATCAAAAAGAATATTATGGATTTCCTAGTACTTTGATTTATTACCTTAAATTTTCTTTTGTTGAACCTTTGAACAACTTAGTAAAGAATCACAAGATTACCTTGGACATTTACATTTCATAAAAAGGTAACATAAATATTTTTTATTTTTTATTTAAGGACATTTTATTTCAAGTTAGAACACATGACCATGTGTTATAGAGTTGTGTATCCTTATCAACAAAATAGTTTTATGTTTATTTAATTTGATAATATTTATTTTCATATTTACTTGGCATATGTTTTGAGATTTATTTATTTTTAATAAAAATAATCATTAAGTTCATATTAAATTAATATAATTAAATAAATTTAAATAGGTTATATTAATGTTTATAAGTAATTAAAGTAGATAAATAATATTTAGAAAATTAAAGAAATAATAGAATTAGAGTAGGGAGTGGGTGCAAGCAAGGAATCAACCTTGCACTTTCTTATTCTATGTTTTTGAAAAAACTCAACAAATAAAGAATTGTTATGAGGAAAGTTAGGTAATGTAATGAAATAGCTTTAAAAAATAGCAACAACAATAAAAACTCAAAATGTGAAACAAAAATCATTCACTTCAGGGAGAATTCTTAGTTCACCAGGACAAAAGACGTCAAATTTGTTTTTGGAAAGCAGGTTAAGAGTGTTTTCTCAGTAATATTTATGATTCTCTTTCAAACCTCAGAGACGCTTAAGATGTAGCTAGACATATGAGTCTTGATCAATCTTCATGATTTTTTTATCATGGAATGTTAGAGGGCTGACGGACCTAGTCCGCAAATACTTGGTCCGAGATGAGATTGCTTTATGCTCTAGGTTTTATGGTAATCCTGACTTTCTTTATCTTCAAGAGATTAAGATTTTTGACTTTATTCTACAATGTACTTGCCCTTTTCTTTGGCCAGGTTACTTTTTTATGCCACCAATCATTCCCCTAGTAGAGGGGGAGTTGTCATTCTTTTGGCAGCTAGGTGGAAAGATAATTTTGTCTCGTGGGGTGTGGACCCTTCCAATCATGCAGTTTGGGTTTTACTTGAGGTTGGTGGGTTGTCTTTTGGCATTATTAATGTTTATGCCTCCAATGATGCTCAAGAGCATTGTAGCCTCTGGCGATGGTGTGCTTTTTCTTTACCACCTGTTGTTTGGGTTATGTGCGGAGATTTTAATATGACTAAAAAAACCTGCAGACAAGATAGGACAACTTCCCATGCGGTGGGCTACTGGGGAAAGAGAGGCATGGTACTTCATGAAAAACAAATTGGGTTTGTCAGACCCCAATTCTTGTTTTTCTCCTCAGGATTTTCCTAAAAATTTGTGGTATACATGGTCCAATTTCTAGGATGGCCATGCAAGAATTCTGAGAAGGTTGGACAGAGCCATGCTTTCAGATCATGTGCAGTTTTTCTTTCATAGGAGAAATGCTTCAGCTCCGTTTGTGGAAACCATTCCTGGTACCACTACTTTCGACCATTCACCCATCATGTTTAATGTGTTGATGAAATCCTTGCCTCAGAGACACTACAAGTCACAATTGTTTTTCAATACTTCCTTTCTTCAGCACCCTTCCATGGTTTGTCATATCTGCAGAGTCTGGAATCTAGTTCCTAGACCTACTGGAGAGTTGGGTTGGATAGAATGGTGGAATGATGCCATTTTTTGTACAATTGTCTTGCTCCATACTTTGGGAAAAAAGGTGGCGCAGTTCAGAAGACATTCCAATGTTGTCCTTCATGATGAGCTTGCCAAAGCTTCTCTCAGGCTTGAGGCCTGTCCGTTTAATCCTGAACTTCAGTCTCATGTTGCCCAGTTGAGGCATGAACTTAAACTTGCTGAACTTTATGAGGCTCGGGGAGCTCGAATTAAAGCCCATCTTCATTGGCTTAAAGTTGGTGATAGGGTCACCAAAGAATTTTTTCAAAGGCTTCGCCCTCCCAGGCAAGCTACTCAATTCAAGGCCATTCAAGACAATGGAATAAGGCTTACCTCTCTTCCTGAGATGATTGATGCTTTTGTCAAGCACTATACTAATGTTTTTGCCGCTCAAGCTTATTCCCCTGAGCGGGAGCAAGCACTGGCAGCTTGTATGGCAGTTGTACCAGTTAAGGTTTTAGAGTCTCAAAGAGCAGGGTGTGATAAACTACTCTCCCTTACAGATCTGGAGGATGCATTATCTCAAATGGCAAATGATAAAGCGCCAGGTCTGGATGGCTTTCCCTGTGAGTTCTACAAGGGTCTTTGGGACTTAGTTGGTCCTGATCTGCATAAATTTTATCTGGAGGCTCTTCGAGTAGGCTCTTTGGGAGCAATTATTAATAGGGGCAATATCAAATTCATACCCAAGCAAGGGGACCCAGAGTTGATCACTAATTGGAGGCCTATTACTTTGTTGAATGTTAGTTACAAGATCATTGCCAAAGCTTTGGCTCTTCGCCTTAGGCCTCTTCTTCCTTTGATAGTCAGATCAGAGCAAACTGGCTTTATTCAAGGAAGGTACATCCTCGACAATGTTTTGGTTGTCTGGGAGGGCATGGAATGGGCCCGGATGTCAAACCAGAACATGCTTTTTATTAAGATTGATTTTGAGAAAGCTTATGATCGCATTGAATGGAGATTCATTCTTGCTATGCTCAAAGCTTTAGGATTCGGGCCAGTTTTCATTCAGACTATTGCTATGCTATTCAGAGATGCTTCGACTATTCTCAATCTGAACAATTCATAGTCTGAAGTAGTGGGCCTTTTTAGGTCTATTCGGCAAGGGTGTCCTATTGCTCCCTCTTTATATGTGCTTGTTGTTGAAGCCTTCGGCTATCTTTTAGCTGCTCAAGCTTCTGTAGGTCTTATTAAAGGAATTGCTCTTTCGAATGATCAGGGACAACTTATTAATGGTCACTTTGTTGATGACTCCTTTCTTACTATAAGGGAAGAGGAGCAATCTATTTCTAATGCTCTATTTTGTCTGAACACCTTTTGCACAACCTCTGGTTCTAGCATACAATGGAGGAAGACCTCCTGCTTTAGACAGTCTCCCTTGCCTATGCCACCTTGGCTTCAAGGGTATCATTGGAATTGGATCCCTCCTGGAGAAGTTTTTAAGTTTCTTGGTATTCCTTTTGCCTTTCAAGGCTCCCCTGCTCAACTTTGGAATTATGTGCTTCAAAGAGTTGAAAAGAAACTTGATTTCTGGCTTACTAAGAAGTTGTCATTAGCAGGTAAATTTTAGATTTGCTCTAAAGTTTTAGCTGCCACTCATGTATACTATTCCTCTTGTTGGGTTCCTTCACAGGCTTGCTATAAGAAGCTTGAGAAACTCCTTCGAGATTTTCTTTGGAATAATTCTTCTGAAACAAAGGGATTTCATAGAGTTGCCTGGGATATTTGTTGTCTTCCCAGAGAATCTGGCGGAATGGGTCTGTTGGACTGTAGATGGTAAGGTATTGCTCTGTGTGCTAAGTGGGTGGTCAGGGCTCTGAGGGGAGCTGAAGCTTGGAAAGTTTTGGTTCGACATTTCATTTCCTCTGGTCTTCCCTTAAACCGTAGAGCATGGAGAGGGTTGGATTTTCCCTCTCTCATTGTTGCTCCAGTTTTTGTTAAGATTTTTGGCTCCTTTGTTATTAAAAGTATATGGAAAGCCTGGTAGCAACTCACTCCTTGGATCTGTTGGAGAGGAGATGGCTTTCGTAAAGGCTTATCCATCAATTCTATGAATATTTGGTGGTCCCCCATGTTTCTTCATCAAGGTTCTCCCTTAGCTCGGGTGCAATGGATTCATGCTCAACGATTTTTCAAAAAGGGTATTGTTACAATAGCTGATTTCTTTTCTCGCCAGACCAGGGATTGGATCCCATGGAATGAGTTCAAATGCACCTTCAGGCTGAATGGTGTGGATAAAGATACATATGATGTTGTTATTGCTCTCACCCCTTTTTCTATGTTGCACAAGATTGGTGTGCGCTCGTAATGTCCTTGGTGGTCAGACTGGAGATGGCATGTTGACACTCCTTTGCTTAATTATAAGGCTCGTTTGGGGTATAAATGGTTATCTCCTCATCTTCCTCTGGTGCCTAAGCTCAATCAGCGTTGGGACTTATTTTCTACAAGGACTAGATGGAATTCTAGATTTCAGAATGTTTGGGCTACTTATGTTGAGCCCAAGCAATATTTTTTTGCGTGGAGCTTGTTGTGTCAAGGCCTTCCCTTGGGGGAACGTTTGAAGCACCTTGGAATTCCTGATCCTAAATATCCTTTTTGTGGTGTTCCCGAGTCTTGTATTCACCTCTTTTGGAATTGCAGAAGATCTAGGTAAGCTTGGGAATGGGTTCTTTCCTTTTTTTCCCATTTACAATTGCAAGAGTTTCTTGGCCCCAAGCTCTTCTTGGGGACTCTTTTACTTTGTCTCTCCCACTTTTTGAAGTGTGGCAGGTTTTCAGGATTAGCCTACTCTTTCATATTTGGAAGGCCCGTAACAAAATTATTTTTAAATAGTGTACACCTTCTATCACATTTACTCATGCTGACAAATTAGAAGTTTTTAATGACATGTGGCTACAGATATGTACTCAAGCCAACAAAGTTGCTATGGAGTTGGATCATCTGCAAGTTCTTCTAGTGCACTGGGCCAATGCTCCATGTACAATCAATCGGATCCCCCCAGAGCGCTCTTCTCAGGAGCATTTTCGATCCCGCTCTCACCGTCGACCTCCATCATATGCAAGAAGTGCTCTCGTAGATAGGCACTGGTCCCAACCCTCACTAGTCAAGAAGCATCCTAATGTTGACATTGCTTGTTCGTCCCGCCAGGTTGGGGGTGGGATGATGTTCAACCAGTTTCACCTGGGCCAGTTGTTGGTTGGAGCGATGCGGGTACTGAAGGCCTTAATCGTGATGTAGAGGGGTGGATTCCCATCCCATAATCACTAGCAGTTTATGCAGGACAACACGCCAGGGCACATTACTCCATATGATATGCTTTCTTTGATGTAATGATCATCAATGATCATGATTGGTAAACTTGTGTTTTGTTGGCGGCTTTGTTTACTAACCCTTGTCAATGAGGGTTAGTTTGATTCCCCATGGGGTGTGTTAACCCACCCACTTTTTTTTATTGTAAAGGTTTTTATCTTAATTTAATATAAATTTGATTTTTTCATCAAAAAAAAAATCATTCACTAGAAATGAAATTCAAATTATATAACAGGAAATTATTATTTGTAAGTAATAGATTCCATAATCCAAATAAGTATAAATTCTAACCACTCAAATAGGGCAAAGTATCATAGCCACTTGAAGAGGGAAAAATATCATATGTGCACCAAAAGAAACTTAACAAGTATGAATGCTCCTCAATTACAATCGAACTCCTCTAATTATAGACTAAAACAAACACTAAGTATAACCTTAATGCTCAAGGAATGACTATCATAATCCTAGGGCCTGAGTTGATAATAACAAAGATAGTTAATGTGGTTATATTGGATCTATTACATGGCTCACTCCTAGAAAGCTTTGTCCTCAAATATTAAAATAACTAGAAAATGCTAGCAAGCTTCTATATTGCATATTTCTCTAGAACATATTACCACTTGATGAGGGACTCCTAAATCTGATGAGACCATATATTATAGACTTGCAAATCCAATATAGTTTTTGGTTGGAGAATGATCACCCTTCTTCATCAAGTACTAGAATACTTATCTGCAATTGTACCTTTTGGCTAATAACTTTTTTAAGATAAGAGATATGAAAAACAAGGCCGATGTAGAAGGTAGGAGGAATTTCCATGTGATATACCACTTCCCCAATGTGACGAACCACCTTGGAGGGGACATAAAACCAATGGTTCAACTTTTAACTAGACTTGATCTTCAAGGATAGTTGCTTATAAGTATGAAGTCATACACATCATATTTTCCACTATAAAATGTTGCTCCAAGTGATGCATGTCCTATTGTTACTTCATGTGGTTTTGGACCTAAGATAGATTATATTTAAGAAGTTGAAGTATAAGCTGAAACTGCTACAACAAATCATTGAGTTGAGCTACCTTGGAAGATCACAAAACATAGTCTATTATAGATGGAGGTTTTTTTTTCCATACAATACCTCAAATAGAGACATCTTAAGGAAGAAATAGTAAGAAGTATTATACCACATTTTGGATAAGGAAAGACATTGAACCCATTGATGCTATTTTTCTTGGAAAAAAATAGCACACATAAGTTTCTAGACATTTTTCCACAATCTTCTTTTATCCATCCAAAATATCGTGATAAGAAGAGAACATATTCAACTGGGTACCATTGAGAGTGAATAATTCCTTTCAAATATTACTTATAAAATAGGGTCACAATCATTGACAATAGACTTGGGCATGCCATGCAATTTGAAAATAGATTTGAGAAACACCTTGACAACCTTACTAGTCATGAAAAGAAAGTGAGCATACTTCAAAAGGTGATCCGCCACTCTAAAAATAATTATTTTATCTTTGATTTGGGAAGACCCTTAGTTAAATATATTGATATATGCTCCCATTGGTGAATATGAATAGGTAAAGGTTACAATACGCTACGAGATTTAATATTTTTCCCTTTTTTTGTTGATATATCTTACACTTGATCATAAATTTTGACATCATATTTTAATCTTGTTTGCAAAAAAAGTTTCTTTATCCACTAATAAGTTTTTTAGAATCTATAATGTCATGACATATGAGATACATGTAAATCCCATAGAATACTAGTCTTAGCTATGTAATATAGAGGAAAATAAAATAAATCCTTCTTGCAAATATCCCCATAAACATATGATAAGAAGGAAGGAGGTGGATTAGTCATCCTCCATATCATGAATGATGCAAGCAATCTCTAGATCTATGTGTCATTCCTCCTAAAGATATGAAAGCTATTATGGAATAGGACTAAACATGGCACTGATAGAAAAGGTGTCCTCATGTTTACATGATAGAGCATCAACCACTACATTCTCCTTTCCCTTATTATACTTAATGGTAAAATTATAACCCAATAGCTTGGTCAACCATTTATTTTATTTGGATCAAGAGAGACATTGTTGGAAAAACTTGAGGCTATTATGGTTAGTCTTGATAACAAAGCATTATCCTAATAAATAAGGCCTTTTTTTCTCAATATATAAATTGTCTAACATCTCCTTCTCATAAGTGGGGAATGCTAGATTCTTTCCAAAGAATTGCTTACTTTCAAAGGCCAAGGGGTGTCCATAATGTATTAATACAAATTCATTACCTATTTATAAAGCATCACATTCAATACTAAAAGGTTTGTTGAATTTAAGAATAGCAAAAATAGGGATGGTACACATAGCCTTATTTAAGACATTGAAGGCTTGGGAAGTTTATTTAGACCAAAAAAAGTATTCTTTTGCAGTGAGAGAGGTAAATGGGGTTGTAATCTTGTCATTATTACAAAAACAATTCCTATAGTACCTAGTAAGAACTACAAATCTATAAATATGCTTGAGGAATTAGCTATGAGTCATTCTTGTATGGATTTGATCTTGTTAGTATCCATCTTGACCCTTTATTGAGAGACTATATATCCCAAGAATTATATCTTACGTATCCCAAAAGAATATTTATACCTCTCAACAAATAACCTTTCCTTTTGTAATAAGTGGAGAAATTGTTCAACATGAGCTACATAAGCTTCCTAGAGCTTACTATGAAGATATTATCAAATAAGTATAACATAAACTTATAGAGAAAAGAATAAAACATAGAATTCATGAGGCTCTGAAAAATAGAGCATTAGTAAGATCAAAGGGCATGACTAAGAATTCCTAAGGACCCTCATGCATACAACAAGCAATCTTGGGGATATCTTATAACTCTAATTTGATGGAACCTAGAATGCAATTCAATCTTGGTAAAGTATTTAACACCATGTTGTTCATCCAATAAATCATCAATAGTAGGGATTGGAAACTTATATTTTATGGTGGTCTTATTAAGAGGTTGGAAATTTGGACACATGCATCAATAATTATTCTTATGTTGCACCTTGATCATCACAAAGGAATAAGGACTAATGCTAAGATGAATAATTTCTTTCATTGATATATCTTGAACTAGCTTCTCTAACTCTAACTTATGGGGATGGAGATAGTGGTAAGGATGAACATAGGAAGGATACTACTTGAAACTAGGTGGATGGAATGATTGTGTTTCACATAGTGGAAAAACCCATGGATTTTCCAAAGATGGCCACATAGAAATCAATAATAAACTACAAGTTCAAAGCAAGAGCTAAGGGAGTGCTCAAAAGACTAGACTTCCATGAAAGTAATCTAGGCAAAGAATCCATGGCTATCTTTCTTTAGGATCCTCTCCATTCAATGTGATCTCACAACATAAAATGAGAAGGTTTGATTCCTTGGAGACAAATGATGTTGAATGGATATATCACCGCAAAAAAGATGAGGTTTGATTCCTTGGATACAAATGACCTTATCATCTTCCATCTAGTTCACATAGTCCTTACAAATTAATACTAACAACTCCAAGTTTTCAATTCCATTGTGCTTCCAAGATGACATATGCACTACCGAAATCCATAGTAGCAATATGGTTGGACCAAGTATAATATCCCATCTATATATGAATATTAGTTGTATAACCCACACACTAAGTCATACCCCCATTTGGAATCAAGACCTATATTTATCTTGGGTCAAAGTGTTAATATATAGTCCTATTGGATCCTCAAAAATACAACCTGAGGTATGCCCCTAATTTTTAAATTCAAATTATTCATGGTCACATTTATTTCAATTTCTCTTATAGGTTCCTTTTATTTGAATTTTATTTTTTACTCAACCCCATCAGTCCTTTAATCCATATTTTAGGGTTTAATCCATTTTTTATAAATTTAATTACATAATTCCATTAGCCCATTAATTTAATTTGATTTTTTATGTTCATTTTCCTAAATCCCCCCCCCTAGGTCTTATTAGTATTATAATTTTTTGTATTTCTAAGTATCAAAGTCTTTTATTTTCGTTGGTTATGTCCATATCCCACTTGATCAAATAATCCTCATGCATAAAAGTGCTCTACAATTCTTTAGGTTTGAATACCCTCAAGATTAAAAAATAAAGTCTTCTTCTAAGGTGAAATAAATATTCATTTTTTGTCCCATGTGATATTTCCCCTTTCCCTAAAATCCACACATCTTCCCCAAAACTCTACCCTTCACATTACTTTGCCCTCCCTCAAGAGACCCTGACCATTAAATTCATTCTAAAAGAGTCAAAGTCATTAGTGCATAAGATAAATGACCTGTCTTTGTCCTACAATTCACATTAAATCTCGGTCATCCTATATTTTTAATCTTTAAGGTCCTTGGTGCCTTTTAGCCTAAACATCAGTTATATTTCATTAGAATGAGTGGCCCGCATGCAATCCAAAAACCTAAGAGAAATCTAAGACATCCAAAGTGTTTATCAATTAGTGCCTTCTTTGAATTCTCAAATGTGACCATGTGTGGTAAAAGCTGTCCATCTTCATTCTAAATGAATGAACTACATTTTCTCTAAGGACTTATATTTTTTTATGGTGAATGGTCTGAAGACATCCCCAAATATTTGGATAGACCGTAGCCACTAAAACATTCTTCTAATTAGTTCTTATTATGAAGGGTGAAATGGATAACATGCAATGAATCATCAGATTAAGTGGATGACTCGTATTGCATGACGAATGAAGATAAAATTTGTTTATTGGGTCCTAGAAGAAATGAATGACCTGGATCAACTCAAAGATTAAAATGAATGGACCACATTCATTTCCTTGAAAGAAGTCTACGACTCATATGCACTGCATCAAATCTACGGTCCATACAAGCTAAAATTGATGGCTCTTTAAAGGCTAGGCACCACAGTTGAATTTAAAAGAAATTAGTGATGCATGATCAGTTTGGGATAGGATAAACAACCTGCATTCACAAGAAAAAAATGATAAACAACTTGTACCCAAAGGACTAATAAAGTATGCACAAAAATTTCCTAAGTTATAAATTAAAATAAATGGTCTATGTTTATTAGTGTCGAGATCAATGGATCACAATGCATGCTAGAAAAAGAAAAATAAGTCATACCCCGAGAATTAATGAAAATGTGCACAAAGAATATATCATGCTTTAATTAAAAGCTGAAGGGCCCATGTTAGTCAATACCTAGATCGACAACTCACATTGAACGGTAGAAAAGAATAAATGACTTAGACCATAAAAGGTAAGGACAAACAAGTTATACCATGATGAGTATAAAGAAAAAAATATAGATGACTCTCAATGAATCTCCAAAGATCAATGATTATATCACACAACAAAGAAGAGGACAAGCAATTCATACCAAGTCAAAAGCCATGGATTAATGGTACGCATTCAACCATATATAGAGAGATCAATGTCATACAAAAATCAAAGAATAAATGGTCCATGATCCCCCAAGCTTTGGGATCTACGAACCACATTCAATAATAAATAAGAACAAAGCTCTTTGACTAAAGTCTATTGGAGGAAATCTAATGGCCTACATTCATTGATAAGAAATCAATCCACGGGCCACATTGTTTTGGATGGTTCAGGTAGATGGTCATGATTCTTCAAAAAAAATCAGCAAATAAAATGATACATATGGAAAAATTTGATTGGTTTGGCAAACTTAGAAAAGTCAAAAAAGGATCTAATGGATCACAATGCTCCATGTAGGAAAATATAAATGGTCCAAAATTCATAATAAAAAAGAGCAAAATTTTTAGACTAAGTCAAAGAATAGAAGAATAATGCACTGTAGACTATTGATGTTATAAGATATATCACTTTTTCTATAATGAGGCTTAGAATCAAATTGTCAATTTAGTGGGAATAAGTCAATCAGGATAGGAAGAAAGAACAAAAATGAAGAATTCAACCAAGGAAAAATCGATATAACAGGGAATGAGCTGAGGTCCACTATAGAGAAAGACACCACAACAAAAGGATAGAACAAAAAAATGAGAAGCATCCAAATGTAGGGCCTTGATTCAATACAACTATTAATCATTATGTAAATCCAAAGGCTAAGAAACAAATAAGTGTAAGCAGTAAACTCATACAACTCAAAAAAACTATAAAATGATTGTAAACCACTACAAGATCAATGGTGCAGGTACAACCAAAAGGAGGGATTAGATGGAGCAGTTAAAACCAGATGGGATAGATTCAAATTATAAATAGGAGCTACAGTGACTGAATATGGATCAAGTTTTGTATAACCAAAATTTTGCTAGAGGTATACTAGATTGTTATTACCTTGTGGATTATATCTTCCTTTATGTATTGTCTTCCATATCCATACTACATTCTTCTCCTTGATTGTGCAGGTTTTTACCAAGATGTATCCAGTATGCTGAGATCATTTCTAGTAGTTGGATCAGGAGTTAGGAGGCTCTTTATTGTATTATTTGAATGAAGGGTGATGGGGTTTTGTTATGTCATTTTAATAAAACTCCATTTGTATTGTTTAAGTGAGATCTTGGCATTTTGAGTCAGACTCCCATTGTAAGAATATTTCATATTAATACAATCATGCTTCCTCCTAGAGCAATTCATTGGCTTAATTATGTATTTGTGGTCACATCGACATGCATTATTTGAATGTGTGAATGTCACTTCCTATTACTAGTGCATTTTAATTACATTTGTTACATTGTTTGAACAAATTTAATTAATCCAGTTCCTTCTTTATCTTTCTCTCTTTGTCATTAAAATGTTTAAATATTTGCTACAATTGCCTAATGGACAAGGCATTAATTTACTAATAGAGCATAATTAAACGGTTTTTGTGAATCTTGATCAAATAATAAATTTCATTTCATTGTAATCTGGATAAGCATGAGTATAATATTTATATTATAAGCTCTCTTTGGGGTTTCCTTACCTTACTTGGTTTGTTAGGAGTCTTAGGATAATTCTTTCCTAATTTACAGAGGTGGATTGACCAAAGTTCATAGTGCTAATTGGATTGAGAGAATTCTGTAGCATGACAAATCTAAGGAATGCATAAATTTTCTTCAACAAGTCCTAAGGATTTTGTTGTTTTATTGTTATTAAAATTATGTATGTGACTTGAATCAATCAACATATGAACATGTTGATATTTAATTAAGATTTAGACCTTGATGGTATGATGGGATTGGAGCTCTATTAGGGGAAATACTAAGGGAGCCATGGTATCAACATCTTTCTTAAAATACATTTCTTGGTTTGGTGGCTTATTTTTTGAAGGAGCTTTATCTTCATCTTTTAACACAATCAATTCCTCAACTTCCACTAGGCAATTTTGTCATTCCTCACAATCCTAATCCTAAGGATGATGTGAATAAAATTTGTAAGAGAATAATCCTTGGGGATGCTTATAATTGTGATTATTGAAGTAAGAAAATCAAGGATTGAAATCATGTTCATGTTGGGAATGGGATAATTAGAGCTTCTTTTCAATTTAAATATCCACATGTTAAGCCTCCTCAAGGGTGTATGAATTATGAATATCAACCTCTTCCCTAATATCATCCTTAAGACTATAGAAAAAGGTTGATATCACCATTGTTATATTCAATAAATATGTATATGTGATAAGTACCATGAACTCCATGCAATATTCCTCAACCAAATTTGTTTACTCGGTTTATCAAACAAACCATATACAAAGTAGAAGAGCCTTTATCAAACTTATAGAGGAACATCACTTGGAACTCTAGATACAAAAGATAGTACTCATGATGGTGAAGCTATCATAACAACCACTATTGAGCATGGGTTTCCAAGTTGGTAGCATCTAGTGTGACATGAACGTCTTTAGGAACATGATGTAGATGAATGATGTTTTTCATCTTAGAAATACAACCATACAAATTTATGCCCTTAAAGGTTGGAATGTTCATACACAAAATGGGAACATCATGAGTCTAGGCAAGTAAATGAGCAACACCTCATATAGAAGGATCAATATCAATAGTGTAACCTTAAATTTATCTATATCTTGTAGATTACCCCTTGTAGCATAATGATTCATGCAACCCAAACAAGAGATCACAAATTGATACTTGCTATTTAACTGTTAGTGTTAGGATACTAGTGATATTTTTCCTAGGGTGGTATTTAGATTTTTAGAGATCCTAAAATTGGGTATTCCTAATTAGAGGAAGGTCATCCATCAAAGGTTTATGTGCTTTCTACTTGTCCAATTGTTCTAATCCTAAAACTTGTTAGAACTTATTGTTTAGGGAATACTCAATATAGGAAGGAAAGGTACGATGATGTTGTATGGATAAATAATATTGGATTGAATCTATAGTTACCTACATTATAATCTATATTTAATAAATGGAGGATACCAATTTCACTAGATTGAAATGTTTAATTTCTTGAGAAGAAATATTTACATATAAATTAGAGAAATATATCAGGAATGAAATAACAACTATCCAAAGGAGGAGTACTCATGGTGCTTAAAGAAGAGAAGACAGATGGGTCAAAGCTAATAATGCGAAAGGGACACTATGGTGCCTACTACGGCTTTTGTGTTTACATTTTTCTACTCATGCGATCATCCTTAGGCAAACCTATGTGATGTAAACATTCATTGATGTATGCCTATCCAATAGAAGCAAAGAGTTAACTCCTATACTAGGGACTAAAAGCAAAACCCTAAAGATACCCTTTGAGCACTTTGAAAAAAATGTTGTTAGAGATACCCCTTATATTTATCGGCTCAATGAGATTATCATAATGATATGGATATCTTATAAGGTTCCTAATTCTTGTGATGCCTTTTTTAAATCAATTTTAGGAAAAGAAAACAACTAAAACACAATATTACAAAAGAAAATGCATAAAAAATTGAAACCCATTTTTTTAATAGAAATTACTTGGAAAATGGGAAGTGAAGCTGGCTAAATGAGGTTCTAGGTTGGATCACATGTCCTTCTATCATTTTTTTGCATTACCATAGGAAGCGAAGATCAAATCTATGATACCACTTTTAACGAAACAACTTCAAGAAATAGGAACAACAATAGGATCTTAGAAATACAAAACAAAAATCATTTACTAGAATAAAAATTTAAATGATATAACAATAAATCAATATATGTAAGTAACAGATTCTAAATTCTAAATTTGTACAAATATTAACCATTCAAAGAAGGAAAAGTCTCACATGCACTAGAGGTAACTTAAGATAACAAGTATAAATGATTTTCAATGATAACATGGCTCCTCTATTTATAGACAAACAAATAATATTTCTAACACTAATGCTCAAGGGATGATTATTCTAATTCTAGCACTCAAATTGACAATAATGAAGATAGATAATATGGCTATATTGGACTAGTTACAAGTAACATGGAAGGGAATTTATTTACTGAATCCCTAAATAGAAGGATACCCTATCAAGAAGTACGTATGTCCTATTTTGGGACAAGAGAAAAAGTTAATTTTTGGTAATCCTTATCTAGAAAGCAAATGTTACACTAAAATTTATCATCAACGATGAGATGACTAAACATGATATAATGGTTTTTAAAAGTAGAGTGTTAATATGTAAGTTCCATGTATAATGGTTGGGTTTTTCAAATATTAAAAATTGGATCAAATGGAAGTAGGGATTGAACTCAAATTAACCCATAAATTTTATTTTAAAAAAATTTCCAGATAGAAATATTGCATCAACATGGGACAAACACAAATGGGATTGAAAAATGATAAAAATATTGGTATTTTTGCATAACGAGAAAAAATCAAAGTTGGAGTTATAAACATATATGCTCCAACTATAATTACTCTTCATGATAGATGTCAAAAGGAACTCGGTTTATTTATGTCAAACTCAATGATGACTTATAATTATGATCTATGTATTATTGGGAACTTGAACACGGTTCTATCTCCTTTGGAAAAGAAGCATGGTATTATTGGCTGGTCTAAATCAGTGGAAATTTTTATTTCCTTTACCAATTCAAATGGCCTTTAGGTTATTTTTTCTTTAAACTTTTAATATGCATGAGATAATAGATGTATTAGTCAAACCCCTTTAGTCGAGAGATTGGAAAGTTTTTTGTTATCTAATACATGGTTGTAAATAGAGTATATAATCTTTTCAAACATTTTATTATGAATAGGATTAGATTACACACCTATTCTCTTAATATTTGAACTACTCAATAATGGTAATCCAAAGCCATTTCAATTTTAGTTTGTGTGGTTCCATGACCCTAATTTCTTCCACATGTGTATTTATAATGGGATGAAACAAGGTTCATAGAATCATGTATATGCAAGTTTTTAAAGAAAATGAAATATCTAAAGGAAAAATTGAAGATTTATGAAATTATAATATGATTCATGGTCAAAAGCTAACATTGTGCAATTTATTGGATAGGCCTAAGTGGCATTTCAATATATAATGTATTAATTATTTGTAATATTTTATTATGTAAGTCTTATGGGCCTAGATTAACCACATTATAGTTGAACCCTATTTATGACTTGTAATTAATCTAAATCCTTCTTATTATGTCGGCTTAGGTTAACCTTTATGATATAATTGGGGGTTTTGGTATTCCTATAAATACCCCTTCACACTCCTCATTTTATTATTAGAGTTTAATGCAATAATATCTATGGATAGTGATTATTTATGGTGCCTATATGTGCCCACCAAATTCTTCTTTTCTCCTTTTTATTCTATGTATAATATTTGAGTGCATGACTTGTTTCAATTTATTTCTTGAAAATATTGTGAATTATAATATGTTATTAGAGCAGGAATAAAGCATCCTCACTTGATTACACAAGAACAATCTTTGGAGCCTTCGATTTTTCTTTTAATTTCTAGGATGGATTTTCTATCATTTTTTTGTCTTTTCAAAAGTTCTTTGCTCAAAAAATCCTCCACTCTCCTAATAGATTTGTAGAAAGCTTATATCTTCCCTATGGATTTAGAACTTGATAATCTTTAGTAGATGCTATTATTATCAAGTTTTGTAGAATGCCTTATGAATCCCTAGTGATTTTGGAATATGATATAGTGCTTTTTTAAAATGTAGTTCAATTTTGGGTTGATTTTGTAAAGTTTTGTAAATATCAAAATCAACTTTTCTAACACCTTATTACTCCTATTGAACTAAGCACTTTTTCAATTTTGACGAGGTTTAATGTTGGTTTTTTTTTGTCCCTTTTTGTGAAATTTCGAGACATGTAAATTGCTAAATTCCAACTTTAGAAATTCTTTAATAATCCCCTTTAATATCCCTTAGGATTTGATTTTAGTATTTCTAATTTTCAATAACCTAATTTTATGTTGTAACACTTATAGCTCCCAAATATAGAAAATTAGAACACAATAATATTTGCAAATATTATAAATTTTATTTTTCTAGTAGTAACCCTTATTACTCCAATATTTAAAATTGCATATATTTAATTAATTTGATATCTTAATTTCCATTTAATTTTGTTTTCAATGTGTTTGATTTCTCTAAGTTTCAACCTTAGTATATAATCCTTATAACTCCCAAGAATGAAATCAAACTATAATGGGAATTATTTCTTACCTTGCAATGTTGATGTTCACAATTTTTGATGCAGTGTTCAGGCATGAATTACAGTAATGCCAACGTATTTTTCCTTGGATGCTTCAACCAATGGATAGCCTTGTATTTCTCTTGTATTTGGAGCTTGAATAATGGTGCCCAAATTCGATGACTTTTTGCTCCTTTTGACTAGAGCTTTAAATGCTCTTTCACTTTCCTCCACGCTACAATTCGACCCTGTGTGAAGTGCTTTGAATGTATATGCATGCTTTAAACTCCCTTGGTCGTTGAACACTTTAAATGGAGCAAGAATCTTTGCAAATATGACAAGTGATGTGTCAGTTACACTTCATAAGCACTTGAGGAGTATATGGGAGTTACTAAGCAGTTGTCTTGATCTTGTATGTAACATATGAGATGTTACAGTATTCTTGGTGAGCTCTTGACTTCCTCTTCAGTATGGATGCTCCTAGAATATTTCAAATTTGTACAAGTGGCACTCATATGAATGTAACCTCTTCTTTATTCTTTGTAACTTCTCTTGACTGAGCACTTGAAGTAATCCTTTGTTTCTTGTATGTTAAGAATGAATATGGTATCTTAGGAGGTTTGTGCCAAGTGGCACTTTACATGTAACTCTTTGTTATAACGCTCCAAGATGAATGATATACCTCCTATTTCCTTTCATATGCTTATTGTTTTGCTTGCTATGTTTCTTGAAGAGCAAGCAACTTATTTCTTTTGTAGGTGCTTCAATGAGGATGTTGGATGGTGCTAGCTGTGATATCCCTTGATTCTATATAGCTTCCAATGGAAGTTCTGTAGCTGTTCTTGGTGCTCCTATTGGTGGATGTTTTTCCCCAATATTAAAACCTTGGATTTAGAACTTTGTATTTATACCTTCAACGTGCTAATTTTTTCCTCCTTTACACATTGGTTTTGATGCCTTCTTCTCCTTTTTTGAACCTGTTATGCATTTATTTCTTTGTAGATAATATTTCTCTCAAATATGATGTTGTTCTTTCCTTGTGTTGTACCTTGAAGGCTTGCAGGTTGGGTTGTCCAGAATGGAGAAGATGTGAGCCTTTTGAGAGCCTCCTTTACTACACTCAGAGTGTACTAGTTTTTGTTACAACACCAATATAGCTAGTTGGCTATATTTCCAAGTGTTCACCGATTTATTGATTTATTATTATATATGGTTGTAGTTTGATTTATAATTTATCATCTTTTTCATCTGAAATTAATTTACGTATTCGCAAGGACTAAGCCCTCCTTAGTGGTGAAGGACTTAGCCCTCCTTAAGTGGTAAACATAATTTGAATTCCTATTCAATCTATTTATTTGCATTCGTTGGGTGATTGTTATGCTTCAAGTGGTATCAAAGTTGCTTTCCTGGTTGCTACGTAAAATTTTGTATTGCTGCATAATTTTTTTTAAGGTGATATATAAAATTTCGCCAGTGGAAGGATTCCATAAGTGCACCAATTTTAAATTTGCAGATAGGCGCATTAGAAAATAGTGCACGAATTTTTTTTTACAACTCGAAGGATAGAACTCAAAGGCAGTTTCAGCAAGTCTGGTTCATGATAGCCCGTCTATAAAATTTGGAGAGGTAGTCATTTAAATAGGATAAATATTAATAGGCTAATTAACAAGCAGAAAAAACCCTAAAGTGGTGTCATCGTTCGTTCATAAAATAATTTGTAGTAGTACAAATTAATAGATAGTCACTTTCATTCATTTGTTCCATTTTCATGTCATACGCATTCAGGGCCTAATTGTATATGTCATATTTTTCAACCAAGAGACACTGAAATATTTAGGGCAACCAAGGAGAATTAATCATGCACATTTTAAAAACAAGCATACCAAGTATTGGATTATCCAATCACAGTGCATCAAAAATTGCTATCAATCAACAGAACTAAAGCCCAAGCAAATTTTTTTTATAAGGTTCAATTTTATAAGGTTTTATAATTAGAATAAAGAAGGTTCACTAACACATCATGCACCAAAGCACGCATCCCTCAAGTTGCAAATGTAGTGTAATGATAAAGCGCTTGTATATAGAGGAGTACAATGATCAAATCACATTTGTTGTCTTCACCATAATAAAGCAATCATAAGAGGAGGTATTAACCAATTAATCCATTAAATATCACTTCTAAGGTATGCACTTAAATTTTTTTAATTTCTCTGTGCATCAGTCTTACTATCTGCTTTCACTGAATAATTGTCAATATTTCTTATGCCCAACCAATTATAGTTTTTCGCGTGTCATTGTATCCATTGCCTTCGTGTCACAAATTATCCAAAGAGCTTCACAATATCTGTCATGAGTATTCCTCTGTGCATCTCATCGTTCTTGTCATGTATCAAGCGTTTGATGGTCGTCTTGTGATCTTCATTAGTTACCAAATTATATCCTACGTCCTAAAAACACCCTATAAAATCATAAATATACTATCCAATACCAACACACCAGGTCTTTATTAATTCAATTTTTAGGTTATAAAGTATGTCGTTCATTTTATGTTGTTTCATGCCATATCCTTTAATCCCACATTTGGCAAGAGGAAACCAAACAAACCATTTATAATATGCCACTTGTGATAAGGTTGTTGCGACTTCGATCACATAGCCCTTATTCCTCCTCATGTAAGCCTCCAAATCCCACATGTTAGTCTTGTTGTTCTAATACACGTGTCAGTTAAGTGTAAATCCCTTGGGGTGGTGACCTGTCATGTCGCTTCGTATCGCATCCCTTGTACAAGTCGTTTGTCCCTTAGTGGGGTCCCATTCCTTAGGCTTTTATCCCTTCATGTTGCTTCATATTACAATCTAAACCTATCATATACTCATGAAGTTGTGTCTAGTTTTCATCTTGTTTATCCCTTCATATCGCTTCATAATACACTCTGAGTTTGTTGTCTACTCGTGAAGTTGCATCTAATTGTCATCTCATGTTGTGTCTCCGAGTCTGTTGTCTACTTTTGAAGTTGTGCAGGTTGTCATCTTGTGTTGCATATTTGGGGTATTTCTCAGGTCAGTCTATCCACTTGAAGTCAGTTTTCGTTGAAGCCATGACAACATAGCCATTGAAGTCGTGACAGTTGTATCCAACTAGTCATTGTGATTCGAAAATAACTAGTCATTGTTGGAAATAGCTAACCATTGAATAACTAGCCATTGTGATTCAAAACTCACTAGTCATTGGAATTCAAAAATTGCATCATAGTTGGAGCGACAATAAAGCGGAAAACAAACCAAATTTTTTGCATGAATTGTCAAAATTTTTGGAATCAAAGGTAAATTTTGAAGAAAATAACATTACAAGCAAATCTTTGCAGTAGATTTTTTTTCTTAATGACAACTTTCAACAATTTTGTTCGAATTGTATAAAGCAAGTGCATGAGCGGCAGGTGGAATAAAGGGTCAAACATAAGGTTATATAGCACAAATATTATAAATTAGGGATCCTCGAAGTCACAAATAATACCTCTGTAAAATAAAGGTACACATTACAACTCTCCTTTACACATTAACAACTTTAACCTCGACCATCCTACTATTAACCCCATGGCTCCTTCCAACTCATCCCATGAAAATATTACACATGAGGAAATGGAAAACCCCAATGCAAGTAACCAAGATGTACAAACATGTATAACTCAACTAATGACTAGTATGAACAACATGAATTTAATGCTTGGGCAATTATTGAAGAAACATAACCAAGAAGCTCCTCATTCCCCAAATAACTACCACAGATAGAATGATGATGGGGATTAGGATATAGAGGAATTTTATCAAAAAGTGAGATGGCCTATAGGTGTTAATATTCCACGTGTTGATATGCCTACATTTGAAGGTGTATATCCATGAGTTTGGATAGCTAAAATGAAAGGAATCTTACAAATATATCATGTGCTCAAATCTAAAAAAGTTCCTTATGCCTCATCCATATTTGGCACTGAAGCTTACCAATGGTTCGCTTGGAAAAAACATCAACATATGTATCCCCTCTTATGGCCTAAATTCAAGAATCTTTTCCTCAAGAGATTTGATGAAGGGATTTCATCCTCGTACATAGTTCGTCTATTGGCACTTAAACAAACTAGGTCAGTAAGAGATTATTTTTTAGAATTCACAAGTCTTATTTCTTATACAGGATATTTACAAATTGATGTGGTGGTTTTAGCATTTAGACATGGGTTGAAAGAGAATATTCAAATCGAAGTAGACTTATAGGATCCATATTCTCTAAGTGATACTATAAGGATTGCTAAGCTTGCTGAGAAAAAGGTGTAAAATTTTGACATCTTTTAAATGTGACTCCTATAATCGTCCTCAATATTGCAACAATTCCTTCTGTAGAAATGACCAACCATCAAGATATTACTGCTATAAATATTGCAATCATCATCCAAAATATCAAGCATGTGTACCAAGACAAACATTTCAAATAGAATATGATAACAGGGAAGACGAAGAGGAAGCAAAGGATATAAATTCACAAGAGTCACCTATACCTGAAGAAAAAATAGATCATAATGAAGCAACATATTATGAAGACACTATGGCTATTTCAGTACATGCTCTTATGGGATTAACAGCTCACCATATAATCAAGGTACCAGGATTCATTTGGTAGAAGAGGATAAATGTGTTGATCAATTCAGGTAGTACTCATAATTTTATTGACCTTAAAACTACTAAGACATTGAACTTACACATTCACTCCTCCAATCAAGATAAGTTTCAAGTTTTTGTTGCAAATGGAGAAAATGCTAAATGTATTGGTAGAACATGATGAGGCCTGAAAATGCCTCATTTTTACACTATGTTTGACATATAAAAACTGTCATATTATTAAGTTAAATGCCAAATAGTTGATTAGAATATATATTTGTTAAGTGTTTGCATGATTTTATGTTAGGATCATTATATCTCTATTTTTGACTATTTTCAGCATTTTGTGACTGCTTTTGCTTGATTAAGTAGCAAATAAAAATATGCATTTCAAACAGCCAAATGTGGTATGCTGATATCCATTAACTTCACAATGGTTTATGAATGTTTTCCTGCCCTTCAACTTGTTTGAAGTCCACATTGAAGCCAAATTATTAGGACTGTCATAAATCTGAAAATCTGAAAAAAACAACCATATAAAAATCAGCAAGCTGTCACTTTATAGGAACACCTTGAAGTTGTCAAGCAAAGCATGAGGATATGGATGGAATGAGTTCAGAAGGACTACAGAAGACATCTGACCTATTTAGAAGCATTCCCACATGGTCTAAATAGGCAACAATAGGGTATAACAGAGCAGGGACAATTGTGCAGAACTGTTGCACTATTTCAGCATGGTTACTTGGTGAATGAAGTGTATAAATTCAGTAGCAACTTGATGTACTCCTTCATGTTGATATTTGAATAATTTTTCCATGTTCTAATTTGTTTGAATTTGCAAGAAATGCCAATATTTTACAACTGTGCAGCAGAGCTGGAAAATGCAGTAATTTACCATGTAAATTCCAGCAAGCTACCAATGAATGGCAAGGCATGGAATTCACACATGGAGAGGAATGAAGGCTATTGCAATATGATCCTGAGGGCTAATCCACCTGAGAAATGCAGCTAAAATCACTTGAAGAGCACACAGTTGGTCATTCCGAAGATCTTCGGATTGAACAGGTATCTTCGGATTGAGAAATATAGTCTCTTCGGATTGAGAAATACAGTCTCTTCGGATTGAGCCACTTAGCTCCGGATTGAGAACAGAAAGTGCTTTTTGAATTTTTGACTATTTTTTGATGATGGAAAAAGGGAAATAAGGTTGAGAAGGTTAAGGGAAAATATCCCCCAATTGTCTTTGTCATCCTTGTCATCCAAAGCCACCATTCATGGAAAAAGATCAATTGATCCTCTTCTAGGATAAACCCAGAAATAACTGCAACATAATAGGAAGTTGTTTGCAAGATAGAAATGGCATATTATGAAGTGGAGAAATATGTGTGAGATATTTCTAGACTCCTCCCATGTACTCCCACCACTGAAGATGCTTTCTAAGGGCCAATGACTACTACTGCAACACAAACTGTCCAGATTTGCATTTATTTCAGATCCAGAATTATTGGCAAATCACTGTAAAGTAGCACATAGGCTGATTTGAGCATGGGATATGTTGTAAATATTTATATAAATAACACAGCTCCCTCCTTGGTTGAGCCAGTTAGGAATTAGAATAGAGGAGAGTTTTCAATAGCAACAATTAGGATTGTACAGTAATTTTTTGTAATAGTTTTCAGCATGTTTTGTCATCAATAAAAGTGTAGTTATTTTATCATTTTCTATTCTGAGTGTTAATTAGTTAAGGAGTGCTTTTCACCTCCTTCTAGATCAGGAAGTATGGGCCCACTTTCAGATCTAGAAGGAGGATTTTTATGGCAGGTTTTAATCTATAATTTTGTTGCAACAGAATTAACAGATTACTTGTCAAGTTTACTTTTCTTGTTTTAAGTTTGTATAATGTTCTTTATGTTTTCTATTATGTTTGTGTACAACATTTGTGTGTGTGTCAGCTGAAAAATTATATTAAGCATTTTTCCTTTGCTTTCCATGTTTTCCCTACTTTTCTATTTTAGCAACTTTCCATTTTCAGCATATTTCATTTTGTTGTCAATTCCTGTAGCAGAAGCTTGACGACCTTTTGTGGCAGGACATTGATAGGTGTTTTTAGCATAAGTTTCATTTACAAGCATCATTTCAATTATGCAAGAGTAACTAGGTTTCAATTCTGCAAATGTAACTTAGGATTTCATTTCAGCAACATTTAAATTCAGCAATTTAAATTCTGTTATTTTAATTCTGCAAAAGTAGATTAGACTTTCAATTTAGCAATTCCAATTCCTGCAATTGTAGTTAGATTTCAATTCCTGCAACTTAGAATTAGTTTTTAGTTCCTGCAAGTTTCCATTCTATAGATTAGGTTTAGTGTGACACCAAAAGGCTAAACCAAATCTGTCTCACCCAATAAATGCTTGAAATCTGAATGCCTGAATTGTACTCTGCCCTAGCCTTCTATCATAGACAGCCTTGGACACCACCCTAGATTGATAAGATCTTTGAGATTTAATGATGTGCTTAATGACAATGCATCATTTTGGCACCGTTGTCGGGGATCATGGTGTTGTTAGAGGGTAAAAGTAGCCAAATAATTATTATTATACTAAATTGTGAACTTCAGAGTAAAATATGGATAAATGATTGGTATTAGTAACAATTTTTGATAAATTGCATTTCAGTCCATTTAGAAAATAAGCAACCACAGGGAGGTGATCTTCACACCTAGGGGTTAAATTGCTTATGTTTGAAATTCTTGATAAAAATTGAAAGAATTCATCATCCTCATTATCAAGAAACATAAGATCTCTTAAAATATTTAGAGGAGCCATCTGCTAGTACTACCATTTTTATATCCATATCATCAAGGTAGTATAAACAAATTTGTACTAGGTGTTGGGAAGACATCATGGCAGATATACAAGACTATCCCTTGAACAAAATAATCATATCAACTACTTGTAGCATTTGTTCATAAGGACATATCACTGATAAATGCCATTTACTTCCACAACTCAGAGATGCAAAATTTGTTGCCTAGTCTAAATTCTTCTCAAAGAGAGATCCCAACAACAACAAATAGAGCAAGTAAATCAACCACTACCTCCAGCCCAACCTATGGCCAATATGAATAATACAAGACAGGCAACCCCTGTCTATGTAAGCTGAATCTATTAAAAAAAAAATCACAAAACTTTTGCACAATCAAAATAGGAGTTTACAACTTAACAGTGATCCTAGAGTTTTCCATTATTACTTAAATATTGTTAGGATTTTACCACGCTAAACCGCAACCTAGCAATTCTTAGCCTACATAGACAATAGTTGATCTCATTAGAGGTGATCCTACCTGACAAGTAGTTGATCTGCTAAAGTTGTACACTTCTTGTCTTATTGTGCAAACCAAAAATATTTCTTTTTTAGCCCAACCTGTGATCAATATGAATAATACAGGATAGGCATCCCCTGTCTATGTAGCTGAATCTGGTAAAAAAAAACCTGTAAGAAATGTTATTGACTGCAACAACATCCAACTGTGCTCAAACAAGAACTTACCTGAGCTTGAAGAGACAAAAATCAATGGAGATACACAGAAAACCTTTAGTCCAAACACACAGAAATTAGCCTTGGATAAAGGAGAAAAACTAGAAAAACTGCACATAGAAAATTTACTTCCATTGAACTCCTTAGTAAGAAATTACAAAGGGGTAAATTTTGTCCTCCTAGGAATGAAACAAATTGAAGTGCAGCCAAGAAAATTCTTGAACATTATTAGCCGGCTGACTTATAAACAAAAAGCAAAATTGTTGCTATTTTGAAACAATATTTCAATCCCTTTACATGGAATTACAAGGGTATATCAAGATTTTATCTTGATGTAAGCACTTAACATCTTTTGGGAATTGGTATTTAATTGTTTCAAGTACAGATTGACAAGATTTTGCAGACTAGGAGGCATGGACAACACTTGATTGAAGAAGTTTTTAGATATGGAGCAGTGCTTCTTTCTCCCATTGGTAATTCATGGAGGATGTTAGTGGTGAATGGACATTGCCTTCGGGTATACCATGCACCATTAACTAAGGAGGAGTTCTTGAAGGAGATTCCATTGGATGTACACATAATGGAAGAGAATTTCTCTTCAATATCAGATTCAGAGTGATGATAAAAAGTTTGACAAAAAGAAAAAAAATACAAGAAAAGCAAAAAGAAGAATAGTCTTGTTTGTGAACTTCCTTCTTGGGTACAAGCAAGACAAGAAAAATTGAAAAAAAAAGAGAGAGAAAAAAAATTGCAGCAAAGGCATGTCCCACAAAATGGGGATACATGAGGACAAGCATCAATTTCAGCAAGGAAGAGGAACAATGGAGCCAATACTTCATTTCCAATAATAAGGAGTTAAATGATGACATAAGAAGATTCTTACTACTCATCTAGAAAGGAAGGTTGCATCATTGTTATAGATTTCAACAGAAAAGATGGTGTTTTCATACAAATATTGACATGTTTTTGCAGAATAAGGATTTATTCTTATCCAAATAAGAGTGAGAGACATTCTCTCTCTTAGTCACACTTTATTGAGGCACTTGAAAAAAAATGATAGAACTTGGTTGAAAACCAGAAATGGCAGCCTCTTCTGATGAAAAAAGAGATGAAAAAAAAAAGAAAAAAAAGAAAAAAATGAATAATTCAGTAGTGAAAACCTCCTTGAGGCGCTGTTGAGTTGGCTTGCATGAAAACCGGTTTTTTGGCATGCATTGCCTTGTTGATCCACCCATCATTGTTCCACCATTGTACAAATCTCACACTACTCATGTGTATATTTATGTTTTCAGATAGCTTGCTAACAATCATCAAAAGCAGCTTGTAAGGTGCATGATTAATTTTCAGGACAGTAAGGTATGTGTTTCTTGCATTTAAGTCATAGTAAGCATTTAGCATTTAATGTATGATAATCGGTATTTGGCATAAACTATTCATACAATATTGGTAAGTTGAAAATGGAACATGATCAAAATGTCAAGAAACACCCCCTTTTGCCCTTAGTTGCATGAGAATTTCAAAACTATACAAAAACCTAATTTTGGGACATAGCATAAATTCTATCTCAATTAGTAGAGGTTTCAAAAATCTAAAAGTTTATCTCACAATTGGCTCATAAATTTGAATAAGAAAATATGGAAAATGCACCTAAAGATTCTATTTTACTACTACTGCAATAAAATAGCAATATACAAAATGAAGAATAACATCTAAACAAAAGGATAGAGAGGGGATTTTTGATGTTATGGAAGGCTTATACACACTAGATATGGGCCCACAATAGAATCTGTAGCTAACTTTTGCATATGAGGTCATTTTTGCATTTTTTGATGCATCTTCGAAATAAGCAGGATATCTTCGGAATGAGCAGGATATCTTCGGAATGAGCAGAAATTGTACCAAAATTGCTGAAAATGTTGCAGAATAGCAAAAAAAGTAGGGTACATCAAATATTGAGGTTCCTAAGGCTATACCACATGTAAGTACATCCCTCAAGCATTTCAAAATCAAAATTTTATCAATTTTGTTCAAAAGGTGCAAACAACAAGAATAGGCATTCAAGCTGAAATATTGTTAAGAATAGAAAATTCCACCAGTAGTAGTGCATCTGCCAAATATGGTTCCACAATAAGGCTATTGTAAGATGAGTCACATGATACCAAGTCTTTAAGAGGTACCTTGCAACACTAAAACTTGTAGAAGGGCAGAAAAAGAGTTAAAATTGCAGTAATTGCAGAAATTGCAATATTGAAGGATGAAAGTGCAGAAGTCAAAAAGTTGCAAGTTGCAAATGAAAAAAAAATGCAAGAAAAAAAAAAAAATAAAAAATTAAAAAAAATTGATTGAAAAAATTTTGCAAGGTTGTAGAAAAATGAAATACATGTGCTTAAATTGAAAAATACTTGGTGTAGTGCAGCAAGGAGCAATTTCTCAAGTAGCAGAGGGCAAAGGATGTTTTTCACAAAGATAAAACCAACATATTACTATGGCCTACTAGGATGCATGAGGGCATGCATCAGTTCAAGCTGGGGGGATGATGAGGCCTGAAAATGCCTCATTTTTACACTATGTTTGACATATAAAAACTGTCATATTATTAAGTTAAATGCCAAATAGTTGATTAGAATATATATTTGTTAAGTGTTTGCATGATTTTATGTTAGGATCATTATATCTCTATTTTTGACTATTTTCAGCATTTTGTGACTGCTTTTGCTTGATTAAGTAGCAAATAAAAATATGCATTTCAAACAGCCAAATGTGGTATGCTGATATCCATTAACTTCACAATGGTTTATGAATGTTTTCCTGCCCTTCAACTTGTTTGAAGTCCACATTGAAGCCAAATTATTAGGATTGTCATAAATCTGAAAATCTAAAAAAAATAGCCATATAAAAATCAGCAAGTTGTCACTTTATAGGAACACCTTGAAGTTGTCAAGAAAAGCATGAGGATATGGATGGAATGAGTTCAGAAGGACTACAGAAGACATCTGACCTATTTAGAAGCATTCCCACATGGTCTAAATAGGTAGCAATAGGGTATAACAGAGCAGGGACAATTGTGCAACATTGTTGCACTATTTCAAGCATGGTTACTTGGTGAATGAAGTGTATAAATTCAGTAGCAACTTGATGTACTCCTTCATGTTGATATTTGAATAATTTTTCCATGTTCTAATTTGTTTGAATTTGCAAGAAATGCCAATATTTTACAACTGTGCAACAGAGTTGGAAAATGCAATAATTTACCATGTAAATTCCAGCAAGCTACCAATGAATGGCAAGGCATGGAATTCACACATGGAGAGGAATGAAGGCTATTGCAATCTGATCCTGAGGGCTAATCCACCTGAGAAATGCAGCTAAAATCACTTGAAGAGCACACAGTTGGTCATTTCGAAGATCTTCGGATTGAACAGGTATCTTCGGATTGAGAAATACAGTCTCTTCGGATTGAGAAATACAGTCTCTTCGGATTGAGCCACTTAGCTCCGGATTGAGAACAGAAAGTGCTTTTTGAATTTTTGACTATTTTTTGATGGTGGAAAAAGGGAAAGAAGGTTGAGAAGGTTAAGGGAAAATATCCCCTAGCTGTCTTTGTCGTCCTTGCCATCCAAAGCCACCATTCATGGAAAAAGATCAATTGATCCTCTTCTAGGATAAACCCAAGAAATAACTGCAGCATAATAGGAAGTTGTTTGCAAGATAGAAATGGCATATTCTGAAGTGGAGAAAGATGTGTGAGATATTTCTAGACTCCTCCCATGTACTCCCACCACTGAAGATGCTTTCTAAGGGCCAATGACTACTACTGCAACACAAACTGTCCAGATTTGCATTTATTTCAGATCCAGAATTATTGGCAAATCACTATAAAGTAGCACATAGGCTGATTTGAGCATGGGATATGTTGTAAATATTTATATAAATAACATAGCTCCCTCCTTGGTTGAGCCAGTTAGGAATTAGAATAGAGGAGAGTTTTCAATAGCAGCAATTAGGACTGTACAGTAATTTTCTGTAATAGTTTTCAGCATGTTTTGTCATCAATAAAAGTGCAGTTATTTTATCATTTTCTGTTCTGAGTGTTAATTAGTTAAGGAGTGCTTTTCACCTCCTTCTAGATCAGGAAGTATGGGCCCACTTTCAGATCTAGAAGGAGGATTTTTATGGCAGGTTTTAATCTGTAATTTTGTTGTAGCAGAATTAACAGATTACTTGTCAAGTTTACTTTTCTTGTTTTAAGTTTGTATAATGTTCTTTATGTTTTCTATTATGTTTGTGTACAACATTTGTGTGTGTGTCAGCTGACAAATTATATTAAGCATTTTTTCCTTTGCTTTCCATGTTTTCCCTGCTTTTCTATTTTAGCAACTTTCCATTTTTAGCATATTTCATTTTGTTGTCAATTCTTGTAGCAGAAGCTTGATGACCTTTTGTGGCAGGACATTGACAGGTGTTTTTAGCATAAGTTTCATTTACAAGCATCATTTCAATTATGCAAGAGTAACTAGGTTTCAATTCTGCAAATGTAACTTAGGATTTCATTTCAGCAACATTTAAATTCAGCAATTTAAATTTTGTTATTTTAATTCTGCAAAAGTAGATTAGACTTTCAATTTAGCAATTCCAATTCCTGCAATTGTAGTTAGATTTCAATTCCTGCAACTTAGAATTAGTTTTTAGTTCCTGCAAGTTTCCATTCTGCAGATTAGGTTTAGTGTGACACCAAAAGGCTAAACCAAATCTGTCTCACCCAATAAATGCTTGAAATCTGAATGCCTGAATTGTACTCTGCCCTAGCCTTCTATCGTAGACAACCTTGGACACCACCCCGGATTGATAAGATCTTTGAGATTTAATGATGTGCTTAACGACAACGCATCAGAACATCTTCATTTTTAATACAAATGGGAAGTTATACTTGGCATGTAACTCTCTTTGTTATGAGTTTAGGGAATTCAAATTTTATTTTGGAAGTTGAATGGTTAGAACAATTGGACACTATCAGTTTTAATTTTAGAAAACTATTTATGGAATGGAAATATTATTCACCTCCAAGGAATTTAAACTCCAACATCAAAGGTCATGAGTTATCATAGCATGGAAATTTTTTTAAGGAAAGAAGGTTATGGATTCATAGCTCAAATCAATTGTTTGGATGTGCAAGCATAATATATTCCTGAAATTCACTCAAAATACCTTCAAGATATTATGGCTAATTATGATGATGTTTTCAAAGAACCAAAAGGGATACCTCTCAAAAAGTTCCACTATCATGCTATTCATCTTGTCCCATGAAGCCTTCCTCCTAATGTCCATACTTATCTCTACCCTCAACCTCAAAAAATAGAAATTGAAAAGATTGTCCAAGACTTTTAGAACATGGAGTCATTCATCATAGCACTAGTCCTTATTCTTCACCAGTGGTGTTGGCCCGTCGTAAGGATAATTTTTGGTGTATGTGTCCTAATTTTCATCCTC